>JAACJN010000003.1:0-600000 GCA_013368555.1 Collybiopsis confluens
GGCTAGAGTTTGTCATTAACTCTCGCACCCACTCCGCAATCGGCATCTCCCCCTTTGAGCTCACCTACGGGCTACCAACCTCTGTTCAACATCCCTGTCGGTCGCCGTAGTGGCATTCCCGGGGTGGACGACCGTATCCAGATACTGCGGGAAGCACGTCAGGACGCCGGAGCAGCTCTCCACTTAGGAAAACGGAAGCAGAAGGAACAGTTTGAGAGGGGAAACAAAAAGCCCATCAGTTCAAGGTCGGAGGACGAGTATGGCTCAGCGCAGAAGACATCAACCTCCAGCTATCCAGCGAGAAGTTAGGCGACCGACAACTCGGCCCCTTTGAAATCCTGGAAAAACTGGGCCCCCTCGATTACCGACTCGATCTACCCCTGTCCCTAGACCGCCTCCACAATGTATTCCATGTCGACAAACTCTATTCCTGGAAAGGCAACGAGGTAAACGGCGAAATACCAACACCCCCGGAACCAATCTACCTCGAAGAAGAAGATGAACCAGAGTACGAGGTCGAAAACATCCTGGATAGCCGTATTCGGTGGAAAAGGCTTGAATACCTTGTGAAATGGAAGGGGTACGACGCAGGTAACAACTCATGGAACCGGCAGCAAACCTAGAACACGCACCAAAGATGGTCCGGAACTTCCACAAGAAGCACCCGAAGGCGCCGCGGCTATAATCATCGAGGACGATGGTGCATAAGGAGGGGGTAATGTCAAGAAGCGTACAAAGGACTTAGATTCATTTTCACTTTATCACATGACCGTTCCTCTGACTCCTTACTTACAGATACTTACATCGGTACGACTCCCTTACCTCTATTGTTTCCTCTTCTATTGTCTACCTCTACTCCGATTCGCTGTTATTGTTTGTACATCCCCATGACTTCACCTTCGCTCTCACACCGTCACATACTTACCGCTTTTATTCCACTTCACTCCCGCGCTGTCAACCTCTCGCTCTCACACTATTGTCTTTACACCTTTCCTTGTTCTGACTCGTTCTGACTCGTTCTGACTCTCCTTATTGTTCCAATACGTATATAAGCCCAGTACCTATCACCTGGCTCCCCATCTTGACCTCTTTGTCGTTGGGACCAGGTAAGCCTCTGCTTGTACTAGATACTTCTTTATATTAACTTTGTCGTTGGGACCAGTGCCTGCCCTCTCCGCTTAAGTCTCTGCTCTGCTCTGCTGCCTTGCTCCGCCGTCTTGTACTTCTGCTCTGCCGCATCATCGCTCCGCATCATCGCTCCGCATCCCTGCTCCGCTCCATCAGACCTCTTTGTGACATTAGGTCAAGATCCCTATTGTTGCGCCGACCGCCTAACTGCCTAGGCCGTCCCCGCACAAACCGCTGCCATCACGTCTACCCCCGAGTTTGACTGTGCCGAGTGCCTCCACGGTTTTGACTCCCGCGACCACGCCCTTGTCCACTTCCGAGAAACCGAAAATCGCTGGATTGACTGTAGCCGCCAGCCCTGCCCTAACGCCTCCACCGATCGAACCGCTCCAGAAGTACTCCGACTAGGAAACTTTCGAGTTTTTCCCATTGGAGCAGACAAACCGCCGCCATCTCAGCCTAAGCCTACCCCGGCCCCCACGGAACCCGACGATCCGCTCTTTGCAGACGAACCCATTGATCTAGACGAGCCCATCACTCTAGACGAACCCATTACTCTAGACAAACCCATCAATCTAGACGACATGCCTGCCCAACCAGGAAGTTCCTCCGCTCCCCCGCCCCCTATGACAACCGAACAAATCATCCACGCCTTAGCAGAACAGGTTGCCAACCTGACCGCCGCAGTATCCGGCCGAGCTGCTGCAAAATCTAGCATGAACAAACCGGACCTTTTCAAAGGTCAAAGCAGTACGGAAGCCCGACGCTTCCTTGCGCAATTCTTAGCCTGGGCCTCAGAGCAGCCGGACTTAAAGAACAATCACGGTAAAACCATCAAGTCGGCCTTAGGTTTCCTCACAGATAAAGCGGCAGACTGGGCCACCCCCTACCTGAACGAATACAATAACGGAAGGGTACCCTTTGCCGGACATTGGCCGAACTTTGTAGCGGCATTCAAACTCCGTTTCGAATCAGTCGATCCAGAGATGGAAGCCCGGGCTGCCATAGAGACCATTCACCAAGGAAAGGGCCAGAGTGCGGCAGAGTATTCCCAGCATTTTAAGGACGTTGGAGGCAGAACCGGCTTATCCGACGCTGATCTCTTAGGACGCTTCCAAAGCAGCCTACTCCCGGAAATCCGACGCAACCTGGTCATAGTCAACATCGCCCAAGGCCGAGCCCCCACTCTGGAAGAAGCCATCCGACGTGCCATATCCATCGACGTTTTCCTCCGCGACCCCTCCATGAAGGACAGATCTTCTCAGCGCCCCGCAGCCTTCACCCACACCCCCGCTGATCCCTATGCCATGGAGATTGACGCCAATAGCACCCGCCCCAGCAATGGAAATACCCGAGAGGGTTTTATGGCTCGCATGCGCGGCCGGTGCTATGGCTGTGGTTCTCAAAGTCACGAGAAACGCAACTGCACCAATAAGGAGGCAACCTGCCACTTCTGCGCACGAAAGGGTCACCTGGAATCGGTTTGCCAGGACAAGTTCATGGGTCTGGAGCGCGGACGAGGGAAACGACAGCAGCCCCGTCGCCAACAGGTCTCTGCAAATACCGGAGCCCCATTCAGCCTATTCCCAGATGAGCAGGTACAGATTGCGTCATCTATGCCAACGCCTCAGGCCGCGCCCCCTCCTGTACCGCCCTCCACCGCCCATCTTGCCGCCCAGATCTCCCAGCTGCAGTCACTGCTTGACCGTGCCAATGCCATGGCCCCGCCGTCGGATTTTCTGTGAGGGTACCCGACTCCGCCGCAGTGCGAGTACCCCCAGAACGGTTTGCTATGTACCCTACTTCCTCGTATGACTCCATCGCTACATGTAACATATCGACTACGCTGGAAATAAACCCGAGTTCCTCCCACTTCCGTATCCAAGTAAGAGTGAGGGACAAGAACAACGACATAGCAACCGCGGCCATGGTGGACTGTGGAGCCACCGCTCTTTTCATTAACAAAGCATTTGTCAAACAAAACAAAGTACGGACTTTCCCGCTGAAAAACCCCATTGACATCTATAACATTGACGGCACCAAAAATCAAGCGGGACAGATCTCCCACTTTGCGCGTCTGGCACTCACAGTGGACAGCCAAGAGTGCTGGACGGACTTCCTTGTCACGGATCTAGGCACTGAAGGGATCATACTAGGTCTGCCTTGGCTTCGTAAAGTCAACCCGAAAGTCGATTGGGAGAAGGGCCGTCTCTCAATTGAACCACAGGTAGAAGCAATACGAGTCATGGAAACGGAGGTAGAACCGACAGCTGAAGAAGAACCCCCGCTCTGCCGGATCCGAGCAAACAGAGCAATCCGTCGCTCCTGGGTCAAAGGAGGTATTCTCCAGAATGCGCAAGAAGAAGTATGGTGCGCCGCAGGGTACACCTACTCACAGCAACTTGCAGAAGAGGCACACAAGTGTGACCCCATCAAAACGTTCGAAGAAATGGTACCCAAACAGTATCAGGACTTCAACAAGGTATTCTCCGAAACAGTGTCAGAACGGCTACCAGCTCACAAACCTTGGGACCATGCAATTGATCTGGTACCAGGGGCACCAGAGACAATGCGCACCAAGGTTTATCCAATGTCACCTAACGAGCAGGTAGAGCTAGACCAATTCCTGAGCGAGAATCTACGCAAGGGGTATATTCGCCCGTCCAAATCACCGCTCGCCTCTCCAGTCTTCTTTGTCAAGAAGAAAGACGGCAAGTTACGTTTTGTCCAAGATTACCGCAAGCTCAATCAGTTCACAATCAAAAATCGTTACCCCCTTCCGCTAATTGCCGATATCATCAGTCGCCTCCAGGGAGCCCGGTATTTCACAGTCATGGACGTCCGCTGGGGTTATAACAACATCCGGGTAAAAGAGGGTCATGAATGGAAGGGAGCATTTGTAACAAACCGAGGCCTGTTTGAACCCCTTGTCATGTTCTTTGGACTCACTAACTCCCCAGCAACGTTC
The DNA here is from genome assembly GCA_013368555.1 of Collybiopsis confluens. Lineage (NCBI taxonomy): Eukaryota > Fungi > Basidiomycota > Agaricomycetes > Agaricales > Omphalotaceae > Collybiopsis > Collybiopsis confluens. Next base: position 4,097 of record JAACJN010000003.1, read on the forward strand.
CAAGCCCTGATGAACTCGATCTTTACAGACCTGATTGCGGAAGGAAAAGTAGCGGTATACTTGGACAACATCCTCGTATTCACCAAGGATCTTGAAGAGCATCGCAAGGTGGTCCGAGAAGTCTTGGCAAGACTGCAGAAAAACGACCTGTACCTGCGCCCCGAAAAATGCAAGTTTGAACAGAGGCAAATCGAATACCTGGGACTGATAATCCGAGAAGGAGAAGTGAGAATGGACCCGGTTAAGGTATGGGCCGTACGAGACTGGGCTACTCCCAAAAACCTGCGTGAAGTACGGGGTTTTCTGGGCTTTGCAAACTTCTACCGCAGGTTCATCCGAAAATTCGCTCAGATCGCCCGACCGCTCAATGACCTCACTAAGAAGAACACCAGATTCGACTGGGGAACACGAGAACAGGAAGCCTTCGAAACCCTACGCTCGGCCTTTGTCTCCGCTCCAATCCTAAGCCTGTGGGACCCCAACCAACCGACACGCATTGAAGTAGACGCCTCAGGATTTGCCACAGGAGGCGCCCTCATGCAGAGACAAGATGACGGTCTCTGGCATCCAGTTGCGTTCCGTTCCTCCTCCATGCTACCTGCTGAAAGAAACTACGAGATCTACGACCGAGAGATGCTAGCAATCACCGAAGCCCTGAAAGACTGGAGGAGTTTCTTGGAAGGAGCACCGGAACCATTTGAAATTGTCACCGACCACTCGAACCTCAAATTCTGGCGCACGGCACAAAACCTCAGCAGACGACAAGCACGATGGGCCCTCTGGCTCTCGAGGTTTGACTTTCATATGATCCACCAGTCCGGAAAATCAAACACCCAGGCTGACGCCCTCTCTCGTATGTCACAGCATCAGATCTCAGACGAAGACGATAACCGGGAGCAAATTGTCCTCAAACCCGAACATTTCATTCGCGCCGCTCGCACAATTCTTGTCAACCCTCTGGAAGATCTGATCCGACAGGCATCTCAGAAAGAAGCCGAGGTACTGGAGGGCCTGGAAAAGCTGAGGAAGAACGGTTTGCAACGACTTGCAAACGGCTTAGCAGACTGGGAAGAAGACAAAGGGCTAATCTACCACCGCGGACGTTTGTATGTACCCCCGGACAAGGACCTCCGAACTGAAGTACTTCGACAATGCCACGATCAACCAACCGCAGAACACCCCGGCCTTCACAATACCCTGGACTTAGTCAGCACCCACTTCTGGTGGCCAACACTACGCTCCTTTGTGGAAAAATATGTGGAAGGTTGTGAAATCTGCGCCCGGAAGAAAACACTCCGTCACCCCCATGCCGTTACAGAACCCCTCGACGTCCCGAACGGCCTATGGGAGGAGGTTGGTGTCGACCTCATTACCCAACTCCCTCAGTCAAACGGATTTGATGCCATTCTTGTCTGCACCGACCTCTTCGGAAAACAGATTCACGCCATCCCTTGCACCACCACCATCACTGCTGAAGGAGTTGCCGACCTCTACTACCGTGAAATTTTCCGCCTTCACGGCCTCCCCCTCCAATTTGTCTCCGACCGAGGCCCCCAGTTCTCCGCAAAACTGATGCGCACCCTACTATCCCGTCTCGGCATCAAATCAAACATGACCTCCGGCTACCACCCACAAGCAAACGGCCAGACGGAACTGTCGCGACGAGGATCGGAACTGTCGCAACGAGGATCGGAACTGTCGCAACAAGGATCGGAACGACCGGAACAAGTAAGCGCGAGAGGAAACACAAGCACAAGCACAAGCACAAAGCACAGACCAAGTAGCCGGCAAGCTTCAAAGACGACGGAGTCCGAACTTAAGCGCAGCGTACAAGGGTGATGAAGGATGAATGATCTCAACAGCAGTGATAGCACGAAGGGCCAATCACAAGGGCTCAAAGGATAACTAGTTCCCAATGACCAAGTTAGATATTGACACAGAAGAAGAGATACAACACAAACCTAGTTCCCAATGACCAAGAGGTCGAGATAGGGAACTAGGGAGCTATCTACAGTCCTTATATACGTATGGTAACAATAAGAGAGAAAGAACAACAAGGAGGTCAAAAGATAATAGCGCGAGAGAAGGGAATGACAGCGCGAGAGAAAGTAGGTATCAAAGACAATAAGTGTACGACAGTTGTGAGAGAGAGAAGTGAAAGAATAATAACGACGAATGGGAATGAAGTGTAACAATAAGGAGGAAAGACAATAAGAAGAAGAGGAGGCAGTACGCAATTGTGAAATGGATATGGAGCAATGAGTCGAAGGAGTATGAGTAATAAACACGATCACATGATAAAGGAAGAAAGGTGGCGTGAGATAAATGAGAAAAATGATGTAAGTACCGGTTGTCACGACATTACCCCCCTTCTACGGTTGATGTCCCAGCGACAACTTCTGTAAGATTTTCGTATGGTTGCCAGGGCAGGGAGTGAAAAACGGTGGCTGAAATTTTCCGTGGGGCGCTAGGGTGAGCCTGATAGAAGTCTGCAATTGCTTCGTCACTTGTTCCTACCAAATTATCCTCCGGTTCCCAATTTTCTTTGCCTTCTCCGTAGCCTTTCCATCTTACCAGAAATTGGAGCTTCTTCCATCGTCCAAATATCCTGCTATCCACAATCTTATCTACCTCCCAGTGTTGTTCTCCATCTATAATTTCTGGTTCAGGAGGTGGTGGCGTAATCCCATTGACTTCGTTTCCTTTCCAAGCAGATAGGCGATCAATGTGAATGTTGTCATGGATTTTCATCCAAAAGGGAAGGGAGAGTCGGTATGTAAGTGGCCCGGTCTTTTCGGTGATTTCGAATGGCCCGAGGCGACGACTTCCAAGTTTTCCATGTTTTTGTTGGATTTTAACGTTTTTGGTGGAAAGCCATACAGGTTGGCCTACTTCAAATTCCTGTACCTTCCCTGCTACTGATTCTCTGATTCTTTGTTTACTCATGCGGAGTGCTGCCTCCGCATCTTCTCTTGCGTGACGGAGGACTTCTAGCCTTTGATTGATGGAGGGATACGATTTGGACACTCCGACGGGGATGTTAAATTCAGGAGTATATCCGTAGAGGACTTCGAATGGGGAATGATTATGGGCTGAGTGGATACGGGAGTTAATGACGAATTCGGCAGTAGGTAGCAGGTGGTCCCAGTCATCTTGGCGTCGGCTAGTGTACATCCGGATGTAACGTTCAATTTCCTGATTAGCTCGTTCAGTTTATCCGTTGGTTTCTGGGTGGTATGCCGTAGTGAGTGCAGATTCAACACCAAGTAGCTTTAGTAGGTGGCGCATCACTTCGGCAGCAAACTGAGGGCCGCGATCTGAAAGGAACCGTCTGGGGAGTCCATGGAGTCGGAATATTTCTCGGTAGTAGAAGTCGGCAACCCCTTCGGCAGTGATTTCGGTGGTTGTGGGGAGACGGTGGATCATTTTGGTGTAGTGGTTGACAAATGTGATGACTGCATTGTGTCCACCCTGCGTCATTGGTAGTTCGCCAATTAGATCAACACCAATATCTTCCCAAGGACCACTGGGAACGGGGAGAGGTTGTAGGGATGAGGAATAATGAGGGTTTAGGCGTTTTCGTTGGCATGGATCACAGCCGTCAACGTATTTGTCCACAAAGGAGCGCATTCCGGGCCACCAGAACTCCCTGCTCACTAGCTCCAAGGTCCCATGCTGACCCGGGTGTCCAGCAGTTGGAGCATCGTGGCATTGGATCAGCACTGCCTTTCGTAGTTCAGGACTTGGTGGCACGTACACTTTGTTTCGGTAGAAGACTAAACCATTTTCTTCTCTCCATTCTGGTAATCCTCCAACTAGTTTCTGCGGGCCTTTAATCTGCTTTAACCCTTCTAGTACCTCAGCTTCTCGTTCACTGGCGCTACGGATCTGATCATAGAGGGGGTTATGGAATAGGACAGCGGTGGCGGCATTAATGAAGTGTTCTGGGTGGAGGACGATTTGTTCCTGGTTGTCATTGGTATCAGATACCTGGAATTGAGACATGCGAGATAGAGCGTCAGCTTGGGTATTTGATTTCCCGGGACAATGTTTAAGACGGAAATCAAACCGAGACAGCCATAAGGCCCATCGAGCCTGTCTTCGGCTGAGGTCTTGTGCTGTTCTCCAGAATTCTAGGTTCTGATGATCGGTGATAATCTCAAATGATTCCGGCAGTCCTTCCAAGAAGTTTCGCCAGTCCTTTAATGCTTCGATAATGGCCAGCATCTCCCGGTCATAGATCTCATAGTTTCGCTCGGCTGGGTCCATTGAGGCTGATCGGAACGCCACAGGGTGCCACTGTCCGTCTTCCTGCATCTGTAGTAGTGTCCCTCCGGTGGCAAATCCTGAGGCATCCACTTCGATTCTGGTCGGTCTGTTGGGATCCCATAAGACGAGAATTGGGCCGACGGTGAAGGTGTCCTTTAGGGATTGGAATGCTTCTTGCTGCTGGGTTCCCCAATTCCATTTGATGTCCTTCCGAGTGAGATCGTTGAGTGGTCGGGCCTTTTTAGCAAAGTCTTTGATGAACCTCCGATAGAAGTTAGCAAATCCAAGAAAACCGCGTAAATCACGTAGCAAGGAGGGTGTGGGCCAATTTTTAACTGCTTCCACTTTGACTGGGTCCATTCAAACTTCTCCCTCTCCGATGACAAGCCCCAAGTACTCTATGGATGACTGCTCGAACTCGCATTTTTCTGGCCTTAGGTACAAGTCGTGTTGGTTTAAACGGGTGAGGACCTCGTGGACAATAGAGCGGTGTTCCGTTAGGGTTTCCGTGAAGATGAGAATGTCGTCGAGGTAGACAGCAACCTTTCCAGCCGCAATCAAATCAGTAAAAATCGAGTTCATGAGAGCTTGAAACGTAGCGGGCGAGTTGGTCAATCCAAAGAACATAACCAGCGGTTCAAAGAGTCCCCGATTAGTGGCAAATGCTGCTTTCCATTCATGTCCGTCTTTAATTCGAATATTGTTGTAACCCCATCGTACGTCAAACTTGGTGAAGATCTTCGATTTTCGGAGGCAGTGTTGCGACGATGATCGGAACGACCGGAACGAGGAAGCACGAGAGGAAGCACAAGCACAAGCACAAGCACAAAACACAAAACACAGACCAAGTAGCCGGCAAGCTAAAGACGACGGAGTCCGAACTTAAGCGCAGCGTACAAGGGTGATGGAGGATGGATGATCTCAACAACAGTGATAGCACGAAGGGCCAATCACAAGGGCTCAGAGGACAGCTAGTTCCCAATGACCAAGTTAGATATTGACACAGAAGAAGAGATACAACACGAACCTAGTTCCCAATGACCAAGAGGTCGAGATAGGGAACTAGGGAGCTATCTACAGTCCTTATATACGTAGTGAGACAATAAGAGTAAGAGAACAACAAAGAGTTGAAAAGATAATAGCGCGAGAGTGTAGAACGACAGCGCGAGAGAAAGTAAGTGTAAAGACAATAAACGTATGGCAGCTGTGAGAGGAAGGAGGTGAAAGAATAATAACAGCAAATGGGAGTGAGGTGTAACAATAAGGCGATAAAACAATAAGGAAGGAAAAGAGATAGTACGCTATTGTGAAATGGATGTGAAGCAATGAGTCGAAGAAGTGTGAGTAGTAAGCACGATCACATGATAAAGAAAAGAGGTGGCGTGGGATAAATGAATAGAATGTGAGAAAAATGATGTAAGTACCGGTTGTCACGACATTACCCCCCTTCTACAGTCGATGTCCCAGCGACGGTTTCTGTAAAGTTCTCGTATGGTTGCCAGGGCAGGGAGTGAAAAACGGTGGCTGAAATTTTTTGTGGGGCACTAGGATGAGCCTGATAAAATTCAGCAATAGCTTCGTCGCTCGTTCCCACCAAATTTTCCTCTGGTTCCCAATTTTCTTTTCCTTCGCCGTAACCTTCCCATCTAACCAGAAATTGGAGCTTCTTCCATCGTCCAAATATCCTGCTATCCACAATCTGATCTACTTCCCAGTGTTCTTCACCATCGATGATTTCGGGTTCTGGTGGCGGTGGCGTAATTCCATTGACTTCATTTCCTTTCCAGGCAGATAGGCGATCGACGTGAATGTTGTCATGTATTTTCATCCAGAAGGGAAGGGAGAGTCGGTATGTAAGTGGCCCGGTCTTTTCGGCGACTTCGAATGGTCCTAGGCGACGGCTTCCAAGTTTTCCATGTTTTTGTTGGATTTTAACGTTTTTGGTGGAAAGCCATACAGGTTGGCCTACTTCGAATTCCTGTACCTTCCCTGCTACCGATTCTCTGATTCTTTGTTTACTCATGCGGAGTGCAGCCTCCGCATCTTCCCTTGCGTGACGGAGGACTTCCAACCTTTGATTGATGGAGGGATACGATTTGGACACTCCGACGGGGATGTTAAATTCAGGAGTATATCCGTAGAGGACTTCGAAAGGGGAATGATTATGGGCTGAGTGGATACGGGAGTTAATGACGAATTCGGCAGTAGGTAGCAGGTGGTCCCAGTCATCTTGGCGTCGGCTAGTGTACATCCGGATGTAACGTTCAATTTCCTGATTAGCTCGTTCAGTCTGTCCGTTGGTTTCTGGGTGATATGCCGTAGTGAGCGCAGATTCAACACCGAGTAGCTTTAGTAGGTGGCGCATCACTTCAGCAGCAAACTGAGGGCCACGATCTGAGAGGAACCGTCTGGGAAGTCCGTGGAGTCTAAATATTTCTCGGTAGTAGAAGTCGGCAACCCCTTCGGCAGTGATTTCAGTGGTTGTGGGGAGACAGTGGATCATTTTGGTGTAGTGGTCGACAAATGTGATGACTGCATTGTGTCCATCCTGCGTCATGGGTAGTTCGCCGATTAGATCAACGCCAATATCTTCCCAAGGACCGCTGGGAACGGGGAGAGGTTGCAGGGATGAGGAATAATGAGGGTTTAGGCATTTTTGTTGGCACGGATCACAGCCATCGACGTATTTGTCCACAAAGGAGCGCATTCCGGGCCACCAGAACTCCCGGCTCACTAGTTCTAAAGTCCCATGCTGACCCGGATGTCCAGCAGTTGGAGCATCATGACATTGGATCAGCACTGCCTTTCGTAGTTCAGGACTTGGTGGCACGTACACTTTGTTTCGATAAAAGACTAGACCATTTTCTTCTCTCCATTCTGGTAATCCTCCGACTAATTTCTGTGGGCCTTTAATCTGCTTTAATCCTTCAAGTACCTCTGCTTCTCTTTCACTAGCACTGCGAATTCGATCATAGAGGGGATTATGGAATAGGACGGTGGTGGCGGCATTAATGAAGTGTTCGGGATGTAGGACGATTTGTTCTTGATTGTCATCGGCATCGGATACCTGGAATTGGGACATACAAGATAGGGCGTCAGCTTGGGTGTTTGTTTTTCCAGGACGGTGTTTAAGACGAAAATCAAACCGAGACAGCCACAAGGCCCATCGAGCCTGTCTTCGACTGAGGTCTTGTGCTGTTCTCCAGAATTCTAGGTTCTGATGGTCGGTGATGATTTCGAATGCTTCCGGTAGTCCTTCCAAGAAGTTTCGCCAATCCTTTAATGCTTCAATGATGGCCAACATTTCTCGGTCGTAAATTTCATAGTTTCGCTCGGCTGGGTCCATAGAGGCTGACCGGAACGCCACTGGGTGCCATTGCCCGTCATCCTGCATTTGTGATAGAGTCCCTCCAGTGGCAAATCCCGAGGCGTCGACTTCAATTCTGGTCGGTCTGTTGGGATCCCATAAGACAAGAATTGGGGAGGCAATGAAGGTGTCCTTAAGTGACTGAAATGCCTCTTGTTGTTGAGTTCCCCAGTTCCATTTGATGTCTTTTCGAGTGAGATCGTTGAGCGGTCGGGCCTTTTTTGCAAAACCTTCGATGAACCTCCGATAGAAGTTAGCAAATCCAAGGAAGCCTCGTAAATCACGTAGCGAAGAAGGTGTAGGCCAGTTTTTGACTGCTTCAACCTTGACTGGATCCATTCGCACTTCTCCTTCTCCAATGATGAGTCCCAAGTACTCCATAGATGATTGTTCGAATTCGCATTTTTCTGGCCGGAGATACAGATCGTGTTGGTTTAGGCGGGTGAGGACTTCATGTACAATAGACCGATGCTCCGTTAGGGTTTCGGTAAAGATGAGAATGTCGTCGAGGTAGACAGCAACCTTTCCAGCAGCAATCAAATCAGTGAAAATAGAGTTCATGAGGGCTTGGAACGTAGCGGGGGAGTTTGTTAATCCGAAGAACATTACTAGTGGTTCAAAGAGCCCTCGATTAGTGGCAAATGCCGCTTTCCATTCATGTCCATCTTTGATCCTAACGTTGTTGTAACCCCATCGTACGTCAAACTTGGTGAAGATTTTGGATTTTCGGAGACAGCTAATGATGTCGGAAATCAGGGGAAGGGGATATCGATTTTTAATGGTATATTCGTTGAGTCTTCGATAGTCCTGAACAAAGCGTAATTTTCCATCTTTCTTTTTGACAAAGAACACGGGAGAGGCCAGAGGGGATTTAGAGGGTCGAATATACCCTTTTCGTAAATTTTCTTTCAGAAATATGTCCACTTCTGCTTGTTCATTAAGAGACATTGGATAGATTTTCGTACGTAGCGTTTCGGGGGCGTCCGGTTTGAGGTCGATTGCGTGGTCCCAAGGTTTGTGTGCAGGTAGTCGTTCGGATTCCTTTTCTGAGAAGACTTTGGTGTGGCGACGGTATTCAACGGGGACGAGTTCTTCAAAGGTTTTCGCTGGCTTGTCCTTGTTCGCTGCTTCTGCCAGTTTTTGCGAATAAGTATACCCTGCGGCGCACCAAAGTTCTTCCGCTGCATGATCTAGAATTCCGGCACGAAGAAGGGCCCTTCTTCGTTTGCGATTCCCGTTTAATCGATATAGAGGGGCCTCAGTATCGGATACTTCCTGACTCGGTAGCTCCTCTTCGTCTGGTTCTGGTAACGGAATGTACTCAGGATTAGGTTCCAGAATTTTGTCGGTGGTGGTTCCTCCAACATTAGATTCTCGAGGTTCAGGTTCATCTGTAATTGTCATAGGAGAGGAAATAGGGGCGGTGATGGCAAGACGGCCTTGTTTCCAGTCTATGTGAGGGTTGACCCTTCGAAGCCAGGGTAAGCCTAGTATGACATCTTCTGTTCCTAGATTGGTGACGAGATACTCAAGAAGTTGGGGTGAATTTCAATCGATAGTGGAAAGTAGACGTGCAGAGTGTGTGATTTTTCCAGCAGTATTAGGGGTTCCATCAATGTTGTACAGGGTGATCGGATGAAGGAGAGGTCGGGTAAGGATGCGATTTTGGTCTATAAATCGTTGATGAAGAAAAAGACCTGTTGCACCAGAGTCTATCATTGCTGCGCTTTTTGTACTCTTGAATCTTCCTTGTAACTTAATCGGTATGCGAAAATGAGACACATCGCTAGATTGAATAGAACCGATAGTACAGGAGGAGGTAGATGCATAAATGGACGATTTATAAGAGTACAATTCGGGGAACCAGGCGGCAGCCGTGGCGGGTTCCCACTTTAAAAATTCTGGCGCAATTCGGCAATCTGGGTAGCTAACATCTGTTGATTTGCAGCAAGTTGTTGAAGAACCTGAGCAAGATCCGGCGTGACGGTGGTAGGCGGAGCTGCCACGATGGTGGAGGTAGAGGATTCCATCGTAGGGGTGGCCGAAATGTTACGAGGGGCAGCTCGTCCCGTCAAACCTAGATACTTACGACGGCAGACACTGGCCAAGTGGCCTGTAAGTCCGCAGTGCTCACAAACATCCCGTTCGTGATGCCCGTCCGCCTTTCGGTGGTTCTTCGATCCGCATCCGTAACACCTTCCCGTCATGAACCTTCGATAGTCATCTGAACTCTTGTTTGTCACCGTACGAGTGGCATCTACGTCCATAGCATTTGGGTCTCTATGAGCAACAAAGGGGGCGTTGATCGGTTGGAAATGATGAGTGGCAGGAGTGACTGCTTTGAAGGGCGTCTTCTGCCTGAACCGTTCATTTATCCGGTTATCAATTCTGGTAGCTTCGGTGATGAGATTGGCCAGCAAGGAGGTGTTGGCCTGAGAGTGTACCAAGCCATCTTTGACCCTGTCTGTCAGGTGTTCATAGAATTTGTCCCGTAGATTGGTGTCAGAGTATCCAGTGCGCTCGGAGTACTGTTTAAAGGTGGCGGCGTAGGCGGCTACAGAATTCTTTCCCTGATAAAGAGCCTTTAGCATGTTTTTTGCATCTGTGACCGGATCTGCTGTCTCAAAGCGAGCGGTAAAGGCAGCTCTGAAATCTGCCCAATCGGGGTACGTAAGGGGAACATTGTTGTTAGAGGTGTGTGCGCTGATGTTTTCTGCGATGGGGGTGGCCCAGATAGCGGCATCTCCTTCAAGGAATGAGATGGCAGATTTGACCGGTTCGTTTCCAGTCAGAGATCTAAGATTGGGGACACCCTGTGCCCAGACTTCAAATGCAGCTAAGAAGCGACGTGCATCTTCGCTGCCTACTCCGTTGTAGTTATGAGGTTTGCTGACCCCTTTGTTGTTGTTCATGCTAGTGACCACATCTGTCACCACTTGTTGCAATGCTGCCTGATTGGCGGCTAGATCGTTTATTGCACGAAGGACATCTTGTCCGGTGATTTGTGCCATTTCGGGATCGGGTTGGATAGAAGGGTTAGGGGGAGTATCAACTCTGATTGGCTCGGGTACTGATTCAGCTCTATTAGGGATCAAAGCTTGTCCTACTGCGGAGATAACAACGTCTGTGTCCACTGGACGACGTGGGAATGGTGCGATGAGTGCGGGGGAAGCTCGGGAACTGGTTGGGTTCGAGGTTCTTCCGAAACGGGGAGGAGGTGCGGTGATAGGTAGGCTCGATGTAGATGGGTTCTGTTCAAATGTTTCTATTTGCGATAGCGGAATCAACAGGCGTCTGCTTCTGCCTGTACGACGTTCGGTTTGGATAGAATGTGATTCGGTAGCGTTAGGGCAGGGTTGGTTGTGGCAATCGAACCACGCGGATGGTGTATCAGCTACTCTTCGATGGACGTAAGTTTTATCAACAGTGTCCCAAGCGTGGGCTAAATCGGTGCAGTCGAATTCGGGTTCTTCAGAGTCGGAAACGTGTGCCGAGTAGGAAGGCGTGATGGTAAGACTTTCTGCGGGGACAACCTGAGACTAGGCTATCGGCGCAGCAAGAGATCTCGACCTAATGTCGCGACGATGATCGGAACGACCGGAACGAGGAAGCACGAGAGGAAGCACAAGCACAAGCACAAGCACAAAGCACAAAACACAGACCAAGTAGCCGGCAAGCTAAAGACGACGGAGTCCGAACTTAAGCGCAGCGTACAAGGGTGATGGAGGATGGATGATCTCAACAACAGTGATAGCACGAAGGGCCAATCACAAGGGCTCAGAGGACAGCTAGTTCCCAATGACCAAGTTAGATATTGACACAGAAGAAGAGATACAACACGAACCTAGTTCCCAATGACCAAGAGGTCGAGATAGGGAACTAGGGAGCTATCTACAGTCCTTATATACGTAGTGAGACAATAAGAGTAAGAGAACAACAAAGAGTTGAAAAGATAATAGCGCGAGAGTGTAGAACGACAGCGCGAGAGAAAGTAAGTGTAAAGACAATAAACGTATGGCAGCTGTGAGAGGAAGGAGGTGAAAGAATAATAACAGCAAATGGGAGTGAGGTGTAACAATAAGGCGATAAAACAATAAGGAAGGAAAAGAGATAGTACGCTATTGTGAAATGGATGTGAAGCAATGAGTCGAAGAAGTGTGAGTAGTAAGCACGATCACATGATAAAGAAAAGAGGTGGCGTGGGATAAATGAATAGAATGTGAGAAAAATGATGTAAGTACCGGTTGTCACGACAGGCAGCTAATGATGTCGGCAATCAGGGGGAGGGGGTATCGATTTTTAATGGTGTATTCGTTAAGCCTTCGGTAATCCTGGACGAAGCGTAGTTTTCCATCTTTCTTTTTGACAAAGAACACTGGGGAAGCTAGAGGGGATTTGGACGGTCGAATGTACCCTTTCCGTAAGTTTTCTTTGAGGAATTTGTCCACTTCCTCTTGTTCGTTAAGAGACATTGGATAGATTTTCGTACGTAGGGTTTCGGGAGCGTCTGGTTTGAGGTCGATTGCGTGATCCCAGGGTTTGTGTGCGGGTAGACGTTCGGATTCTTTTTCGGAGAAGACTTTGGTGTGGCGATGATATTCCGGGGGAACAAGTTCCTCGAGAGTTTTCGTTGGTTTGGATTTGTTTGCTGCTTCTGCCAATTTCTGAGAGTAGGTATATCCTGCGGCGCACCAAAGTTCTTCTGCTGTATGATCTAAAATTCCAGCACGAAGGAGGGCCCTTCTCCGTTTACGATTTCCCTTTAATCGATATAACGGGGATTCATCAGCGTGTACTTCTTGACTGTATAACTCCTCTTCATCAGGTTCTGGTAGTGGGACGTATTCCGGGTTCGGCTCCAAAAGTTTGTTGATTGTGGTTCCCCAACATTAGACTTTCGAGGTTCAGGTTCATCCGTGATAGTCATACGAGAGGAAACAGGGGTGGTAATGGCAAGATGGCCTTGTTTCCAGTCTATGTGAGGGTTGACTTTCCGAAGCCAGGGTAAGCCTAGTATGACGTCTTCTGTTCCTAGATTGGTGACTAGATATTCGAGGAGTTGGGGTGAGTTTTGATCGATAGTGGAGAGTAGACGAGCAGAGTGTGTGATTTTTCCAGCAGTGTTAGGAGTTCCATCGATGTTGTACAGGGTGATCGGGTGAAGGAGAGGTCGGGTAAGGATGTGATTGTGATTTACAAACCGCTGATGAAGAAAAAGACCTGTTGCACCAGAGTCTATCATTGCTGCGCTTTTTGTACTCTTGAATCTTCCTTGTAACTTAATCGGTATGCGAAAATGAGACACATCGCTAGATTGAATGGAACCGATAGTACAGGAAGAGATAGATGCATAAATGGACGATTTATAAGAGTACAATTCGGGGAACCAGGCGGCAGCCGTGGCGGGTTCCCACTTTAAAAATTCTGGCGCAATTCGGCAATCTGGGTAGCTAACATCTGTTGATTCGCAGAGAGTTGTTGAAGAACCTGAGCAAGATCCGGCATGACGGTGGCAGGCGGAGCTGTCACGATGGTGGAGGTAGAGGGTTCCATCGTAGGAGTGGCTGAAATGTTACGGGGGGCGGCGCGTCCTGTCAAACCTAGATACTTACGACGGCAAACATTGGCCAGGTGGCCTGTAAGTCCGCAATGCTCACAGACATCCCGTTCGTGATGCCCATCTGCTTTTCGGTGGTTCTTCGATCCGCATCCGTAACATCTGCCCATCATGAATCTGCGGTAGTCATCCGAACTTTTACCCGTCACCGTGCGAATGGCATCTACGTCCATAGCATTTGGGTCTCGGGGAGGAAAGAAGGGTGGGTTGCTCGGTTGGAAGTGATGAGCGGAGGGAGTGATCGCTTTGAAGGGCGTCTTCTGCCTGTTTCGTTCGTTTATCCGATTGTCAACTCTGATAGCCTCGGCGATGAGGCTGGCCAACAAAGAGGTATTGGCCTGAGTGTGTACCAAGCCATCCTTGATCCTATCTGCCAGGTGGTCATAGAACTTGTCTCGTAGATCGACGTCCGAGTATCCGGTGCGGCCAGAGTACTGTTTGAAGGTGGCGGCATAAGACGCTACAGAATTCTTCCCTTGGTACAGAGTTTTTAACATGGTTTTTGCATCTGTAACCGGATCGGCTGTTTCAAATCGAGCGATGAAGGCTGCTTTGAAATCCGCCCAGGTGGGGTATGTAAGGGCAACGTTGTTGTTCGAGGTATGTGCGCTGATGTTTTCGGCAATCGGGGTGGCCCAGATGGCAGCTTCCCCTTCAAGGAATGAGATCGCAGATTTAACCGGTTCGTGTCCAGCTAACGTTCTAATTCTGGGGATTCCCTGTGCCCAGACTTCGAATGCCACAAGGAAGCGGCGAGCGTCTTCGCTGCCTATTCCATTATAGTTGTGAGGTTTGCTGACCCCTTTGTTACTGTTCATGTTGGTGACGAGATCTGTCACCACTTGCTGCAGCGCTGTCTGATTGGTGGCAAGAGTATTAAGTGCATTAAGGACATCTTGGCCGGTTGCCATTGCGGGATTGGGTTGGATAGGAGGGTTAGGAGGGGTGTCGATTCTGATTGGCTCGTGTCTGCGTGAGGTTCCTGGGAATTCAATAGATTCGGTGGGCACAAGTTCCACTGGCTCGGGTACTGATTCAGCTCTAGTAGGGATCAACGCTTGTCCTACTGCGGAGATAACGATGTCTGTGTCCACTGGACGACGTGGGGTTGGTGCAAAGAGTGCGGGGGAGGCTCGGGAACTACTCGGATTTGAGGTTCTTCCAAAACGGGGAGGAGGATTCTGATTGAATGATTCGATTTGGGATATCGGAATTAGAAGGCGTTTGGTTCTGCCTGTACGACGTTCGGTTCGGATTGACTGTGATTCGGTAGCGTTAGGGCAGGGTTTGTTGTAGCAATCAAACCAGTCTGATGGTCTATCAGCTCTTCTTCGGTGGTGTCAAGAAGCATACAAAGGACTTAGATTTATTTTCACTTTATCACATGACCGTTCCTCTGACTCCTTACTTACAGATACTTACATCGGTACGACTCCCTTATCTCCATTGTTTCCTTTTCTATTATCCACCTCTACTCTGATTCGCTGTTATTGTTCTTACATCCCCATGACTTCACCTTCGCTCTCACACTGTCATATACTTACCGCTTTTATTCCACTTCACTCCCGCGCTGTCAACCTCTCGCTCTCACACTATTGTCTCTACACCTTTTCCTTGTTCTGACTCGTTCGGACTCGTTACGACTCTCTTATTGTTCCGATACGTATATAAGCCCAGTACCTACCACCTGGTTCCCCATCTTGACCTCTTTGTCGTTGGGACCAGTGCCTGCCCTCTCCGCTTAAGTCTCTGCTCTGCTCTGCTGCCTTGCTCCGCCGTCTTGTACTTCTGCTCTGCCGCATCATCGCTCCGTATCCCTGCTCCGCTCCATCAGACCTCTTTGTGACATTAGGTCAAGATCCCTATTGTTGCGCCGACCGCCTAACTGCCTAGGCCGTCCCCGCACAAACCGCTGCCATCACGTCTACCCCCGAGTTTGACTGCGCCGAGTGCCTCCACGGTTTTGACTCCCGCGACCACGCCCTTGTCCATTTCCGAGAAACCGAAAATCGCTGGATTG
Source organism: Collybiopsis confluens (assembly GCA_013368555.1). Lineage (NCBI taxonomy): Eukaryota > Fungi > Basidiomycota > Agaricomycetes > Agaricales > Omphalotaceae > Collybiopsis > Collybiopsis confluens. Next base: position 19,370 of record JAACJN010000003.1, read on the forward strand.
ACTGTAGCCGCCAGCCCTGCCCTAACGCCTCCACCGATCGAACCGCTCCAGAAGTACTCCGACTAGGAAACTTTCGAGTTTTTCCCATTGGAGCAGACAAACCGCCGCCATCTCAGCCTAAGCCTACCCCGGCCCCCACGGAACCCGACGATCCGCTCTTTGCAGACGAACCCATTGATCTAGACGAGCCCATTACTCTAGACGAACCCATTACTCTAGACAAACCCATCGATCTAGACGACATGCCTGCCCAACCAGGAAGTTCCTCCGCTCCCCCGCCCCCTATGACAACCGAACAAATCATCCACGCCTTAGCAGAACAGGTTGCCAACCTGACTGCCGCAGTATCCGGCCGAGCTGCTGCAAAATCTAGCATGAACAAACCGGACCTTTTCAAAGGTCAAAGCAGTACGGAAGCCCGACGCTTCCTTGCGCAATTCTTAGCCTGGGCCTCAGAGCAGCCGGACTTAAAGAACAATCACGGTATAACCATCAAGTCGGCCTTAGGTTTCCTCACAGATAAAGCGGCAGACTGGGCCACCCCCTACCTGAACGAATACAATAACGGAAGGGTACCCTTTGCCGGACATTGGCCGAACTTTGTAGCGGCATTCAAACTCCGTTTCGAATCAGTCGATCCAGAGATGGAAGCCCGGGCTGCCATAGAGACCATTCACCAAGGAAAGGGCCAGAGTGCGGCAGAGTATTCCCAGCATTTTAAGGACGTTGGAGGCAGAACCGGCTTATCCGACGCTGATCTCTTAGGACGCTTCCAAAGCAGCCTACTCCCGGAAATCCGACGCAACCTGGTCATAGTCAACATCGCCCAAGGCCGAGCCCCCACTCTGGAAGAAGCCATCCGACGTGCCATATCCATCGACGTTTTCCTCCGCGATCCCTCCATGAAGGACAGATCTTCCCAGCGCCCCACAGCCTTCACCCACACCCCCGCTGATCCCTATGCCATGGAGATTGACGCCAATAGCACCCGCCCCAGCAATGGAAATACCCGAGAGGGTTTCATGGCCCGCATGCGCGGACGGTGCTATGGCTGCGGTTCTCAAAGTCACGAGAAACGCAACTGTACCCACAAGGAGGCAACCTGCCACTTCTGCGCACGAAAAGGTCACCTGGAATCGGTTTGCCAGGATAAGTTCATGGGTCTGGAGCGCGGACGAGGGAAACGACAGCAACCTCGTCGCCAACAGGTCTCTGCGAATACCGGAGCCCCATTCAGCCTATTCCCAGACGAGCAGGTACAGATTGCGTCATCTATGCCAACGCCTCAGGCCGCGCCCCCTCCTGTACCGCCCTCCACTGCCCATCTTGCCGCCCAGATCTCCCAACTGCAGTCGCTGCTTGACCGTGCCAATGCCATGGCCCCGCCGTCGGATTTTCTGTGAGGGTACCCGACTCCGCCGCAGTGCGAGTACCCCCAGAACGGTTTGCTATGTACCCTACTTCCTCGTATGACTCCATCACTACATGTAACATATCGACTACGCTGGAAATAGACCCGAGTTCCTCCCACTTCCGTATCCAAGTAAGAGTGAGGGACAAGAACAACGACATAGCAACCGCGGCCATGGTGGACTGTGGAGCCACCGCTCTTTTCATTAACAAAGCATTTGTCAAACAAAACAAAGTACGGACCCTTCCGCTGAAAAACCCCATTGACATCTATAACATCGACGGCACCAAAAACCAAGCTGGACAAATCTCCCACTTTGCACGTCTGGCACTCACTGTGGACAACCAGGAGTGCTGGACGGACTTCCTTGTCACTGAACTAGGCACCGAAGGGATCATACTAGGCCTGCCTTGGCTTCGTAAAGTCAACCCAAAAGTCGATTGGGAGAAGGGCCGTCTCTCAATTGAACCACAGGTGGAAGCAATACGAGCCACGGAAACGGAGGTAGAACCGACAGCTGAAGAAGAACCCCCGCTTTGCCGGATCCGAGCAAACAGGGCAACTCGTCGCTCCTGGGTCCAAGGGGGTATTCTCCAAAACGCGCAGGAGGAAGTATGGTGCGCTGCAGGGTACACTTATTCACAGCAGCTCGCGGAAGAGGCACACAAGGGGGACCCCGTCAAAACTTTCGAAGAAATGGTACCTAAACAGTATCGAGACTTCAAAAAGGTATTCTCCGAAACGGCATCGGAACGGCTACCGGCTCACAAACCTTGGGACCATGTGATTGATCTGGTACCAGGGGCACCAGAGACGATGCGCACCAAGGTTTATCCAATGTCACCAAATGAGCAGGTGGAGTTAGACCAGTTTCTGAGCGAGAACCTACGCAAGGGGTATATCCGCCCATCCAAATCACCGCTAGCCTCCCCTGTCTTCTTCGTCAAAAAGAAAGACGGCAAGTTACGTTTTGTCCAAGACTACCGCAAGCTCAACCAGTTCACGGTCAAAAATCGCTATCCCCTCCCGTTAATTGCCGATATCATCAGTCGCCTTCAAGGAGCCCGATACTTCACCGTCATGGACGTCCGTTGGGGATATAACAACATCCGGGTAAAAGAGGGTCATGAATGGAAGGGAGCATTTGTCACGAACCGAGGACTGTTTGAACCCCTTGTCATGTTCTTCGGACTCACTAATTCCCCAGCAACGTTCCAAGCCCTGATGAACTCGATCTTTACAGACCTGATTGCGGAAGGAAAGGTGGCGGTGTATCTGGATGACATTCTCGTATTCACCAACGATCTTGAAGAACATCGCAAGGTGGTCCGAGAAGTCCTGGCAAGACTGCAGAAAAACGACCTGTACCTCCGTCCAGAAAAATGCAAGTTTGAACAAAGGCAAATCGAATACCTGGGACTGATAATCCAAGAAGGAGAGGTGAGAATGGACCCGGTTAAAGTATCGGCGGTTCGAGACTGGGCCACTCCCAGAAACCTGCGCGAAGTACGGGGTTTTCTGGGCTTCGCAAATTTCTACCGTCGGTTCATCCGAAAGTTTGCCCAGATTGCCCGACCGCTCAATGACCTCACCAAGAAGAACACCAGATTTGATTGGGGAACACGGGAACAGGAAGCCTTCGAAACCTTACGTTCCGCCTTTATCTCTGCTCCGATCCTAAGCTTGTGGGACCCCAACCGACCGACACGCATCGAAGTAGACGCCTCAGGATTTGCTACAGGAGGTGCCCTCATGCAGAAACAAGATGACAGTCTCTGGCATCCGGTTGCCTTTCGATCCTCCTCCATGCTACCAGCCGAAAGAAACTACGAAATCTACGACTGAGAAATGCTAGCGATCACCGAAGCTTTGAAAGACTGGAGGAGTTTCCTGGAAGGAGCACCAGAACCATTTGAAATCGTTACTGACCACTCAAACCTCAAATTCTGGCGCACAGCACAAAACCTCAGTAGACGACAAGCGCGATGGGCCCTATGGCTCTCGAGGTTTGACTTCCACATGATTCACCAATCCGGAAAATCGAATACCCAGGCTGACGCCCTCTCTCGTATGTCACAGCATCAGATCTCAGATGAAGACGATAATCGGGAGCAAATCGTCCTCAAACCTGAGCATTTCATCCGCGCCGCTCGTACCATCCTCGTCAACCCCTTGGAAGACCGAATCCGACAAGCGTCCCAGAAGGAAGCTGAGGTACTGGAAGGCCTGGAGAAGTTAAGGAAGAACGGTTTGCAACGACTTGCAAACGGTCTAGCGGACTGGGAAGAAGACAAAGGGCTAATCTACCACCGCGGACGCCTGTATGTACCCCCGGACAAAGACCTCCGAACCGAAGTACTTCGACAGTGCCATGATCAACCGACCGCAGGACACCCCGGCCTTCACAACACCCTGGACTTAGTCAGCACCCACTTCTGGTGGCCAACACTACGCTCCTTCGTGGAAAAATACGTGGAAGGTTGTGAAATCTGTGCCCGAAAGAAAACACTCCGTCACCCCCATGCTATCACAGATCCCCTCGACGTCCCGAACGGCCTATGGGAGGAGGTTGGCGTCGACCTCATCACCCAACTCCCTCAGTCAAACGGATTTGACGCCATTCTTGTCTGCACCGATCTCTTTGGAAAACAGATTCACGCCATCCCCTGCACCACCAATATCACTGCTGAAGGAGTTGCCGACCTCTACTACCGCGAAATCTTCCGCCTTCATGGTCTCCCCCTCCGATTTGTCTCCGATCGAGGCCCTCAGTTCTCCGCAAAACTGATGCGCACCCTACTTTCCCGTCTCGGCATCAAATCAAACATGACCTCCGGCTACCACCCACAAGCAAATGGCCAGACCGAACGTGCAAACCAGGAAGTCAAAAAATATCTCCGCCTCTATGTAGACCGACGACAGGACGACTGGGCCGAACACCTCCCGATGGCGGAATTTGTCATTAACTCTCGTACCCACTCCGCAATTGGCATCTCCCCCTTTGAGCTCACCTACGGCTACCAACCTCTATTCAACATCCCCGTCGGTCGTCGTAGTGGTATTCCCGGGGTGGATGATCGTATCCAGATATTGCGGGAAGCACGTCAGGATGCCGGAGCAGCTCTCCACTTAGGAAAACGGAAGCAGAAAGAACAGTTCGAGAGCGGAAAACGAAAGGCACACCAATTCAAGGTCGGAGGACGGGTCTGGCTTAGCGCAGAAGACATCAATCTCCAGCTATCCAGCGAGAAGTTGGGCGACCGACAACTTGGCCCCTTCGAAATCTTGGAGAAACTGGGCCCCCTTGATTACCGACTCGACCTACCCCTGTCACTAGACCGCCTCCACAATGTATTCCATGTCGACAAACTCTACCCCTGGAAAGGCAACGAGGTAAACGGCAAAATACCAGCACCCCCAGAACCAATCTACCTTGAAGAAGAAGACGAACCGGAGTACGAGGTCGAAAACATCCTGGATAGCCGCATTCGGTGGAAAAGGCTTGAGTATCTGGTGAAATGGAAGGGGTACGACGCAGGTAACAATTCTTGGGAACCGGCAGCAAACCTAGAACACGCACCGAAGATAGTCCGGAGCTTCCACAAGAAACACCCAAAGGCGCCGCGACTATAATCATCGAGGTCGATGGTGCATAAGGAGGGGGGTAATGTCAAGAAGCGTACAAAGGACTTAGATTTATTTTCACTTTATCACATGACCGTTCCTCTGACTCCTTACTTACAGATACTTACATCGGTACGACTCCCTTATCTCCATTGTTTCCTTTTCTGTTATCCACCTCTACTCTGATTCGCTGTTATTGTTCTTACATCCCCATGACTTCACCTTCGCTCTCACACTGTCATATACTTACCGCTTTTATTCCACTTCACTCCCGCGCTGTCAACCTCTCGCTCTCACACTATTGTCTCTACACCTTTTCCTTGTTCTGACTTGTTCGGACTCGTTACGACTCTCTTATTGTTCCGATACGTATATAAGCCCAGTACCTACCACCTGGTTCCCCATCTTGACCTCTTTGTCGTTGGGACCAGTGCCTGCCCTCTCCGCTTAAGTCTCTGCTCTGCTCTGCTGCCTTGCTCCGCCGTCTTGTACTTCTGCTCTGCCGCATCATCGCTCCGTATCCCTGCTCCGTTCCATCAGACCTCTTTGTGACAGGTGGACGTAAGTTTTATCAACGGTATCCCAGGCGTGGGATGATTCAGTACAGTCAAATTCAGATTCCTCAGAGTCGGAAACGTGTGCCGAGTAAGAAGGCGTGATGGTAAGAAGTTCTGCGGGGACAACCTGAGACTAGGCTGTCAGCGCAGCAGAATATCTCGACCTAATGTCGCAACGAGGATCGGAACGACCGGAACGAGTAAGCGCGAGAGGAAACACAAGCACAAGCACAAGCACAAAGCGCAGACCAAGTAGCCGGCAAGCTTCAAAAACGACGGAGTCCGAACTTAAGCGCAGCGTACAAGGGTGATGAAGGATGAATGATCTCAACAGCAGTGATAGCACGAAGGGCCAATCACAAGGGCTCAAAGGATAACTAGTTCCCAATGACCAAGTTAGATATTGACACAGAAGAAGAGATACAACACAAACCTAGTTCCCAATGACCAAGAGGTCGAGATAGGGAACTAGGGAGCTATCTACAGTCCTTATATACGTATGGTAACAATAAGAGAGAAAGAACAACAAGGAGGTCAAAAGATAATAGCGCGAGAGAAGGGAATGACAGCGCGAGAGAAAGTAGGTATCAAAGACAATAAGTGTACGACAGTTGTGAGAGAGAGAAGTGAAAGAATAATAACGACGAATGGGAATGAAGTGTAACAATAAGGAGGAAAGACAATAAGAAGAAGAGGAGGCAGTACGCAATTGTGAAATGGATATGGAGCAATGAGTCGAAGGAGTATGAGTAATAAACACGATCACATGATAAAGGAAGAAAGGTGGCGTGAGATAAATGAGAAAAATGATGTAAGTACCGGTTGTCACGACAGGAACGTGCAAATCAGGAAGTCGAGAAATATCTCCGCCTCTATGTAGACCGACGACAGGACAACTGGGCCGAACACCTCCCGATGGCGGAATTTGTCATTAACTCTCGTACCCACTCCGCAATCGGCATCTCCCCCTTTGAGCTCACCTACGGCTACCAACCTTTGTTCAACATCCCTGTCGGTCGCTGTAGTGGCATTCCCGGGGTGGACGACCGTATCCAGATACTGCAGGAAGCACGCCAGGACGCCGGAGCAGCGCTCCACTTAGGAAAACGGAAGCAGAAGGAACAGTTTGAGAGGGGGAAACGAAAGCCCATCAGTTCAAGGTCGGAGGACGAGTATGGCTCAGCGCAGAAGACATCAACCTCCAGCTATCCAGTGAGAAGTTAGGCGACCGACAACTCGGACCCTTTGAAATCCTGGAAAAACTGGGCCCCCTTGATTACCGACTCGATCTCCCCCTGTCACTGGATCGCCTCCACAATGTATTCCATGTCGACAAACTCTATCCCTGGAAAGGCAACGAGGTAAACGGCGAAATACCAGCACCCCCGGAACCAATCCACCTTGAAGAAGAAGATGAACCAGAGTACGAGGTCGAAAACATCCTGGATAGCCGTATTCGGTGGAAAAGGCTTGAGTACCTTGTGAAATGGAAGGGGTACGACGCAGGTAACAACTCATGGGAACCGGCAGCAAACCTAGAACACGCACCAAAGATGGTCCGGAACTTCCACAAGAAGCACCCGAAGGCGCCGCGGCTATAATCATCGAGGACGATGGTGCATAAGGAGGGGGGTAATGTCAAGAAGCGTACAAAGGACTTAGATTCATTTTCACTTTATCACATGACCGTTCCTCTGACTCCTTACTTACAGATACTTACATCGGTACGACTCCCTTACCTCTATTGTTTCCTCTTCTATTGTCTACCTCTACTCCGATTCGCTGTTATTGTTTGTACATCCCCATGACTTCACCTTCGCTCTCACACCGTCACATACTTACCGCTTTTATTCCACTTCACTCCCGCGCTGTCAACCTCTCGCTCTCACACTATTGTCTTTACACCTTTCCTTGTTCTGACTCGTTCTGACTCGTTCTGACTCTCCCTTATTGTTCCAATATGTATATAAGCCCAGTACCTATCACCTGGCTCCCCATCTTGACCTCTTTGTCGTTGGGACCAGGTAAGCCTCTGCTTGTACTAGATACTTCTTTATATTAACTTTGTCGTTGGGACCAGTGCCTGCCCTCTCCGCTTAAGTCTCTGCTCTGCTCTGCTGCCTTGCTCCGCCGTCTTGTACTTCTGCTCTGCCGCATCATCGCTCCGCATCCCTGCTCCGCTCCATCAGACCTCTTTGTGACACGTACAAAGGACTTAGATTTATTTTCACTTTATCACATGACCGTTCCTCTGACTCCTTACTTACAGATACTTACATCGGTACGACTCCCTTATCTCCATTGTTTTCCTCTTCTATTGTCTACCTCTACTCCGATTCGCTAATGCGCAGTGTGCGTGATCTACACTAAACCACAACCAAAACAAAACAAAGACTAATCTTAGTTAGACTTGTTCGTATGGTACCGCCGTATCAAATATTTATAAAGGGTGCGAGGGTGCGTTGTCAAAGGTTCCGCGGGTTCTTTAGCTTTTTATATTTCTTTTACAGGAGCTAGGGCTCAACTGCGTTTTATGTTTTTGGTTTTATAGATGTGTGCTGACTTCTTTCTTTGGTGCTAGTGAGAACGGGAGCTAGGGCAATCGACCGTCTCGAGCTAGACTATATGTTATTACAACAGTGACGAAGGAGCTAGGGCAATCGACCTCGTATGTACTTCAAACTTCTTTCTCAAACACTAGGGACAACGGGAGCTAGGGCAATCGACCGTGTCTAACTAGTACCAGGAGCAAGGGAGCTAGGGCAATCGACCTTGTATGGATTTTATGGGTGGGGTGTTTTACAACGAAGGGGAGCTAGGGCAATCGACCCAACGAGGCGTATTTCAATCAAACTAGAACGAGGGAGCTAGGGCAATCGACCTCGAAGCTAGGCTAGGCTTATTTCTTTGGTATATACACAGGATAGTTCACCACAACCTTTCCTGGGCTCGTTTATAGAACTTCTTTCGACAAGGACAACGGGAGCTAGGGCAATCGACCGTGTCTAACTTATCTATCTTTATCCTCTTCGGAATAAGATGGCTACACAGGAGTTTTCTCTCTGTTTCGCACGTCTCAGACACCCACTCCGGTAGAACTGAGCGATTTGAGTGCCTCACAGGGACTTATCTCTGGTATATAGTTTCGAGTGCCTCACAGGGACTTATTGCTCTGGTATAGGGTTTGAGTGCCACACGGGGACTTATGCTTGGATATATGGGTGAGATACAAGTCTCGGGAAAAGGTGTGAATTCGTCCGCGGGGTGTTATCTGTTGTCTAACTAGCTAAGGTAAGGTATATATGTGAAAAGAAATAACAAATATTCGGTAAAGGTCCAAGATCCCAGAAAATGATGAAACGACTCGAATCTCCTGAAATACTCGGGGATTTCCTAAACCTATTCTTCCAAAGCCTCCAATGTAGGGACTAGCTGTATTTCGTCCGATAGTTCGATTGGTAATTGGCGGATGAGCATATGGGGCGGACCGATCGCAAGGCTAACTCGTTCCAATCTTTTATCCAAGTCTTCCGATCGCCGGTTGAACTTCAAATATCCATTCGGCACTCCACTTTATCCATCATCCGGGTAGATCTATTCTGATCTAATTGTTTCGAAATAATCGAGTTCCGGAACGGTAGTCTGACTTGTGTCTGACTCCTTCCAAGCGTTCGTCTTCAACCTCTAGTGCGAGATCGTCTATTATTTGAGTAGTCTAGCTCGTAGTCATGACTCTCCATAGTATAGCATCATATAGGCGTATACTGTATAACTCTTGTCCGAGTTAACAGGTTATTATCACATTCGCATAAAGTACGACTGCATCCATAGGCCAATACGAAACCACTGGAGTAAGTTCCGTTCATCGGTGTTGCATTAAGTCATCATGCCCTTGGTACGAAGCAAGGTGCTAGCTCGTTATAAGGTCCTTGGTGGATATAAGGTGGGTCTACCAACTCGTAAGAGTGGGGGCCAAGTTCCTATGAGCCGTCTTTGGTTAGACGAGCATGGATCACTCTTATGACCTTAGTGATACCAGTCAGATACATGATCCAACTTCGGTACTCCGCATGCATAGCAGTCTAGCTTGTTAGCTGACAACTCGGGCTGGTCTCAGCTCTCTAGTACATATTCCTACTTTGGAATTCGGTACTTTGAACGATTCTACTGATGAACGCGAAATATTTGCATCATCGCTGCTATTGTTTGTACATCCCCATGACTTCACCTTCGCTCTCACACTGTCACATACTTACCGCTTTTACTCCACTTCACTCCCGCACTGTCAACCTTTCGCTCTCACACTATTGTCTTTACACCTTTTCTCGTTCCGACTCGTCCTGACTCGTTCGGACTCTCTTACTGTTCCAATACGTATATAAGCCCAGTACTTACCACCTGGCTCCCCATCATGACCTCTTTGTCGTTGGGACCAGGTAAGCCTCCGCTATACTAGATACTCCTTTATATATTAACTTTGTCGTTGGGACCAGTGCCTGCCCTCTCCGCTTAAGCCTCTGCTCTGCTCTGCTGCCTTGCTCCGCCGTCTTGTACTTCTGCTCTGCCACATCATCGCTCCGCATCCCTGCTCCGTTCCATCAGACCTCTTTGTGACAGGGGTGGCCCAGTCTGCCGCTTTATCTGTGAGGAAACCTAAGGCTGACTTGATGGTTTTACCGTGATTGTTCTTTAAGTCCGGCTGCTCTGAGGCCCAGGCTAAGAATTGCGCAAGGAAGCGTCGGGCTTCCGTACTGCTTTGACCTTTGAAAAGGTCCGGTTTGTTCATGCTAGATTTTGCAGCAGCTCGGCCGGATACTGCGGCAGTCAGGTTGGCAACCTGTTCTGCTAAGGCGTGGATGATTTGTTTGGTTGTCATGGGGAGCGGGGGAGCGGAGGAACTTCCTGGTTGGGCAGGCATGTCGTCTAGATTAATGGGTTTGTCTAGATCAATGGGTTTGTCTGCGAAGAGCGGATTGTCCGGTTTTGTAGGGGCCGGGGTAAGCTTAGGCTGAGATGGCGGTGGTTTGTCTGCTCCAATGGGAAAAACTCGAAAGTTTCCTAGTCGGAGTACTTCTGGAGCGGTTCAATTGGTGGAGGCGTTAGGGCAGGGCTGGCGGCTACAGTCGCACCAGTGATTTTTGGTTTCTCGGAAATGGACAAGGGCGTGGTCACGGAGTCAAAGCCGTGGAGGCACTCGGAGCAGTCAAACTCGGGGGTAGACGTGATGGCAGCAGTTTGTGCAGGGACGGCCTAGGCAGTAGGCGGTCGGCGCAGCAATAGGGATCTTGACCTAATGTCACAAAGAGGTCTGACAGGACAGAGCAGGGATGCGGAGCGACGATGTGACAAAGCAGGAATGCAAGACGGCGGATCAAGGCAGCAGAGCAGAGGCTTAAGCGGAGATGGCAGGCACTGGTCCCAACAACAAAGAGGTCAAGATGGGGAACCAGGTGGTAGGTACTGGGCTTATATACGTATCGGAACAATAAGAGAGTCGGAGCGAGTCAGAACAAGTCAGAACAAGGAAAAGGTGTAGAGACAATAGTGTGAGAGCGAGAGGTTGACAGCGCGGGAGTGAAGTGGAATAAAAGCGGTAAGTATATGACAGTGTGAGAGCAAAGGTGGAGTCATGGGGATGTAAGAACAATAACAGCGAATCAGAGTAGAGGTAGGCAATAGAAGAGGAAAACAATGGAGATAAGGGAGTCGTACCGATGTAAGTATCTGTAAGTAAGGAGTCAGAGGAACGGTCATGTGATAAAGTGAAAATAATCTAAGTCCTTTGTACGCTTCTTGACACCAGCCCTACGTTTAACTGCCTTTGAAGTTGTGCCATCAGAACAACTGCAAGTGGCATGCCATCCAGCTCCCCCAATATCCAATCCAATTCTGCTGAATTATCCCCTGGGATGTGAACAAGAGAAAAAAACATTTGTCTGGCTTCACCAAGCTCCAGTTGAGGTAAACCTGTATTTCCTCCTAGTTTTATCCAATGCTTATTTCCTGGACCATTTGCTGCTCTCATTGTCAAAATGACAAACAGGCTACTATAATCCAACAACTGGTCAATGAAGTTTACGACTGCATTCTGGCTTCCGGTGCCATTCCATGGTGTTTCAAAATTATCTAATACCAGAAAGATTGGGGTTTGGGCCATTGCGAAACAAATGTCCAACACTTCCAATTCATTTTTGCCCTGCTGGACTTGTAATCTTAAACTTTGTGCTACTGTATGGATCAAGCTTGTAGCATCCAAACAAATCTCACAAGGAATAAAAAAGATTTTGTCCTGGAATTTTTTGATCACCTCTGCATTCTTGATAATATGCAAAGCAAGAGCGGTTTTTCCCATTCCACCTGCTCCAAGAATGGCAAAGTGAGCAGGCCTAACCTAAAGCAAATTTTCAACTGCTTCTTTTATAATATCCTCTCTGCCAGCAAACAAAGCGGGAGCAGCGGGTGTTGCTAGTTTGATATCTCTTCATAAATGAGATTCAATCTCCAAGTGAAAATTTTGATCATGATCTGAAATCTCACTGGTATGTAATCACAGGGCCCTGAGGAACCTGGGTGCCATTAGGACACAACCTTCTCTAGCCAACACACCAGTTCACTCGCCGTACCACCCCCCGAACCTTCCACGCGCGGCCCCGAGACTCCATATTTCCGTCCTCGAAATAAAGTAGAAATCTTCTCCATTTCGTTCTGGGTATTGGCATCACTGACATTACCCGGGCGCAAACTCATATCGTCAAATGACAACGAATGGTCTACAGAACAATCGCAGTCCAAAATGATACCATGCTTTGATCGGATTTTAGCCCTCTAGAAAGAAATGTCAATTTGGGAGGTGCGCAAAGACACAGACAAAAACAAGAAAAAAGCAAAAAAAAAAAACAGAGAACTACCCACAACTATACCCCAATCAAAATCCTTCTGAATGGTATACGTGAATTCTGGCGTCTGTCCGTATGCCCACTCCCAGCTCTACATGCCAAATTCCGTCAGTTGGCGTAAACGAATAAAATAGAGGAGGGTAGAAGTAAGAAAAGAGTACCAACCTTGAGTTCGTTCATTCCTTTCTGGATATACTCCACATCTCGGTATCTTTCTTCACCTATAACCTGTATCTGCAAGCCTTATGAACGTCCACACGCTAAAATTTGAGATACAATACCAACAGACCTCACCCGTTCCCTCGGAATCAACACCATATTCTTCCCTAAACACTTTCGCAACGGCTTGAACAAAGCGATCATGCGTAACCTCTTCATAAGATTGCTGCAAATTCCGAACTGGTGAGCGGACAGATGCCACGCCTTTGGTTTCCATCGCGTCCTATGTTTAGAGGAGGAAAAAAAAGTTTTTAAGCAACCAGCCCAAGATGTGAAAGAAGATATAGGAACCTTGTCTTTCCCGGGTTTGAGTACTTCACCCAACGTATTTAGTTTGGTGGATATGAGCATTGTACCATGGTGATACGCGCGTTTGTTCACAATCTTGTACGCTGAGCCTGAGACGGGTAGCAACACGAAACGAATGGCGATGAGTAGGTGGAAATGCAATGGGAGCAGAAGGGAGAGGAACCAGGTCAGCCTACACTCGAGAAAAGACAAAAAACGAAGACATATCTTGTCCTCGCCTACACAGAGATCGTTCCTTTCATTAACATACGCGGGTATACCCATTGATTGTACTGCTCTGAGTACGACCTGGGCGGTCATATGTCTGTCGAATGATGCTCGAGGGAGATGAACAGAAAAATTCGTGTTGCCCAGGTCCTGTCGAGTCCAGAAGTCAGTGGAAGTACAAGCAAAAACACAGACGCGGGTACATACGTGATACACAGTCCCACCTCCACTTCGTCTCCTTATCCAAGGTATCCTCTGCTCATTCAACGCAACAAAGTTAACCTCCTTCCAAGGATTTTGATTCCTCCCAATAACCACACACGGGTCATCCCTGTATAGAAGAAGTAAAGGCTTCTCAGACAGTGCGTGGCGGAATAGCCAATCCTCGAACGAAAGATTAAAGTACGGGTTGGTGGGGGTCGAGAGGTATATCGAGTGCGACGGTGTTGGAGCAGTTTTACTGATTATTGGAGTGGTGGAAACTGTAGAGTACGGGTGGAAAGTATAGACAGGGCTTGAGATCTTGAGAGCCTGAAGGAGGGGCTATGGAAGCGAATACAGACAGTGGTCCATCGTGGTGATAAAAGCAGCATCGGAGGTTCCCGCCGGTTGCTCGGCTCGCTCGCTCTCTTCCGGGTTGATCACAATCATTAAGGCTTCCTGAACGAACAAGATATGCAATCTCACGACGCCCTTCGAAAGTATTCTGAAACCAGTTGGAGTTCTTCGCGTATTTTGGCACCCTAGATATCTTTTCGGTTCCTTTTTTTTTGGTCGCAGTTATCCGATGGGGGTATGCTCGCTCCTATGAATTTTACAGACTCGGAGTGGGTGTGCTTGGCCTCATAATAGGGGTAGTCAGAGTGGACGATTCTGACACGATTCTCAGGTCGATTCTGAAGTCGATTCTGAATCCAGAATCGTCGTTCAGAATCGGCGCTTGTTGGAACTCCTCATGAGGCGTTCCGGCTGCCCAACCCGATTCTGATCAAGCGATTCCAAGGACGATTCTGGCCGCATGTTTACATAAGACAAAAAATTTTCGTAATTTCGTATACGTAGCCTCAAGCTCAATAGGCATGATGCGAAGGTTTTCACGAAATTGGTCAGGCTGAGATTCTGTCCAAACGTCAAGAGTATGCCGAAGATGACCAGGAGGTCGGCGGTATTTATTCCGAGGTCGAAGATAGCGTTTACTGTATAACTTCTCGATGAATGCCATGATGTATGTGGCCTTGCTGCTCCGCTAACAAAAGATCCCAGCATTCATCCAACATGTCTTCATCTGCATCCGCCTCTCCATCACTGAGCTCTCCATCTGAAGCTGAGGAAGCAGTAGATTCGGACTCGCATGTGTTGTCCGAGGATGACTGGCCTTGTCCGAGTCGTTCCAGTTGGTAGCGGATTCGAGATCTCTTCCTTCGCAGGCTGATTTTTTCTTGTGTAAAACGAGCTTGAGCTGGCAGGATGGGAGATGCAGATGATGAGGAAGATGATGAGGACGACGAGGAGGGGGAGGAACTCGAGGAGGAAGAAGAAGAAGAAGAGGGGGACGATGATGATGATGATGGGTCAGACCCAGACTCAGAGGAAGATGACGACTCTGTTGCGATGATTGATTCACCTTGGTTTGTGTCTCCAAAATAGCCTCGAAGCACTGGGATAATCTCCTCCCTTGCAAACTCTTCTGGATATCCCACTCGACCAAAATCATCAATGAGCTTTTGGTCTTCCTTTTTTTCTGAATCCGCGCGTCTTTTCCAGTACAAGATATAGGCTTTCATTAGCCCAATAGCAGCACTTTGACGCTCAGTGTATTTGGCCATTATAAGTACAAGCGCAATGAGGAAAGTAGATTGGCTGGATTTACGGTACACGCAGAAGCTAAACAAACAAGGAAATACGCTGCAAAAGTCAATCACCAGACCTGACTCGAGTCAGATTCTATCTTTCAGAATCATCATCGAGATCGGGGGTGGTCAGAGTGGGCAGGCGATTCTGGGGAAGATTCTGGATTCAGAATCGACTTCAGAATCGACCTGAGAATCGTGTCAGAATCGTCCACTCTGACTACCCCTAATGGAGGAGTTGGCGATTCTCAATAATTTATCAAGTATGCAATAGATCATCTAATAACCGATCTACACCGTGAATCTAGGATGCAGTAGGATAGTCATTATATCCTTTCTCATGTTCTTCTTTGCCGACGTAGTATGTGCCATGCAGCGTGGTCCAATCTAACTGATTATCCAAAGGTTTGTCATTCTCGATGCGTTTTGCAAAGTCCGGAGAGCTCATCCAACCCACTCCAAAGAATACGCCGTCAACCTTTCCATCAGTTTGAATTCTCACAGACGACATATGTACCCTTCTCAAATGTAGCGGTTGAGTATGATAGACAGAAAAGGACATGTGAACACACACCATTATCAGATATCCAGAAACGTAGTCAGATTCGAGTGTTGATTTCGCATTCCTCTTTAGTCGCAATTTCTGTTCCAGTTACTGTTCGGATCGCTGGTGTTGACGAACGACAATGGAGGTGGGACCAAAGTAATATTGCTTTTGAGCGGATCTGCGGTACTAAAAAACGAAAGGTTACGAATCGGGCTCATGGCACGCGAAGCTACATACACATACCGAGAGGTACTAGCCCTACTACTCCGACTCCCCCGATTGTATGGACTGTCTTCTGTCATTTTGTCACGCTAAAAGATGTATCTTTAAAAGATCGACATTACCTTGAACTCTACCCGTCGTGCTCAACTTGAGGCTCCCCTCCTAACCCCCAACCCCCCCCCCCCCCCCCCCCCCCCGGCAGCTCAAGCGTACTATCCATTGATTACGCAAATACGCTTCGACGACGAGGTGACGACGGCGGCCATAATGAGGGTCAAAATGAGGGTCAAGTTCGCAGGGAGGGTAAACGTCGTGGGACTGAAATGTGATACAAAGTTAGTTCGATTTACGAAACAAGGATCAGGCTTACACACCGTGATTTTCCGTGAAGTCTCTTAGTACTACGCTCACTGTGTGACGTGTCCCTCAAAAGCGTCAAGGTAGCCTTCCGGAGTCGAAAAAGTGTCATCTGGCTTGATACCGTGACATTAACTAAATTCCTCGCGCTTCCATAGATCCTTTTTTTCATTCTAGCTAGCGATATTCTCGATATTTGAGCGATTTCAGGTTGAAAAAAAACATACCTGATCAAATCGCACCTAATGTGGGGTATTCGTCAGAGCAGGATTCTTGGAGGGGCAGCGCTCAGCTCCCGCACAAAGAGTGCCGCGGTTTGAAGGTGCTGATCATAATGTTACTGAACAACCAGCTGGTATAATTACAGAGGAATACCAGTTGGGAAGTCTGGACGGAGGAGGGAGAAAAGCGTGATGGTGGTTGATCTGGACTCGACGGCTCGACGGTCCGGTAAGAAAGTTGCTTCGTCTCGGAACCCATGTGAGGAGGAATCAATTCTTGATTGAAGGTATGTACTATAAAAAATTAGTAAAGTAGCACAGCGGAATTTTCAGTAGAGTATTCAGTACAGTAACGACACATTCTCTACACGCCTTTCACTCGCTTATTCCAGCACTCCTTCAACTTATTCCAGCACTCACAACAATGGGTTCTCATTGTACGGCATTGGGTGTAAATTAGTTGGACAGAATTATCGGTATCAGGTGGCTTCCAAGGTTATCAAAACGGCAGCTTGGGCCGTTGGAGAGCGCTAAGATAAAATCGGGGAAGATAAGATTTGGTCCTCGATAAGATACTGGGTTGTGAACCGGCCGAGTTACCGGTCACCGGTCAATGCCCACGGCCCTGGTCAAGAACGCTGGCCTTCAACAGCTGCTCATTGCTTCTTGTATCCTTCTCGGAACTATGGAATCTGGTCCCAAGCACCTGTTTGGATTGTCACAGTCTCAGAACCAAGATCACCGTGGTCGGTCTATCATTGGAGGGACTGCTATCGCAGTGGTTTATGTTTCCCAATTCTAGTCTTCAACGTCGACGACGACGACTACGAACAGAAATTCCCCGAAGATCCTATTTTTCATGAGACGGGGCCGAATGCGCGAGTATGGCGCACCTACCTCGCAGAAAGTCATAAGTTTGACGAGAATATGATTGGAGAAGCTCGAGATGGATTGGATTCCATGCTGGTTTTTGTACGTTTCAACATATGCAATCTCTAATGATCTGAAAACCAGTCATGCAGGCTGGCCTCTTTTCCGCTGTTGTCACCTCGTTTCTGGTTGAGGAGGCACAGAATCTTCGGCCGGATTATGCTCAGCTTTCCGCTACGCTACTCTACGTTCTTGTATCGGATTCAGGCGGAATTGGCTCATCCTTGCCCAATCCAGCCTCCAAGTTTGTTCCCGATGCGCGAGATGTATGGGTTAATGGCCTCTGGGCTGTCAGCCTTACCCTTAGCCTCGTTGTCGCATTAGCTTCTGTTTTGGTAAAACAGTGGCTCCGTCGCTATCTGGCTTTTCGCTCTGGGACACCAGCTGAGCGAAGTCATCTTCGTCACTACAGATTTGTGGGCTTTGAAACCTGGCATGTCTCGACCATTGTTGGTTCACTCCCAGTTATCATGCATCTTTCTCTCGCGCTATTCCTCGCCGGGCTTGTCCTGTTCTTTGTCCCCCTTCACTCGGTACTCTCATGCATCATAGGAAGCATCACTTTGGTGGTGTATGTACTCTACTTTGCATCCAACACCCTTCCTATATTCTTTCCCCAATGTCCATACCGTACACCTTGCACCACCTCATTTCTCTTCCTAGGAAGGTTTTTCCACCTTCTTGTCTTACGCTTGTGGCAAATAAAATCACTATTCAAACCCCAGAAAAACAACAGTTTCTATCCTGAGGAAGAAGATTCTTTGGATACTGAGACAAAGCCATCATCTTTGGATGACCTTGAGAGGTCCGCAGTGGAGTCAACAGTAGGAAATGTTGATGATCCATTATCTGTCCATGCACTGCACTGGTTGTTTACAACATCCACAAACACATCTGTTCATAGTGTTGTATTGCAGGCCATAGGTGGCCTCCAACCTCACAATGCAGTGAGGGAAGCTGCAAAAACTCTCTTCAGTAAGAGAAAGTGCAAACCTGTTTTAGAGCATCTGATCCTCAGCTGCACCACCAGAGCCCCGGGGTACCACTCGGAATGGAACCGTGCTCCTATTCACCATTTGGAGTCAGTTCTAGAGAGACTTTGCAGAACCTGGCTGTTTCTACCACGCTATGCCTATGGTACAATGGGATCAATGGTCAGCATCGAATATGAATGCTGCCCAGATGATCCAGAAAGTGTTATGCGACAAAGTGTATTTCTGTCTTTGACAGATTCAATTCCAAACCACCCTGCTCCAGATTACCTTGAATTTGCCTTGAATAATCGCTCGACTAAACACCGCTTTTTTGTCTGGGAGGCGTTTTTGAAGACTGCCCGGTACAGTAATGCCTATGGTGGATATGCAGCATCTGAGTACTCCACTGCAGCCATTTTATCCTATTATGATGACTTTCTTGGGAAGCAATGGCGCCCAGCATCTATTGATCCCTCCAAGGAAGTTGTGTTAATGGATGTTGCAACTCTTCCTGAGAACGCTCCCCTTACTCAGACTTGGATGCTGAGAATGCTAGCTAGGTATGACTCTCATCAATATCACCGCCTTCCTCGAGGTAATCGGATTATTGAAGCCATGCTGCAATTTCTCCTTCACCACCTATGGGATGACCTTCCTGAACACCAATTTTGGGAGTACCTGAGTGATGTGCTCCGACGTTTTGATATCATTCAAGCCGATTGGATATTTCACAAGAGTAATTCCTGCAACTTTTCCATATCTTCCTTTATCACCGAACTCAGCGAGAAATGGCTATCTCGCCCTGACTATGAGCCTTCTGCACTAGAGCGACTCTTGGCAAAAAATGTCAGAAGATATTGGCGATCGAAGGTCTTGGGAGCAGATGGTTCAGAACTATTCATGCTTCAAGAGGCCGTTCAGCAATGTCAATCAACATTTGGTCCTGCCAAATTCAAAGATTTTGCTGTCGGCGTAACTGGTTTGCTCGATGCGCTCAAAAGTGGTTCAATTGAAGCCCACCGCACCTTCATCAACGACAATTACTTGACACTACTTTTTGAGTATCACAAAAACCATCCTAATACCTCTACTGCTTTAGTGAGCACGTTCGTGAGTGGTTTACAGGCTGTGGAGAGCCCAGAACGAGCGACATTTATCAACCATCTCTTTGAACCCCAGAATGGCAGATATGCAATCGTTCTTCTTATTATAGAGCAACGCCACTCCTGGGACAAATTATCCTCCGATGTGCACCATTTCGCTAAACTCTGTCAACAGCATCAATGGCTGATTGATTTGAGAGAGTGGCTGAGATTAATTGCTAAATTTCTGGAGGTGACTAATGAAGAAGACAGGGAACCGCTAGAAACAGAAATAGGGATGGATGTACCACTGTCACGGTCCGCTTATAACTGTTGGGAAGTTGAAGAATCAATCCGATCGTTAGACAACTACCTCGCTGAAGCACAGGTGAGCATCTCTCCTATAACTTCGGTGAGTTGTGACTAAGAGTTAAGAAATGTTTTAGAATCGACAAGAGCTACCGCTACCGCATGTCCACGAAGGCTCTGGAGTAGTGCAGTGGCAGACTAAGAATTTGGAAATCGCTCCGGGGTCCTCTGCACTGCAGGAACTCAAGGATGTGGCGGACACGCTAAATGTCCAATCATCATCTTTGCAACATACTGCCGCGTCGTGGTGGAGAAAGGTTTCGGACGCAGTGCGAGGGGTAGGCAAACAGGACCTAGAGAAAAGTCTCCCTATATGGTAATCAGGGCACAGAGACGCTGTACAAGACAGAAAAGTTATAGGGC
Source organism: Collybiopsis confluens (assembly GCA_013368555.1). Lineage (NCBI taxonomy): Eukaryota > Fungi > Basidiomycota > Agaricomycetes > Agaricales > Omphalotaceae > Collybiopsis > Collybiopsis confluens. The sequence continues at coordinate 39,508 of JAACJN010000003.1, forward strand.
GACGAATGATAATAATATACATGACCTAAATATCTAACCCGAATATCCAAGCTCGGAAGTGGTTCAAAGGATTCAGTCACCAGTTGCGACGCAGGCGAAAGAAAAAGCAAAAAAGATTAGTAAAAAAAACATCAACAAAAGCAGGGGAGTTGTGGCCATACTAAAACCTCATCGAATCACAACCCTTGCATCACCCCCGACGTCTTCTTCCACCAACACCTCCGCCGCAAGCTTCAACCACTCCAACGCAGGCTTCGTCATCCATCTCCTCAGATGTAACTTGCTAACATCCGTCCCGACCCGTATAAGTCCAGACGAAGGCTCGAACCAACCAAGATGTCCTCCTCCATCCGTTAAGGCGACAATCGTCCATCCACTGCCTACTTCTTCGGGACTCGTTGGGGCATGTACGACGACGGGGTCATCGGTCGAGTTGATCGCTGGGAGGGGTTTACGGACTTTGAGTACCATATGATGAGAACTTGAGTGTTCGTAATACGCATCGGCGGAAGCTAGAGGCCAATCTGGTGGTTAACCTCCGACACGAGTGAACGTGTTATCGAATACGCTCAGTGGAGGATTGCGCAGGGTGAGCGTCTGCGCAGACGAGAGAAGCTTGGGTTGCCGAGGGTTCGTACTTGGATTTAGAAGGGTCTTCTTTTTCTAGAGCTTTGCCGCGCTTGAGTGATGCCAAGGAAGGTATGCTTTCAGCTAATGAGGGGTAAGGCTTTATATCGAGTTTGAAAGATCGAGGGATCAACTTACGCCCAGTTAAAGTGAAATCGAGTCCCCTGGCTGAATGTAGCCAATCAATTGGGTGCTGTTATACCGGCCGGGAGGAAGGGGTGTACGAACAAAGTATCGCCGTCTATTGACCGTATATAAGCCCTTAACTGAATCAATACACACGTATGTTACTTGACGCAGAGAAAACACACGCACCTCTCATAAAAGACCTTTTCTATATTCGTAAAATCACACGCTACAACTAAACAGCGTCTGCGAATGGCCACTACAGAAAAAAAGATTAAGCAAAACACCAGATATCCATTCCGAATGAATACGTACTTGTTGAATAACCACGGCGCAATATGCTCCCTCGCCAAACCCGGTACATGTTCTTCAACCATTATAGCGAGCGAAACCGGAGCTATCCCGCCTCCCGGTCGTTCAACCTGAACTTGCGACGGGAGTAGGAGGTCTAGGGTGAACGATGGATAGCTAGGTTCCGAAGCTGAAAGCTAGTGATTTTTCATTTCGTTTTTCTCTGGTGGATGCTCTGACAAGAAGAAAATGTGATTGGTCTAGGTAGAGCCAAAGCATTGGCGAATGCGAATCTGTCGTGGAGAGCAAGAGAAAATGCCGGGCGGCAATTCTTTCCACTCGAACAGCCATCACTGATCAACTCTTCAGAAGGTCTGGCGCCCTTACCTGCTCCATTCAAAGTCAAAAACGATATACATATTCCTCGACTGGAGCTAGCTTCTCCAGTCCTGAAATGCCACCTTAACACACGATATATGAACTTGGCCTTCACTACCCCGGACGTTGTCTACACGCTCTCGCGATTAATATCAAAGCAGCTCTTCTGCCGGAACTTTTGAGATAACGAGTAGGACAATACATACCGACATCAATTGCAGAACAACTACGAGTCCGAGTGGAGCTTCCATCAGCTTGACTGGATAATGCTGCCGGACATGGCTAGGTACGCCCTTCTTCCTCTCTTTTTCTTTCGTGTTATTTTATGCCGATCTACAACCTGTCGTTGTCATTGCAGTACCTATCTGCTTGTCATGAAGCATGCCCCTTGGAAGCCGATGGCAAAATCCCAGAGGGTACAGCCACCAGACCTGGAATTAGAAACAGTCGGGATTGTACTCAATTCGCAAGAGGTTATCAGAAAGGAAGTCGGGGGTGAAAAACCGGTCCGTAGCTAAAGCTTTGGGCTCAGGGATTTTCTAGCTTGGGTCAACTAACAGCCGCATTGTAGAGATGGCTGAACGAATGGAGAAGGCCGGAAGGGGTTGAATCCTGATATTGCGCGAGCACGTTGGAGAGGAATTATTCCGCAATTTTTGCGGTGGGAGTCGGAATGGACATTGGTGAAGTTAGCACGGCAGCATGTTCAGTGACGAGGACGTCGTCGCGCAGTACGAGGAACTCGTGTCAGAAATAAATACACCTTGCTGGACGTGCTTTTGTTTCAGCAAATAATCTTTTTCCAGCTGCTTCTCTTGTCGACTCTGGGAGCTGGCGCTTGTCAGTCCGGACCGGGTGGTCGATAAAAATAATCTCAATCAACACGTTTTCTACACACCTTTCACTCGCTCTCTTTGAACTATCCATCGCTTTTGTGTCCAACTCATCATGGATTCTGGTCCCAAGCATCTTTTTGGATTACAGCAGAACAAGGATCAGCGTGGTGAGTGCATCCATCAGAGGAATCGCTATCCCAGTAGTTTACGGTTTCCGATTTCTAGTCTTTAATGCCGAAGACGATTACGAACAAAAATTTCCCGAAGATCCCATTTTTCGCGAGACGGGGCCGAACGCACGAGTGTGGCGCACATATCTTGCAGAAAGTGCTATCTTTGACGATAACATGATTGGAGAAGCTCGAGATGGACTGGATTCCATGGTAGTATTTGTACGTCCCAACATATTCAATCTTTTATGGTCTAAAAACCGGTCATGCAGGCAGGCCTCTTCTCAGCTGTTGTGACCTCCTTTCTAATAGAAGCAAGCCAAAACCTTCAAGCTGATTATACTCAGCTTTCTGCTACACTCCTCTATGAGCTTGTATCAAATTCAAGCGGGGGTAGTTTATCCCCGCTCAATCCACTCTCGGAGTTTGTTCCGGATGCTCGGGATGTATGGATCAACGGCCTTTGGGCGATCAGCCTTACCCTCAGTCTCGTCGTCGCACTGGCTTCTGTTTTGATAAAGCAGTGGCTGCGTCGCTATCTGGCATTTCGCTCTGGGACTCCAGCTGAGCGGAGTCACCTCCGTCAATATAGGTTTATGGGCTTTGAAACCTGGCATGTCCCGACCATTGTTGGTTCACTGCCGGTCATCATGCACCTCTCTCTCGCCCTATTCCTGATAGGACTCGTTTTATTCTTCATCCCACTGCACTTTGCACTCTCATGTGTCATTGGGGTATTACCTTGGCAGTGTACATGCTCTACTTTGCCTCCAACATCCTCCCAATATTCATCCCCGAATGTCCATATCGTACACCTTTCTCAACCTTCTTTCTCTTCCTGGGAAGATCTATCCGCTGTTCTGTGGTTCTAGGTCATCGACAAATACAACTCCTGTTTGGAGCCCTGGATGACCATTTAAATACAAACCTAAATTATCTCCAATCATCTTTGGATGACCTTGAGAGCTCAGCAGTACAGGTGGCGGCTGACAATGTTGTGAAGTCATTATCTGTCCATTCATTACATTGGCTATTCTCAACGTCCACAAACCTATCTGTCCACAGCATTGTATTGCAGGCCATTGGTGGCCTTCCTGCCCATAACCAAGTGAGACAAACCGTGCAGTCTGTTTTTGACTTTAGGAGAGTTTGTCAGCCTGCTTTAAAGCACTTGATCTCCAGCTGCACCAGTGCTACAGAATTACGTCCGTCTTGCAGGGTACCTATTCAGCATCTCGAGTCGGCTCTAGAAAGGCTCTGTAGGACATTGCTATTCTTCTCGGCCAATTCTTATGAGGTCTTTGGTCACTTGGAGGACTTTGATCTTGGATCTCGCCCAAATGACCCAGAGAGTCTTCTACGAAAAGGCACTTTCCTGACTGTTCAACATCTAACCCTCGATGGTCAAGATTACCTTGATTTTGTTGTGAATAATCGCTCAACAAAGCACCATTTCTTTGTCTGGGAGGCTTTTTTAAAGAATGCCAACCAATATGGTCACTATGAGCAGTGTGAATATTCCACTAAAGCCATTTTATCCTATTATGATGACTTATTCCCCCGGAAACCATATTACCCACCGGTTGAACCTTCCTCCAATGAAATATCATTCTTGGATGCCATTGCAATTCTCCCCGAGTACAATACCCTGATTCGGTCCTGGATGCTCAAAATGCTATCTGGTGGCAGAACCTCCATCAAACCTTCCCTCAAGATAGCCAGATCATTGCGGCCATGCTGCAATTCCTCCTCCATCATGTATGGAATGACCTTCCTGAAGAAGAATTTTGGAAATATCTAAACAATGTGTTGCACCACTTTGATATTGTTGAAGCTGATCAGAGATTTCATGAGGATGAATCCTGTGGCATTTCCATATCTTCATTCATTGTTAAACTGTGCGAAAACTGGATGTCTCGCCCTGGCTATCAGCCATCCGCACTGGACCACCTCTTGGTAGAAAAGGTGAAGACAGAATGGAACACAAAGTTGGTACGAGGCCCTTCAGACAGAGCCATAATTCTTGTTCGTGCCACCGAAAAACTTCAAGTTCAGTTCCAAACCCATTCTACTACATTTGCGGAATTTGCTGTCCTTGCAATTGATCTACCTCATGTGCTGAGATATGGTTCAGTCAAAGCCCACTGCAGCTTTATTGACAACAACTACTTGACACTGCTTTACGAGCATTACAAGACCCAGCCTCAGAGCCACTATATCCCTGATCTGGTGAGCAATTTTGTGCCTGCGCTTGATTCACAGGATGTGAAGAGTCCAGAACGAGCGAAATGTGTGGACCATCTCTTCGAACACCAAAACAGCAGATATGCAATTATTCTTGTTATTCTAGAATTAGAGGACCAGATGGACTGGGTAGATACGCCAAGTATTCTTGCCCAACTCTGTCCACTGCGTCAATTGCTAATTGATCTGAGAGACTGGCTGAAACTAGTTGCCAAATTTCTTGATGCAACTCATAAAGAGGACAGGGAATGTTTGAGGGAAGAGATAGGGATGGATCCGCTACTGTTCTCTGATCAGCATTCCGAGCGGCTCAAAGATTTCATCCATTCTTTCGACAATTATCTCGCTGACACACAGGTGACTATTTCTCACTTAACTTAAAACTCTCAAGTTTATACTAATCAAATCTTGCGAAACGCTTTAGTATCAACCAGAGCCTTTACCTCTCCAGGAAGGCACTGTAGTAGTGCGAGGGCGACCCCAGACAGCTGAGAATTCCTGGATTGTTTCGAGATCTTCTGCACTACACTGGTAACACCAGGATGTGGCCCCGGCCACACACAGGACGCCCAGCCATCTTCTCTACCACGTACTGCAGTGTTGTGGAGAAAAAGGTTCGGGACATGGCTCTAAGGGTAGGTAAACAGAACTCAGAGGAAGGTTCGCAGAAGATCAAAGGTCTACATGTGTGATCCGAGCAAATGGAGATGTAACTGTAGAGCCAACACAGCTGTAATATTACGAGTCCGGAACGAAGTGAAGGTTTCGTTTTTGTCGGGTTGTTTTTCACCCTTATTTAGTAACTCCTTCTATATTTGGACAAGACTTGCCATGTCGTCTGATTTGCCTCCTTGACAAAACATGTTCCGCCAAGTCCAAGGTTATGGACGCTCTTCAGCTAGGATGGTAGTGATGAGGGTTAGACGTTAGCCAGTTGGCTACCCTGACATGACCAGCTCTGACGCGGACTCGTACCTGCCGCGCGAGCTTCTCGCGACGGCCCACTCTCACAAGTTCTATCGGCGGCGAATGATAATGAATAAGAATGTGGCATGTGCGCCATGTGTTGTTTGCCAGGAGGTGGGCACTGCAGGATAGGAATTTGAATGTTTAAGACACAGAAGCCAAAGCGGCTGTCCGCTTCCTCAGACAAGACGAGTGAACGTGTTAGAGTCGAACACGTTCAAAGGAGGATTGCGCGGTTCCAGTGCACGAGTTGTAGCGTGGTAGGCTGAGGCAGGGTAGGAGGCCAATCCGGCAATCCAGCCTCATCCTCCGCGAGCGAGCGTATAGCCTCTTATTTCTAATCCTAACATTGAACGATATTAGAGTCAGCACTCCGAGGCAGAAAACGGGTAAATTTGCGCTCATACTACATTCTCCAATACATCAGCAGACGTATGCTCCGTTCACCCTCCGCCGCACAAGCGAGAGTCCAAGGCATAGCTGAGACGCTCGGAAGTCCTCTGGCTATCCCGCAGAGTATAGCTGTTGTGATGCTAACGGGTACTCCCGGCTCCAACCACTTTTGCCGAAAATGATTGGGTTAGTCTCAGTGCAGCGCAAGAGTAGAGAAATCGAGTAAGTTACAGGTACATCTTCAGAAATTCAACTACGACGACTGTACATACCTCCGTGGTTTGGGGCCAGTCGCTCGCCCTCTAGTACTTGTTGTTTACCGCCCTCTTCCAGTGTGGAATACTATGGGCCGATGTAGATATCTTCCGATCAGCAGCTGCCTCGTATTGCAGAATTTACCTTTGATTCTGAGAAGTTTTAAGCAGTGACATTGGATGGAAGCAAGGTCCATGCTGAGATATAGATTGACCCACTATGTCCATCCCTCGTTCATGGTCTCTGGGCACAGAGACGTAGCTGTACCAAGACAGAAAAAGTTTTATTGGTCTATGGGGCGATGAGTGATAATAATATACACGACCTAAACATCTAACCCGAGTATCCAAGCTCGGAGTGGTCCAAAGGAGTCACCATGCGAAAAAGAAATGAGGAAAAAATATTAGTAAAAAAATACTAAAAGAACATCAGCAACAAAAGCGGGCGAGTTGCGGCCGTACTACTCTATAGCCTCATTGAATCATAGCCCCTGCATCACCCCCGACGCCTTCTTCAGCTCTGTTCCATCAATCAAATCCCCACCACTATCAATATCAACTGTCTGACAACCCAGCCCCTCCCTCGCACCCTCCCCAATCTCCCTAATCCATCCCGCATCATCCCTCACAGCCTCTCTCGGCGGATACTCCGGATCCCCGTGCACCAAAACCTCCGCCGCAAGCTTCAACCACTCCAACGCAGGCTTCGTCATCCATCTCCTCAGATGTAACTTGCTAACATCCGTCCCGACCCGTATAAGTCCAGACGAAGGCTCGAACCAACCAAGATGTCCTCCTCCATCCGTTAAGGCGACAATCGTCCATCCACTGCCTACTTCCTCGGGACTCGTCGGGGCATGTACGACGACGGGGTCGTCGGTCGAGTTGATTGCTAGGAGGGGTTTACGGACTTTGGGTACCATATGATGAGAACTTGAATGCTGGTAATACGCATCGGCGGAAGCTAGAGGCCAATCTGGTGGTCCTCCTCCTCCGACACGAGTGAACGTGTTATCAAATACACTCAACGGAGGATTGCGTAGTGCGAGCGTGGCATGGTATGCTGCACAGACGAGAGAAGCTTGAGTCGCCGAGGGTTCGTATTTGGATGTTGGGGAAGGTGTTGGAGGGTCTACTTTTTCTAGAGCTTTGGAGTGTTGTTTGAGGACATTGACTAGGTTGTTGGCCATGCCTTTTGAGTATTGTTTGCCGAGGAAGTTATGTTCGAGGCTATTGAGGAGGTTAGGCATTATATCGAGTTTGAAAGGTCGATGCAACTTACGCCCAATTATTTTTGACCAAATCCCAAGGCTAATTAATATTATCAGCGCTCGGGAGAAAGACAACCATAGACTGGCGCACGTACATTCCCTAATACACATGCAGAAGTAAGCCTACTCCGCTCGCCCTCCTCCGCAAGATACCGAACCATGACATTTGCTCCAAGCGAAAATCCAAGACCGAGCTGAGGCGCTCGTGGGTACTTGTGTGCGAGGTATATCGTAACCATCCGAAGATCCTCCGTCCATCCCGCAGAGTACAGTTGTTTCGATGTAACTGGAACTCCAGCACCTTTTTCGGGATAGTCTCAGACTGGCGCGAAAGTAAAAGATGGTATACGTACATCCTCGGAAATTTACTACCACCGCACGATAACCTAAGCCGCCAGCTGATACTGGAGTACAAGCTGGTGCCAGCACTGCTCTCACGTATGCTTCGTAGGAACCTAGAAGGAAGGAAGGCATCAGGGCTCAAAAGTTTTTTCCATTTTTTTCATGTTATTTGGACAAACCTCCAGTCAGACCATGACAGACGACAATAATAGGCGCGTCATCTGGGAATGTACTTCCCGGAGGAGTGAAATCGAGTCCCCTGATTGAATATATCCAGTCAGTTGGGTACTGTTATACGGGGTGAGAGGGTGAGGGGAAGTGTACGAACAAGGTGCCGCCGTCCATTAACCGTAAATAAGTCCTGTAACAAAAAAAATGATGAATACTCGACTCAACACAGACGAACAAACAAAACACACACCTCTCATAGATGACCTTGTCCACATTCGTAAAATCACCTGCTACACTAAACAGGGTCTGTAAATGCCCACTACAGAAAAGAAAAAGTTGAGTAAAACACCGAATATACATTCTGAACGAACGCGTACTTGTTCAACCACCAAGGCGCATTAAACTCCCTCTTTAAACTCGGTACATTCTCTTCAACTAACGTAGCCAACGAAACTGGAGCCGTCCCCCTCCCGGTCGTTTAGCCTGCACTTCGACGGGAGTAGGAGGGTAAAAGATGGATGGTTTCGTTGCGGAGCTGAAGCCTAAACCCATAGAGCTAGATAGATAATTTTCCCAAGTTGAAGGACAAGTTAAGGATCTTTTGCGAAGCCTTCAGTTAGCTAAACTTTAGCAATGGGGGTGACGACGTCTTGGCCTCTATTCTAGGTCCGGGCGCGCTGTCCGGAGGATCGACCGACTGTGAGCCCGGTTGGAAGGGGGAGGGAGAGAAAGGCAAGGAAGTTTAGCTTGAAAAATCCCGAGGCGGTGGACCTGAGCAACATTCTTTCTTTTTTACCTGGTGGAAGCTCTGATGAGAAACAATGTGATTGGTTGGTTTTCTATAAATTACCCGGTTGGCCAATGGCCGGTCCCGCCGGCTTGAAATACGATTCTCTCAAACGTTCGGTTTATTTTACGTGTTTATGAAGCCTGCTCTACGCTCTCTGCAGGTCTGGAAGAACCCCAAGCACTGTAATTCTGAATCGCGTCAGAGAGCCCACATGCAGTAAATAGACAGATAGACTCGGAGACCCCAGGTAAAAACAGCTTCAACGCCCACCCACAAAAGTTTAAGACTAATTGGCAGAATACAGTAGTCTAACCGCGGTCCGCGTCAAGGACTGAAGTACTGAAGCCTCCCTCCGGAAAAGGGGAGAACCGAAAGGAAACAGCACGCACAACATCGGACGATGGAAAGATAATCGGTTGACTATCATCTCCTTCTAGTCTTCCTTGACCTCGTGTTAGACTCGTCTTCCGCCTCCGCATCTGCTTTTGAAGCCTCATCTGCTTTCTCCTCCACCTTTTTCCGCTTCCGAGGTCGCGGGTGGTAGGATTCTCCTTCATTCTCGTGTTCTTCGGTGGAGGCATCGTCGGCCTCTTCCTCCTCTTCGTCTCCCTTTACTCTCTTCTTCCCCTTCCTCTCGGTCGGTTTAGCCTGTGTCTGTGGCTTCTTTTTGGTGCCAGAACGCGTCTTCTTTTTCCCTCCATTTTCATCTTTACTTATACCTTTGCTTTTACCACTACCCTTTGCCTTACCCTTCGCTTTCCCCAACTCGGCCTCATCCCATCCGCCATGTTCAGCCAGCAAAGTGATCGCGTCCCATGCAGGCTTTTGTACGCGTTGAACGCTTAGACGGCCGCGATTCAGGAGGTTCATATCTATATATGAAGATCAATCAGTAAAGGAAGAATCTTGAGGTGGAAAAATGATGGAAAACGAGAACGCGATCTCTCCTTCCCCTCGTTCCAAGCACGTACCTTTGATAGCTCTCGCCCCATGTACACCGATATACTTCCATTCCTCCGGTAGTACAGAATCACGGTCATCCAACTCCTCGTCTGCGTCTTCCGACCCGGACGCGAATGGGAATTGAGCGATATGCTTGAGCAGAGCGAGAGATACAAAGTGTTTTGCGCGACGAGCGAAGGTGAGGTCTACCATGTACCATTTTGGAGATGAGGAGTCGGATTTGGGGTCGTAGTATGGATGTGATCTGTGAGAGAGAAATAGGTTTCTTTTTCGGAGAGTGGGTGAGATGGACATTCTACTCACGAATCCCAAGCGGTGTCTGGAATAGAACGTAAGGATTGTTAGGTACAGCTTAGGAGGAATAACCCACAATCAGGATAAGCCTCTTTCGATACCTGTATTGTAGTTCCTTTCTTTCACTTTTTTTTTCCATTTCATACAGTTGACAGACCGACCTCTGCAAAAGCCGCAATTCCTTGGAGCCGAATCAGAATCTTTTTGTTGTGAAAAAAAGGACCTGCTTACCTGGAGTTTTACAATTGGAATGATAAAACAAGGCCTTGTCTCCAGTTTTCATTTCCTTCATGACATTCCTAGCTTCATAATTCCTAACCCCTTCCCAAGGTGAAGTTTTGACAGACTCAAAGTCATCGACGCTGAACTGGATCATAGCATATTATGCGTATATGGTGCATAAAAGGGCCCTCGCGTACCTTTACGTCCTTTCCTTTGACTATACGCGAATCAGGTTCAGCTTTAAGTAGCCAGAGTTGTTCCGCCATCGGGTGCGGGAATAAGCGTGACCGTGTCACGATCGGTCACATGAGACCGAAAGTCATACGTGTTTAAACAAGAAATAAAATCATTTAACCGCTACGACGACCAGCGATAAAACGACGAGCGCAGGCCAAAAAAAAATCTAGCCCAGAATCCGGCTGTGATTATCAAGGACATACAAAGGCCGTTCATATACTCTATTCATTCTGCTCTCTATACTGGGATCATCAACGTAAGAAAATAATGAGCAGCGAAACAGGTGCGGGTGTGGAGATCCACGAAATCTTTTGATTTTATCAAACAGTCTTTTTAGATCCTTCAAAATCGACACTGACGGTCTCAATCATTGGTAATGCACCGCCTGCGCCAGGCTTTCCTTCTCCGTCTTCTTCCTTCGTTCCTCCACCAGTCATGTCTCCTACTGTATTCGCCAGCGTGCCACAGAAGGCTAAAGAGAGGAAGAAGAATAACCAGAAGACTCAGGCTTTGAATACATCTCTGACTTCTACCACCGCCGCAGAAGCAGCAGCCTCTGAATTGTCCATGGTCTCACCTACGACTCCTACGCCGGATAATCCGGTTACACCCGGAAATGATGATATAGATCTGGTATCTTCAGCTGCAAAAGTATTCAGCGCAATATCAGCAGTAGCGTCATCCACACCTTCCAACCCTCCAACACCTTCTAGTCCTGGTTTTCATTTTCCCCATCCATCTCGCAAACCCAACCGGGACTCGACAATGTCCAATTTTTCCACATCATCCGCTACATCCGCTCGGTCGGTCGGCTCAGTTGGCTCAGCTAGCTCGTTAAAGAGCACTAGACCTGCGCCTCCCAGTCCGGCAATGTCTAGACGAACCTCGGGGGTTCCTGGCGGAGGGGGAGCCGGCGCTGCTGTTGGAACAGCAACGTCGCCTATATTTAAAAGGTTCTCTCAACCCAAAGTGACCACTCTATCTCAATCATCATCGTCATCCAACCCTTTTTCTTCTGCATCCCCAATGAGCGCTCACCCCCATCGTTTCTCATCTCCCGCTTTCCGGCGCGACTCTTCTGCAATGTCCGTTCCCACCCCTCTTGCGTTACCTCTATCTCCTGTTCCGGGTAGTGCTACTATTGATATGGGGAATACATCTGCCAGTGGGAACGGACGAGAGTCTCTGAATGTGGGTTCATCATCATCGGCGGCTCTATCGGCTGCTTCGACGACTGTATCCACTGCTACGCCACTGCCCACGTCCATACATGCCCCTACTGGATCAGTGTCAACGCCCGGAAAGAGCGGTTCAGTCGCTGGTGTATCCAGGCTTGGCATCGGCAGGAGCACAATCCCGTCAAAGAACCCAACAGCAGCTGCAGCAGTAGCAGTGAATAGACCGAGAAAACCGATAAAAATCAGAGATTATGCGTATCACTCTAGTGCTGCTGCTGCAGCTGCTGGTACAATGAAGACGACAGTCATGTCCATGTCTAGGTCTATGTCTACACCTATATCGGCGTCTGGTCGATTCAAGTCCGGGTCCTCCGAGTCTGATTGGGTAGCAGGAGGAAGAGGACAATGGCTCGAGCCCGAGCCAGATCCGAGGCTCTTGGGAATGGGAATAGACGGCAAAGGTTTACACGTGCCTACGCCGAATAGGGTTAAAGTGTTGAATAAGGCGTTGTTGACTGCTACTTGTAAAACTGGAAGTAGTGGAGGTGGAGGCGGAGGAGGAGGCGGCGGTGGTTCGACGTCTTCGTTTTCTTCCTTTGCAGCGACGTTTTCTTCGTCTCATTCTTCTCACTCTTCCCATTCTTCCCACTCTCACCCCCCTGCGCCGAATGGGACAACGAATGGAAGTGGTCATATGAATGGATCAGTCCACTCGGCTGTATCTCTCTCGGTTGTCGATGCTCTCAATGCCAACTATGCCGCGTGGAAAGCAGATTATAAGCAGGAAAGGAGGGATAGGAAAGCTAGAGAGAAGAAGAGGGTGAAGGAGAAGAAGGAGGCTGTTAGGCTTGCCAAGAGGTTGCAAACGCAGACGAGGAATCGGGCAAGGGAGGAGAAGGAGAAAGAGAAGGAGAGGGAGAGGGAGAAGGCGGCGAGATATAGTATTGGGAGTACTTCCAGTGCTGCTTCTGTTTCTTCGTCGTCTGCTGCGAGTGTTAGCAGTCGGTCTTCGGTTTCGGAAGTCGAGGAGGACGAGGAAGGTGAGGAGGACGATGAGGACGATGATGGGTTTTATGAGGATGGGTATGGGTTGGGCATGGGAATGGGTGGATTAGGCAGTTTTGGGTTGGGAGGCGGTAGTGATGGAAGTGGTGGAGGGGGAGGTGGAGGGGGCTGGTCTGGGTTAAAGAGCGGTTTGGCGAGATTAAGCTGGGGATTTGGACACCATTCCTCTTCTTCTACTTCCGCTACTTCGGGCTCTACGGCGGCGGCCGGCAGTAGGAGTTTGGGTTCAAGGACGACAGCACCGAGATCCTCCTCCTCCTCTGTATCTTCAGGCGCCAATCGTCCCTCGTATGCTGATTTCGAACGCAATTTTGGTGGATTGGACGGTAATGAATCTGGAGATGACGATTCTGATGATGTTGAACATGATAACGATAACGACAAGTCGTCTAATGCTTCGAACTCCACCGATACCGAAGGGGAGGACGAGAGGTACCATGATGCTCTGGATGGTCTTATGAACGAGAACAACAACCACCATGGAGGCGGAGGGGGGTCGCACCAGATTGATATTTCTCTAGCTGGTCTTGACTCGCCATCGCCTTTGGACTACGATCGGAGGTACCGCGCATATGCTGGACTAGGCGGCGATTATGATTTGGATCCATACGCTGGAATACCTCATTCTGCGTACCCTTCTGCGTCTCCTTATCCTCCAGAGTATGAGGAAGAGGAGGATTCCTTCGATGGCGGTGGTGCCGGCGTCGGTGGACTTGGTGGAGGAGAAGGAGGAGAGATGGGAGAGCTTTTGCCTGGGTTATACCGTGCGCTGTATGCTTTTGAGCCTGAAGGACCGTCGGAGATGAGGTTGAGGGAAGGGGAGATGGTTACTGTCGTTACGAGGGGTGGAGGGGGAGGGGGGTGGGCGGTGGTTGTTGATAAGAACGCTGGTGCTGCTGATGGAGGAGGCGGAGGTGGTGGTGTGAACAAGTATGCGCTTGTTCCTGAGAGTTATTTGGAGCTTGTTAAGGCTGATGGAGGTGGGCCGGGGGCGGAGGTGGCGAGTGGAGATGGGGAGGCGGGAAACGGCAGAAGGGGAGAAGAGGTGATAGAATGATGGGAAATTGACAATTGACAATTGTATCGTGTCTCGAACATTGTGCTCATGGCGAACAGCGAACAGTAGTACTGGCGGCTGTGTGTATGTGGTTGGTGTACATATGTATTCGTTCTTTTCGATCCCTAACCCTGTATCGCAATAATTATTTTATTTATTTCTCTTTCTAATCTATGTAGGCGAGAAAGCTTTCATTTTCAGTTTTGTTTTGTTCTCAAATTTTCTCCCGTTGAAGGTTCTGAATGGCTGGGATTTTTTTTTTTTTTTTTTTTTGCGGAGAAATGACTATGTAGAAGTAGATTTCAACAAAGTGCAAGCTACTGCGTTCGGCATGAGCGCTTTCGTTGACACACCTACACAACTCTCTCTCTCTCTCTCTCTCTCTCATTATACAAAAAGCGCTCTCGTGGTGAAAATTTCAAGACGAAAGAAAAAAAAATACGACAGACTATATCCATTGCCCAGTCATTCTGCGAAGAAGCAGCCAGAATAGACTAGTGAACGGAGCGCAAACCAATCCTTCACCCAGACTGGTTTCGATGAACCTAAATGTATTCGACAACGAATCCACGGGGAGCCGGTACGTATTGACAATGTTTGGGATGTCGATGACACTGGACAGACCCCTGGACGACTTGGATTGAAACAGCATAAAGCAAAAAGTCAAATTTAGGGGTTTGAATCATTTATCCTAGCTCGGTGGCCGGCCCTCATCCTACGACAAGAACGGGGCTATTCTTTTCATCCGGCGGGACTTGCACCCCGAGTGCAAATTTTGAGATGTTCGGGTACGCCCTATACTTATTCGACAATGACTCGGAATTCAGATGAGAACAAAAGAGCGTCCAGAAATCCTACCTGCAGGGCGAGCTTTATTTTCAAGGGTGAGCTATCTCCCAATACTTGAAGGAATCCGAATGTGGGCCTGGTTTCTTCTTGTATGTTTGCTGCTGGTTGTGGCCTTGTCGAATGGCGATTTGATCCCCGTATGTGCACATCCCGGCGCCCGCAAGGTTCTTTGCGTTCAGCTGGATGATATGTCTGCAATGTGTATCGGAATATGAAAAGCTGTAGAGCCGATATTTGAACTCAGGCTACAGCTCGTGGAGATGGTGGCCGGGAGTTTCAGCTGTCAAAGATACTCCAAATTGACCATCTTTCATCGTCTTCTGAGAGGTTCATGGGCTTGCCTGTGACGTTTCTTTGGCATCTTCCAAGCAACTTATCCAGCGATGGCATTTTCTACCTAGACCGTACGGCAACTGCTGCGCACCGTTTGAATAAGACTATGTCAGTTCGCGTTCCTAATCTCGCCGGTTTGATATGAATTCAAAGCCCACCAAGTATCTTGTGAAGTTCACAGGATGCTGCGCATCTAAGAGAGCGGTTCTACAGTATAGCACAAGTCCCTCAGGTATAGTAAGTCTGGAGCTGCCAGTAATAGCTGTAGATTGACTCGGCAGGGGCAGGGTGTTTGCTCCGTGGTTTTCGAACTTTGCGCAGAAGAAATTTGTTTCGGGTAAATGAGGAAATGCAGACTGATTTTTTTTACACCGATATTCAACATTCGAATCGCCTACCGAGCTGGCTATTAGCTGTGGTTGAATTTTGAACAGCTATCTGGGTCTCTCTCACGTGGAGAGCCGACTCCCTTTACCTAATCGAGTTAAGTCAAAGCTGTGAGAGTCTTGTCCCCTGACATCCATCTGGGGTATATAAAGCCGGCAGCGTCGCTGATTCTCTTTACTACTTGATCCATTCTCTACAAATGTCTTACAACGGTGTCGACCGCAAGGACAGAGTTCCTTCTCCCAGCTCTAGCTCACACAGGAATGTTGTGGATCATGAGGCCCCTCATGGTACGGTGCTAGTCTAACAAACCGGAACTTGACATCTAACGTTTTTCGGGCAGTCACGGATGAACCCAACGCTGGAAGCAGCAAAGCGGCTCCCTTGGGTCAGTCAAAGTCACATATGATCCAGGTGCAGCCATTGAAGCGCAGTGAAATGCAGGTGTGACAAATCATTGTTATCTTTCCGTCCGTTTTCCTCACAAGCTTGCCGTTAGCCTTCCTATGCTCAGGATCTTGGAACCGGAGAGGTCAGCTTCATTCGCTCAATTTCTTTTCCGCACAAAAAAAATTAACACTGGTTCCAGGTCACTCACGGTCTTTATGGCTCCCTTTTGCAAGGCCTTGGTTCAGTTGTCGGGATCTGTGGAATGATTCCCTGTTGCCCCTTCCCTAACCCGTTCCGCAACGTCCAACAAGGTTTGTCTGTCACGAGCCTTAGTTTCTTGTTCATTTGACCTTAAATTCGCACACTTCCCTTCCCCTCCTCGCACGCTCCAAAGGTTCCGTCGGTCTGGTTTCGCGATTCGGACAGTTCTACAAGTCAGTCGACCCGGGTCTTGTTCAAGTCAACGTTTGCACCGAGTCGCTTCGTATCGTCGACGTCAAGATTCAGATTGCAGCCATTGGGAGACAAACTGTGATGTGAGTGCCACTATAATCGGTCTAGGTCGGTGTGATAATAAATGTCCAATTATAGCACACGAGACAATGTCAATGTCGAAATGTACGCTCCCCTCCATCTTCCATCTTATGGTCAAATGGAGCTAAATTACCTCCATCCGCAGCGATTCCGTCATCTATTTCCAAATTTGTAACCCTTACCGTGCCGCGTTCGGTATCACTGACCTCAGGCAAGCTCTCATGGAGCGAGCGCAGACTACTCTTCGTCATGTAGTCGGTGCGCGAGCTGTTCAGTCAGTGGTTACCGAACGTGAAGCCATCGCTTTCGAGATTGCCGAAATCGTTGGTGACATTGCTGACAAGTGGGGTGTTGCCATTGAAGGTATCCTCATCAAAGATATCATCTTTAGTGCGGAGATCTCCGCTAGTTTGAGCTCGGCTGCCCAGCAGAAGAGGATCGGAGAGAGTAAAGTCATCGCTGCTCGCGCTGAAGTAGATTCTGCCAGGCTGATGCGACAAGCCGCCGACATCTTGGCTTCTCCCGCGGCCATGCAAATTCGTCAACTGGAGGCTTGTGAGTCCCGTTTCTGATATATGTTATGTTCGATTGTCATTATTGATCTCGTACCATCTTCCTCTAGTGCAACAAATGGCCAAGTCCGGAAACAGCAAGGTTATTTTCGTGCCTATGCAACTGCAATCCGATGTCGTCAGTCAGCTTTCTAGTGGCTCTGGCTCCGGCTCTGGCCATCACTCGGGTGCTCTCGAAGTTGGAGATTCGGCAGGAGGGGTTGGCAAGGTGGGACTACTGAATAGTCTGACGGATATGTGAAAAAGAATCTGAAGCGTTCTTTCTCCAGCCGATGTTCGAGTAAAACAATAAATCGTGACTCGGCTGTTGACAAGAGCCTCCAGTTTTTTTTCCCTTCCTTCAACCATGCAATCCCTCCCTCCTCCTGCGCCTCGACGCTACTCTTATTCACTATAAATAACCCCTACGTTAGTGTTCCCTTTTTTCTCACGATTGTGCTCGCCTACGTTGTGCGTTGGCTGTATATCCTTTTGCTTCACGATCCAAGTACATTACTAGTGACCCTGATGATCCTTTTTATGCCTTTGTAACGCATTATGTGTGTGTATCCCTACGATATCTTTTAATCGATGCTACGATGCAATTATCCCGCTGACCGTTTAGTTTCAACAATACATGGGGGGATGGGATCAAGGAGGCGCGCTGCTCACTAACCAGCTACAGACTAGGCTCACTTTAAGGACATGGGCTAACGAATTCGGACCAAGTCCATAGAAGTTAGATCGTTGTCTGTCAAAGTTAGGCCTATAGCAGTCCCTTCTAAGAGGTGGACGGCTTAAACAAGAAACTTCGTTAAGGTTTCTTGTTTAACAACGACAACCCTCCAAAGGCTTGGTTACCAGGCTATGTCAAATTTTAAAAATTAGGTCGTCGTTCCGTCAAAGTTTCCACGATATTCAACTCTAACATACACCAAACTGGGAAAGAAATTATGTCATTTTTAAACTTGGACAATTACAGAGATCTAGGTACAGTTCCAAAGGTATATTAACGAAGGAGGTTACCCCATACCATGCGAAGAGATATAAGCAAAAAAAAAAAAAAAGACGACCCCGGCGCACAAATACAGCAAGCATGCACAAAAAAAAAAAAAAAATGTAGTAATTACACCCGGCCCCAATTGGAATAAGTAGAAAAGAGGTGAAGTAGGTAAATACGACCAACGAATATGGATTATGATGAGCTGCTGAGGCATGTTTGCACGATAAGTAAGCTGGCGTTGATGCCAGTAGCTACTAGAGCAGCACCTACATCTCCTAGTGTCTTCTTCACCGTAGTACCCATGGTTGACCCACGCTGAGATACAAGCTGCTGTAGCTCTCCGTCCAGTCTCTCAACTGCCATTCTCCTCGACCGACCTACGACAGCAATTACATGGTTCTTCTGAACACTCTTGATCTGCTCTCCAGAGAAGAAATCGACCACGGAGTGCAGGGGTTTGGCAGATTGAATGTGCGTGAATGTGATTCGGGAGAGGGTAGAGGAGAGCGCGGGGGATTGTTGAGCGGCATTGGGAGATGCGTAACGTGCCCAGATGAGGTTGTCAGCAGTCTCGGATGCAAGTCGAACTTGAGTGTTCGTGGCGCCATAAACAGTATCCTGGCCTCCAATGGTCTGGTGAAAGAGATTTAGCTAATGCAAAACATATTGAAAACCACCACTGCTCACATTGCTCACAAAAATATCCGCCGCATTCTTTTTATCGATATCCTCTTCGTCGATAGAGTCGTGCTTGGAGACGCGGACGACAATCGCTCTCACGCTTTCATGCCCAGCGCAAATCTTAACCAAAACCTTGAGAGCGAGTCGATCATCAGGACCACCGAAGAAGGGCAAGACCAAAAGAGATTCTGGGCCCATAACGGCACCTGATGGAGCAGACATGCCGCGGTCTACGAACAGAGAGACGTCACAGGGGGCCGTAAGGAAAATCCTTCGAATAAACTCGGAATACAAGACCGAAGAAACGACCTGTTCCTGATCGGCAGCAGAGCTAAAGACTCCATCGAAAGGATTCTTGACAATCGAGTTCTCGCCTTCTTCGGCCTGCGCGGAAGTGTGGGTACCGCTCGCCCACGGTACGATAATCATACCCGTCCCGTTCTGTTGCGCACGCTCCCGAACGACAGTAGCGTATTCGTTCCTGTTAACAACATCCACGTCGACTTTCAATTGAAGGCGCCTAAAGGCGCCGCCCATGATCCACGCAAAGGTTTTGAAGACGCTAACCACGGGATCGGATTGAATAAGTTGAGCCTTGAGAATGGCGGAGGTACGGGCACTGAATTCAATTAAGCGGAACAGGGTAAGGGAAATGGGGGCAGGAACTAAGGCCGGGCTTTCGAAAGGCGCGGTAGTTAATGATTTCTCATCCACTGATGATATCGAGGTCTGCTTGGCCAGAGTGTCCGTGGACATGGCGGAAGGGCAAAGAAGTTGAGTGACTGTCATAGCGGCGGGTACTTGATCGATCTGATCAAGGACCAGGGCGAATTTATTGGTGAGCTCGTCTAAATCATCGCTGGAGCCACGGGCGAGGTCATGATTGCCTGTTTCTTTGTCAGGGAGTGCGCTTGTGCGGTATTTGGGAGGGTAGAAGAGGAGAACTAGGGGAGTGGTGATGAAAGTCAAAATGATCGCGTGCACGACGAACATAGAGAAGGTTCGGACAGAGAGCACTCCCGCTTCCAGACCGATGTTGAGAACAATCAGTTCAACCAATCTGTTGTGGAACATGTCAGCCTCCACAGATGAGATGCTCATTCAGAGTCCATTGACCTACCCTTTGCAGCTCATCAAAGATCCAATCGCTCCAGACTCCCTTAGGTTGAAACCGGAGCCCTTGGCAGCGGCGAAACAGGCCAAGAATTTCGCACTGAAGGAAACAACACAAAGGAGTATTGTGTACCCCCACGTTATCCCATCGTCGAGGAGCCCAAGATTAGTTCGAAGACCGGATAGTACGAAATACTGTTAAATATTTTATTTGTCAGTACCCCTAATTCACGAAAGAACGGAAAAACACGTACGAGAGGTAATAATAAGATGGTCACCAGATCTTCAATCTTTTCCGTCAACGCGACAGAATACCCGTTGGTGCTGGGAATCAGGAGTCCAGCGAGGAATCCACCAAAAATAGGATGAATGCCAATGATGTCCGTGAAGAACGCAGAGACGAAGATCAACAGAATAGTAACCGTCATCATCAGAGGCGAGGGCGAGCCTTGTTCAATACTTCCAGACCATCTGGCGAGCCAGTGGTACCCCATCTTGACAGGGAAGAGCAAGAATATAACGAAGCCCACAGCTGTGAGAAGAACCCACAACGCGACTAAACCGGTGGATGCATTGACCAAAGCAACAGTCAGAGCGAGTAAGATCCAGCCAACGACATCGTTGCCTACTCCGGCTGAAAGTGTGACTACACCCACAGTCGTATCGAGCAGTTTCAACTCGATGAGGATACGACACAGGACCGGGAAGGCAGTGATGCCGACGGCAACGGCTGAAAAGAGCACAAAATATCCGAAGTTGACAGACTCATCGACGAACTCTCTGTAGAGAGCGACGCCCACGGCAGCGCCAAGACCAAGAGGAATCACGAGTCCTGCGATAGACACTGCTGCGGAGGCGCGGAAGTTTTTCGTGATAACACTGCTGTCGATTTCGAGCCCAATAATGAACAAGAACAGAACGAGGCCAATGTTGGCGGTCAAGGAGAGCGTGGTGAGAGAGGCAGCAGGGAAGATGGCATTCTGGAACCCAGGTATGCGACCCATCACCGTAGGTCCTAGAAAGACGCCTCCTATAACTTCGGCGATGACTCGAGGCTGGCGAATGCGACCAAAGACCATAGCCAAGGCCTGGATCATGGCCATGATGATGACAATTTGGACAATCCAAATGATGAGTGGGTCGTTAGCGGTGTATACTACGGGATTGGCTCCTGTGAATAACCCGGCCTGCGTGTTTCGGTCAGGAATAAATTCTTTTTATCTAGCCAAAAAAATTTTGTCTTACTTGGTTGGGTGCCGCCCTTCGTTCAATTTGAGCGTAGAACACATCCTTGAACACGCCCATGTCAATGAGGAATGCGAAGAGGGAAGATAGGGGGGAAGGGGGGGGGGGGGGGGGGTAGGATACCGAAAACTCTCCCGCTCCTTCCCTTTATACTTTCTTTTTTTCGATCCGATCGCCAATCTTCCTGGAGACCTGCCTAATTTGAGTGCCGTCTTGTTAACCCCTTCGGTAGCCTGGGGACCTGACACTTCCAGTTGATCTAATTGCTTTCAAAACACGAAAGTGCAGCAGGTAATTCCAACGCCACCACAGCAAAACCTGATCTAAAACTATATGGGTCAGAAGGCCTCCAACAAGCAAAAACCAGCAGGAAAGAGCAAGGCCTGGTTCGAAGGACGAAGATACCTCTGCGGAGGATCAAATTCAATCAGGGTAGCCACGGTAAAAATGCATCCTCTTCATCCGGGGTTTGTATTCAGTTCCCGTTTTTCCAAAATGTGGTGTCAATTTAATGCGCCTAGACCGGGGACAATCACAGACACAGCTCCTTAGATCTAGCCCCAGGAACTTATCGGGCACCGTCTCCTATGAATTTTTGCGGACGATTGCTTGAAGTGAATTGATTGAGTCAATGAATGCGCGACATAGTGTACAGAAACTAGCTGAGAAAGGTAAGATGGATGAGAAAAACGACATTTGCGATTATTACGGGCTCCGAAAAAAATGACAGGTCTGTCCAGCTCAAGCCTAGAAGTGCCCGCGGTCATGAACTTGACTGCGTTAGGATTTATACGGAGAACCAAAAGAAAGAAAAAGGGAAAAAGAATACGTGGAAAGATAGTTCGCTGCTCTGCATCCCACGAGGATATTTTTGGCACGTATCGAGCTCCAAGACAGTGAACGTCGGAGTATAACCACAAGTATATGGATGATAAATCCGTATTTCCGAGAGCAGGATCGAATACAGGACCCTACGAGTCAGAACTACAACCCCGACAGCCTGTCATAAATCACCTTTAGTCGAAGGAAAGAAGTGAGTGAACAATAGGAAACAAACCGCAATGGACACATTCCACAATGGTCCCCGATCGGACTTGCGCTTTGGGAACTCTGCATATACAAGTAGAGCCTTGATAATTCATGTCCTAGGGCAGATCATAGTGAGCAACCTGTCAAAAACTGAGCAGTTTCATGCTAGGAAACACACCCTTGTCTGAATGCAACGTAAACAGCAAAGTTTCTCATAACCTGTCTTTTTCCACTTGGCGATAAGACTAGGTCAGGCCAAAAATGCGACTAAATGATCAGCTCTTTGTAAGGATAGATTTCCAGCACCTACTTGGCGTCAGCATAACCCTCCTTCAGAAGCCAATCATATAGCACTTTGGAGATAGCCTCTCGTTTGTAATAGAGCTCATAGATGTACCTAGAGCGCGCGTGTGATATTCGCATGATCGGCCAGAGAGATTCAGTTTTGCGCTTGCCCTCATGGGATTCATTCTCAGCATCTCGCATCTTCCTCGCATAGTCGTCCAGAACCTGCGGGCGGGATGAAGTTACAGAGAAAAAGAGCCTAAGTGGTATAGACACACTGTTTCTATGTCCTCATATCCTTCTGGAGGTTGCCTGGTCCTTGTCGTACGAATTTTCGGCATCGGAGGTCGTGGTCGTTGCAAAAGTCAACAGCGGCAACAGCGCGCTCGAGTGTGATTACATCAGCAGCAGTCACACGTTTGCCCAGCTCCGGAACCAAATTCGAGCCATCCATGCATCACCACTAATATTTTGATAGAGGATTGAAAAGACCATTCTAAACGATGTATTGGCTACAGACATCGAGCCCTTAGATATTGGTAGTCATCTAAAGAAGATGTTACAGCTTCTCTCAATTTTCCAGCAATCTCCTCACCCCACTCTTCTGTCCAATTCTTCGTCTGCTCATCCAGGTTAGGATCTCTCAAAGAGTTCTGCAAAAATTTATCAATTTCTTTCAATTTCTTGGAACCGAAAGACCCACCGGTCCTTTTATCACCCCCGTCGATTCCTTGATAGTGCCTATAAACGCATTCAGGAGGCGATCTGTGGGACGCCCGGTTGACTCCCAAGAATATTGTATTTCGGATTCCGATAATCCCACCAGCTCGCAAAACTTCTTCATCTGACCTCGCGTATCTTGCACTAATTCGTCCCCATCGATCACAATCGGCCATGCTTTCTTTCTCTGGGCGTCAATCTTGTCGTAGTACGCCCGGTAAAAATCGTAAATGATTCTCTGCCATCGTAAGCTTCCAGATAACTCAAACTCCGGGGAGTGAACTCCTCCTCCATAACTAGCAGCAGCTCGGAGATAGGAAGCAAAGGTGTATGCTGGATGGCGGATTATAATAACTGGTGTCACAGTGGCAACCAGTCTATCAGGTAACACGGTAGGATTCGGAAAAGGAGGAGACGGGAGTTGCAGCTCGATCTCGTCTGTCCCAATCACATCCAGTCTACGATCTACCATCGCAGGTCGTGGCCGCTGACCAAAATCGACATACTGTTTCAGGAATTCCGCATCGAAGCTATACACTGTGTGTTCCTTAACCACGCAGAACTTTCCCTGCCAATACATTATGAGTTTTTTCCCTAGTGTACACGAGCTAAAGCATGCGGCGTACCTTCTCCTGGGCCTCTGCAAACAACTTCTCGATATTGTCCAAAGCGGCCTGGTACGTGAAATGCGCAAATTGCTCTTCACCCTCCTCTTTCGTCATTCCCGAGCCTTTGAATGCTGTCTCTTTGAGCTCGTCGGGCCATTGGGATTCTGGTCCTCGCATAAAGCAGTACATGAAAGGATATTGCTTGCTCACTACCTGCGGGTGCGTTTCCAACAGGCGTATAAATAAGTTGGATCTGGTCCGTGGATGAGAGTAGAGAAAGATCTTGGTGTGCGCTGCCGATCCTCGGGAATGAGATACATTTTGCGCCATTTGTGGAAATCACAATTGATAGTGGAATGAAGTTGAAGGCGGGGGCGGGGGCAGTACTAGCTCATGCGACATATATATACTGAGATCATTTTATATTGTCTTGAACTTCACATGAGGAAAAGGAGAAATAGTCCTCCCATAGCTTTAATTCCCATACCTCGCTGAGGAGCACCGCAGCAAAGTTTCTGATCCAACGTCATCATATTTTTTCGGGTCACAGACATCGTTTGAACAGGTACTCATAATCCTCCATGGAAGATTCCACCGTCTCCTTCATCTTCTGCGCTATCTCCTCATTCCACTCGGCTGCCCATTTCTTCACTTGTTCGTCCAAGTCCGGAATTCTCGACGAAGCCTTTTTCAGATATCATCATCAGCTCCCAATAAGATAATATAATTATTTGAATCCTCACCGGTCCCTTGATAACACCCGTCGATTGATTAAAATCTCCCACAAAAGCGTCCACGACACGATCTCTCGGCCGCGCGGATGAGTCCCAAGAATATTGAATTTCTGATTCCGTCAGTCCTATCAAGGCACAGAGCTGTTTCATCTGTCCCTGCGTGTCCTCCACCAGTTTGTCTCCATCCACGACTACAGGCCATGACTCCTTCCCCTCCGAACCGACTTTATCGTAGTACGCTCGATAAAAGTCGTAGATCATCCTCTGCCATCGAAAGGTAGCAAAGAACTCAAAATCTGTATCGAGCGCAGTTTGCCCAAAGGTGGACGTGGCACGGGCGAACGAGGGAAAGGTGAACATCGGGTGTCGAATGACGATAATAGGAAGCATGGTAGCGACCAATCTGTCCGGTAAAACTGTCGGGTTTGGAAAGGGAGGAGAAGGCAGGTCGAGCGCGACCTCGTCGCCAATCACATCCAACTTTCGATCGACAATCACCGGTGGTGGGATCTTTGTACGAAAAAAGTCGGTGTACATTTTCGAATCAAGCATGTAGACTGTATGCTCTTTGATTACAGAGATTTTTCCCTAATAAAAAGCAAACATTTCTCAAAAAAATTGTATTCGAGAGGTTTAATCAGAAATAGAGGACATTACATTTTTCTCAGCATCTGCAATCACCTTTTGCAAACCGTCCAAACCTGTCTGGTAAGTCAAGTGCGCGTAGACCCTCTCCGCTTCTTCTTTCGTCATCCCTGAAGCTTCGAGGATGGCCTCTTTCAGCTCGGCAGGCCATTGAGACTCTGGTCCTCTTTGAAAGGAGATCATGAACGGATATTGCTTGCTCATTATCTGAGGATGGGTCTCGAGTAAACGGACCAAGAGATTCGATCTAGTCCTAGGATGCGAATACATGAAAATCTTGGTAGCGTCAGCCATGGCTCGCAGTGTAGTGAAAGAAAGGGGGGGATAGATAAAGGAGCTTTTACAGCGCTGGAGTTCTAGAAGCGCCACGATCCATGGCTGTCACGGCAACGCGATGGAAATACAATATTCGGCCCTTCAATGAGGGGCACGGCGACCTTGACTTAATTATCTCAGGAACGTGGGAACTTAGTAATCATCGGGTGCAAAAACATCATGTCTGTCAGGTCACGTTTAAGGTCACGATTCATTCCGATGCACTCATGAGTCATGATCCATCAAGTGATACTGTGCTTCAAAAGGAATCCATAATCCGGCATAGCAAGATCGACAAGCTCCTGCATCTTTCGCGCCACGTCTACATCCCACTCTTTCTCCCACTTCTCCATTTCTTGCTTTATATCCGGTGGCCGAATGGGCTCCTACAGAAAAGAAAATTAGAAAAGTTCAACAGGACTCGGAATCAACAAGTCTACCAACTCACCAAGTTTTTGATAACCCCAGTAGACTGTTGAACTACTCCCAGGAATGCGTCCTGAAGCGCGTTTCGGCTCCGAGTACAATGTGCATCCCACGAGTACTGAATCTGCGACTCGTCTAAACCAATCGGACCAATCATCTCACAAAACTTGATCATATGCATTCTCGTGTCATTCACTAGCCTATCTCCGTCTATTACGATGGGCCACTTTTTTTGCCTACTATCGGTCAAACCGGGATGCATGTCTCCACCTTGTTCGTCGTAAAACCGACGATAAAAGTCAAATACGATTCTCTGGAATCGGTAAGTGGCCAGAATAGCAAAGTCGGGATCAAACACTTTTGCACCATAGGATGCTGAGGCGCGGAGGGCGGAGGGAAAAGCATATGCGGGATGCCTGATCATGAACACAGGAATGAAACTAGTGACAAGGCGATCAGGGATAAATGTAGGATTCGGTACGGGAAACTTGGGTCCTGTTTGTACGAGGTAGTCGTGGGTTCCTGCGTACTCTTGATCGTACTTGGCTCGATAATAAATGTCGAGGTGACGATCAACGAGTCTAGGACGAGGTTTCTCCTCCCTACAACAAGCCACATTTCGATTGAGAGTCTTCGAGTCCATCATGAAGCAAGCGTGTTCCTTTATGATTCCGATTTTTCCCTTGACAGAATTTTTAGCGATTTGATCCCCACCAAGGTCAATACCGATCATACCTCAACTTCAACCTGCGCAAGGGTTCTTCCAAGGCGTCCAACCCACTCTGAAACGTGATGTTCGCAAACATTTCCTCATATTCCTCCAAAGACTGTCCCATTCCCATTGCTCTCCCTTCTTTCGTTTTGAACTCGTTCTGGCATTCAGGTCCACTCTGGAAGGCTTCTCGGAAGGGATAGAGCCTGTATTTCACCCCCGGATGGGTCTGTAACAGGCGCATAAACAGATTGGACCTCGTTCGGAGGTGCGCAAAGAGGAAAATATGGCGAGGATACGGTCGAGAGTCTTGGAGTGTCTGAACTTTCATTTTGGGCAAAATTCGAAGGGGGGAGGTTCTATATGAACTTCCTCTATCTCTCTCCCTGAGTCGTTTTAAACACGAAAGAAATGGCGAAACAATCCAATGAGAGGCAACCATCACTCCAGTATCCAACGTTTCGACCGGAGAAGCTCTGTCATACTGGTTCTTCGTCTCCAACTTTTTTTTTCTCATTTGGAGACAGAGCGACATAGAATTCATTGACATACGAGGCCTCTACGCTTCTCACGGAGTTTGTATCACATTTTCTTTTTTTAGTTGCTTTCGAGGCGTCGGTTGGTCCGGAGCATCGGTCAAAATAAAGTTTCCAACACGAAAGACCTATATTTGTCTGGAGTAAGACCACACGGCCAATGAATCCGACCCGGGTTGACGTTCTTTGGTTTTTCAGGGCGAAAGTTGGTGACGCAGGGAAAGCATCATCTTCATTGGGGGGAAAGAACGGTGCTCCGAGGATAATAAAATATGGGCCGCAGTCAATCGATTGTGTATACGTGTACAATACTGTAAGGATATGGTATATACATGAAAAGAAAGGTCACACAGACTGTCAAATAAAATACAGAGAACAAATCAAAACAAAAAAACGGAGAAATAAGAAACCAAAAGATACACGATAAATCAAAGGAGGTAACGAAATCATCAAATCTCACCATCCATCCCCCATTCCCATTCCCACGCCATCTCTTTCTCTATGAGGGTACCTGATAGCCATTTCCGGCTCACCCTCGACGGACTGCCTACTCCGATCACAAATGCAGGATCCTCCATCGCGGCCTCATCCAGATGTCCAGTAGCCCAAGAAGAAATAGACAGGTCAGGCATGAACGAGCCCAAGTTTCGAACACCGGCATTGGCAGACCGAGTCGAATCTACACTCTGCCGATGCTCATCCAACACCCCATTTTTGAAGCTCTGCACTTTCCTACTCAGCGCCTGAAGTACGGAAACCCGTGAGTGAGGAATCGGCCACATAGACGACTCGGTCGTTGTTGTTGTCGCTGTCGTTATCGATGCACCCGTCGACGTACCATCA
The DNA here is from genome assembly GCA_013368555.1 of Collybiopsis confluens. Lineage (NCBI taxonomy): Eukaryota > Fungi > Basidiomycota > Agaricomycetes > Agaricales > Omphalotaceae > Collybiopsis > Collybiopsis confluens. The sequence continues at coordinate 67,322 of JAACJN010000003.1, forward strand.
CTCATCATCGACTCGTCCCCCTGACCCACAAACGAAGAGCGTATCGACGAGTCGGATAACCCTCTCCGTCGAAGCCTGCGCTGCACTAGCGGAGTCACGCTATCTGCCTTCTCAACTCCTCCTCCTCCCTCTCCATCCTCAACACTGATCCCGATCTCACTCCCATCACTATCAATCACTCGAGGATTCTGCTCATCAATAATCGCATCAACATTCCTCGAAAGTCGGTTCAAATTCCCATTCATATCTCTCCCAAACATCGTCACCCCTCCTGGTCGCCGAAACGGCATCTGAGCAGACCCAGAAGGATGGATCGCAGACTGAACTCTCCGTGGTCCTCTGGGTATCATCACCCAAGGATCAGGATTAGGCTGAGGAGCACCAGCGAATATACCCATCACCGAAGATGACGATCCGGCACCTGCATCAGCACCAGCACCCATCATACCATTGCCAGGTCCAGGTCCAATTGGCTGATGCATAGCCACATCTCCTGTATTCTGCCTGGACAGATATCCAGAAGAAGACGGCATAGCAAACGAGCTACTAACCGACCGCCCCACACCAGCCGAAAACTCTACGTTGACCGTCGTCGCAGAAGCAGAGAGCGCAGGTTGCAATTTCGGCACGAATCTTGCCGGTCGAGAATTGCCTTTCATACTTGGAGTGCGCACGAGACCACCTAGTGCTGCAGCTGCAGGAGAAACAGCTCTCTCCAGCGCACCATTGCCGCTTCCGTTGGCGGTACCACCTACACCAGCATCCGCTCTCGCCGATGTAGAAGCACCACCAAAGAGTTTCGAGATCGGCGCCATCCATCCACTCGAAACACCAACGCCACCACCGCCACCTCCCTCCCTGCTCTTTCTCGCTTTTTCAGGGTCCAACGCCAGCTCACTAACCTTTCCCGCAACCCCAGGATCCAAAATAACTTCATTTAACGTAACCCTCATCCCACCCATCTCAACAAACACCTCCCTAAAAAACTTGAACAGGGCCCTCAGATCTTTCCTATTGCACATCATCGCCAGATTCTCATCTTCCAGCAAATATCGAAACTGCATGCGGAGACTAGCAACGTCGTTGATGATGTTGCTCACTGTGCTTCGGGATAAATGACCGATGTCTGCACCTCGGAGATGCTGCCGTTTGAGCCGGTTGGTTAACGTTAGAGCATCGGCTTGGGTCATTCGATGAAGCAAGGAAGACACACGGTCGATGAGGATAGACATATTGGACGCTGTTGATTCGGAAAATGAGGACGTTTCGGATCGAGGGTCGTGCGGGGATGGTGTGGGCATCAGATTGGAGGAGGGGGCTGGGGAGGGTGAGGTAGGGGCTGGAGACGGGGAAAGTAAGCTTGATGCGGGAGGATCGGTTTGTACGGCGCGTGAACAAGTAAGTAGAAACAGCGGACGGTGAGATCTAGTTTTCTCTGGGGATGAAGGTCCGGTGTGGCTTTCGCTGTCAAACTCGATTCGATAGGGAGAGGGAGGAAGAGGTGAAGTTTGTCGAGGATAGCCATATTGTGATCGTGATTCAGGATCACTAGGAGAAGCAAGTGGTAGGTCGCGAATGAGGGTATCGGGAGTGAGAGGTTCGAGATTTTTGATACCTCTTCGTTCTAGACTAGAATTGCGCCGATTTGAAAGTGGGCCCTAAAGAGGACATTTAGCAAAGAAAGATTTCAATCGACGCACAAAACTCTTACTATTTGATCCCTAATCACAGACGAGGGCATGCTGCCTGAATAATGATGTGCTCTTCCAAAATGTGAAGCTAACGGTGTACCAGCACGCGACCGTGGTAGATAAAGGGACATATTGGCTCGCTGCTCTTCTACCTCCTGCTGCAACCCATGTAAATCGTCTCTTGATTCCGCAAGGAGGCTCTGTAGCTCAGCATTATCCCGCTTCAACCCTTCGTTATCATCAACCAACGATTCCAAAACTTTGGTCAATTCCGAGTTTTCCGACAGGGTCGAGGGGGAACCAATCTACGAGAGGCAATGAGTTGGGGGTTGAAACGATTCTTTGTTGACGTTGGAAACTCACAGTAGACTGAAGCATTTGAATCCGAGACCTCGCATCCTGAATCAGAGATTCCGTAGTTTCCATTCGAAGTATACGTTTTTGCTCCAGTTCATCTTGTAGTCGGCGGACTTCAGACTGCAGTTTAGCTAAGATAATTAGGGTGATCAGCGGCCGGAATGAAACTAGATGAACGAGGGAATTCTGCCGTACACGTCTTTTCTTTCAACGCAGCAAACCTAGACTCTGCCAACCTGGCCCTCTGAGATTCCGAATCCCGTTCCTGCTGCATATCGTCCCTTTCTTTCGTGGCAGTTGAAAGACGAGTTTCCCACCCGATCGATTTTGCATGACTCGTTGAGAGTCGAGATATCATATTTCGAGCTTCTTGAAGTTCCTGCTGCAAGGTTTTCGAAGATACTTCTGAAACTTCATTGTTCACTAAAGCTTGAGTGAGACGCTGCGAGGTCAGGGCAGCAGTTAAAACGTGTGTCCGAGATTGAATAGAAGAATAATACCGACCTTTTCCAAAGCGTTCCTCTCCCGCTGCAGTTCCAAAAGTCGGTTTGCCTCCCCGCGTTCTTCACCAGAGGAAGAAGAGGTATCGGCGTCGTTTATAGAACAGAACTAAACCGTCCAGAACGTCCCGTTAGGGTCCTAGTAGCCCACAGAGCATCGAGACTGACCTCATGCCGTCGAACATACGCTTCATGCCTTTGTAGCAACGCCTGTCCAATTTCTAAACATAGAGCGATATCAGAGACAGGCACGACTCGGAAAACTGAATCAAAAATCATAATAAATCACACACCGGCACTGAGAACGAGCCTACTCTCCAAACGCGACTTTGTCTCCTGCCATGCCCTGAAGTTTTCACATTCTTCTCGCTGGCAGCAGCACGTCAAAACCGACGGAGGTTCAGGAGAAGGAGCCCTTGAGAAATTGTTCAGCGCGAGCGTTAAATCGTCAATTGTGTTGGTGATATCATCTAGCGAGTTTGAAAGCGCCGACGATGATTCTGGCGTTATTGAGCGAGAGTCCATCGACGGATAAAATTGAGAACGAGTGACTGGGGGATGTGTACGTGCCCGTTGTTAGTTGTGGTGGTGGTATTGGAAAGAAAGTGAAAAGAACGAGAAATTAAAAATGGTGGTGGTTGGTGTTCAGGTCTGGGAATTGATCAGTTACTATATCCGGTATATTGAATATTGAGGCTGCCCGAAGAGAAAACACCGATTGTTTGCCACTTTGTTCGGTTCCGCATTCGTTTTCTACTCCAAGTGAGTACATAAAAAAGCCAAGAAGACGTATGGAACACGAATACATATGTGTATATCAGTACATAAATGGGTAGTGAAGGGTCCAGTCCCGACCAGCCGGGAATAGTCAAAGACCGTTATTTCTGACATGAAAGAAGGAATGGACGCAAGTCAAACTACAAATATCTCAGTATGTACCTTTTTCTATCCAATGTCACTGCTTATACTCAGAATCAAAAGAAAATCTGCAATCCCAGGCAACTGCTGATCGGAAGATAGAGTAGTATTCTCCAATTATGACAAAACAAGTGGGCGACTGGCAAACCACGCAGGTACGTATAGCTCTCCCGCTTTCTGGCTTCGTACATTACCAACGAAGTCACTAAAAGTATCCAGCACATATGTTCAGATTGCACGGAGGGCGCTTGTGTGTCCGCGACGATCTGGAGAAAATGACTTGAGGGGAGATATCCACTTCCTTTCGACCTGCGAAGGAAGGGTGTTGGCGGGTAGAGGAAGGAATTGCGTCGGTTCCCACCGTCACTGAAGTCTGCGGCGGAGGTTCTGGGGCATTATCAGCGTCCAGAATATTCAATGAGGGAAGGTGTGATAGGCTACGGAGGTCGGAGAAAGTGTGAGGGACGGAGGCTGAATTGTCTGATTGTCAATGGTCGGGATTTGGGATGTTGTAACCCCCTCAAATCCAAAGTGACACAGTCTCCTGAGTCCAGCCGGTTAGATGGTCGGGGCTGAGCTTCGTCCGGAAGATAGTTGAGATGGTAGAGAGGGAACTGATGGGGTGTCAAAAGCCACCGGGATGTATAACAGAATCGAAAACGTACCTTGGAGTTGCTGAATTCGCATTGAGTGTTATAGGAGGAAGCGTTTATGACCGCCATATGGATGCCCGGGCTCGGGAAGATCGCGTCGAGTGACTCGAGTCCATAATCTCCCAGTCGTCCTGGAGCTTCAGAGCGTAATTGAGGAACGAGCATTGGGTAGGAGATCATCGAGAAAAAGATCTAGTCGTTGGAAGCTTCATTATGAAGTGAGAGTAGATAGCAATTTGTGAATGGAAACCGTCGCTTTGAATGTTCAGGTACTCACCCTGTTAAGGCCAACGCTGCCATATCTTGTCAGTTGTCGGTCCAAAACCAATGTGCCGAGGGAGACTCCGATCATGTTTTTTGGTAGCTCCTTGCCGGACGCGACACACGTCGACTATAGAAAGGGAAAGAGCTGGGTTTTGCGATGATGGAGCGGAAGCAAGAGTTGTTGCCGGATATGCCGGAGAACTGCCGCCCGGCACTTTACTTTTGCCTCAGGCGTTGCTCATGATCAGACGTCTGGCCATGTACTACGACGTCCATGGCTCAAGGACCTCCTCGACACTGCACACTGGATGAACCACCATATTCATCATCCCGTTGTCAGAACAGTGCCCAGAAGTATACTTTTTGCACTGAAGATTTTATTTCTTGCCAGTCCCTTCAGTGACAAGAAGGCACGAAATAGCGTCCAGAGCTCTTGAAGCTTAGAGAGTCCAGAATATTTCGCGTTGCTACCCCGCTGAGGGAATAGCCCCATTCGCAAGGTTCCGCGGCTCGTCCTTGAACAATTATGGGTTCAGGCCCCAGCTCAGGAACGAGCCCATTCGTCTTTTACTCTCCGGCGCGCCTCGCAGTACTCCGAGAGGCACAGCAGCTCCAGTTTCGCACCGATTTGAAGAAAGACTTGAATGCCCTGTGGTGGTTGAACAGTCGTACGTTTAACGATTTAGTGTTTTTTTTTTCTTATAAAAACTGATTCCACCCGCCCTTTTTTTTGCTAGACTCTGTCACTGGATGACTTCACAAACGTGGAAAAGGTCTTCTATGAAATGCGTGTGGCTCTGCCTCAAGTCAAATATGTGCTTTGGATCATAATGAGTCTTTTGTTTGGTCAGGTCTTATTGATGGATAATGGGAGGCGGCACCTTGCTTATAACAAGACTCGACTGATTGGCTATATTCAACACAGGACTCCAACTCGCTCCTCTGCAGAAGCACAATCCCAAATGACGAGCTTTTTTTGTTGCTTGTCACGTTTTGGTAAGAGCAACAGGCTCCATGTTGTTTCTTTTGATTCCTGACCCTCCCTTCTAGGTAACCTACGGAGCATTTATGACAGTGCTGGCACCGGCTGAGGATGGAAAATTAGCTAGGGGGCTAAGTTCTCGTGCCGTCGTCGCTGGATTTCTGAGGATGTATGTGTAACCTTTTCGATTTCTTTACTCTCGCGTTCAGACATCACAACAGCGTATCTGTATGCCAGACCTACGCGCTATCGTTGTGGCGGAGGTGCGGAGCGGGCACGCGAGTACAGGATGTACGAGCGCCAGTTTACCCGTTTTCTTACCTCGGAGTGCTGATAATGTCCTTCCGTGTGGGGATTTGGTCAAAAAGCTGAGAACAAACTATACGCTCGCTCGCGGAAGGGGAGGCTAGATCGCCGGATCGACCTCCTCGCCCGCCCCAGCGTACCACACTACAGCTCGCGCTGGAACCATGCAATCCTCCTCTCGACGTGTGAGGAGGCGGAGAACCGGTTTGGCTTCGGTATTTCCAACATTCAGATTCCTATCATGCGGTGCTCAGCTCCTTCGAACGATACGTTATTATACATTTTCATTTATCAGCGATAGAATATTACAGCTGTGTTGACTCTACAGCTACGTCTTCATTTGCCCCGATTAAACAGGTAGGCCGTCGATGTTCGGCGGACTTTTCTCCAGGTTCTGCTTGCCTACCCGTTGAACCATGTCCCGACCCTTTCTCCACAACAATGTGGCAGTACGAGGCGGAGAGGATGGCCGTGTGTCCGCCACATCCTGATGTTCCTGTGGTGCAGAAGATCCTGGAATAGTCCTGGCATGTTCAGCTATCTGGGGCCGCCACTGCACTAGTTCCAGGTCAGGTAACACCTGTTATTCATCCGATTCATCCGATTCCTAAAAAAGTTAAGGGTGAAGTACTCACTGGTGTTCTAGCGAGGCGATTGTCCAACAAATAGATGAAATCTTTGATTAGCTTAGAATGCTGATCAGAGGACAGTAGCGGATCCATCCCTATTTCTTCCTTTAGACGTCCCTTGTCCTCTTCATGAGTCGCATCTAGAAATTTTGCAACTAGTTCCATCCAGTCTCTCAGCTCGCATAGCAATTGACGCTGTGGACAGAGTCCGACAAAAATATATGGTATAGAGAGTTCCTTCCTGAACCCTTGTCGATCTGACTCTAGAATGAGAAGAATAATTGCATATCTACTGTTTTGAGGTTCGAAGAGATGTTTGACACATTTCGCTTGTTCTGGGCTGTCCGTCTCCTGCCAATACTCAAGCTGAGTTACAAAGGCGCCTACTAGATCAGGGATGGTGTCGGCCGGAGGGTGGTTTTTGTAATAGTCAAAAAGGAGAACCAAGTAGTTGTCGTCAATAGGGCTGCGGTGGGCTTCAACTGAACCATTTCTCAGTGCATCAAATACACCAATCATGAGGACAGCAAAATCTCCGAATGTGTTTCCAGAGGCAATGGCCCGACGAAGTATACGACGTTCTGAAGGGCCTACCAACTTTGCTTCCCAGTATATCTTGACCTTTTCTGCCAAGAGTTGATCCAGTGCAGAAGGCTGATAGTCAGGGCGAGACATCCATTTTTCGCAGAGATTGATAATGAATGAAGACATGGAAAAGTCGCAGGACTCATCCTCGTGAAATATCCGATCGGCATCAACAGTATCAAAGCAATCAATGAGATTGCAAAGGTGTTTCCGAAATTCACTCTCAGGAAGGTCATCCCATACATGATGGAGGAGGAATTGCAGCATGGCTTCAATGAACCGATTATTTGGAGGAAGGCGTGGATGGAGGTTAGGTTCAGTAAGCATCCCGAGCATCAAAGAATGAAGAAGGGGAGTGTAATCCTGAGAGACTTGAAGCTTTGCAAAGGCATCCATGAATGGCACTTCATTCAAGGAAGGATCAAAAGCTTCAAAAGTCTGTTCCTGGCAGATCAAGTCGTGGTAATAAGATAAAATATCTTTGGTGGAATATTCATACCCGCGGGCATATCCTGAAGCATTCTTCCAAAAAGCCTCCCAGACAAAGAAATGATGCTTTGCTGAGCGATTATTTACCATAAAATTGAGGTAATCTTGACCATCCGGGTATTCAGTTTGGACAGTCAGGAAAGTAGCTTTTCGTAAGACACTCTCTGGGTCATTTGGGCGAGATTCATATTTGAGGTACCCAAAAGGACCAAAGAGTTGACCATAATCAACTGGAAAGAACAGCAATGTCCTGCAAAATCTTTCTAGTACTGACTCCAGATGCGGAATAGGGACCCTGGTATATAGATCTGAATCGCTGGTGCAGCTGAAAATTAAGTGCTTTAAAGTAGGCTGACAATCTCTCTCAAAGTTGAAAAGAGACTGCACAGCTTCCCTCACTTTGTTATGGGCAGGAAGACCACCAATGGCCTGCAATACAATGCTGTGCACAGATGGGCTTGTGGACGTTGAGAATAGCCAATATAATGCATGGACAGATAACGGGTGGACAACATCTTCGACCTCCACCTGTACTGCTGAGCTCTCAAGGTCATCCAAAGATGGTTGGAGATCATTTGCAATTGCGTCCGTATCTGAGCGGGCATTCAGGAATTTTATTCGAAAACCTAGAGCCACAAAATGGCGGAAAGAGCTTCCCAGGAAGAGAAAGAAGGCGGAGAAGGGTGTACGATATGGACATCGGGGGAAGAATATCGGGAGGATGTTGGAGGCAAAGTAGAGCACATACACGGCCAAGGTGATACCCCCAATAACGCATGAGAGTGCAAAGTGCAGTGGGATGAAGAATAGAACGAGTCCTATCAGGAATAGCCCGAGAGAAAGGTGCATGATGACCGGGAGCGAACCAACAATGGTTGAGACTTTCCAGGTTTCAAAGCCCATAAATCTATATTGACGGAGATGACTCCGCTCAGCTGGAGTGCCGGAACGGAATGTCAAATAGCGACGGAGCCACTGCTTTATCAACACAGAAGCCAGCGCGACGACGAGACTAAACGTAAGGCTGATGGCCCAAAGACCGTTAATCCATACATCCCGCGCACCCGGAACAAACTCCGAGGCCGGATTGGGCGGGGATAAACTACTCCCGCCTGAGTTCGATACAAGCTCATACAGCAATGTCGCAGAAAGCTGAGTATAATCAGCTTGAAGGTTTTGGCTTGCTTCTATTAGAAAGGAGGTAACAACAGCTGAGAAAAGGCCTGCCTGCATGACTGGTTTTTAGACCATTAGAAGTTTTAAATGTCGACACGTACAAATACTAGCATGGAATCCAGTCCATCTCGAGCTTCCCCGATCATGTTATCATCAAAGACAGCACTTTCTGCGAGATATGTGCGCCACACTCGTGCGTTGGGCCCTGTCTCGCGAAAAGTGGGATCTTCGGGAAATCTTTGCTCGTAATCGTCTTCGGCATTGAAGGCTAAAAATTTGGAACCATAAACTACTGGGATAGTAATTCTTCCAATGGATGCACTCACCACGCTGATCCTTATTCAAGTTCTGTGGTAATCCAAACAAATGCTTGGGACCAGAACCCATGGTGAGTTGAACACAAAAGCGATGGGTGGTTGTAATAAGTTGAGGGAGAGCGAGTGAAAGGTGTGTAGAAAAACGTGTTGTATGGGACTATTTGGCTCGTATCACCCGAAACCCTGATTCACAAGATCCATAGCTGCGAGGATAGAAAACTGCGAGGCGGGAATGTTTGTTGAAACAAAAGCGCGTCCAGCAAGGTTTAAACTTCTGAAACAATTCCTTGCATCTGAATCCACTAGTATGGACTTCCTCGTTACGGAACATTCCGCTGTACTACTTCACCAAATTTGTAACGTACCTTCAATCAAGAACTCGCCATTCATCCGGGCTCGAGACGCCAGTTGCGAGGAGGCGGCGGAGGAAAGCGGCTTTTCCGGATGATCGAGTCCAGATTACTTAACCCTCACGCTTTCGCCCTCCTCCGTCCAGATTTTTCATCCGGTAGTATCCCTCTGACTTCTGAAAATCACACCGTACACCAGCTGGTCGCTTGATAACATCGTGAACAGCACCCGCACATAGTACAGGCACTCTTTGTGCGAGAGCTGACCTTACAAGAATCCTCTCGGATGAGTATGCAAGGGTTCTCGGTGCGATTCGATATACCTTCAGGTATCTTTCTTTTTTGAAATTGCTCAAAAATTGAGAATATCACTAGCTCGCATGAAAAAGGATCTATGGGCACGCGAGAACCTCAAACGATGCCGCGGTATCAAGCGGGATGACCCTTCATCGACTGCAGAAGGCTTTCTTGACGCTTTGAGGGGCACGTCACACAGTAGGTGTAGTACTGAGGGATTTTACGGATATTGACGGTGCGCAAAACTTGATCCTCGTGCCGTACATCGGGCTGACTTTGTATCACATCTAGTCCCACCCTTCTCTGCGAACTTGACGGCCACTATTGGCCACCGTCGTTTACCTCGTCGTCGAAGAGTATTTACGTACTCGGTGGATTGTATGCTTTAGCTGCCTGGTGAGCTTTAAGCTCAGCACGGCCAAGGTAATGTCTATTCTTTAAAACACTTTTTAGCGGGACAAATGACAGAAGATACTCTATAGAATTGTAGGAGTCGGAGTAGTCGTGGGGCTAGCACCTCGGTATCTATGTATAGCTTTGCGTGCCATTAGCGTAATTCGTGACCTTTCGTTTTCGTTTTCAGATCCGTTCAAAAGCAATTTTTGCCCTCCAATCCTTTGCCCCCACCTCCATCGTCACTCATCAACACGATCTGAACAGTAACTGGAACAGAAATGGCCTTCTTCGCCTGTACCGCCAAAGAGGAATGAGGAACCAACACACGAATCTGACCGGCGTTTCTGGATGTCTGAAAATGGTATGCGTTCATGTGCCCTTTGCTGTCTACTATATTCCTTTGATTGATGCTAACCTTTCTGTAGGCATCGTAATATATCTCCGCTATCGACGCTGGTTGACTTCCGGGTTTCTACACTGAACTTGCCAGGCGCTACGTTGAGAATCGAGGCAAGGATGTTCTAGAGGATTTGCCTCCTCGGCCACGCCTCACGCCTCAGGCCTCATTCTCCGACAACAACTTCCACCTCTTTCCACCCACAATACCGAATCAGCATGACAAGTTTGGCTGGCTCTCAGCAATCGATATCGATATGGAGCTAATGCGAATCGTGGGGGATGGTAGGAGAATGGAGATAGAATGGAGCTGCGGGGCGGGCTGCAAGGGACGTGTTAAGAATAAAGAGGAGGGGGATGATGAAAGTTTAGAATCTCCCTTATTCGTACGTATGCCCTTTGGCTCGTTTCTACAAATCAATGATCTTACTTTTTCACCTTTTCAGCTCCGCCGACCCTCTGACGTGAATAATGCCAGAACGTTTTCTCAGGAATGCACCGTTCCCACTGCGATTGACCGTATGTATCTGTCTATTGGCTCTTCAAAACTGTGCTTATGTCACTTTCCATTCCTCATTCTGAAAGATCCCAATCCCGACTTCTATTGGCTGCAGTAGGCCACCTTCGGCAGCCTCGTCGCATTGTCTTCTCCAGACCACCTCCCTCAAAAAACAAAAAAACCAGCGAAATACGCGCCGTATTCGAGGTGTATCTTCTTTTGGACCACTTCGTTTCTTGAAGGGCACGGAGCTACTGTGTGGTTGGGAGAGGTTCAGTGCTGGGCATGTGAGTCCTTTCTGTTTCGTCCTTTCTGGTGAAATTTTATGCTCATTGTATACTCATAGGTTATTGAACAAAAAGCCATGAGCCATCTTCCAACTTTGTACATCCTTCGCATCTCCCACGACCACCCGCGCATTCAAGGGCAAAGGACGATGTTCTACAGCGTCGGAAATTCCAGACGTACAGCAGTTCCGGCAATACGAATCGAATCATTATCCCATAGGTACCTGAGCTCGTATTTCCTTTTCGCCTTGATCATTTTTTCAATATATAGAACACAGGCTCGATGGCGCGCATAGCGAAAATTAACGCAACGTTGGTTGAGGTGAAATATTTAACAAAAAACAGTGAAAAGGTTGAGGGAGGACTCGGGCCCTCGGACCGCGGTTTCTTCCATTCCACCGACCTCCCTTCCTATCCTTTGAATTCCCCACCTTGTTCGTCACTCCCAGAACTGTCACTAGGAAGTGTTCTAAATTGGCCGCCTCCAAAATTATCCTGGATCTCATGAAGAATCGCCGGTTGCTAAATTACCTGAGCAAAGCCGCTTTAGCTTCTGTATCCTCGCATCACTGAAAATTTGGCCCTTAACGAGCTTCCGCCCGATTAAAAGAAATGCCAAATCACTAGCTTTCGGCTCCGCAACGAAAACTATCCATCTTTTCTTGATACTCCTGTCGAAGTTCAGGTGGAACGACCGGGAGGCGGGAATTGGCTACATTGGTTGAACAGTATGTACCAAGTTTGAAGAGAGAGTTTGTGGTTGAAAAAGTACGTGTATTGTTTGTTCGTTTGTTCGTTTGTTCGTTCGAGTGTACTGATTCAACCCAGGGCTTATCTCCAGTCAATGGACGGCCGCACGTTGTTCGTATACCTCTCCTCTCCTCCCCAGCATAATAGCACCCAACCAACCGGCTATTTTCGATCAGGACTTAATCTCACTCCTCCGGAAAGTAGCCTAGTCCCAGATGATGCGCTCATTATTGTTGTATGTTATGGCTTAGCTGGAGGTATTTTCGAATAATGGTTAGAAGCTTTCTTTTGGACCTGACATTCCGCTCCCTTCTAGGTTCGTACAAAGCGTACGTGAGAGCGGTGCTAGCACCCGCTTGTTTTTCAGTCTCAGCTGGGGCTAGGTCATCGTGCGGTCGTGGTGAATTTCCGATGATGTATGGGTGCCATTTTCGTTTTCTCTTTACTCCGCGTCCGAAACTAACGCAATAGCTATCTTGACAGGTGCGAATATTCCACCGACATCGAAAACAGCTTGACTCTGCAGGATGAACAGAGGAGCCTCGGATGACTACTATACCTCGCACACAGTTGGGGTCTTGGATCTCTGTTTGAAGCGAACGTTATGGTTCGGTATCTTGCGGAGGAGTGTGAACGGCGCTGTATGTGTATTAGGGAATGTACGCGTGCCAATCTTATCGCTTTTCCCCCTCTGAGTACTGATAATATTTAATAGCCTTGGGAATATAACTGGGCGTAAGTTGCACCCACGATCCTTCAAACCTGATACAAAGCCTAAACTCCCTCACTAGGCTCGACGTCAAAAAAATCTTAACCTCTTTCAAGGTCCTCGAACAGCACTGCAAAGCCGAAGAAGAAACCCCTCAGCATCCTTCCCTACATCCAAATACGACCCCTCGGCGACCCGAGCCTCCCTCGTTTGCGCAGCCTACCACAGTACACTCACACTGCGCAATCATCCACTAAGCGTAATCGATGACCCGTTCACTCAACTAGATCGGCCTCTAGCTTCCGCCGATACGTACTAATCATTCCAGCTCCCATCATATGATACCCAACGTCTGGAAGCTTCTCTTAGCGATCGACTCGACGGACGACCCCGTGGTCGTACACGCCCCGACGAATCCCGAAGAAGTAGGCAGTAGATGAAGGAGGCCATCTGGGCTGGTTTGAGCCTCCGTCTGGACTTATAAAGGTCGGGACAGATGTTGGTAAGTTGCATCGGAGGAGATGGATGACGAAGCTTGAGGTGGAGGTGTTGGTGCATGGGGATCCGGAAGGGACGAGGCGGGGTGGATTAGAGAGGTCAGAGAGAGTACGAGGGAGGGACTGGAATGTCGGACAGCGGACGGGGATTTGATCGGCGGAGCGGAGCCGAAGAACGCGACGGGGGTGTTGCAGGGATCATGAGTCGCTCCGCTTTAGGGATGCGAATGCTGTGATGAACTCTTTCTTTTGATGAACGATCTTATCTGATTTTCTTACTGTAAAAGATATTCTTTCTTTTCGAGCTTGGATGCTCAGATCAGCCGGATGTGTATATTTTTTTAAAATCACTAATAGACTACTCTCTTGTTACCTCTTAATAAATCCTGACTCCTTGTTATCTGATCACGCTCCATCGTTGTATCCCAACTTTATACATGATGAGTGTTCAAGTTCATCTATTTAATCCCTTCTTGTCTTCTTTTCTTGCACCTGAGTAGGGCATGATTCAGCAGGACTCCAACTCCCGAGACTCTGGCTTGGCCTTTGCCAGGAGAAACCTGAGCACATGGAGTACTGAAGGCAGCTGAGAGATGCCAAGGGTTTCTAGTAATAAACCCCTGGCTTCCCTGGTGTGCCGTGTCTCTCAATCACTACTCCCAGTTCAGTCACTTCAGCAGGGTGCTTTTTCTGATCTAGTAGTCCAGAAGGCCCCAGAACAACTTCAGGATTTTCAAAAATTTGCTTGGGCAGCCACGGCACTATAGAGCTTTCCTGGATAGACAATGGCTCTTGCTGATTCTACAAAAATTTCAATAAGTTTTGGTAAGTACAAAATCAATTCTCCGAGATAGGTGCAAGAATTAAGGTACTTACATCTGTCTCAGCAAGAAAATTGTCCAAACTTTGGATCATTCTTTGAACCATGTCATGATCACAAGAAGACAATGGCAAATCTATTCCTATCTCTGTTTTGAGCTGCCCCTTGGCTACTTCATCAGTTGTCTCTAGCATTTTTGAGACCAATCTCAACCAGTCTCTTTGATCAGCCAGCCATTGACACTGTGGACAAAGCTGAGCAAATATACGCACAACATTCTTTTGGATTCTCCAGCCTCGGATACTGTATCTCTCTGGAATCATAAGAATGAGAGCATATTTAGCATTCCGGGGCTCCCAAAGATGGCTGACAAATTTTGCTTGTTCCATTCCACTCTCCACAGCTTGCAAACCAACCACAAAGGAACTCATCAGCTTGGTGGATTCACGGCGGTTGCTGTGATGGTTAAAAAGAAGTGTCAAATAGTTGCCTTCAACAAATCTGCGGCAAGCTTCAACTGAACCACCGCTCAGTGCATCACACAAACTAGCTGCGAGAATCAAAAATTCTGCAAAGTTGCTAGGACCTGCTCCCTGGTTGGCTTGAATGATGGAATGAATTACATCCAGCTCTGAAGTTCCTAACAAGGGTCTTGATTGCCAGTAATTTTTGACCTCCCAAGCTAGATGTTCCTCCAGTATGGAAGAGTTGTAGCCAGGGCGAGATATCCACTTTTCGCTGACCTCAATAATATATGATGATATGCTAAACCCATTGACTGAGGTTTCTTTGTTATTATGGAATATCCTATCAGCTTGGATAACATTGAAATCTGTGAATATATATTTCAAGTATCTCCAAAATTCAACCTCGGAAATGTCACTCCATAGATGGCTCAGGAGGAATTGCAACATAGCCTTGATGACCTGACTTTGCCAGGGAAGTTCTGAATGGAGAGTATGACCCGAAAGCATCTGTAGCATCCAAGACAAGATAAAGGGAGTGTACTCGGAAAGGCTGCCAACAATGACATTCATCAATGCTACTTCCTTGGAAGGATTGAAAGGTGTAAAGTACAACTTATTCTTGAAAAAATCATCGCAATAGGATAGAATAGTTTCGGTAGAATATTTGCGCCCATTGTACCTAGCATCACTCTGCCTGACAGCTTGTTTTAAGAAAGCCTGCCAGACAAAAAAATGGTGTTGAGTCAAGCGATTATTCAAGATAAAATCAAGATAATCTTGACCATAGAATGAGGAACCCAAGGACAGGAAAGTGCTTTTTCGTATGGCACTATTTGGGTCGTCTGGGTGACATTCATATTCAATGTACATGGATCCCAATACACTCCCAGGGTCAGCTGAGAAGAATAGTAATGTTCTACAGAGTCTTTCTAAAACTGACTCTAAATGGCAAAGAGGAATGTGGCGGAGAATAGAAAATGATCTTGAAGCATTAGTGCAACTGGATATCAGGTGTTTTAACACAGGTTCACAATCTCTCTTGAAATCAAAGAGAAATTGCAAGGCATGTTTAACTGAGTTGTGAGCAGGAAAACCCCCAATGGCTTGCAATACAACACTGTGAACAGATATGTTTGTGGATGTTGTAAACAACCAGTGTAGTGCATGGATAGACAATGGGTCATCGTCATTTTCCACTGCTGCTTTTACTGCTGACCTTTCAGAGTCATCCAAGGATTGTTGCTTATGATTGTTATTTGAATGATTTTTTCGGGGGAAAAACAAGAATTTTATCCGCTGAAAGCCTTGTGCCAAGAGATGGGGCAGGCTTCCTAGAAAGAGCAAGAAGGCAGAGAAAGGTGTTTGATAGAGACATTGGGGGAAGAATATAGGGAGGATATTGGATGCAAAGTAGAGCACATAGACCACCAAGGTAATGCTTCCCATGATGCATGAGAGTACAAAGTGGAGGGGAATGAAGAATAGAACTAGCCCTGCCAGAAATAGTGCAAGAGAGAAATGCATGGTGACAGGAGAGCCCAGGACGTAGATTTCATTAATAATGGACTGGTGTTATCAGCCGTGGGATTTCTGGGTTTGCGGTGGTGATCGTCAGTCATTATAAAATAATAATCTTGTCAATAAGAATGTACGTCATATTACAATGGTGATGGTTAGTCATTAAACCCTAATGATTAGTCAATAAGAACGTGCGTCAATAAAACAGGGGCAACGGTGCTCCAAAAAGAAGCAATGGTTGAGATTCGAACGAGAGACCCCGTAGATCAATTCCCGTACCTCCGCCATTCTGGCACTACACCATTAGGGCTTTTAATTCTGGTTGACAAAATATCCCTTATCCCTAAGCCCTAACCCTAACCGCTAACCTTTCCTAACCGCTAACCTTTCGCGCTCCGCGCGAGCAGCCTGCGGCTGCAACCCCTAACCATCCTAACCGCTAACCTTTCGCGCTCCGCGCGAGCAGCCTGCGGCTGCAACCCCTAACCGTCCTAACCGCTAACCTGTTGCGCTTTGCGCGAGCAGCCTCCGGCTGCGTCTAGCCCTGACCCAACCCTAACGAACTTAAGACTTTTTCGTTTTTGGCCTTTTCTTATTTATACGATCAATCAAATTATTAATTTACAACCGCTGCCTATAGCCAGTGCAAACCCAAAATCCCGATCACTGTTGCTGTCAGTTATTGTAAATAAATCTAGTGTTACAGGGTGGACAGGAAGTGAGCCCACAATAGTTGAGACCTGCCAGGTCTCAAAACCCATATATCTGTATTGGCGAAGATGGCTTCGTTCTGCCGGAGTCCCAGAGTGGAACGCCAGATAGCGACGGAGCCACTGTTTTATTAAAACAGAAGCTAATGCCACAGCAAGACTCAAGGTGAGGCTGACAGCCCAAAGGCCATTGATCCATACATCCCATGCATCAGGGACAAACTTTGAGCTTGGATCAGGGAGGGATGAGCCACTTCTGCCTGAGTATACCAACTCATAGAGTAGGGTAGCAGAAATCTGAGTATAATCGGCTTGGAGATTTTGTGCTGCTTCTACCAGGAATGATGTGACCACGGCTGAGAAAAGGCCTGCCTGCAATGACTGGCTTTAGTTGTGCTGCCGGAGATTTTTAAATTCAAAGACATACAAAAATTAGCAAAGCATCTAGCCCATCTCGAGCTTCTCCAATCATGTTCTCGTCGAAGGTGGCACTTTCTGCGAGGTAGGTGCGCCACACTCGCGCATTTGGCCCCATCTCGCGAAAAGTGGGATCCTCAGGAAACTTTTGTTCATAGTCGTCGTCAGCATTGAAGACTAGAATTAGGAACAAGAAATCGATATGAGTAGCAGTGATTTTTCCCGGGTTAATAATACACTAACCGCGCTGATCCTTGTTTTGGGGTAACCCAAAGAGGTGCCTGGGACCAGAATCTGGAAACTGGTTTGTCATTCTGCTCGAATCCCGGGATAGCACTGAAGGTTGTTGGAAGTTGCGGAAGAGCTGTTGAAAAAGGTGTAGACGTGTCAAAGATGTCTTATTGCTGTTCAATTGAGTCAAATTGTCCCCTTCGGCTTGGTAGCCGAACGCAGAAATAGAAATAAAAGGCGCTACTCAGACTCAGGAGGGGGGCAACCATACTAGTAATTAAACTGGATGAAAAGAGAGCAACAATAGTAAAATAAATTTCTTCAACTGGTCTCCTGCGCACAGCTGGTGTTTTATTATTAGTAAAACGCGCAAAGAATCAAACCTTTTGTGAGCGAAAAAAACATCCCCGAGTCACCTTTGATGTGAATACTTAGTATCGCCTCCAGCTGCAATTAGAGACTAGATTGGTTAACAACGTGGTGACGCCGATACGTGAGCACCTGCCTTTGAGATCTTGCCAACAAATTCTAGTGACATAACGTGGACCAATCAAAAGGTATCATGAGGCAAACGGGAAGCGATGTATGTAAGTTCAACTGATTCCGAACAACGGCATTTACTATAATTACAAGGGATATAGCGCTGTTAATGAAGGGCTTAGTGCGTAAAGCTACTAGACCAGTTATAAGGTGATGAAAACAAAAACGCAGATTATTGCTGACGTTTACTTGTAACACCCAAGGCATCCTTCTTCCCGAATCCGAGCCCTCATAACAACTTCGAGAGTCGTCTTAGATTTTTTCGCTCTGCTTCAAGTTCGTGACAATGATGGTCCAGCACGCACTGAGCAGTGAGGATAATTAGTCGTGACCCATGGAAGTACGTAGAAATGTCACTTACGTTCAACTCATCAGCCTGTTAAGCATCGTTTTCACCCCCACAGAGAGGACCGCGTTTTTTCACGAAGCCGTGACTACTCCGGCGGGTGCTCGAGGAGCTTGATGAAGCACTAGGGACTCCAAAATCACGGTGTGCAAACGTAGAGAAGCGAGTACAAACGTACTGTTCATCCCCGGAATGCCAGAACCATTATCCTCGCACAATGCATCATTTTTGCAGTTTATCCCGCAGCGCACTGGAGAGGGACGAAGGAGACTCGGAAATCCATTTCTGAGGTGAAAAAATCTTGGCAAAAAGATTCGAACGTTGATGAGGGAGGAACCTAGAAGTTCTCATCCAAACCCGCGGACCGGAATGCCCCGGCTCGTTCGTTCGTTCCACCGCCATCAAGCTCTTCTCCGGATCCCTTTCCATCTGGACTTCCTGTCCACGGCTGAAAATCTCACTAACTAGATCCCCCGGGAATAATATGAACAGCACCCTGACATGGAACTTGCGAAATTAACACACGCTGCCCGCCTGTGATGTCGCGTCGTACTAGGGCAGGTTTTTTTTTCGTGAATGGGGGATCGATTATTTTGTTTCCTTATTGAAAGGCGTCAAGCGTGTTTGCCTATCGTGCATAGCGGAAGATATTGCGTTGACATAATTGAATCCTACGGAGAATATATGTTTTAGGCGCGTGTTCGTTTGGGTTTGTTTCTGCTTTCTCTTGCTCATCTTTCAACCTGGTGTTCTATCCTTTGTCGTCCTGAAGGACTGGGTGAATTGAGCGATCGGTACGTGAGAGATCGTACGGCATTACCTTCATAACACCCTATAATACCATACCATTATCAGCCAATATGCGAGGAGCAATCTCCCAGCCTTGATATATTCCACAAAACAACCGAACACTTGCGGTGAAGAGCACGAGTACCGGAGCTTGGCCTGAAAGTATACAGAGTGTTTTGCATTAGTAACAAGAATAGATCAGCAGTAAAAGACTCACTGTAACCTTTGTTGCGGAGGCCGAAAGCCATATGCGCTTCGTGAGTTATGAGCGTGGCGACTGTAAAAAGGAGTAGTCAACGGTATGCTGTCAAATATCTATAGCGCCTATGTAAGTACACCGTACAACCTCAGAACGTAATAGAAGAACTCTTTATACCTATAGCGCCTATGTAAGTACACCGTACAACTATAGGTAAGATCAGTAAAAAGGAAGGATAGGATGAATATATATATGCACATACCCTCAGAACGTAATAGAAGAACTGAGGGATGTCTCGACGTATCGAAGTTTATATCTATGATGGGAGAAGGATAAATAGAAGTGGCAAAGTGGAAGAAAGAATAGGATAGACTATCTGTCGACTCCGTAAACCCCCTTGAAACTCTACGGAGGCATACCTCGGAAGCATCCCAGCTTGAGAGTATAACCCGATACTTCAGGGCGCCACAGTGAACGGTCATGTGTCCATCTACACATTCGCGTCATTCTTGACACTCCCCCTGGCGTCCTGATACCACCAGTCTAGACCCAAGGCACTGACAATCCGGCGATGTTTGTCCTTGGGCAACGATTTGGTCATGATATCCGCAATGTTTTGAGTGGATGCGACAGGATGAATGGTAACACGTCCACGAGCGACATATTCCCGAACGAAAAGGTGACGAATATCAACGTGTTTCGAGAGACTATGACTCTTATTAGTTTCAGAAAGGCTCACCGCGCCCAAATTGTCACAGAAAATGTCCAATGCATCGTCCCCTAAACCCAGCTCAACTTCGTCCAACCAACTTCGCATCCAAAGCGCTTGTTGAACGCCCCGAGACATTGAGATAAACTCCGCTTCAGTAGACGATAGGGCAATAGAATCCTGCCGCTTTGACGACCACGCAACCGGTGAACCATTGACGAGGAAGATATAACCGGACATAGATTTCCGAGTTGACTTATCCCCGGCCCAGTCCGCATCCACGTACCCAATCAGCTTTATTCTTGAGATTGTTCCCGGCCTGTAGATAATCCCATACCGAACGGTGAAGAAAATATATCGGCACAATTTGATGAGTAGATCCCAATGAACTTGTTTAGGAGCATTCTGGACCGTCGAGAGCACCGCGCAGGCATAGACAATGTCCGGCCGAGTGCTACTCGCACCCCACCAGCAGCAGCCGAGGATTCCTCGGTAAGGTTTCCCTTTCATGAAAAGTCGGTCCTCTTCGGTTTGGACTTCGTTGCGCTCGAACGAGAAGTTAGGAGGAAGCGGGGTGAAAATTGGTCGAAGATCGTCAATGATGCCGAAATATTTGAAGGCGTTGTGGAAGAAGGGGGCCTGGGAGATAGTGATAGAACCATCGTTGTGGTGCTCGATTGTCAGACCAACTAGGAAGTTCTTGTCTCGAACATCGGTAAGGTCCCACCCCGTAAAGCCATTGACCGTATTGTCTGCTTCTTCTTCGGAAGACGAGGCTGAAAACACGTCATCTGTATGCACTGTAGTGATGGTGAAGTTGTGAGTTTTGGGATCAGAACGAAAACGAATGCACGGATCTGCGCGAGAGGACTTGAAACCATTTTGCTTGAATTTATCTTCCAATTCCTTGTACCAGATGTGTCCGGCCTGCGACATACCATATAATGGCCTATGCATCAGACAGACCTTATGTTCCTCGCCTTTCTGAGTAAATCCGGTCGGTTGTGACATGTATACGGGCGGGTTGTCAGGAAGACGCCCGTTCAGGTATGCTGCGGAAAAATCCCATTGACGAGTTTTCAACTGTTTGAAGGCTGAAATTGAGATGAGTAAACGGACTGATTCAAAGCGTGCGACCATGGACCAGCTCTTCTGAAAATCCACACCCGGAATTTGCATGTCACCCCTCGCGACATATCGAGCTTTTCGTTTGAGTAGGTTTCCCTCACCATCAACCTTGACGTCGTATACCCACATTCCTTGCATGACCCTTGCCTCCTTTGGCTTATCAACTAAAGTCCAACATCCTCGTTGACAGAGTGAGTCGAATTCCTTTTGCATTGGTGGCAGCCAATCATTTGAGTTTTGAATTGCTTCCTGGTACGACTTTGGAATGTGTGTATCTCCCCCTTTGATGGTGCTTGCTAAAACAACAACATTCGCCCACTCTTCAGCGTCGTCTCGCGCCCGGTTTTCTTCTTCCAGGGATTCGAGGTGAAGTAATTGTTGCGCCGAGGGCGTGCGGATCCGAGTGGACCGTCGAAGAATCGGCACTGGGGCAGTCGGTGTTACAGTAGATGCAGGCGGGATGTCAGGTGCGGCTTGCGGAGTAGGTAGAGAGAGATTGGGAGGAGAGGTAGAGACGCTAGGAGTGCTGTCGCCCGTTTTGGGACGGGCCGTAATATCCGGCTCGAGGTCGGTATCAAAAATCGGGCCATCAGATTGTGGGGTTACCCCTGTAGTCCGTCGGGGAAATCCTTCCTCAAAAACAACATCCCTAACTGGATAAACCGCTCTCCTGGCAGGGTCCCATACGCGATAACCCCGACGACCCAGATACCCAACAAATCGCCCCTCCCAGGCTTGCCGGCCAAGTTTCCCATTAACGCGGTCGAGATCCGTAACCCAAACCTTGCAACCCCAACGCCGTAAATGAGAAACATTCACTTTCCTCCCGTCCAGCTCGTACCATTTTTCCCATGGAATGCGCCCCGGATGACGGTTCGTCGGAATCATACCCCTAACATAGCAGTATGCTGACGATCCTTCCGCCCAGAAACGAGTATCAAGATCGGAGTCTTCTATCATTGCACGGACTCCGGAGATAATCGTCCCGTTTGCTCGCTCCACCTGACCATTTGCGGCTGAAGACGCCTTAGGAACCTTTTCAACAATAATCCCCCTCTCAGCGCACCAAGCATCCATCAATTTGTTATCGAATTCACGCCCCATGTCGACCCGGAAGACCTTGACTTTCCGTCCCGTCTGGCGTTCGGCCATTTTCACAAAATCCTGAACGTACTTGAGAATTGACTGACTTTCCTTGTTTGGAGAAAAGTATGGGAACGGTATGCCGGTACCATCATTGCAGGCAAGGAGCATATAGTTTGCCCCACCTAGACTCCTGGTTCGTGAGGGTCCCCAAAGATCAAGGCTGACGCGATCCAAGGGCTCCGATGCCGGGATAACTATATCATCGAAGGGGAGCCGTTTAGCCTTGGCAAACAGGCATGGCTCGCATTTTCCACAGAGCTCATAGTCAGTCACTTCAAGCCCATCAACCAGACCGCGTTTAGCCATTATCCTGATCATATTGACATCAGCGTGGCCAAACCGAGCATGCCACATAGCTAGGGAACATGGATTGGAGCGTGATTTTCCAGACGAAGCAAGAACAAACGTCGAATCCGGAGACGTAACAAGTGCAGGTAAGGAGTCCAGATTATCAATGACATTGACGCGGTATAGGCTATTGCCGCTTCGTTTAGCAGCAAGATGCCCATCAATAATGCACCTTCCTGAAGCAGGGTCCTTGACCATAATTCTACCGTCCCCCCATTCTCCACGAAGACCCTTCCTATCCAACGCCGGAATGGATATGAGGTTCATTCCGAAGGAAGGAGTGTGCTTTGCGGGGAATCGTAGACAATTGATCGACCCCTCATTCGTTCTTATAGAGATCTCGGCAATGCCATATCCCTCGATGTTGAAGGAACCTCGACTTCCTTCTTCTGCCATTCGTCCTACTGAATTTTCCGATGTATAGGTGATAAACCGACGACGGTCGCGAATGCACCAGTGCGTTGCAGCACTATCAAGATATGTGGGGACGTCACGGAAGTTGTTTTCATTACGAGAAGGTACAGCAAAAATTTCTACACTACCGCCATCGCACCCCCTAATGTTCAGAACGGGATCAGTTTCGCCTCCCAGTCTGGAAACAAGATGATCAAGGGGATTTATGCGAGGGGGTAGTGCAGCCGTACCATTGAAATCCTGATCGTCGAAATGATAGATAGTGGCGGCGGCAATAGAAGGAGCCGAGCTTTCGGTAACGATAGTTGTAGCAGCGGAGGATGAAGCTGACGTCTTGACAGGTTCCATACCCTTTGGAGCCTTATATCAACGGGGACCTAGCCCTTCACGTCCCCCATTTCTAGCCCAGCACCCCTTCTTAGTGTGACCATTTCGGTTGCAGTTTTCGCAAATGATTCCGCTGGACACGGAAAGTGCGGTAGGTACTGTGGCATTGGAGGTAGGGTTGGAGGACTCAACCATCATGTCGTATTCAAGTAGGACGCGTTTGAGGTCAGGAAGGGGACGAGCACCGTGGGTCTGAAGGATCCACAAATACTCCTTGGAAAGGGAGGTAAGGAACCTTGTACGGAGGTCTTCGTCCTGAATGGAACACCCAACGTCGTTGGCGGCTTTACGGAGCGCCTCCAGGTTCTTGAAATATTCCTCAAACCGAGTTCCCGGTGTGTATTTGAACTGCTGGATGCGTTCCTTGGCAAGGGCTTGTGCCGCAGCGGAGTTAGTATCGAATTCCCCGGTGAGTTTCCTCCACATTATGTTAGAAGCCATATCTTCGGTAACTCCAATTGACCTAGGGTCTTGGATATTCTGATAGATTATACCTGCAAGGCGCCCATCTCTCAACTCCCACTCTTCAACAGATGGAGTACGAGAGTTAATAGGCGTAGCAGTAGGAGTGGCGGGAGGAGGAACACCTGCAGTACCAGCAAGGGGGGTAGGCTGTGCCGTGGAGCCGTCAAGATAACCGAGTAAACCGGTGGACCGGGCGACACTCTTCAAGTGGTCACGGAAACTGGCCCAGTTAGAGATACCGGTGAGCTGTCGGTCGTTGGGGAAGACGAGGAGATTCGGAAGAGCGTTGGGATTCGAGGACATTGTCGGAATTACGGTTTGTTGCACAATCTAGACAAAATGCGATTTCTGACTGCGAATCTGTCAAATATCTATAGCGCCTATGTAAGTACACCGTACAACCTCAGAACGTAATAGAAGAACTCTTTATACCTATAGCGCCTATGTAAGTACACCGTACAACTATAGGTAAGATCAGTAAAAAGGAAGGATAGGATGAATATATATATGCACATACCCTCAGAACGTAATAGAAGAACTGAGGGATGTCTCGACGTATCGAAGTTTATATCTATGGGAGAAGGATAAATAGAAGTGGCAAAGTGGAAGAAAGAATAGGATAGACTATCTGTCGACTCCGTAAACCCCCTTGAAACTCTACGGAGGCATACCTCGGAAGCATCCCAGCTTGAGAGTATAACCCGATACTTCAGGGCGCCACAGTGAACGGTCATGTGTCCATCTACACATTCGCGTCATTCTTGACATATGCAAATCAGAGAAGAAAAAAAAGACACACCAGAAGACTTGGACTCGTTGGCTAATCGGATGGTCCAACCCAATCCCACAGCTTCATGAATCATGATCCTCCAGACGAACCCTGACCTCAGCTCTCAAAGTATCATCAACCTGTGAAGTTCGTTCCATTGGCCCGCCCCGCGGAAACCTACGCGAAGCCAGTTAGCCAAATAAAACCACAGTCGCCATCGAAGATAGCGACGGCGCACCATCATTCTGCTCATGTTTGAGCCTTGTGTTTCTTGTGGCTGAGGCTTCGAGTACGGTGAAATAGTGGATCAAAATATCCCGAGAAGCTGTTGTAGAAATGAAGTATCAAGTTGAGCAATTGAGACACAGATCTAAAGATATAATGAAGCGCACAAATCATTTCTACAAATCTCCGGCGAGTTTGATACTGACTTGAAGGTATGATGGTTGTGCTGGAATGGGGAAGAATTTGCTCCGTTTTTTGTCATTAGGAAAGGTGGACTGTGAAGTGAGTTTTTCGTTTTTAGTTGGGATCGGGTGTATTACAGCACAGACGGACGACGGTAGAATAAAGGTCTTTTTTCGATATTGTTAGAAGCAGCTTGAGCCATGTATGATCCAATTGGACTCACCGTCAGACAGGCAGCACAGGCTTCATGGACCCATGCTGAGGAAGGATGCCGAGGTGAACCACGTTCCAGAATGCCGGGCTAGCTACAATGAGCCATTCGACTTTGGTTGATGCTGCTCGAATTTAATGGGGCGGCTTGCCTCGCTTGGTTGTAATCCTCTGTCCGCGCGTCCCATATGGATTCAGAAGCTTGAAAGAGTGTCACTTCAGGGCCCACAGGAGAGGCATTGCAGATAGATGGTTGGGTTTTGCAATGATTATGAGCGGGAAGCGGGAATTCCCTCCCGCCATGTTTACTTTTGCTTCACGACCTCACGGATGACGTCCATATTATAGCTCTCCGCGCTGACTCTGTCGCACCTGCTTTTTGCACCGAGGATTTTATTTCTTGACAGTCCCAAGTTTAGTGACAAGAACGCATGAAACACCGTCCAGGGTCCTTGAAGCTATAGAGTCTAGAAGATCTTCCGTCGCAACCCTGCTGAGGGAAAAGTCCGAAGTAACACAAAAACGAGAATCATTCCGCGACGTTCCCCTGCTCGTCCTTCAATATTTATGTGTTCAGGTGCCGGCTTCAGGAATGAAACCATGTTACTCTTGGTCTCTTCGGCGCGCGTCAAAGTACTCCGGGAGGCATAATAGCTCCAGTCTGAGGAATGATTCGAATGCCCTGAACGTTGAATAGTTGTTGGTTTGATGATAGAGTTTTTTTTTTCGATCAAAACTGCTTATATTTACCCTTTTTCTTTAGTAAGCTATGTCGCTGGATGGTTTCGCGAATACGGAAAGGTATTCCATACAAGATTCTACTTCATGCCAATATGCGTTCTGGGTCATGAGCGTTTTATTTGTTTAGATCGTATATATTGATGGCTAATGGGTGGCGGCACCTTCCGAAAGTGTATAAAATTTTCAGGCACGGGATAATTAAGGGACATGGAATTTTTTCTTGTATTTTGAATACCACATCTTGGATTTGAGGATACTCTATGTTAGACCTGAGCTAAATTTCTCAAATACTGTAATCCAAAATATAGATAAAGCATCCATTATTCTTGCCAAAGGTGTCAAGATGTGAACTCTTGATAGACATATAATATGTATATTTATATAGACTAGGTCCAACACTAGTAGTATGCTCAATAGAAGGTCGAAGAGATATTCCCAGTGGCAGATGTTTAAAATTCTGCCCAAGTTGAGAGACTGGGATCATCATAAAGATAAATTACTTACCACTGTTACCAGATACCTGGCATCAAGAATAATAATACCCAGGAATGGGTGGTAAGACCTCGTCACTCGAAAAGGTGATGTGTCCAACACCTGCCTTCCTGTCAGGATCATATTTTTGATTCAACACCACACCCCACTTGAGAGGTTTTGATGAGTCTGCACCATCTTCGGGAGGATGGCAGGCTGCTGAAATAGCAGTACTGCGGCTACCGGCAATTGGCATTTTGCCATCAAGGTGTCTAAAGAATGCAAAGACAGCTGTACTTAGAATAAGAGATGCAGCAACAGCAGCTGATAAAATCATTCCCAGTGGCGAGTAACCACAACTGGTTGAAAGATTTTCGGCATCAGCAGGAAGAGCTTCGATGTCGATGTAAGTGTTGTTGCCAATAGTCTGCCCTATGGTCTGCGATCCAAGTGAAACCCCAAACACTTCAGGAACTAGGCCAGTGTTGAGAATCTCCTGGTAGTTGATTTTCACCAGGAAAATGCTCTGAGATACCAGCCAGTGAAGTGCAGTAGAGTATACCATCAATGGAAGAGCAAACCGATATGGTATCTGTAGAAAGTACGTTGACCGTTGCTCCCCAGTGGGGTACGATACACGAAGAGGCTTGCGAAATCTGGCATAGGAGGACCATTCTAATGCTGAGAAAAGAGTGGTGCAGAGGCTGTTGAAGACAATGTATATGATTGACAGGATGAGTTGAGGGGAGTTGGCAACAAGCACTGAGGCAACAAGTGCACCATATCCCTGTGCTGGGATAGCCCAATTTCGGATGATAGTTTGAGCATGGGGCTTGCCTATTCCCAATTGCCAGAGAGCGGCAACGCCTTGGGTACCGTTTGATTTCAGATTCACTATGGCATACATTAAAAGACCCAAGACAATGGAAAGAGCACTGATGAAGCTATAGCGTGAAAAGTTAATGAAAATTACACAATATTAGTCACTGATGAACTGACAGACTGATTGTTAATATCCAGTGTTGCCTAGTGGCTGTATTGAACCAGCGAATGCTCGTTGGTTGATATTGAAGAGATACTGGTCCAGGGTTATCACTAATTGTGAGCTGCCTTGGTAATACCAAGCACATTCCTATTGTATGTGGATCAGGAGTATCGGTAAAAGATGCAATTGCATCTCCGATTGTAACAAGAGGCTTGTCATCAATCTTTCTAACAGTAACAACCATGCACACAACCTTCACTATGTTAAATGCAATTACAATTCCCAAAAGTGGAAGGTTGGACTCCAGCTGGCATCTTGATTCCACTGGTTGGCTGATGCAATAGTCAACAAGTGTTGAATCCAACCAGCGTGGGGAGATGGGAAATCTGCGGCCCAAGTTATATTCCATTTTGAAGGGTTGATCTCTTTCCAAGCAGAGGAACAGAACTGGGGATCTGAGCAGTAAGATTGTAAGCTGGGACCGCAATTCCACTTATCCTCTTGCATCGGATCTGAGCAAATCCAGTCAAATGAGGTTGACCCAAGCTGGCTGGTCATATAACCCTGCTGCGATAATGAATTCAATGGAATGTATGTGCCACTGGGTGTGTAGTTAGAACCAATCACCACCAAAACATCATTCCGATCAGAAATGAAATCAGTGGCATAGGCTCCAAGGCAGTGAAAAGGATCAAGAATATCCCAGTTGGAGAAATCCAGCGGAAAATCTTCATCTTCAGCTGTTAACCGCAAGATTGACATCAATACACTCCGCAAAGTTGACATCATTGAATACTCCACTCCCAGAACACCATTTAGGTGTTGTTGGGATATGCTGAGAAGGTTCTGGCCCTAGAACCAGGTAAACTGTGTACAAATTTGTACTTAGAGTTGATAAAAAGGCAGAATTGTAACTACAAGATGCATAAGTGCTGCTATTCAAGTTGATTTTAGTTAAACCATACTTACAAGAGATGTAGAGGGATGGATGATGTACAGAGTGCAAGCCAAAGCAGTTTTCGAGAGCGACTTTGATGCTTAAGATTTCTGAGGCTTGGTACTCCAATATCAAGCCAGGATCCTCTTGCATGTGCTTTATCTACCTCGCTCCTAGTAGGAGCACACAGACTCTGCATAATGTAGTTGCTGGCACCAAGTAATAAGGTGCTGAGGACATTGATCACCAGATGAATTCCAATAGAGATGGCGCTGACTGTGTCGCAGTCACCTTGGAGAACTGGACCGCTGCTGCGCCATTGTGTCCTAATACCGCTCCAAATTAATATGACAATGTTCAGCAACAGAACAATAATGGCTTGGAATGTTGCCACGCAAGCTCCAAACCGCCAGCCTGTTGGTAACCTGGACCCAAGCTTCTCAGATGTTCTGGTCCAGTACTGGCGGGTTGACAGAGTTTGACTTGTCCTCGTCCAGAAATTGGGTAGAGAAATGTATTGGTGTGTGATTGGAGTGTCTTTTCCGTCAAGCAATGCAGCCCGTGACTCCATAATCCCACTTTGAGGCCACTCCTCGATATCACACTCACTGACCGGTGTGTTTTCAGGTTTATCTTGGGAATACTCCCCATCATCAGTTGATGCAATGGTCACATATGAATTTGGCCGACGTAGAGGCTGAAGATTTAACCTGCGGAAATAAACGCTGGAACAATATGACAGTGTGGAACTAAGGATTTACGGACCCTGTAGATAGTGTCATAACTCAGATGATCAGTGAAGATGAGTGGGGGACTTGGGGACCAGGTTTAAGAGACGTACAATGTTTAAATACTTCTATGCATCAAAATATAATTGGAAAGTCAAAGCTCCATCAACAGTTGGAGTGGTTGTTGTTTTAGTTACAAGCTCATTATTACACCAACTGGATCATCAGCTACTCGGCTGACAACTGTTGCACTTTTGTTACAAGCTCATATCACTCCCTGATGTCCACTAGCTCGAAAGCTCCCCCTCAGGTATCTCAAAGAGATAACTTTGGCAACACGCTCATATTCACTTCGGAGATTTCCAATCAATATGGAGGTATTTGTAATGATGCATCACTGGAAATGCAACACCTTTCTGTTTCAAAGGTATCTATCTAACTCCAGATCAGATGTTCGCGATATTGCATCCCGCTACATGTGGGCTTGTTCCAAGAGGTCTGATAAACCATCATTATATGATCTTGATCACCGTATTAATTTTTAAATAACAGCCCAATGACATTTTATGCCGCGAACAAAGTAAACCGTAAACATTCAGGCTTACAATGCCGCAATCAGCCTGAGGTATTAGTATCTGGTCCATATAAAATATATACTTATACTTAGTCCAGGTCGGAAATTGAAAACAATTCTTAAATGAGCCAAGTTGTAGTGAAGCGGAATTGTGATGATCCTACACCCGGCACTGATTGATAATGGTAAAGGGAACAAAGGCAGACTTTTAATCAACAAAGGCATCAGCTCAATTTTGTTTAAAGGCGTGTTGCATGCCTACATGCAATTACTGCCAACACTCAATTTGGTTGACCACGAGCAACAAGACTGAAGTTCTGCCCCGGAATTTACATACACACAATGAAACACATTAGAGTTATAGCGAGCAAATCGGATCTAAAATACCTTGACACTGATGATCAGGATCAGGCTCACGGGAAGCAAGAGTTTCGGCCTCCCGTATTGATAACAAGATCATACAATCTTTTCCGACTTAAATCCTTACATATCCTGTAGCCCAAGGGCTTGCTCGACGGTCAACCCCCACCCCAATCTTTTCAAAGACTTGGATACTCTCACCTCAGGGCAAACTATGAACATGGCCACATGGGGACTGCTTTGGATTCTAAGTACGCCTTTCATTTCTCTCTCCATCTTGAAAACCCAGTCATTACAAAATGCCATGTAGGCTTCAAGTTGGTCAATGCTCTCCCTCGACCTCAGTCTTCTGTAACTTTATTCTCCCCGAGGACAATGATGGCCTGGACCCTATTGCCGTCTATCTTCCACAGGGGATGATATGGGCTCAGCCTGTTGGAACTGCTTCTGATCCTTGGTCACTACTTTTATGCTTGTGGATGTGATTAGTGCAACCGGCGTACTAAGGACAGCAGGTTCATTCGAATTGAGAACAACCACCACTACTTTTTCCGGTTAGTTTCACTTTGCTTGGTTGGATAGTATTCCATCTACTATATACATTTCGCAGGAACCATTGCTGTATCAGCCTCCGGCTGGAGCGGCCATATCCCTGCCCAGCACAAAATGAAGTCTCCCCCAACAACTGGGATTGCCATCTTACTGCTTCCAGTTTGGCCGAGTGTCTTCAAATTGGTGTCGACCAGATACAAGAAGGGGGATCTACCGTGAGACTCACCTATACAGACACTTGGACTGGAAGTGGACTCGTCCCATGGACATTCCCCATCTTGACAGGGACACCCCCGAGCCCTTCAAATTTGCAGTCACAGTCGACAGTGACGTCCCCGACTTTAAACTCACAAACTGTAGCTACCACGACAATGGAGCCAACATTGACTTCTTTCTCAAATGCCGCGTTCACTGCATAAGGCGAGGTTCAGTATTTGGAGAGCGACTCATTGCTTCGGAAGTTAGCCCGTGTGGGATTATGCTTGGGACCACCACCGCACCATCACAGTATTTATTTGAAGACTTTCAGTAGAAAGATGATAATCAATGCGATTTTTTCACCTAATGTTTGACTGAAATTTAAATTCTATGTTCAAGACTGTTAGTCTGTTGCATGGCCTGGCCTCAGCCGAGAGTGTTAAGTGCCCTTGAATGTAGAGATGTGTGAAGATGATGAGAAGGCACAAGAGCAGATCCGCCCTGACAATGGCAGCCGAGCAAACGCTCAAAGGATCTGTATTTCCGGCTGCCCGAAGATTCGTCGCGTAGTGAAGGAGGCGTTGGGAGTACGAAATCGTGCGGAATCATTGTGAACGACATAGGTGAGATAGCGAAAGTGGCGAGTACACGGGAGAGGGGACCGGGGGGCATTTCCAGCGCGGAGAGCTCAGGTTGTTTTTCCGTTATCTCGGTGAAGAGGTTGTGTTCAATCATCTTGATATCGAGTCAAGCGGCCTATGCACGAGGCAGGAAAATCCTGCTAATCAACTCTTTATCCGTCGGGTCCTACGACAACCGGAACTCTTCGAAAAGACAAGCGAAGGGACTAGATGACAGATGTCGGAGAGTAGGAGGTGAAAACAGAGTTACTGGATGCACATACCAATGGAGGTCGCGGAGTCGGGGAAGAGCGCGGGAGAGGGCCTGTAGTGCAAAGTCTGGAATCGACATTTGTCAACGCGGATATAGAAAGAGAAAGACAGTCGACGGTGACGCGCTGGCGGAAGAGGAAGTTTCGGTCACTGATTCGGGCACATAAACTTTGTGGATCAAGGTTGAAGCTAGACCAGTTATAAGGGGATGAAAACAAAGACGCAGATTATTGCTGACGTTTACTTGTAACACCCAAGGCATCCTTCCCAAATCCAAGCCCTCATAACAACTTCGAGAGTCGTCTTATATTTTTTCGCTCTACTTCCTGATAATGGTGGTACAGCTCAGAGCAGTGAGGATAATTCGCGAACCATGGAAGTACATAGAAATGTCACTTATATAGAATTGTCACTTACGTTCAACTCATCAGCCTGTTGAGCATCGTTTTCACCCCCACAGAGAGGACCGGGTTTTTTCACGAAGCCGTGACTACTCCGGCGGGTGCTCGAGGAACTTGACAAAGTACTACGGACTGCAAATTTACGGTGTGCAAACGTAGAGAAGCGAGTATGAACGTACTGTTGATCTCCAGAATACCTGATCCATCATTTTTGCAAGAATTCTTCCACAGCGCCCTGGAGAGGACGAGGGAGACTCGGAAACCCATTTCTAAGGTGTAGATATGCGAAAAAATCTTTGCAAAAAGACTCAAACGTTGATGAGGGAGTTCTCATCCAGAGCCGCGGACCGAGATGCCCCGGCTCTTTCGCCCGTTCCACTGCCATCAAGCTCTTCTCCCTTTTCTCGTCCAGCAGCCCTCTGACGGCTGAAATTTGCACCAACTAAATGATCCGGGAATAATACGAACAGCACCCTGACATGGAACTCGCGAAATCAACACACGCTGCCCGCCTGTCATGTTGTGTCGCAAGGCAGGTTTTTTTTCGTGAATGGGGGATCGATAGCGAATGAATAATCTTGTTCCTTATTAGGAAGCGTCAAGTGTGCTCGCCTATTGTGCATAGCGGAAGATACTGTTTACAAGGAATCCTACGAGATGTTTTAGGCGCGTGTTCGTTTGTGTTTATCTCTCTCCATTTAGATACTATCACCCAACACGCCCGTTGTATCCGCTATGTAGTACGCCGCTTCCCTCAGTCGCCTATCAAGTAGCTGCGACGGCCACTGTGATACGCATTAAAGGTTTACCGAACGGAATTTTTTCTTCCCAGTTTATTGATGCTTGTATTTTGATCCTAAATTATATACTCCCTCCCGGTCCGCCCAATTGAAGTTTTACTACTTTCAGCGTGCGGACTCCTATCGTAAATCGGTCAGCACAATTTAGGATCAAAATATGAACATCAATGAACTAAAAAGAAAAAAATTCGTTTCGGTAAACCTTCATGCAAAGCACTGTATACCGATGCGGAATGAACCGCCAAAAAACGAGGATTCGATCCTAACTTGTTTACAACACCTGATGCACAGCTTACACCTGATGTACAGCAGTTTTCGAATGCAGATTTGGCACTGCCAATGTATCATACTACATCATTCGAAATTTTGACCGTCTATCCTGTTCCGTCTTCATTGTATTGATGACTGATCAATCTGTGCCCATACATAACCCAACCTATCTTATATCCCCAAAATCCGAACTTGGATTCGGATCTTCCCAAATACCCATCTTTGTTACCATCAGGGATGGCGGGTAAGATGCGTGTGCTGAACAGGAGAGTAAGTGCCGCGAGGCTGTTGCATTGTTGGGGTGGAGTCAGCGGAAGGTTACACGAGCGGCAGGGAATCGGATCTCCGCTGTCCAGCACGGAGAGATTATCAATCATTTTATGACAGATGGTGGTTGAAAATGGAAACTTCGGTCGGGAATCTGAGTGCACGTAAGATTCGTGAATAACACACGTACTAAGCTGAGTGAGCCTGAGGGTTGACCTGAACGTTGAGGTCAGTCGAGTTGCAGAGACATAAATTGATTCTGTAGCAAGTGCTACCAACGCGTCCTTCCAGAATCATAGCTAACATCAAACCGAGAGCAGATGCTGCACACCCTCAATTTAGCCCAACTTCTTGAAGGGCCAAGACCTTTTCTTGATTAAACGGAGTTGTTCTCAAGAGCCTCCAATTGACTCTCTTCATCCTTGAATTTTACCAGCCTTGTTCATGGAAGAATCAAGTCTTAACCCTCAGGCTACCATTCCTAACCATGTGAAGAAAACACTGCGCTTGACATAAAATTTTCCGAGTGAAAAATGTAGCGGGAAAACTGTAGAAAAATGTCAACTTTTGCAGAGCATTTTTCGAGAGATATTTCGGTTACAATTTCATCTGTAACAGAAATAGAAATAGAACCATCTTTTCATTGGAAAATGTCAATCAATGCCAAGCACAAAAAGCTTTGTGGAAGTGGCGCTTTTGCCACTGCAAAAGAGTATCTGATGATCTTCCTATGCCTTTTTCGCGAGAAAAAGATACTCTTTTGCAGTGGCAAAAGCGCCACTTCCACAAAGCCTTTTGCGCTTGGCATTGATTGACATTTCCCAATGAAAAAATGGTTCTATTTCTATTTCTGTTACAGATGAAATTGTACCAAAATATCTCTCGAAAAATACTCTGCAAAAGTTGACATTTTTCTACAGCTTTCCCGCTACATTTTTCACACGGAAAATTTTATGTCAACTGCATGGATGGTTCAGGTTGCAGTGTTTTGGCCAAGTCTAAGGCTTAAATCCAGCTCAAGCCTGAGGCCTCAGCAAAGGCCTAAGCTACTACCCTTGCAATGAATTTTCTTTTTTTTTCTTTTCTTTTGGCTGGCATACTGGCATTGACCACAGTGTTGCCGCGGTTCGGTCCGTGAACCTGATGGACCGGGTTCGGACCTGGACCTGAACCGAGGTTCAGGTGCAAGGTTCAAATTTTTTTGAACCGAACCTCAGGTTCAGGTTCGAGGTTCAGACGACTGACGAACCTCGGTTCAAGGTCCAAAGTCATTTTGAACCTCGAACCTTGAACCTCTAACATATGTTGCTGCTGTTTTTTTTGCCCTAGCTGACAGCACAGTGTCTGGTATCTGTCTTCAAATTTGGCTTTCCTCCACTTTTGAGCTGCATGGTAAATAATTTGCATGTACTGAAAGTATTTATTGTGCCCTTCCTTACCTTAAATTGATAGCAACTTGAACCTGTCATTTTGTATAATCTCTGATAAAATAAGATTTTCCAATCTACAAGAGGAAATACACAGTCTGCACTGAGAGACAAGCCCTTACAGCCATTTTAACCTTTGCTCTGAGTTCATGCTTCAGTAAAATTAAGGAGTCCAGCAGAGACCCAATCAATAAAAAAGTTGTTGTTCTTCAAGGGTGAGTTGACTCTCTGAATATTAAATAGTCAGCTCAGCCTACCAAGCTGATAATAGTCCAAATGATATTTCAGCAGAAACAGGAGCCTGGCATCTTGTGAATGTCTTTTGACTCAGGAAAATTAATACATATAGTTTCACTAGATTTCGCGGTTCGAACCGGGTTCGACCCAAGTAAACCCTGAACCTGGACCTCTGAACCTGGACCTTAGGTTCAGGTGCAAGGTTCGGAAACTTTTGAACCGAACCTCAGGTTCAGGTTCAGGGTTCAGAGAAATTAGCAGGTTCACGGACCGGACCGAACCGCGGCAACACTGATTGACCAACCCAATTTATCTCTGGTGACTGAGCAGGAGCAGATGATAATGCACCGAAAAACTTAGTTCAGAGTCATAGGGATAGCAGAATCTATATTTTTTTAATATCTAAGGGGTTGAGATGTCCTTAACTTGAAGCCTTCAATATTAAGGCCCAGCTAAGTGAGAGGGCTTGATTGAGGCCTTAGCCGAAACACTGTTAGCTTGTTTGAGCTTTCATACAGAAGATCAAGCTCAACTCAGGACTTGTGTTCACTGTGGCATGCAGCTGCTGCATCCAATTGATAAACCGCCAACTTTTTTCTCCCCAGGTGAGTCAATCGGAAGGGTGCAGCCTGCGACCGAAACACTGGCGGTGATTTCAGGAAGAAAGGAAGGCGAGATGCATGGCTCTCGTATAGGAGTTACAGCACACGCTCGAAAGCATGCCATGGACATCTTCCAACTATGCCAATTCATTCGTCCATACCTCCATTTCCATCGGGCAATACGAACACAATTGTAGGAATAAAAATGCCTACGTGGCGCCGGCAAAGAGGCATGAATCTGGCTGCGTTTTTGTCGGACTGGGTATCTCGGAAGCAGCGGTAAGTGCTGACATTTCCATCTCCGCCGGCTGTTTGACTGATATCATTCTTTCAGATCTGTGTCTCCGCTATCGACGCGGATTTAACATCGACTGTACGCCGTTCACGTTGCGCTTGATAGCAGTACGTCAAGTTGTAGATATTCTTGCACCATTTGGTAATTGGACCCGTTACGATTACAGCTGAGCGCTGAGTACTGAATTTTCAGGCCCGAAGATGTCGCCGCAGTTGGTGGTACTAGAATCAACTCTTCGAGTTGAAAGTTTTATTTAGGTCGTCGTGGGGAAAAGGCGGATTCCACTACCGAGTACACCACTTCCCACTCCACGCCTGATACTAGTAGTGATACCCGCAATTGCGGCCAGAGTGAAACAATGTGAACGCGATCGCATCTTGTGTCAAGTTCCACGGGGAATACCTCGTAGCGAACAGACATACAGCTGATAGATTGTGATCCGCATAAAATAGAGAAAGAGAAATAATTTGCTCCTCCATATATCGAACAAATTACGTTGTTGTTTGGTCGTATCAAATGTGTACGTCTCGACTCGCTACCTTCGTGCGTCTAAAACTAACCTGCCACCCAGGTTTTGTCCGCGACGACTTCTGGGTCGCCACAATATCCACGCATACCCGCAAGCGCAATACTTCCGACATGCCTGCGAGTGTTTGGGTGGAAAACTCGGACGCGTAATGAAAGTGAAAGTTAGGATCTCTGTCTTGGATGCAGGACAGAATGGACAGAAAAAGCTGTGATCTCCTTGTATCCGAGAATGTACTCTCCTTATAATGCTTAATTGTTTTGTATATATTAATGACGAAGGCAAGTTACTACATCTTTAGACTATACCGAGCCATGAAGAAAAGAAGAGCTGAAAAACGGAAGTTGCCTTTTTAGCGAACATATTCCTCAGAGTGGCATTTATCCTGCGCGATGGAGGCAATGAGTGCTGGCAGCTGGCATTGAAGGCGGAGTGAGGAAGCAGCAGGTCTCGGCGAGGACGGCAAGTGCGATTCATTCATCGTGCTTGGTGGTGCAAAGGTCTTCTCGAGTTAGAACCGTTAGACTATGCACGATACTATTGAGGCTTGGATCGCCGGCGTTTTTCAGTATTGTCAATGCTGACTCCTAGAGTGCGGTGATCATGATCAATATGGTTCAGCAGTTATGCTTAGAATAACTGTACTCACAATGTGCATCTGCTTGGAAGAATCGAGCCCGTTGAGCATTGCCGTCTGAAGAGAGATCCAGTTGGTAAAAGCTCGTATCGAATCTGTGGCTTGCTTGATCGTCGTATCCTCGCTAATGGTCAATATGAGCGATGTCGTTCTTTCATGATGTCCGTTACAATCGAGGCAAGATCGGTGCCCTTGCCTCCAAGGGAGCCAAAGATTTCAGAGAGAGCCTGGAAGCCCGCTGCCACTGGTATGCCTCAAGGAAGAGGCGCTGCAAATGACAGCGTAGACACGGCTGGGAAGATATACCTGGAATAGAGCATCGCTAAGTTACTGCCATTTTCGTCGAGGAGATTAGCTCCATCTGGGGAGGAGTATTTCTCAATATTGAAAAACAATGATGGTCAAAATGGGAGCTTACTCGGAGAGGTTTCCTATACCTGATCTCGTGCTTGAGTCGTGATATCGAAATGAAGTTGTTCTACAATGAAAGAAGCCTGCGCCTCGTTGGTCCAACACACATACACCAGAGCACCGGGAAGCGCATTCAGATAAGGCGTAGCAATACAAGCGATACAAGCGATACGGTGCGACATGGTTTTCTCGTTCGATCGAAGTGTATACACGGAACGTCGGACTCGCACGCATCCCTGAAGATGTCCTTAATTTGTCGATCTTGCCGCGGCGTTCAGGCTGAGGAATTGACCCAAAACAACACTCCACTCCACGATGACAAGCTCCCTTTGGGGGCCATCGGTGCTTGAGTTGCATGACTCGCAAGTGAAAAGTTTGTCGACCGGTTTTTCGCTCTTCAGCATCCGGACTAAAATTTTAATCGAAGAAGCGCCGCAAAAGTCAATTTAAAACATTTTTCTTCAAGGAGATGTTTATAACTGTAATCCTTTATTTTGAGGAGGCTTGACTATTCATTAGTCAAGAGTTTGTCCATAGAAAAGGGGTTTATATGCTGTTGAAAACTGGACAAAAATAAATCGCGCGCGCCTAGTAAATAAAGGCGCGCGATCATGTGTTTGCGCGCGCAAATATGACCCTAGCGCCACCGCGAGTCTCTTCCGCCGATTTATCCCTAGGCAAATAACCCTCGAAGGGTGACTCTACAGGTTTTTGTTCAATTTGTCATTTAATGTACACTTACTATGGTTGGTATGGTTGGTAGGGTTCTTTCACTAACAGGGATCTTTCATTTTTTACAAAACACTCAACTCTGAGAGCTCGAGACACTCTCTGCCTTCAGTATTTTACAGGCACAGTATCTGAATAGTGTTTAATTGTACTATCTACTCAAAGTGATGTTTTCTTGAGAGGAAAGTAAATGGTGGACAAAAAATTGTGAGAATAGTTAAAAGGCAAGTACCAGCAGCAAATTAAAGTAGATGTAAGACCCCGAGTTCTCGTATGGATTCATATTACATAAGCTGCTCGCACATGATTTATTGCTACGTAGATGGTCACATGTCTCTTTAGCCTTTACCTTCACACTTCTGTTTCGTAGTTCATATAGACTATTCGAGTTCAGAGGTGTGATAACTAAGGCCCGTATCTAAAAGATACAAATACTGCTTACAGTAGACTACAAGCATGATATGCTTCTTAGAACATATCTCTCTATTGTTATCTCAATTTTATTCCTGTTTGAGCCATTAACAAGCGAACAAAAAAGTGAGATGGAGCCCTCAGCGTAACATGGGCCATTGCCGTGGCTTGTGACTTTATATAAATCTTCTTGTTAAAGAATGACTATTCGGTTGCATTGGGTTTGTATAGCACCGTGTGGTTGTGCAATGGGGTGTCCTGTTAGTTTAGGATGATCCCTATGCGTTTACTTCCATTTGAATATTCACGGAACATCGAACGGCCATTTTCGTTTATCCTTCTCCTATTTGACAACGGACTTTTTACTATATATATTTTACAGTTAGGGGTTTTCCCTCAGAACTTCTACTACGTTCTGAGGGTATGTGATCCTTACATTTTATTCTATTTCCTCTTACTGATTATCCTGTAGTTAACAGCGTACTTACGTAGTCTACAGGTATAATGAGAACTTCTACTACATTCTGAGGTTAACGGTGTACTTACTACGTAGTCTACAGAATTTGACACTTCTAATTGAATGCGCGCTGGACCGATTTTGGTAAAATTGCTGTGTCCTGGCTGTGTCTGCCAGACCCTGCCAGTTTGCCGAGAGACGGTGATGCGATTGTTTTGCGTACATGCGTGAAATCATCCAAAGTACGACTTTCCAAGTTAGGAAAGTATACTTTAGAGCTGAGACGAGCCCTAGTCGTCAGTTAACAAGTTAGGCAACTATGTGTGCGATTACTCGAGGGTTGGACCATGCGTCCTAACTCTGTTTACCTTGGTCGATGGTAAACCATACACATCTTCATATAGATGGCTTATGAGAACTTGGTCCTAACTCTCGGAAGTTAGCAGACTCACCCATAACCCGCCAAGGGTCTCATATATAAGCTAGTTACTGGCTTCGTATCAAGGGATCGAAGACCTGCGAGGCTATTTGACACGTGGCACTTATTCCAGTGGCTCTTATCGAGTTCTAACTTAGTTTCACCCGAGGTACTATTCGATGATACTGAGTACTCGTACCAGATGGAATGAAAAGTCAAAGAAATGAAATGATATGATATGCTTAAGTGTTGATACATGCAACATACATGAAAAGATATGCAACGAGAAGCTAGAACACTTCAGACCTCAACGAGGGAATTGTTGGAAGTACCTTTGAGTACGTTGGGAGAGTTAGGCCGTAGTCCACAAGGACCGGTACCGACATTCCGATGCCAGCTCAGTTATGACTCAAGCTATACTGCGGAACTAGAGACCGGAGTGTGGCTAAATGATGAAGGAATTATCAGGACGCTCTAACTCTGCTCTGGACAAGTTAGCCGATCCGTTTACCCATCCGATTCATCGGACCTCTTACTCGAAATGGAAGGATCCTACGAAAACCAGTTAGGAAGGACTATCCAGGTGGTCGGTTTACATGGAATTGGAAGTGGAGTCGACGTTTCAACATTTTCTTGAATATTATTTTGGGTTTGAGGATTTTAGTATTATTTATTATTTTACAGTATATATACTCCGCACGTATGTATCCTAACTTTAGATTACCCAGTGCGGATCTCACCATACATTATATTTTGCTCAGTATCTGCCGGAGTGGGCGTCTGAGAAGTGCAAACCAGCGAGAAAACTCCTGTGTAGCCAATAAAAGAAAAGAAAAGAAAAGATACGAAATTTGCCCGGTCAAGGTTGTGGTGAACTAGACTGTGTATATACCAAAGTTGGAAAGTCGAGGTCGATTGCCCTAGCTCCCTCGCATTGTGTTAGTCCGGTTCAGGTTGTGGTGAACTAAACCGAGTATATACCAAAGTTGGAAAGTCGAGGTCGATTGCCCTAGCTCCCTCGCATTGTGTTAGTCCGGTTCAGGTTGTGGTGAACTAAACCGAGTATATACCAAAGTTGTCCTATCTTCGTTGGGAAGTTGAGCCCTTGCCCCCCTTCGTCGATCTATCCAAAGTCCATACGAGGAAGTTGAGCCCTAGCCCCTTCGTCACTGGCAAAAGTCCGTTTCGAGTTTGGTTTGAGTTAGGAAGGCCAGTGCGCCCCTACTTTGACTGAAAGCGATTCAAAGTTATACAAAACCTAGTTAGGCTACACCGTAGTCGAACGCCGAAGCAGTTGAGCCCTAGCTCCTGTGGATAAAGAAAGATAAAAGTGATAGATTCTTGCGGAACCCGCGTAACCTTTGACAAGCACACTCGCACCTTTATAAAATTGATAAGGCGGAACCCGTCCTAACTTACCTAAACACGTTTTTGGGTTTAGTTTTGGTTTTGGGTTGTGGTAGTTGTGATCCCACGCACTGCGCGTTAACGGCTTCACCGTTACATTTCCATTGTCACAAGTGAAAAGATCCTGGTTTTTGCTCGGTCATCGCCCAATGCAAGCAGCATTGCTCAATATCACACAGGCATCCGACCCCAGGGGTTTGAAAGCATTCTGAATCTTCCTGTTGAGTTAGATTTTTATGCCGGTAAGTTTTCGAAGCAGTATTAGCAATTTTTGAAAAAATGAAAGAACCATACCAACCATAGTATGGCAGACCTCAACTTACATGGTTTCTTTGATTGACCCTGCCCAGCCATACGAGACATACTTGGTGGAGAAACAAGTTGAACATGGGTCAGATGATTGGCGACGGGCGCACATGTTTCGGGCCGATCGCGCGCGGTCAAAAGATAGTTTCGCGCGCGCGCGATTTATTTTTGTCCAGTTTTCAACAGCATAGGTTTATGGTTAAATAAAATTTTTTATCAAATTACACGCCGCTCCGCCTGAGCGTGGGCCATCCTTTATGGCGGAGCGGAGAGCGTGACGTTCGATCCGCGCACCACGCTACGCTCGCTAACCTTAAGGAAGCCCGTGGGGGCGGAGCCACCCCCCTGCCTCGTAGACCAATCTAATTATTTGAGGAAGAATTAACTATGGTTTGAAAGTAACTCATAAATTTAGAATAGATTTGAATAATTCTGATATTGAATTCATTCATGGTAACGATCAAGATATCGATTTGCTGAGCGAGCGAGCGCTCAGCGATAAATTTTTATTTAAGCCAAAGAGAACAAATATCTCCGTATATGCATAAAGATATGCTATACAAGATAAATCCAAAATAGTTAGGGGTGCGCCCACGCTCCGCTCGCTACGCGCACCGGAGAGCGTGGGCTATCCTTTATGGCGGAGCAGCGGGCTTCCTTAAGGTTAGCCAATCCCTAAAGTATTTTTAAATTC
Organism: Collybiopsis confluens; assembly: GCA_013368555.1. Lineage (NCBI taxonomy): Eukaryota > Fungi > Basidiomycota > Agaricomycetes > Agaricales > Omphalotaceae > Collybiopsis > Collybiopsis confluens. The sequence goes on from JAACJN010000003.1 coordinate 109,125, forward strand.
TTCTAGCAAAGAAATATCTTTAATATGAATATGGATAGAAAAGGAAGGTGTTACCCTTCATTTTAATTTAGAATTATTATCTAGCGCGCGAGAGCGATAAATTTTTATAGTTTTATCTTAAAAATTAAAATCGGTAGTAGTTAGGAACGCATAGTTGGCCGCAAGCGGGGCCCTCGCCGACCTAAACTTATACATATACAATATTGTCATCGATACTACTTTAAGTTTGATTGTTTTTTAAATAAGGTTTTGTTTTTATTTTATAACTCGCAACACTCACTGCAATTTTCCTTTTTTCTACAGGAGCGCTTCCAGCCATCCAGCCTCGATTCGCGGACCCGGCTCTCCTCGCTTCCCTGCTAGGCTATTGTTATTGAGGCTTTATACCTATTTTTTTAATTTAGCGCACGCTACCATCAACCGCTCAAAGACATGCAAATAATAATAGCTCATTTTGATAAGTATCCTTTATTAACTCAAAAAGTAAAGGACTATAGATTGTGGCCGCCCCTCCCCCCCCGCGAAAGGAGGCCTGCTTCGCCGCAGAGTTTTTAACTGCTAGAAGTTTAGCCTATTGATTTATGGATGATTGATTATTCAGTGTAAATTCCTAAAGCTAATAATATATACCCAATATGAGATATAGTACTGAAAGCTAATAATCTTTTTATTTTATTTTGACGGTCACCATGCCTTTATAGCAGGGAAAAGAGTCCTTTAGTCCTTTAGTCCTTTAGGGAGGAGCGTTTAGAGTCTTTATAAAGTAAAAGTTTAAGATTTTTAAAAGGTATTGGATTTTTTAAGCGCGGGCTTCCTTAAGGTTAGCCAGAGAGCGTGGGCCATCCTTTATGAGTAGATCTATAGTAATAACCTTTGTGTAACTATTTCCATTAACATTAACCTTATAAAATAATTTGGCGGAGCGTGGGCGGAGCCCTCCTTTATGGTGGAGCGAGTCGAATAACTTCTTACTTTATGCCTTCTATTCTATCTAAAGCAGACAGAAGAGTTTTATTTGAAGGGTTTTTAGCTGAAGTCCTAAAGGGCTTGCTGGAAGGGGTGTATTATTTATTTTTAATTAAATACTCGCTCTCCGGTTCGCGGAGCGAGAGGGGCGCTGGCTCCGCCCGCCCCGGCTTTGAGGAGGGGGGCCGCCCCCGCTCTCCCGCTATTTTATAAATATCTTTTGTACAAATTTAATCAACATAAATCTATTAATTGATCATATCTTAATCTAGGTAATGTAGCTCTCACTAACACAAATAAGAAACAAGGTATACAAGTCTCGATCTAATTATAACAGCTTTGGTTTCTACACCCATCAGTTTAGTTTTTCACCGGCGTATTCAGTATTAACCAAAATTTTAGCCCTAAAAGTTTAGAATCATCCTGGACCCTCTGGGATGAAAAAGCAGGGAGGGCCATCCTTAAGGTTAGCCAGCGAGTAATTTTCATATAACCCTCCTTTATGGTGGAGCGAGCTACAGCAGGATGGCCCTCTCCTTTATGGCGAAGCGCGGGCGAGAAAATAATCTATATTTTTCAGCTAATATCATCTGTAGTATTAATTAAATAAATACCCCCCAATGAGACTTTTAAAAAATAATGTTGTTCAATTACACAACTACAACTAATACGCGCTCGCTACGCGCACCATCCTTTATGGATGGGCGGAGTCAGAGTTTGTCCATAGAAAAGGGGTTTATGGGGAAATGCGCTCCTTCCTGCTGTATGGTGGCTTTTGGTAGCTGCGACAAAAGTATTAATGATTAAATCCAGGTGCAGCACTATCTTGAAAACCTAATTGTCAAGGCTTAGCAACATTTTTTCTAGCTTCTTCTCAGCCCCTCCCCTGCTCGCTATGCTCGCTAACCTTAAGGGATTCCCACTTCACTTTACAGGACCAACCCTTCTTTGGGTAAAATACGTAATATTCTTCGCTTTCATACTTTCACACCCTACCTTTTCTAGGAGGGAACTCAAGAAAGAATTAAAATTTTAACCCTCTCCGCTCCGCCATAAAGGATGGCCCACGCTCTCTGGCTCCGCCCAGCAAAACTTGTTAATGCTAAAACACATTAGACTGTGTATGGATTTTTTAGAAGAATCTTTGATTGTGAGGATCTGACGGTAAATAGTCGGTTCGCCCCTCCGGAGAGCGTGGGCTAACCTTAAGGAAGCCCGCGCTCCGCCATAAAGGAGAGGGGCTAACCATAAAGGAAGCTCGCTCTCCCGCCGCCGCTCTCCGGAGGGCCACCCTTAAGGTTAGCCAGATTTTTAATTTTAATATATCTTATCTTGAAAGAATATTAATAAAATTTACCTAAAAAAATAGATCGTAAATTTAAAAATGATTCATTTACAAAAACTTCGGGCATGTTGTAACCACCAAAAAATAGAATTGATGTAATACAACTAAATAGAACAATGGATGAGTATTCTCCAAGGAAAAAGAACACAAATGGGACTGAACTGTGTTCAGTCATAAAACCTGAAGCTAACTCTGATTCCAAAAAATTAAAATGTAAAAATTTATTTATTTATTTTACGTTATTTATTTAATAATAGATTGCCTGAATATAAATATCTAGAGATAGCATAAAGGAAGCTCGCTACGCGCTCCATCCTTTATGGCGCAGGGAACAAACGATCGTCTCCCTGTGGCTCTCGCTCCGCGGCCCACGCTACGCGCCTGCCTCGCTAACCTTAAGGGGGGGGGGAGCCAGCGCACCATAAAGGAGAGCCCACGCTTCATGTTTACGGTCACGGTCCACGCACCGGTAATATCCCGGGAATACTGATGTAGGTCAAGTACAGGAAGTACAGCCTCTCGGAATACAAAGATGGGCGCAGAGTGGCGAGGGATACGATCCGAGACAACCGGAACAGAATAGAGCCTGCGCTGTTGGACATCCTTAGCAATAACCCTCTGCGATAGTAATCACAGAGGTCCGCTAGTGCCAGGAAGGTTCAGTCAAGGGCCGCCATACACACGATTGAGGGGTGCTCCGAGGGCGCCCTGTATGCGAATTTTTGTTTAGTGAACAATTCAGGGGATGGATTTCATTTATCCCTACCTGCGCAATGTAAGTTCTCTTGAGTCCATCAATAACAGCCAACTTCTCCTCCGCGTTCCAACGGATCACTGCTTTCTCGGACGATCCACATCATGGTCTGCGCATTGAAGAGTTGCCTCTCCAGAGAGCTTTCCGTCCCAGGGGTCGTCTGGTTAGAAGGGCATCGTGTTCAGTAACCACCACAAGAGACAAGATTCATTTTATATATCTTACCTTTTCCAAAACTCCGCCCCGCTTTGGTCTATCCTTTGTTGACTGTGTCGTTTATGTGAGGTACAGGTTCCTCACCCTCCATACAAGATTGATCCGCTGACCAAAGAGCTTTCCAGCTGCAGCCTGTCTGATGGAGGTGATCACTGTGAACAAGTCTCCAGATATGGCGAGGACCGCCAGACCACCGGCAGCAAACCATTTTATGTGCGGCCGGGTGCTGGCGGTGCCTCTGTCTGCTGTCAACAGTGCATCTCAGCAGCGAGTCTATCCACAAACAGCCCGATGCGCTCGTCTTCACCGGGGCCAACTATCATTGTTGATGGTCTGGGTATCAATTTCGCGGAATGTTTGGTCACCTTGCGCTTGGTTAACTGCTGCGTCGACTTGTACTCGTGTGTTACTATAAACCTTCCATATCAATACAGGCTTGCTTCAGTGCTCGACCTGGTGACGTACACGACTTCGTGCTCCTCAGTCGGCATATCATCGTGTGATCAGTGGGGAGTTGAGTAGAATTGGGAATAAGTGGCTTGAAAAGCAAAGAGGAAAACGTTAATGAGCTGGTCGTTGCCTTGCTTGCTTTTTAAGAGCTTCCCCTACTTCAGAGTTGTCAGTGTTGCGGCGAAATGTGCCTGTCCAGGGCAAGAACGGAACCTCGACGATGGAACGGTACGTACCAGTGACCGACCTCATCTGTTCCTGCTTTAAACCGGTTTTTTTTTCTTCATTCTTCCTTCATTTCTCATCTTCGGTTGACCTTCTTATTCAGGGCTTCCGGGTCAGACATCAAACCTGCGATCGGAAATTTTGCGACGATAGATGGATTCCATCGTCTGTTAAATGTTCACGAAGTCCAGTCCATCTATTCTGGGAAGCAGGAGTCAGTTATCGGATGGCTAAGGAGCCAAGAAAAGTTAACAAAACTCACTGACAATAACCACGAAGGCAAGCGTCGTCCAAAGTACGACTTGTACACCAAAAAAACAGCATCTCAACATACGGGCACTGGAAAGTAGCTTCAGTCACGCCCGCCCAGATAGATAGGTTAGATTGTACCGTGCAAACGCGAGTGTAGACACTGTGCCTGATCATACGACTTGACGTCTTCAACCTGAATATCATCCTTACGAGCACAAGTGGAGTCGTAGGCCCTCCCTTTGGACCTTGTTCCAAACTGGCCATCGAACCGGGACCAAGTGGAGGTTGAGCAATGTTGAGCCTGGGAAATCAACCGACGGTACTACTTACCGGTTCTCCCGTTGGATGGAAGATGCGGTAATACAAAGAGAAAGATGAGGTGTGCCCCGGTGAAAGTAAAGGTGAGATGGTGTATTCTTGACGCTTACGCTTTTCTCGGACAGATCCAGCGACCGTTCTCAACTGAATCCAAAATCGAGTTCCAGCATCCAAGCTAGCGCGGGTAGGCGGCGCTCAAGTCGTGTTGCATGTGCGAGTAAGGGGAAAAGGAAGAGTTAGAAAGTGGTGATATTGGTGAGGCAGTTGTTATACTTGAACATAGTCTGAAAACGCCATCTCTAATCATCCCAGCACAGTACGGCCCTGTACCTAATAGTCCCTTTCTCGACCTTCTCAATAGCATCATGTATTCCTGCTTCGGTCATCGGAAACTTTTCAACAACGGGATGGATCCCATGTCGATCCGCAAACTCGAGCATTTTCATACTGGAAGCAAGTCGTCGTAAGTGATGATATAATGGGGAGGCAAGAAAAAGACAAGCGTACTGCAAGAACCTTGTAGCAAGCATGGAAGGGACGACTTTCACCCCAAGGAACAGCGTCTCGAAATACGGCACCGAGAAAATCTCCTTCGTCGCCGTTAAGGGAATGATCATAGCTTTAGGCGCCATAACGGAATAATACTTTGCTACGTTCACCTGCGCTGCTGCAGTCATGAGGAGTCGGTCGATTGGTTCCGTCATGCCCAGCGTAGAAAAGTCCGATACGCCCCGAGTGACATAGAATTCGTGTGCGCCAAGCGCTAACGCATCCGCGCGTTTAGATTCGCTTCCCGAAAAGACGACGACATGGCATCCCATTTTGGCAGCGAATTGGATAGCGAGATGCCCCAGACCCCCCATACCGATGATCCCTACTCGGTCAATAGGACGACAGTACTGGATAAGAGGTGCGAAGCAAGATGACCCAGCGCACATCAAGGGTGCAGCGTCCTCAGATTTGATTCCATCTGGAATGCGGAACAGCCATTGTTCCTTCCATACTCCGATGTTACTGAACGAGCCTTGGTCGAAATCATTGAGACCGAAGAAGCCCCCCTTGGTGCAGTGACATTCTTCGCCTGTGAGGCAAGGTGTACAAGCCCCGCAAGAGTAGTGTTCATATCCCCAGCCTACGCGATCTCCAGGTTTGTAAACGGTACAGGTAGAGCCTACTGCGAGTACGATGCCAGCAGCTGTGAAGAATTATTGTTATTACTCGGTAAAACTTGAACGAGAATAACAGACAAGAACGCCGCACCTTCGTGTCCCAACACCATATCCTGCCTCATATAATGCAGGTCGGTGCCACAGACCCCGCTATGCGTAACTCGCACAGCGACTTCATCTGCAGCTAGATTTTTCCGGAAATAAGACTTGACGACTCTACCACTTGAGGAACCTCGAAAAGTGATTCCTTCAGCGGAGTAGCCGTCAGAGATTGTAGAGGCTGGGACTGGCATGTTGCGGTGAGGATTCCTGGGAGAACCGACGGTTTATATAGCTAGAGTTGGACCCAAAATACCCATGATCTCAGCCCAGTGATTCAAAATGTCATAGGGATCAGCATTTGACAGTGTCGTAGAGTGGGAGTTTGGACTCCGGGAAGCCGCTCCGTGTTGGTGGAAGAGGAAGGGCAGACGATGGGGAAGCTGGCCAGTACCACGTGATAGCTCCATTACATCGATCCCGGCCGGTCCGGTCCTGAGTATAAAATCGCAAGAAAATTTTTCTTGTTTCTTCAGTGTCCGAACTTTCAGCCCTCCGAAGCGCCCAAGCTTCACTGCGTTTTCTTTCGAAAAGTGGGCGACAGAATCTTCTGGTTGACGGAGCGAGGTGTCTCTTTTCCTCCTTGTTTTCCCTCTCTTTTGAGGTTGAGAGCAAGTCGAGGATTGGGGATGCTCACGAGAACGACCAGTATACTAGCTGGGGCATCATATTCTTAAACCTGCTGTAGCAAACGCGTTCGCAATCTTGTGGATGTGGGGTCACTATGTGATTTTGACAGTCTGGTAAAACCATGATGCATACAGATATTTTACGCAGCTGTACTAGGTTTTTTCTTCATTGAACAGAGTTTCTTTTTCATTCGACTGCGGTATGGAGAAGCCTGAGGGTCGGCTCAAGGGTGGAGCATTGAGAATCTAAGGTGAGCCGTACTCGATTAGCTCTGTATCGAGGCTTTTACTTATCCCCCTTTTGAAGGTGGCATCGCTGAGCTGGATGTCGATGTCGGTATGCGCATAGTTCTTCTCGGAGCTTACTATGTTTGCAGCACGACCGAAACACCCGTGCACAATGTTCAGGTTGTCTGACCATCACTTTCGTGCGGCAGCAGAGTTCAAACCAAATCGAAGGCTTTGCATCGCGCCCTTGATTCAACAGCCTTCCGGTCCTCTCTCAATTGATTTTCAACTGTCACTTTTTTTCTTTCTTCGGTGGCTACTATCGGTCGTTCTTTTCAAGTGAGGTAGCCCTGTCCAGCGCGCTTGACACGAAATAGTGACAGACTTCGCAGTATGTTCAGACCCTTTTCCGGAAGTTTCGACTTCTCATCCGCAGGCACCTACCTTCATCTCTCAAGATGAAATGCGGTTGCTGCGCACTTGAGAGATGCAGGCCAAGATCGTAATTCATGCTATTCTTCCTGATTCTTTCGCTAAATGTCCGTCAAATATCCTGTAGTCTGTCGCTGCTATCGACGGTGCGACTGGTACCGATTACAGATCGATCTTTTGTAATAAGTTCAAGGCTCATGAATTTTGCTGAAGCGCAGTCCTGCAGAGCGCGCGGATCCGTATTGAGCTGCCAGTAATGATTGCATTATTTCATGTTTCGAGCTCTGATGGCACGGTATATTCACCTCCACTGGACGTGTCGCTCAATGACCATGCATTGGACACCGATGATCATTTTAGTTGCGTTGAATAAACGCGGGGCTGTACACGTGACCGCATTTCTGCTTCCGGCTCTCATCCCTCAGGCCTCAGGGCTGTATTGAAGAGGTCAGTTGCCCTCCTCAGGCTCTCATTCGAGAAAGGTTTCTCAGTCTTTTTCGAAAGAAAGAATAATCACAGGCGCATGAAAGTTCATTCTCTTTTCACAAACGGGCGTCGACATGAATAATTTCTAGGATGACTCGTGTCTCAATAACCAGCTACTTAGTACGCGCTGATATGCTTTTTCTTTCGACGACGACGAATCTTGACTCGGATTTCGACAGGGTTTACTGCAGGTACAGTTGACGAGGTGGTACCGGTAGAAGCTCAGTCAGAAGTACAAGCGGCTGAGAAGTAGAGAGAAAGCTCTCGACAATCAAGTAGGTCTTTCGCCCTGCCGAAATAGAGCTCGGGCTCATCCTCCCAGTGTCAGCAGCTCAGAACAGACCGGCCGTCACCAGTCAAACGACTACCCTTTGAAGCTCGAACGACGACGATTTCCGAATTAGAAGCATCGAAGGAGCCTCTGGAAGTTCAGTATGCTAGAAAACCAAGTAGTGGTGCTGGTGAGTCCCTGCTTTTTTTCTGTGCTTTTCTAGGTCAAGTAGTCCTGATCTTTAGAAGAGAGCTGTCTTAGATTTTGAGCTCTAGCTCACGCCTTTCGTAACCCTATACCATCTCCCGGTTCGGCGAAAACGTCAATTCTATCTCGGTCGTTAGGAGGACGTGTCTCCAGTTTCGGCTGAAAGGGAAAATACGCAGACGAAGATTTTATTGACAAACCGTAATGACCAAATCATGTCATCCCGTTATAACGTGGCCTCGATTCTCGAAGCAGGTTCTTCTCTCCCTTTTCCTTCGCAAACATGAAAATCATCATTATTGGTGCTGGTATAGGCGGTCTGGCCACATATCACGCTCTCCGCAAACACCTCCCTTCCGCCATCGTTGATATCTACGATGGACATCCGTCTCCCCTTCATTCGAACAAACTTATCGGCGGAGGTATCAGTCTTGGACCCAACGGTCAACGAGCTATGGATGCGATTGCCCCCTCGGCGTTATCGTTTATACGTGAACGAGCCTTCGAATACCCCACCATCACGTTCCAGAATCAATCCGGCAAAATACTTGGAGAAGTCCCGTTTGGTAGCAAGGAGCGCTACAAGTACGGACAGCTCATGACGACTCGCTCAACGGTGCATGAAGCCTTGCTTCTTGAAGACGACATGGACTCAAGAGTTCACTGGAGTGTCCAGGTGTCCCGTTCATGGGAAACTCGTGACGGAGTGTATGTCGAATTCGATAATGGCGTCGTCGAGAAATGATATCTGCTCATTGGTGCAGACGGTGCCAGAAGCTCTATCAGGAATTCTTTGTTCGGCGAAGAGTATGCTCCCAAATACGAGTCAGTTGTCCCTTCCTTTTTTGTGATCGTGATCGTCTCATTAAATATTATTATTTCTAGCGGCTTGACAGGCTTTGGCGGCTTCGTTCCACTCTTGGAGCTTACACCTTACACCTCCGAACGCATCAAGCATGCTTCACCGTCTATTACAATGGGTCGTGTCGGAGGATTTGGCTATTCCCTTCTAACCCCTTATGGTTCCCCCGAGCCCAAACTTTTATGGTTTTCTCATGCAGAAATAGACCAGCCTCTTCCCCGCGACACGCTCCGTATCGACATGATGCCCCTCCTCATGCAGCGCCATGGTTCATGGCAATCCCAATACGATGATCCCTCAGATCCCGAGAAAACCCTTTTCAAGCAGATCATTACCATCGCCTGTGCAGGGAAGGACAACAACAACTGGTTGATGCTACCGAGATTCTACACGCCGCTGTTACCACACTGGACGTCTTTGCATGGATTATCAGCGTCGGGATCGGAGACTGGGTCGGAGACTAGCGAGGGCGGTGGAAGGATTATCCTTCTCGGTGACGCCGCTCATGCCATGCCTCCAGAAGGGGCTCAAGGTGTTTCTTGTGCAGTTGAGGATTGCTTGACGTTTTCACTGTTGCTGAAACATTACCTGTCCAATAATCGAGACGAAGACAAAGCTATCGCCCACGCTGCAAAGTCGTACGAAGATATTCGCCTCCCGAGGGTCAATAAAATACTCGTGGAGGCCAAAGGAAAGGCAGATCGGAAGAGGCAGATTTCGTGGGTACAGGATAAGATTCGGGAGATTGCTATTTGGGTGATAAGTAAGTCCTCTGGCTTTTTTCTGCAGCCCTCTCTCTTGCGTAACAGTCGTACTGATTCATGATATATGATTTGTAGGCTGGCTTCCGGAATCAGTTTTGAATGACGAGATTTTCGCGTATGACGTCCATGTAGAGGTGGCAAAATATCTTGGTGTCTCGCAGGATTCGTTATGATAGATATATATACGCGTGGTAGCTCAAATTCACCAGAAGCTATTGATTTATTGACATATGTTACAAAAGACTTGACGTTTCATCGTTTACAAAATACCCTTTCAATCCGAAAAAGAAAGAAATACTCAGAGTTTTCGAGTTCAACGTTTAACAGGTGTGAGTCTGGTCATAACCGACCAGACTCGGACACTGTGAGCTTGGTTCTGCATAAATGACTTGTCCTCTCTGATCGCGGAACCATCAGCTCCATACTTCTCATAAAGTTGAATGGGTGGAGAAAATACATACGTGGTTCCAAAGGCAATATCCCATGAGGGAAAACTCAAGTGAAAGCGTTGCAAAGAACCGATGATCTGGCTGGAGTCGTGAAGGCTTACCGACCGCCTTGCCTCCTTATCGTTTGTCGCCGACGATCCAGGTTACCCGCAGCACCGCCCGGCAAAATCGTCGAAAAACCAAAAACAAAACACTGTCCTTTTGCTACCCACCTGAAAGTTACTGACGTGGTGCATGATGATCGATGTATCCCATGTAGTAATGTAGAAATGATACACTTTTGATACATAAACAAACATCGTCGTCGTGTCTCTTCAAGTTCCACATGGTTCAGCGATATGGCAGACATGTCCGGTCGTCAACATATTTTGAGAACCCGGTGATAACTTGGTGGACGTGGGGCGGGAAAAGACAAAGACAAGACCAGAGCTGCGATGCGCTTTGGCTTCAAACTGCATTTAAAAAACAGCGAGCTGGCCGATATATTTGAACACTCACATAATCAGAGCGTGTATTTCATCATCCTTCCTTCTCCTTCCTCCTCCCCCCTCCAATCGCCATCTAAAAGATCATCGATGGATCGATGACCGAGGTACCTGAGAAACAGCAAGGTTCGAAGGCCAGTCAACTCTGTAATCATCGGTTTAGCTCAATACTCACCCGCTCCGTCGATACTCCACCCCTGAAATCGGTTTGGCGACGACGCTCAAGTCAGGGCTGAAGAAGGCCTGAAGCCCTATACCATTTTTTTTTGCTTTGGGCGTCAATTTCGCACTCCTCGTTTCAAGTGCGTTGCCATCGTACACCTGTTCAGTGACCGTAAACGACAACGAGACAGCTCCGGTCTCGGATTCATCTGCGGTATGTGTCGAGATGAGGTAGGGAAAGTAGAATCAAACCGGACGAACACGCACCTAAGAACAACATATTATTCCATCGCAGTATCTTGCACTTGACGGTTCCTGCCACAACAAAAGAAAATTTTAGAAAATACTCGCATCCCATTCACAAAAAAAACCCCACCATATCATGCAACATAGAGGCGGGACAATATTGCGAAACTCGCGGAGACTGGGAGGAAGGAACCAGCTTTGCGTCATGATTGGCAGTGGTGAGGCGTCGTTTAGCTGAGGTTGTAAATTCCAGGCGCAAATACAGAGAACCAAGATGGGGGGAAAGAAAACAAGTGGGAGAAATTATCCGGACCGTTTTCGCAAACCCAGCACAAGTTCTTACCCGCGGCCCAGGTTCGAGACTTGGCTATCACAGTAGATCTTCAAGCTACATGATTCGGAAATGAATTCGCTTTGCAAGGCAAGACTCCGAATGGATTTGCAGTGGAAGAAAATGCCTCAGTCGTTGCCTGGTCTGACGACGATGCAGTCATCAAATGATGGATATAGAGGTTAGGGTAGACAAATATCGACGTATCACTGATGCAAATCCTCTAGAACACTCTTGCCTCGATTCTCAACGTAGCGCCTCCCAAAATCCGGCAAGTGTAGTATATGAACCCGGGAGTACCCAGCGTCCATAGCGGAGATATGTTAGGTGGAAGCGATGCCTACAGAAAGGTAGCATCAGTCAAAGGAATGTAGTAGACAGAAAAGGACACGTGAACGCATACCATTTTCAGAGATCCAGAAACGCAGTCAGATTCGTGTATGTGTTCACTTCGCATTGATCTTTGGCGGTACAGACGGGGAAGGTCATTTCTGGTCGCAAGGCTCGTGTTGACGAATGACATTGGAGGTAGGGGCAAAGAATTGGAGGATGATATTGCGTTTGACCGGATCTGTGGTACCGTGGTACTGAAAACGAAAACGAAAGGTTACGAATGAGGCTAATGGCACGCGAAGCCATACATACATAGCTAGCCCCACGACTACTCCGACTCCCACAATTCTGTAGAGTACCTTCTGTCATTTGTCCCGCTAAAGTGTTTTTCAAGAATAAACATTACCTTGGCCGTGCTGAGCTTAAAGCTCACCCAGACAGCTCAAACATACAATCCGTTGAGTACGTAAATACGCTTCGACGACGAGAGGAACGATGGGGGCCAATAATGGCCGTCAAGTTCGCGGAGAAGGGTAGGACTAGATGTGATACAAAGTCAGCCCGATGTACGGAACGAGGATCAAGCTTTACACACCGTGATTTTCCGTAAAATCCCTCAGTACTACACCCACTGTGCGACGTGTCCCTCAAAGCGTCAACGTAGCCTTCTGCAGTGGAAAAAGATTTATCTGGCTTGATACCGCCACATTAACTAAATTTCTCGCGTCCCCGTGGATCCTTTTAAGTTGATGCTAGCTAGTGATATTGTCAAGATTTGAGCAATTCAGTTTTAATAAAAACATACCTGAAATCGCAGTCAGAACTGTTGGATACTCATCAGAGAAGGATTCTTGGAGGGGTAGCTCTCGCACAAAGAGTGCGAATGCCATGTGAAGATGCTGTTACTGAACGGCCAGCTGGTGAAATTTTCAGCTGTCAGAGGGATACTACCGGATGAAAAGTCTGGACGGAGGAGGACGAAAAGCTTGACTCGACGGTTCGACGCGGCTTCCTCCGAATTGCGGAGGAATTTGAATAAACCTTGCAATTGTTATTATTTCAACAATAAAAATAGTCACGTTTACAAAACAAACTGCAAACAACACGTTTTCTACACACCCTCCTTCAACTTATTTGAACCACCCATCGCTTTTGCGTTCAATTCATCATGAGTCCTGGGTCCAAGCATCTTTTTGGGTTACCACAGAATAAGGATCAGCGTGGTAAGTGCATCCATCAAAGGAATTACCATCCCAGTAGTTTACGGTTCCCAATTTTTAGTCTTCAATGCCGAAGACGACTATGAACAAAAATTTCCCGAAGATCCCATTCTTAGTGAAACAGGGCCCACCGCACGAGTGTGGCGCACGTACCTCGCAGAAAGTGCTGTCTATGATGAGAACATGATTGGAGAAGCTAGAGATGGACTAGATTCAATGCTAGTATTTGTACGTGTCGACATATACAATATCTAATGGTCTAAAAATCAGTCATCAGGCTGGCCTCTTCTCAGCTGTTGTTACCTCCTTTCTATTGGAAGCAGCGCAAAACCTTCAAGCTGATTATACTCAGCTTTCTGCTACGTTGCTGTATGAGCTTGTATCGAACTCCGGCGGAAGTGGTTTATCCCCGCCCAATCCGGCCTCGGAGTTTGTTCCGGGTGCGCGGGATGTTTGGATTAACGGTCTTTGGGCCATCAGCCTTACATTCAGTCTCGTCGTCGCGCTGGCTTCTGTGTTGATAAAGCAGTGGCTCCGTCGCTATTTGACATTCCGTTCCGGCACTCCAGCTGAGCGGAGTCACCTCCGTCAATATAGATTCATGGGCTTTGAAACCTGGAAAGTCTCAACCATTGTTGGTTCGCTCCCGGTCATCATGCACCTTTCTCTCGGGCTATTCCTGATAGGACTCGTTCTATTCTTCATCCCACTGCACTTTGCACTCTCATGCGTTATTGGGGGTATCACCTTTGCAGTGTATGTGCTCTACTTTGCCTCCAACGTCCTCCCGATATTCTTCCCCCGATGTCCATATCGTACACCCTTCTCCGCCTTCTTTCTCTTCCTGGGAAGCTCTTTCCGCCATTTTGTGGCTCTAGGTTCTCGAATAAAATTCCTGAATGCCCACTCAGATACGGACGCAATTGCAAATGATCTCCAACCATCTTTGGATGACCTTGAGAGCTCAGCAGTACAGGTGGAGGTCGAAGATGTTGTCCACCCATTATCTGTCCATGCATTACATTGGCTATTTTCAACGTCCACAAGCCCGTCTGTCCACAGCATTGTATTGCAGGCTATTGGTGGCCTTCCTGCTCGTGACAAAGTGAGGGAAGCTGTGCAGTCTCTTTTCAACTTTGAGAGAGATTGTGAGCCTACTTTAAAGGACTTGATCTGGAGCTGCATTAAGTGCTTCAAAATTCGTGGACCATGCTCCTATTCCGCATCTGGAGTCAGTACTAGAAAGGCTTTGCAGGACATTGCTGTTCTTTCCGGCTGATTATGGTCAACTCTTTGGTTCTTCGGTTCACCTCAAATATGAATCTCGCCCAAATGACCCAGAGAGTGTCTTACGAAAAGCTACTTTCCTGACTGTCCAAACTGAATACCCGAATGGTCAAGATTACCTCAATTTTATTGTGAATAATCGCTCAGCAAAGCATCATTTCTTTGTCTGGGAGGCTTTTTCGAAGAATGCTTCAAGAGTATGCCGCCAGTATGGATATTCCCCTAAAGATATTTTATCTTATTACCGCGACTATTACTCGCTTGATCTACCAGGAACAGGCTTCTGACAGCTTTTGATCATTCCTTGAATGAAGTGCCATTCATGGATGCCTTTGCAAAACTTCAAGTCTCTCAGGATTACACTCCCTTCTCATTCTTTGATGCTCGGATGCTTACTGAACCTAACCTCCATCCACGCCTTCCTCCAAATAATCGGTTCATTGAAGCCATGCTGCAATTCCTCCTCCATCATGTATGGGATGACCTTCCTGAGAGCTGAATTTCGGAACTCCTTTGCAATCTCATTGATTGCTTTGATACTGTTGATGCCGATCGGATATTTCACGAGGATGAGTCCTGCGACTTTTCCATGTCTTCATTCATTATCAATCTCTGCGAAAAATGGAAGTCTCGCGGTAATGATCAGTCATCTGCACTGGGTGGACTCTTGGTGGAAAGAGTCAAGACGTACTGGGGAGCAAAGTTGGTAGGCCCTTCAGAAAGTCGTATACTTCGTCGGGCCATTACCTCCGGAAAGACATTCGGACATTTTGCTGTCTTCATGATTGGTGTACTCGATCCACCGAGACATGGTTCAGTTGAAGCCCACCGCAGCCCTATCGACGACAACTACTTGGTGCTCCTTTTTGACTATTACAAAAACCACCCTCCGGACAACATCATCCCTGATCTAGTAAGCGCCTTTGTGACTCAGCTTGAGTATTGGCAGGAGACGGATAGCCCAGAACAAGCGAAATGTGTCAAACATCTCTTTGAACCTCAAAACAGTAAATATGCAATTATTCTTCTTATTCTAGAGTCACATGGACAAGAGCTCAGGGAGGAACTCTCTATAGCATATATTTTTGTCGGACTCTGTCCACAGCATCAATTGCTATGCGAGCTGAGAGACTGGATGGAACTAGTTGCAAATTTTCTAGATGCGACTCATGAAGAGGACAAGGAACGTCTAAAGGAAGAAATAGGGATGGATCCGCTACTGTCCTCTGATCAGCATTCCAAGCTTATCAAAGATTTCATCTATTGGTTCGACAATCGCCTCGCTAGAACACCAGTGAGTACTCAATCACCCTTAACTTTTTTAGGAATCGGATAAATTGGATGAACAACAGGTGTTACCTACCCTGGAACTAGTGCAGCGGCGGCCCCAGATAGCTGAGCATGCCAGGACTGTTCCAGGATCTTCTGCACCGCAGGAACGTCAGGATGTAGCGGACACACAGCCGGCCTCTCCGCCACGTACTGCCACATTGTTGTGGAAAAGGGCTCGGGACGCAGTTCGAGGGGTAGGCAAGCAGGACCCGGAGAAAAGTCCACTGAACTCAGATAGTCTACCTGTATGATCGGGCCAAACGGAGACGTAACCGCAGAGCAAGGAAAGCTGTAATAGTCTCTCGGTGGTGAATGATAATGGATAGTAATGTATATAATGTGTCGCCGTTTGCGAGGAGGTGGGCACCACATGATAGGAATCTAAATGGATATTATCAGCACTTGGAGGCAAGGAAACGGGGAAACTGGCGCTCGTACAATCAGCAGACGTAACCCTGCCCCGTTCAAACACCGCACAAACGAAAGTCTACGGCATGGCTGAGGCGCTCGGAGGTCCTCTGGCTATCCCGCTGAGTGCATATGCTGTGATTCACTCGTACTCCGACACCTGTTCCGGAAAATCATCGGGTTAGCTTCAGTGCAACACAAGAGTGAAGAAATCGAACAAGTTACACGTATAACCTTAGAAATCGACTATGATGGCACAACATTAGTCCGCCTGTTTATTTTCCATCCTCAGCCGGTAATTGGCATTGCTCTCATACATGCTCCGTAGGTTACCTATGAGGGAGAGGGGTGTCAGGAATCAGAAGCAACGAGATGAGCCCATTTCGGACAAACCTCTGGCAAGACCGTAACGAACGGCCGCAGTATGTACATCATTTGGGGCTATACTTCTCGGAGGAGCGATTTCGAGTTCCTATGTTGAATACAGTCAATCAGTCGAGTCTTATTATGTACGAGCAAGGTGCTGCCCCTCGTTAGCCATCGATATTGACCTACATAAACGAATGAAAGACTCATGATCCAGAATACAAATTTGACATGAAGCAGAAGCACAAACCTTTCATAGAGGGCCTTGTCCATATTCGTAAATCCATCCAGCAACATAGACTACGAAAGAAAAGGGTAGATAAAATCAAGAAGACAAAAAATACCAAATCGTCAAATGAACGACTATTCAACCGCCAGGGGGAGTCTTTCCAACTCAACTCGGTATGAAACTGGAGCTGTTGTGCCTCCCGGAGTACTTTGACGAAGTGTGCCGGGGATGGTTTTATTTGAGGTAGAGCCTGACTCCATTTTCGAGAGACAAGCCGGGGAACGTTTTGAAATGATTCCCGTCGTCCTTTGTGCTTCTTCCAGCTTTTTGTTCAGCGGGGTAGCGACGCGAAATCCTCCGGCCTCTCTAGCCTTCAAGAAATCTAGACGCTGTTTCGTGCGTTCTTGTCACCGAAGGGATTGTCGAGAAATAAAATCCTCAGAGGGAAGCAAGATAAGAAATGCCGGGCGGCAATTCATCTTAAACATCAACGTTCAAACGTACAACGTTCAACGTTTAACCCCAGTCCAATGGCTCATCGTAGCTAGCCCAACACTCTACTCTAGCTGTTTATTTCTTGGAATGCGGTTCATTCCGGCATGCTTCCTCAGCATGTCTGACGGTAAGTCCACTCCGATCACATGGCTCAAGCTCATCTAACAATATCGAAAAACGACCTTTGTTCAGTATTATACTCGCTCACAGTTCACAACAAAAGCTCATTTTCCGATCCAGGCGCCTTTTCCAAATAACGAAGCGAATTCTTTCCCATCCCAGCATCGACCATCATACCCTGTGCCAAACTCGCCAGAGTTTTGGGTAGAAAGAAATCGTGCGCGTCATTGTACTCTATCTTGCTATGGCTGCGTGCTCAAATTGCTCAAATTGATACCTCATTCTAGAACAGCCTACCGGGGCTTTCCTTTGCCGGGCTATCGCGGCTCCCCTTGCTCACTCTTTCCCCATCTTTCACCATACTTGAAACGTCAGCAACGAGAAACACAAGGCTCAAACGTAAGCAGAATGATTCTTGTACAAAGGTGCGCTATCTTCGATAGCGGCTGTGGCTTTATTTGACTAACTGGCTTCATATAGGTTTTCGCGGGCGGTCCAATGGAACGAACATAGCGAAATTTTCCGTCAGGACCTTAATTGGGAAGCTTCGGTTAATATCTTGAGAGCCAAGGCCAGGGTCCGTCGCGAGGGTCCGGGAGTTGGACTATGGGATTGGGTTGAATTGTCTGATTAGCCAACGACTCCAAGTCATTCCAGTGAGTCTTCCTATTTGCATACAAATCACTGACACGCGTTCTCAGTCGCCACACTCATAACTTAAAAGACGTCCACGGCTCTATTATTATTGTTCCTCTACTGCGGTTTATTCTCATACACCATCACTCGCACTTTCGCCACACAAATGTTCGCGTCGTTCGTGACACATACCAAGGCTCAGAGGTTGCTCCTCGTGTGTTGGCTGATAGTGGTATATGGGGTGTTATCAAGGTATGTCTGTGTCGGGAATACATTCCGGGAATGTCCTTGGAGCGCGTACTTGAGGGCACACGCAGTCCATTTCAATGTATTCCAATGGGGTCCTGTAGTGTGAGTGGCCAATTAACCTCATCTTTCTGACTCTGTATGGATCGAATGTTGACCTCTCTCCCCCTATCTAGAAATGATCTGCTAAGCTGCGGAAGTCAAAAATACACAGACAAAGATTATGTTGACAAACCGTGATGACCATATTATGCCATCCTGTATCTCGAAGCAAGTCATAACCTGCTTTATGGTTCTCTCATGCAGAAATAGACCGGCCTCTTCCCCGCGACACGCTCCGTATCGACATGATGCTCCTCCTCATGATCATGCAGCGCCAAGGCTCATGGCAATCTTGATACGATGATAGATCCCCAGAAAACCCTTTTCAAGCAGATCATTACCATCGCTTATGCAGGGAAGGACGACAACAATTGGTTGATGCTACCAAGATTCTATACGCCGCTGTTACCGCACTGGTCGTCTTTGCATGGATTATCAGCGTCGGGATCGGAGACTGGGTCGTCGACTAGCGAGCGCTGTGGAAGGATTATCCTTCTCGGTGACGCGGCTCATGCCATGCCTCCAGAAGGGGCTCAAGGTGTTTCTTGTGCAGTTGAGGATTGCTTGACGTTTTCGCTGTTGCTGAAACATTACCTGTCCAATAATCGAGACGAAGACAAAGCTATCGCCCACGCTGCAAAGTCGTACGAAGATATTCGCCTCCCGAGGGCCAACAAAATACTCGTGGAGGCCAAAGCAAAGGCTGATCGGAAGAGGCAGATTTCGTGGGTACAGGATAAGATTCGGGAGATTGCTATTTGGGTGATAAGTAAGTCCTCTGGCTTTTTTCTGCAGCCCTCTCTCTTGCGTAACAGTCGTACTGATTCATGATATATGATTTGTAGGCTGGCTTCCGGAATCGGTTTTGAATGACGAGATTTTCGCGTATGACGTCCATGTAGAGGTGGCAAAATATCTTAGTGTCTCGCAGGATTCGTTGTGATAGATATATACGCGTGGTAGCTAGAAGCTATTGATTTATTGACTTCTGTTACAAAAGACTTGACGTTTCATCATTTACAAAATACCCTTTCAATCCAAAAAAAAGAAACATAGAGTTTCGAGTTCAACGTTTAGCAGGTGTGAGTCTGGTCACAACCGACCAGACTCGGACACTGTGAACTTGGGTCTGCATAGATGACTTGTCCTCTCTGATCGCGGAACCGTCAGCTCCATATTTTCATAAAGTCGAATGGGAGGAGAAACTAGACATACGTCGTTCCAAGTGCATATCCCATGAGGGAAAACACAAGTGAAAGCGTTGCAAGAACCGATGATCCCGCTGGAGTCGTTAAAATTATCCAGGAATGGAATGTCATGGTTCCAAACGGGTGGACAGTTTGGTTGGTTTTTGTTCAAAAGCCCGTTGAAAGGGTAGGGAGGATTGAGAGGGACGTCCTTTGATCATTTGCGAAAAGTTGAGTACAGTAGTACGACGGGAATTTCCACGATTTGGTCGAATGCGATACTACATACCTCGGAATTGATGTAATCGCATGCACCATTAGGATAAGCGAATATCACATATCCGTAGAGATATCCAGGTTCAGGTGGGTTTGTATCGAGACCGAAATCACCCCATCCATCCTGGAAGTTGGGGCAATCAGGGAAACATTGGGCTGTGGCTCCATTGAAGAAGGCAGGTCCGAGTAGTAAGAGATTGGCTAGTGCAAGCATGGATGGTTTCAGAGTTGGGAGCTTCATTTTGGAGCGGATGGGATTTAGATTAAGTGTCAAAAGTCCTTTTATACGATCTGGTCTTCATGTTAGATGAAGGACCGCGGCTTTTGGGACAGCTTTTTCTATTCAACAGAGTTGCGTATGTCGCACCGAGGGAGGATAAGCCTGGATAAGCACATTCATGGTGACCAGGTGAATAGTACCCTTGAACGTCGGTGTTCCTGACCTTGTAGTATAATGTCTTGTAGGCTGTCAGTCAAGAGTCAAGGCACAAGGAGAGACTAAGAGAGTACATGACATAAACGCGGCATGCCCTTTTAGAGATTGTGGGGGAACTGGGTGAAGAAGAAATGAGGTTGACGATTTGATGCATTACGATACATGTTAAGAAGCTCGATGTTACATACATACAACAGCAAAGCGCATAGAAACTGCTGCATAACTTTTAACAAGTGTGAGTCTTGTCGCAGCCGTTGAGAGCGGGACAAAGAGCACTTGGATCCGCATAAATGACCTCTCCTCTCTAATAATGGACGTCAATCTCTGAACTAGGCAGTAAGAAAGAAAGAACTGATAAATACATCGTTCCAAGTACAGATCCCCTTGGGGAAAACACAAGTGAATGCGATACACGCTCCAATATTCCGGCCGGTATCATTGAAGTTATCTCGGAACGTTTCTGTTCCATCCCAAATGGGCGGACAGTTGGGCTGGTTTTTGTTTAGAAGACCGTCGGGTGGATAGGGAGGGTTGAGAGGCTCATCCTAATGCGGTTGTAGCCTGAGGGTGAGTGATCTATATACCGCAACTGAATACACAAAGTACCTCGCCAAAGATATAATCGCACGTTCCATGAGGATAGGCGAATATAGCATAGTTGTACGTATATCCAGGCTCAGGGGGGTTGGTGTCGAGTCCGAAATCTCCCCAACCATCCTGGAACTCGGGGCAATCAGGGAAACACTGAGCCGAAGCTCCTTTGAGGAAGGAAGTTCCGAGTAAGAAGAGATTGGCCAGTGCAACCAAGGATGTTTTCGGTGTCAAGACCTTCATTTTGAGAGGTAGATAGTGATATTGTCAGTTTCAGTAGTTCTTTTATACGTCGAAAGCCACCCACTGTTCCGTCCACCCCTCCTTGAAAGGCTGTTCGGACTATAGTCCTTCTGGAAAGATAAAGCGGAAAGCTGCCACCTTGAACGTCGGTGTTCCGGCCTGTCACTGGTGAGGTTCTGCCTGAGAGACGAACCCCATTCGAGTCATGGTCGGAAAGCGTTCAATCAGAGGAGATTGAGCTGAGTGCCAAGCAAAACTTAGAAGTTTTGACGGGCGGCTTGTTAGAGATGTCACCACGCTAGAATTGCTTATGTAACAAATGCCGATGTATACCGACTTCAGGGCCTTTTGGTCATGCTTCCATTACCCAAATGGCAAGTACTAGTCGTGCCCCCACTTGAACGCTCCCCACATGAACACAAAGGAACGCCATTTACCTGATTCCCGTCATAAGCACTTTTTCGGGTTACCACAGAATCAAGATCAGCAAGGTGAGTGTATATCATACCAGTTTACGGAGGCCCATCCCAACTCCTGCTATCAGTATTCCATGATGACGACTATGAACAAAAATTTCCAGAGGATCTTATATTTCATGAGACGGGACCCAGTGCGCGAGTTTGGCGCACATACCTCGCGGAGAGTACTACGTTTGATGAGAACATGATTGGAGAAGCTCGAGATGGACTGGATGCAATGCTCATCTTTGTATGTCTCATAGATTTCCAGGTATTACCCACATGCAGTTTGAATGACAACAGGCAGGACTTTTCTCGGCCGCGGTGACATCGTTCTTGGTGGAGGCATCACAAAATCTCCAGGCCGATTTCACTCAAGTGTCCGCTGATCTCCTCTTTCAACTTGTTTCTCAACAAAGTTCAGGGGTGACAGGCGACGGCAATGGATCTTCGACGTTTAACCCGGGCTCAAAATTTGTGCCAGATGCGCGGGATGTGTGGGTTAACGGCCTCTGGGCTGTTAGCCTCACTTTCAGTCTTGTTGTGGCATTAGCCTCGGTTTTAATTAAACAATGGCTTCGTCGCTTCCTAGCCTTTCGTTCCGGGACTCCAGCTGAGCGAAGTCACCTCCGTCAATACAGGTTCATGGGATTTGAAACTTGGCAAGTCTCGGCCATTGTGGGTTCGCTGCCGGTTATTATGCACCTTTCTTTGGCGCTGTTCTTTGCCGGGCTTGTGCTATTCTTCATTCCCCTTCACTTCGCATTGTCATGTGTCATCGGAGGCATCTCCCTGGTTGCTTATACACTCTATTTCATTTCCAATATCCTTCCCATTTTCTATCCCCGGTGTCCGTATCGGACGCCTCTCTCGGTCTTCTTTCTTCTACTAGCAAAATACTTCCAGCTCATTTCTCATGCATTCCAGAGGCTCAAGTTTCTAGGCGCTCTTCAAAATGACATCTTGCATGTTGAACCCGAGGACTTCCAGTCGTCTTTAGATGATCGAGAGAAATCGGCTGTAGGAAATGACTATGATTCGCTATCTGTCAATGCATTACATTGGCTGTACACGGTCTCCACAAACACGACTGTGCACAGTATTGTAATGCAAGCGATAGGTGGCCTCCCAGCTCGTGAAACAGTAAAACAAGCTGTGCATTCTCTCTTCAACTTTGAGAGGGATTGTGAGCCTGTTTTGGAGCATCTTATATCCAGCTGCACTACCAGTACTTCGGAAACAAACTCTCGCATCCGCCATGTACCTATCACCCGCCACTTGGAGTCCGCCGCAGAAAGACTCTGTAGGGCATTGCTCTTCTTTCCAGTACGCCCTGATAGTGCATTGGGCTCTATGATCATCCAATATGAGCCAGATCCAGACAGATCGGTCACAAGTGCTTTACAAGAAGGCACCTTTCTAGCTGTTGGTGCTCCTGCGCGCGCCCAAAACTATTTTGACTATGTACTACAATGGCGCAAAACCAAGCATCATCCCTTCGTCTGGATGTCCCTCATGAAAAATGCTATTCAAAGTGATACTCTCGCATCCGAAGATAGCTACGACATTGACGACCATGAATATCAAGTTGATACCGTTTTATCTCATTATGAAATATTCTTTGGGGCTAAATGGGATCCTCTGACATCGCGTTCCGATCTTTCTGGAGAGGTGGATCTGGGTGCTATTGTAAACCTCACAGAGCATCTTTCCGTCATCCAATCTTGGATACTGAAGATGTTGGCTCGATACGACCGCCATCCCCACCTTCCTCAGAGTGCTCGGTTTATCGAGGTTATCTTGCGGTTTCTTCTGTATCGGCTCTGGCCGAAACAAGATTCCGACTCTCGGGCCAAGTTTTGGCTCTTCCTCAAGGATATATTCCAGCGCTCGGATATAGCTCTAGATGATTGGAGATTTCACAACGATAAATCTAACTTTAGCATCTCTTCATTTATTATGGATCTCAGTGAGACATGGATATCCGATCCTATGTGGTCTCTTTCCCCACTAGAGCATCTTCTGGCCGAAAACGTCAAGTCTTACTGGAAATCAAAATATCTGAAGGCTCCTGAGCTGGACCTGATTCTTCGTACCATTGAATTTCGTCCTGGAGCCTTTGAACAGTTTGCTTTCCTTATCACTGGTCTACCTGATACATTGCTAAGTGGTTCAGGTGAAACCCATCGCATTCTAGTCAAAAACCATTTTTTGAAATTCCTTATCAAACATTACACGCTGAATGCTGTCACTGTTCAAGTCGTAGGCGCTTTTGTATTTGGGTTAAAGGCGGTGAAGGACCCCGAGGATCAAGCTACTAGTACTTTGGCCGACTATCTGTTCCAACGCGATAATGCGCGATATGCGCTCATGCTCATTCTTATAGAAGAAAGACTCGGAAAAGACTCTAAACATCCCATCAAGTACGAGGATGCCCTGAGACATTTCGTTCATCTTTGTCCTCAGCGTGAATGGCTGGTTGACTACAGGAATTGGCTTGAGCTTGCGATAAGATGGATAGAGCCTCCAGTAGGGCTGGATCTAATATCATTCGAAGACCATGGAAGGCTGACAGGAATCGAATTACAACTGCCACTGGGAACAGCACTACTTGGAAGACTCACAGTTATGGAAATACAAACCTTGGCCGACTGTCTGGACTGCCACATTGCTGAACTAGACCAACAACCATCTGCTAAAACTTCCTCCGAACATAATGAGACACAGACTGCGGCAAATACTACAGGCTGGAGTAATATTGAGTTGGTTACGTCTTCTCCACGACTTACCGTGACATCGCGGTTGAGACAGCTTCGGACAGCTATCTTAGGGCAAGGAGATGCAGAAATGCAGGACGAGAAGAAAGGGACACTGAGTCAGTCACCTGTATAGCCATGACCACTGTATATAACAATGGCATTGATAATATACACGTTCAAGATCAAGAATGTCCAAGTCGGGGACGTAAAACTGGATACATATTACAGCAGGTGGCACCGGAGGGATCCGGTTTCTTCTCGAGACTGCAATGACTTCAACAGTTAAATGTTGTGTCACAGCCCAGCAGTGTGGGACAAAGCGCATTCGGATCTGCGTAAATGACCTCTCCTCTCTGATCATAAACGGTGAACTCGGGAGGAAAAAATGGATAGAAAATACAAACCTGGTTCCAGGTACATATCCCTTTGGGAAAAACGCAGGTGAACCCGTCACAACTACCAATGATTGAGCTAGTATCATTGAATTTATCATGGAATGTAAGTTCATTATCCCATTCGGGCAAACAGTTTGGCTGATCTTTGTTCAGAAGAGCGGCACCGAAACCGTATGGAGGGTTGAGTGGGAGGTCCTGATGAAATTCAAGTGGAGGGTTGAATGAGGTGTATACTCTAATCGATGATCGAGCATACCTCAGAATTGATATAATCGCATGCACCATTAGGGAACGCGAATATAACGTATTCGTACAGATATCCAGGCTCGGGCGGGTTTGTGTCTAGACCGAAGTCACCCCAGCCATCCTGAAAGAGAGGACAGTTGGGAAAGCATGCGGCAGCTGCTTTGAAGAAGGGAGCTCCGAGTAGAAAGAGATTAGCTACTGTAGCGATGGATGCTTTTGGTGTCGGCACCTTCATTGGAAGAGGATAGGTAGTAAATTACGAATTCCAGCGGTCCTTTTATAGATTCTGAGTCGAAGCTCGATACTTGGATATCGGTGTTCCTGACCGTTCTCAGCGCACGATAAGTTGGAGGCTGTCAGGACTCCGACTCAACCAAGAGTCAAGGCACGACAAAACAAATTGACTGTTGACTCTTGAGCGACGACCCTTCGATTGTCCTCTGCGCGATCTCTTTGAGAACATTATTAAAATGTAAAAGGATGGTTTTCACGAGATGCGGCCAACGTTTAGAAGACAATGTGT
This sequence comes from Collybiopsis confluens, assembly GCA_013368555.1. NCBI lineage: Eukaryota > Fungi > Basidiomycota > Agaricomycetes > Agaricales > Omphalotaceae > Collybiopsis > Collybiopsis confluens. Next base: position 134,359 of record JAACJN010000003.1, read on the forward strand.
GAGACTGGACAGAGACGAGTGAGTGCCAAAAGAATCTTGAGTAAAGATAAGATAAAAACTAATTGATTACGTACTGCCATCCCGGCCGAAAACTATCAACCTTCCTCCGTCCGTCAATTTTACCCGAATAGTGTGAATTCACGTCTTACATTCGCTCTCCCACATTTGGAGCGTTCACGGCGATGGAGAAGGCCATAATAGCGCCTCAAATTCCTGTACGACGTCGGAACAGAGAGCATCCATTCTTACGCGCAGCTTTAGCTCTCGGTCTGTTGGTCGCCTGTGGATACGCGGGTATCTTTACAATTTTCCAACCGAACAAGAATACCCTCGTCAAAGTCCCCGTCAATGCCCAACACATTCTTCACAAATGTGCTAGCTTGAATGTCGTTCCCGGCCCTCCATCTAACTTCCATTCTCGCGAGGAATCTGACCGATACGTCGCTGGAACTAAAGCGACATTGATCAAGAATGCGACTATTTGGACGGGGAATGTGGATGGGCTAGAAGTAGTTTTAGGGGATCTGCTTTTGGACAAGGGAATAATCAAGGCTGTGGGTCGAGTCTCTACCGAAGAACTGAGCGCGTACCAGGAATTAACAATTATCCTTGCTCACGGTGCTTGGGTCTCGCCCGGGTACGTTGAACATTCGATTTTTTTTCAATATTTGTTTATTGAAGAGAGATTCACAGAATTGTGGACTTACATTCGCACCTTGGGGACTCTGCCTCCCCATTCCTTCAAGGCGCGAGCGATACCAACTCGGTCAAAGGCCTTGTCCAGCCTTGGCTTCGCTCGCTAGACGCGTTGAATACCCACGACGACGCATACCGCTTATCAATATCCGGCGGTGTGACGACATCTGTCGTTCTTCCAGGCTCAGCCAATGCGATTGGTAAGTTATTTCCGTGTACTAAGTCCTTATCGAATTATCATCCTTTCTAACGAGGTTCGATTTTCCAGGTGGTCAAGCATTCGTCATCAAATTACGTCCAACGGAGGAACGTACTCCGTCTTCTATGCTTTTAGAACCTCCGTTTACCTTCAATGGTTCTGGAATTATCGAGGTACAACCTCCGAGGTGGCGACTGCTCAAGTAGGTGTCTCGTGACTTTTCGTTCATTCCTTTCCATTGACCTGATGGGGTAGGCAGGCGTGTGGTAAGGCTCTACGACGAACTCCAAACATTAAGGTCTAATTTCATCACTCCCCTTCGTGTAATAGGCGAAAACCCCAGTGAGTCCTGCTGCTTATCGCGGTCACATGTTCACTAACTGTAACTGCCTCAGGCCGCGTGTACTCGGGCACCCGAAGTGAGCTAGTAACTCTGCTCACTCATCTGAGATACTGATACTCTTCAGTGGATACTATCTGGGCCTACCGACAAGGGTATGCACAGAACATTTCTCCCAGGCCGGTGGCTGACAGCTGATCGGATGGTTAGATACGAAGAAGCTCGTAAACTCAAAGTTAAGCAGGATGACTATTGTGCAAAGGTACGTTATACTTGACGGTGCCAGTGGTCTGACTGACTTCTTTTGTTTAGGCTGTCGCGGGGAAATGGAATGAAGTCGATGAAAAGTTCCCCGATGATCTTAAATGGGAAGCTTTGGTCGATGTCTTGAGAGGAAAAGTCAAGGTTCGTCAGTAAATCCAGTATTAACGAAGGTTATCAAGTTGAGCTTGTTTACTTAGATCCAAAATCATTGCTACGAAGCCGTAGACTTAGATGGAATCGTCCGATTAACGAACGAGTTCAAGTTTTCTAGTGTGTCTTTTTCGCTCTCACCCTTTTACTGGACTGCTGATTTCGCGCGCATCGTTTCTAAAGTCGCCGCTTTCCATCATGCCCACGAAACTTTCTTGGTTCCCGATTTGCTTAAGAAGGCTTATGGTGCGATTTCTTCTATAGTGTTAGATTAGAAACATGATGTATTCTTTCAGGTCATACACCGGCCGTCGCACTATTCGCCACGAATGCCCGCTACAAACGTGAAGCCTATCGAGGCTCAGAATTTGCTCCTCGTATACTGGCTGATCAAGGAATACAAGTTGTCATGAAGGTGACGTTGCGTGATTTTTTTCTGGTGTACAAATCGCTTAATTAAGTACTCTCCTTTCAGAGTGATCATCCAGTATTAAACTCGCGTTATCTCTTGGTGAGTTCTTCTCTATCACTATTACATTGTCGCATCAACGAACTGAAACTTTTCTTTCTTTCTATTCATCCTAGCACGAAGCGCAGCAAGCGCACTACTATGGTTTGGATTCCAATCTCGCTTTGGCTTCTGTCACTTCTACACCAGCGAAAATTATGGGGCAGGATCACCGCATTGGATTTATCCGGAAAGGTAAGTGTTTCCGTTCCTCGTGCCCCCAGAACCCTGTTCATTTTCTCTCCTTTCGTCCAGGGTACGACGCAGACGTCGTCATATGGGACAGTCATCCTTTAGCCCTTGGCGCTACTCCAAAGCAAGTCTTCATAGATGGCGTTGCCCAGCTAGAACACCCTTACACAATTGCAAAGCCTTCCGCGTTCCAGCATGTACCCAAAACACCTGGATTCAAAGAAGAAAGGGAAGCCGCACTAGAGTACGATGGCCTTCCCCCACTTGGGCCTAAGAAGTCGTTTCCCGGTATTGTCATGTTCAAGAACATTGGTTCCCTATTCTTGGACAAGGGTCATGGCATAGAACAAATATTTAGTCCCTGGACGGAAAATAATGATAGTTCGGATGCTATAGCGCCTCAAATCGCCGTCGTGGAAAATGGTAAGATTGTTTGTATTGGGAGTACATCCGAGGAATGTTCTTCGAGTGCGTACTTGAAGGCACACATAGTCGATCTTGACGGGGGTTCTTTAGCGTGAGTGGAAATCTTACCTTGTCTTCTATGTGTATCTGAGATTGACCTCCTTTTTTCACTTTCTGATTCATTCAGACCTGGTCTCCTGAGCTATGGAAGTTCCCTTGGCCTGGTCCATATTTCCGGCGAGCGCTCTACCCAAGATGGTACCGTGCCAGACGGTCTCACAGGCAAGGTACCCGCTATCCTAGGCGGTGACCTCGAAGCCGTCATTCGCGCCTCAGATGGTCTCCTTTTCTCCTCCAGGGACGCCCTTCTGGCCTATCGCAGCGGTGTCACAACCGGAGTTACCGCGCCGGATTCTAGGGGACTTTTGGCCGGGATAGGTACGGCGTTCAGCACGGGTGCAGCTCACAAACTAGTACAGGGTGCGGTAGTGCAAAATGAAGCTGCGCTCCATGTGGCTCTGTCCTTGTCTTCTTCTGTTAGTGTCAGTACGCAGATGGCGGCCCTCCGGAACTTGCTACTCGGTGGGGCAAAAGGTGATCTCGGGGCACAAGTTACTAAAGTGGTCGAGGTTCGTATGATATTCAATGGTATATGTCTCCTTGAACGTGACGCTGAGAAAAACAAACATCTAGGGAAAGATACCCCTGGTTATCAGCGTGCACAATGCTGATATCATGGCTTCACTTGTCCGACTGAAAGAAGAGGTCGAGAGTGTGTATAAATCGAAGATTCAGGTGACCTTTGCCGGAGCTACTGAGGCTCATCTGTTAGCGAAGGAGATTGGTGATTCGGGTATTGGTGTCATAGTTTCGCCTGCCAGACCGTTCCCTGATGATTGGGAAAGGAAAAGAATGTATGTATTATCATTTGTGTCAGATGTCTGGAGGACAATACTTGATCTTCTATCATAGTTTACCGGGTCCTCCTCTGACTCAGGATAGCGCTATCACCACTTTATTGGCCCATAATGTTACCGTTGGTGTCGGAATAGTCGAAGCATGGGCTGCGAGAAACACAAGATTGGATATTGGCTGGGTATGTTCTTCCGCATTCTTTCCGTACACGCCTTCCTCATCGATATACGTTATTGTTTAGGCTGCTTTGGAATCCGATGGCAAGATCTCAAAGGCAGAAGCCATCGCGTTGGCGTCGTCTAACCTTGCAAAACTGTTGGGTTTACCTTCGGATACTACGTCCACTCTAGTCGCGACTACGGGTGGTACGATACTAGACTTTGAATCGAAAGTGGTGGGCATTGTATCTGCTCAAAGGGGGGTGGTAGATCTGTTTTGAACGCCTGTGCTGTATCTATTTAAAATATTCTTTTATATACGTTATTTCTATGAGTTTCTGTGGCCTGTTCTTTACGCTTTGAAGGTTTGTTAATAGCATAAGAGTAACGAATGAGAACACCCTGCATAACCTTGCAGGTCATGCTTCCCCATCACATAAGATTCTCATTGGGCTCCATTGGAAAGATTTCATTGATACAATTGCCAAAAAAGGATTAGAGGTATAGCATCAAACAAAATACGATGGCTACCACTTTTGTTAAACAAGTGATACCCCGGAAGATCCCTTCATACACAGCATACGCTCACTCAAAGTGAACCACGCGTAGCGTTCAAAGCATCGATGACCATTTGGGTGTAGTCGGTAGTCACCCCATTGATAGTAGAGACGCAGAAGACATTAGCGGTCCCTATGAAAACGCGGGGTTTCAGCCAGAAGTAGGGAGAATAGAGAGAGAGAGAGACGAAGATTGAAAAACATGTTCGCATACCGTTTCCTTGGAATCCGGGCTCACAGAATGCGGCCAGGTTAGTGGTACCTCCGGCTTGTCTTGATTTTGAAGAATACATGTTAGAAAAGCATGAAGGGGGGGGAGAAGCTCGAAATAGTAGTCACACAGCGCATGCACTTTCCCAAGTGTCACAGAATACACTGAGAGTCTTTCAGATGGAGTTAGCGTAATAAACAATGTACAAAGATCTGTGTAGAGCAAGCATACCTCGACCTCGATACGACGATCAATGGCAGTCACAGAAGAAGCGGAGAAAAAGGCGACGAGAGCGGCAAAAGCGAAGAATTGCATGTTTTGTTTGGTTAAAGGCTTGACGGATTCGAGATGGAGTGGAACTGTAGCTCCTGAGTCGTCCTTATGAACAGCTTTTATACTTTATTCTAGCCTCTGTTATCGGATGAAGGTGTGTGTCTGTGAGGCCCGAGAGTTGACAGGGCATCGAGCGGAGAACTGAGCCGTGCATGTCAGCTTGAGATTGAATTCAAAACTATACTAAGTTTGGCATTATTCCGCATTCATCCTCGTAGGGATTTGACTCGATGAAGCTGGACGGAATGAAGTCTGTTTTATTCAACGCAAGGAATAACGGTGATTGAGCGAAGCAGCCACACAGAACGGAAATAACTGGCCTTTAAATCTCCGCACCACTTCCCATTGGGATTCAACATCTGAGGACGCGAACATTTATGCCCTGTGCATCTGCTCTGCTTGACCATGACGATCAAACTTGATATACGGTCACGTGAACAGGGACGCTGCCCAACTTCAAGAGCTTGAAGTCCGATAGGTGGCGACCGGACTTGTATTTCCCATGCGAGTTACTCGCGGCGGCCCCTCTCTCGCAAGTGAAAAGGGACGTTATTCGTTTTATGGACACGGTCCCGGTTCAACTAGGAGCTCGAGAACTCGGGACCGCCCAGGTATTGAAGTAATTAGTAGGATTCAAACTTATTCCAGAGGAAAAGCATCATCAGAGCAATTTCTGAAAGCGTACCAACTTGAGAAAATCCTTCAACGTTTGGGCTTCATAACCGCCATTACATCGTCATACAATACAACACATAGGGTGACATACGGAGAGAGAGCGTGAGAGAGCGTAATGCAGTGGTAACCAGCGGCGCCCAACGCTCAATCAAGCCAGCATAGCCAGCAAAGTCATGATATTATCCCCAGTCCATCACAGCATGTTCAACGGGTTCGGCCTATCCGCCAACCTCGGAAACGCATTGATATTCGCCAGCACCACCATTTGCTTCTCATGGCTGATATACCCCCTCATAAAACCCTTGTAAATCTGATTCGCCACCAAACACTCGGCTTCCTCTTGATCCACATCTATCCCTGATATCCGCAGCGCACAGTGGAACATTGGTATCGGAATTCGGTTATTCTTGTCGGATGCGACCCAACTGTGAACGATAGAGGAAAGTAAAGGGACAAGTAGATTTTGGTGTCAAGAGTACGCTGAGCGTCGGGGGATTTAAGGGTACTCACACTCGACGGAATAGACCCCGCAGACAGACTTCCCTCGCTCTTTCCATTGTAAGCATCAGATTCAGATCGACTAGCTTCGATCCCCGCTGTTCAAGCGCCTGGTCAAATGCGGTGACGTCCCCCAAACGGATTGCATCGACAAAGGGCATGAAGATTTCTGAGAGAGTTGGAAATCTTTGCATAAGTTCATCGGAAGGCAAGTGGCCCTTCAGAAGCCGTAGGGGTAGAAGATATGCAAGAATTCGCCTAATGAGCCGAGTGAGCCAGGTTATGAAGGGGTACTTGAGATAGGAGACCTACTCTTGATTCGAGTGCGCTTCGACGTGGCAATGGTAGAATGCGAGTGTAAGCTCTTCTTCTGCCTGAGGCGCAAGTAAGCCAATTTCTCGAGGTTTTCCGTCGTCAACTCTAGATGTACCTTGGCATGATCCTCATTGAGAAAGTGTATCATTCCGAGGTAATACCGAAAAGTGACCTGGGGAAGAATAACATTGAGCGAGGGCCCGCCACGGATAATTGCGAACGCACTTGGTGGGATCGGGGGAATTGCGATAGCGCAGGGATATCGCGATGGACTTCGAGTGCTCGCAAAATGTTTTTTGATAGAGATATTCGTCTCAGCTAACAGACCATCAACCGGAATTCCTGAAACAGAAGAAAAGACTTTTTGGCACACACTCGAAAGTAGGACTTCAAAACTAGACCGACAACGTAGTACACCCCCCATTTTCTTGATTGGTCCGGAGGTGATATTCTGGAAAAATCATCTAAGAATTTGATTGAGGGGTCTTCAATGGACCATGACATACCTGTCAGTTACACAATTTGTGAAAGCATCGGCGATTTTCCTCGCAGCATCCTCCATACACTCGCTCTTTTGCCCGTTATACTTCGCATAGAAATCTGCCTGGGATGACGCGTCAGCAAGTTTTCCGCTTCCCAGTAAAAGTAAAAAGAGCGCACGTCAAAAGCAAGGTCTCTCAGATCCCGAAGGAGAGAAAATAGCGCCGGAAGCGTCCATCCTCGGTTCTCCGTAAAATATCGCCTTGAAAAGGCCCTAGAAAATTCAGGTATAAGCGATCAGAAACGAAGAAAAAAAGTGCCGCAATAAAGATACCTTCACTCACTGAACTAACGCCGAATGCTCTCTATATGCGTCTTGCGGTCGCCTTCTCGCAACATTATAACAAACGAGCACATATTTTATCGCAATCTCATCCCATGGACTTTGAATTGATCCTTTGTAGTTTCTCTCCAAACTTTCTTGCTATCAGAAAAAAAAACCCCCCGCCAACTGGGAATTGTGATAAAGGAAAAAAAGGAGCACGATATGACGCGACGCACAGTTGGGGGTGGATTGCGGAATTCTTTTACAAAGTTCTTGCCGTGAGGACTGGTTGGACGCAGCAGATAGGCCAAATTGGCGCCATTTTCGGCGATGAGAGCATCATTTAGCTGGGATAGAAAGGTTGTAAAATCCATTTCGTGATGGAGAATGGAAGCAGAGGGTGCGGAGATACCGGGCCGGAACTGAGACTCGGGTCCAGGCCGACCCACTCTTAAACTCGAACAACGACCATATAGCAGAATCAATAATGGCTCTACAGCCCAGTCTTCGACCGCTCATCATCGCTGGATCGGGTTCTGCGCCGCATACGCTCGATGTCTTTTGTGAGCAATCAGCAGAATTCCAAGTCTAAAGCCCCGCTAATCTGAATCGCGAAAATTGCAGTGGATTATGTCTGTCCGTATAGGTAAGAATCCAATAAATGCCGCAAGATTATAAACACATAATGAAATGGATACCTCTCTCAGTGCCAAACTGGCCCTTGCAATAGAGAATGTCTTGGTCCCTCTGTTCGCCGAAGGTGGAAAATACGATGGTAAAGTAAAGGTCATCTTTAGGAACCAGGTTCAGCCCTGGCATGCTTCTTCGACATGGGTCCATGAAGCCTCTCTAGCGGTGAGTCAAACACACACCGTATCACGCATAGATCAATCTTAAACCCCAACAAGGTCGCTCGCGTCGCGCCTCAACAGTTCTGGCCGTTCTCTTTGGCGGTACGTCAAATTCTATTCTAGATCACATCTCAACCAACAACTGATTATTCTTCTTCTCTTCCCTCAGCTTTTCAAACAACAAGGAGAATACTTTGACATACCCACATCAACCATCACACCCACTCAAGTCCGTGCCAATCTCGCTAAACTCGCGGGGGATGTTATCGGAAACAATCTAGCTGGCGATGTAAAAGAACTTTTGGACCTCAAGGGATCACCGAACGGAGGTAACGCCGTCACTGATGAGCTCAAATACACAAGTGGGTATCCCCTGCATTCTTGATATGATATCATCATAACCTGCGTCTACTAGTCAAATTCTCTCGCCAGAACGGTATCCATGTTTCTCCTACAGTCCTCTGGGATGGCCTGATCGCGAATGAAATTTCGAGCAGCTGGGGTGAGAAGGAGTGGACCGAGTTTTTAGCTGCGAAAGTGGCTGTCTGAAAGCCTTGGTGCGGTCCGGTCAGTGCGGTTCGGTGAATTCGAGGAAGAACTTGAAGAAGAATCTTGTACAAAGTACCGTAATAGTGAGAGTGAAATCAATTGCCACAAGTTCTATGTAGATCACCCTTGGTCCGTCCTGAAAAGAATCTTCAAAAATCACAAGCTTGTCAAATTCTCCGAGGATGAAGAAAAGAATGATGAGAGGGGGGGGTATCAAGATAGATGAGAATCAACACGGCCATGTATGTATCGAGGTAAAAATATTTAAAAAATGATGAAACAGCAAAGGACAAAAACTAGGTAACTTGACCTGGGAAGAGAATATGAAATATGAACTCGAACACCGCAACACCGGTATCAAAGGCTTCCAACCATAATATCTATATCTATCAATCTCTCTCTCTCTCTCTCCATCGCGATCGACATCGACATCATGATACCTCCTACTTACAACCAAGCTTTTATACTGAGCTCAGTACCGTATACTACTACATAGAGTACCTACATGAAAGAAAAGAAAAGAATCTAGATTAGATTTTGGTTACATCAAAGTAAGTATCGAAATATCGTCCAGGTTATTGTGTATATGTGTCATGTGTGTGTAAGTTATGAAGGAGAGCTTGAGCTTGAGCTGCAATCTTTTAATAGTAGATTTGGTAGTACAACATTGATCGTCCAAAACCAAGAAGAAAAAAAAGTGTTGAAAGAAAAGGGTACAGAGATTCCTACGCGCGGAGGTGGTGTAAGAAGGAAGCTGGAATGTCAATTCATGGGGAGGGGGAATAGACAACCGAATGAATGAAACCGAAAAACAAGATCTCTTCCAAAGTTTTCCGTAAGACGGGGGAGGGGGGAGGGGACAGACTTGCATCTATCTATCTATCCAATTTCTCAAAACTATCCAAGCAAGGTGTCCCGCTGAAAAAGTGATCAAATCATCATCGGCACAAGAACGGCAACCTTCCCCAGTTGAGAAGTGTGTGTGACCAGGCCAGAATGAAGAACATTCCCCAGCAAAGAGTTGAAGAGGGCTCCAGGGTGACCTGTCGGAGAAGGGAGGGGGGTTGTTATCGGTTGATATCAGCTAAAATATCAACCAAATTCTATCGTCCCTCTAGTATCAAACCTGTCCCTGTCCCTGATATGGGACACTGTAAACGTCTTGGGCGGTCCATTCGAGTAACCCATGATCATTTTAGTACCCAGTGCGAAAAAGTCAAGTCGGGCGCCGAGCTTGAGCGAGTCGGATTTCCATATTCGTTGATAGATATACGAGTCATTGAAAGGGAGTGAAATGTTGGACGATTGGTTGTCTTGATCTGGGAAGGGGAGGAGAGTTTTGAGCCAGACGCGGATTCGATGAGACGCTCCCGCTGGCATGGAGCTCATCGGCACGGTACTGAAAAAGAAAGAGAAAAAGATTGGAAAGGGAAAGAAAGTGAATATATGTTCAACTCAACTATATCAGGAACGAGACAGAACGTGGGTCTCCATGTACTGTTAACCTGAAATCCTCGACGAGCGAGGCTCCTACACCAGCTGATTCATATTCAATAGTATACTTGTACAATCCTTCCGCGAGATGCGTCCATCTAAGACGGAAAGGACACATTAGTTATATGGGAATTCCGAAAGAGACCCGAGCATATCGCATATCGCAACCGGGTGAAGAAATGATAAAGAAAGAAAACTCACTTTACAATGAATTGTACACGAGCTCGACCTACAACCCCATCATAGACTTGTGAATTTGCATTGACAGTCGTGAGCCGTGCAAATGAGGCATCCGTTATCGCTGAAAATTCCGGATCCTTCCCGACCCACAGCTCATCGTCGCCGAATATCCGGTGATCCACGAAATTCACCCTCAGCCATACCCGATACGACCACAGACAGCCTGCAGGGATAGTTGACTTTCCAGGAAAGACGCTATGTGTGTATTTATAAAAAAAGAATAATCAATTAAAACAACCGGAAAAGAAAAAAGATGATCAACAGCAATGGTTGATGAGACGTACAACACGACGAATTCGAGCTTCCGGGGGTCAACAGAGAGATTCAGGATTGTTGGATCCCCCAAAGGTCGTTCACTCTTGTCCACCTTGAGCGAAAGACGAAAGATGTATTTTCCTTTAACTGGTTTGCCATTGACAGGTTCAACGCTGGAGAGGGGTCAGCTTATCTATCGATATATATATGTAAAGAATAACATACGATATCAAAAACTGGAGGGGGCAGAACCAGCGATTAGGTTGTACGTATACTGGTATTTATCTGAGCGCGGACGTGATTTTGAGCGAGCGTGCAATGACCTGGAATTCAAGATTACGATAGGTTTGAGGGGGGAAAGGGGGCGGCGGCGGCGACTGACTTGATCGACGTGGGAGATCTCAACGAATCTTCATAAGAACCACTCCATGTACTGCTCGCCGCCGTCGAAGAGCCTGTCGCAGCCGAGTTGCTAGAAGGAAACGCAAAAAAGCAGAGTCAGGGACCCTCCCTGCATCATCAGCACAAACGGTGCGCACCTTCGGACCACTGACGCATGGTAATCAGGCGAAGGATCATCAACTTGTGTAGGGTCGAATGCACCGCTGTGCAACGCCATATTTGCAGCGAGGAGGGAAAAAGGAAAACGAAGAGAGACTCGTGGGATCATGCAGCGAGGGGGAATTGGTGCAGGGAAGCCATTTACATAAAATCTGGACCAGCTAGGCCCGATTAGTACAAAAATGATGCAGTGCCACATTGCATTCTTCAGCTCATCACAAACAGCCTGAAAACTTCAATCCGAAACTTGATATTTCCTTCTGCGCTGTTTCGATAAAAGACACTGTGGTCCCTTTTAGCAACGGTGGGATATTACCTGCGCAGGTGGTTGTATGTGTGTGTGTGTGTGTGTGTTGCGCGCCAAGCGGTCTCGTGTGGCACCGAGGGTATCATCAAGTTCGATTTTACACAGGCCATGAGAAACGGAGATCCACACCCGTATCCAGAAAGCTTTGTCCTCGAAAAATAGCTCGTTCAATTATCTTTCGGTGCCATCCAGGCCAATACATAGATCAAGAACTGATAGGTCATAGCTTCGCTGATGAACATAGTCGGGCCAATCATAGAAATGGAATGGGACCCGTGTGTGTGATATCCTATGATTAGCCATGCGGAGGCGTCAGGACTATGTATATCAGCCCTTGCGAGCCTTGGCTCTCTTGAGCCTCAAACTCATATACTCGGCTCCGTGCTCGTATTACTGGACCTCACACCGCCCAATCCACGGCCAAAAGAAGATAAAAATTTGTTTCCAAATAAGTTAACTCACAAAAAATCGCCCCCTGCTCCTCCTCCCAAAAACCATACTACTTATCCCGATACCGCCCACTCCTCTCCTCCTCATCCTCATCATCACTCCCAACATCAAATATCGCCTCCCTCCCTCTATCCTCAGGAGACCGACCACCATCCACATCTCCTTCCTCATCATCAACAGCCCTCTCCTTACCTTTCCCCTTTCTCGTCCTAAACTCGGTCACCGAATCATTCCTCCTTGTCAAAGGAATACTCTCCTCTTCGATCTCCCCATTCCCCCCTAGCGGTAACTGAACATTCGAACGAGCTCGCGACTGACGTTTTCGGTACCAGATAAAAATACCAATGACAGCCAGGATGATGACGAGTACTAGGGCTGTTGAACCGGCGTTGTAATACGCTGCAAAGAATTAATTTAATTTAATTTGATTTTTTTCTTTAAAAAAAAAAAAAAAAATCGAAGACTTGCCTTCCCACATAGCCTTATCTTGCTGCGGCGTCTTCCCCGTGGGCAGAGGCGTAGGATTCACACTCGCAGCAGCAACATACATCGGCTTAGTCTGCGTCCCAACGCTACTCGGAATCTTGGCAGATCCTTCTCCAATCTTTGTAAAGTCGACACCCATAAATCGGAGGATCATATCATGCGTTACGTGAGGGACGTCAAAAGGTGCCATGTGCGATGCGTTGAAGATCTATTGATATGAACATTCAGGTCTCAGTTATTGTTTGTGAGTCGAAAGGCACAGAAAGGGTAAAAAGAGTACGAAAGGGTAAAAAGAGTGGCCCTTTTTGGTTTGTTTTTTCTGCTCACTTTTGTGTAGGTCAAGTTCCTGGAGGTAACCCAAGTTCCAGCTGGAGTACCGTTGACATTCCAAAGTTGCATGTCGACTTCCTACAAAAAAAAAAAAAAGAAAACACACCGTCAACAACCCCGAAGAAGAAGAAGAAAAAAACAAAAAAAAGGATTCCAATGCGACTCACTCCAAGTCCAGTCATCCCATTCCAATTCATCGCACCAATCATAGCCTCCATCCCCACATAATTACATATCAAATCCTGATCGCCCGCAAACAGCAGCACAGGTATCTTCTCCAATACTCGAGGGAGGATAGTGATCGACGAATTTGACTCGCTCTCGTGCAATTCGGCGTGGATGCGACCTCGACATTCGACCCAGGATTGAGAGTGGCCGGTTGCGTGTAGAGCTCGGACAACGTCTTTTCGCTGTCGTGGTTGAAACAGACCAGCATGAAATGTCGAACGGAGAAAAAGAGAGAAGGGGGAGGGAGGGACTCACGTCAAGATACGTCGTGACAGGTTTAATATCAGGAGGCCAATTCATCCCGCATGCAGGTACCGTATCGTCCAAACGAACATCATAAATATTTATACACATTTTGTTATCCTCCACACTACCAATAGGTCTGTCAGTAAAGAAAACAAAAGAGGAGGAATATTAAGATTCTCAAAACTCACACTCGCTCCCGAACCTTTGTCACATCCAACAACAGTCCTTCGCATTCTTGTACCGAGATAGGCTCTCTATCCGTGATACCATTCACCTTGACCATACACTCGTCCGTTTTTTTCTTTGCTTCTTTCCAAGCCTACGCGATAGCGGATAGATCATTAGTCTTGATGGGGAAAAAAGAAAGGCAAAAAACGCACATCAGAGTTTTCCTCCAATATCCCAACTCTAACCGAGTAATCCAGGAAGGAAGGATATTGCCTACGAGCATCCATCCATCCATTCCCGATAGCTGCACCTTTTAGAGACGTCCCAAAGTCCGAGTTCAATATAGCGTTGGCTACAAAGAAAGAGTATGAGTTAAGAATGAAAAATGAAAAAACGATCGATCCCGACTCACCAAAATAAGGTATATACTGTCCAGCATAGCTTTCTCCGCCTAGATATGTCTTTTAACCGAGTCATCAGGATAAGATAGAAGAAGAAAAGGGAAGAAAACAATCATACATCCATCCGTTTATACTCTGGAAAGATTTTGTAAAAGTTGCGTAGGAACTCGATGAACTGGTCTGAGGCTTGTTCAAGCGTATGGATGTACTTGTCCGTGCTCGTATATGAGAATCCTGTTCCCGCTGGCTGGTCCACTGTAGTACATGAAGGAACGAAACAGAAAACGGTCATGCTCTTATTGAGGACGGCAGGGGAAGAATGACGAAACGCAAACGCACCATAAACCATAGTCGCGTACTCTTCCCAGCCACCTTCGGCGACTTTGAATCCGCCTTTTCCATCCATCCTCCAAGGTCCAACTTCCATCATAAGTCCATCGAACGATGAGCATCCTGGTCCTCCCTAAACAATGACAATACAAAGAGTTTTGTCAGTCACCAGTCGCACGCGTACGCACAAGCCCCGGGGCCCTCCCCCTGCCCAAAGCCTTTGGGAAATCCAGCAGAGAATTTAACTCACATTGAACCAAAAAACAACCCTCTCCCTATCCGCTACCCTTCGATTCTTGACCAACACAAAATACAAATGCGCAGTCACCTCCGTCGAACCAGCATCCGCCGCTCGAGGGTCAGAAGAGATGTAGCCTGCGTAGATGTTCAACGGTCGGTCTGGGTCTTGATGGATGTCGGGAAGAGATGGGATCCAGAATGAGGATGCTGGAGGAACTTGATATCGAGAAAACGCGAAAGATTAATTCAGAAAAAGTCAATTTACGATTTCTTGAACAAACACACACACACAGACACGCGAAAAGAAAGCACACTAACCATCCGTAGGCGCACTCAACGCTGGTAAGACCCAGTCCAGACACAGATTCAAAAATACGACAGCGATTCTAGCGGTGATGGTGGTTGTAGAGAGAATCCGAAGTTGTAACATGATAAGAAGAACAGGATAGCTGGTACAGCGGAAGAATTATTTTGGAATTTTAATAAAGAGGAGCCCAGACTGGAGTGTTTAGCCCACAAAAAAATCGCGTATTTGCCAGCGCGGCGGAGGTGGGCGGAGGTGAAGAAAGGTACAACAAGCGCCTGCTGTCAAGTCACGCCAACACGCATCAGCTAAATGAGCAGAAATGGAATTTATCATGGAAATCGTTAACAACATAAAAGACATAAGAAGGCTGAGCAGATGAAGCATATTACATATACACAGAAACTGAAGAAACCGGAAGACAATCCGCCTATCCCACAACATATGTCCCTTCTGTATCATCCCTCACATCCACCCAAACCCTCTCTAGCTTGGCCAACTCCTTGTAAGATCCAGGTCCAGGGAAGACTACCCTCTTGCCCCTCATACGAGACTCAATCACGTTCCTCGCCGCATCCCGCACGAACCCAAACCTCTCCTTGTCCTCACCTTCAAGCTGTGAAACACCCTGACGTACAACGAGGAGCGAAAAGTCTTTCAAGTTTGGAAGAAAACACCGTGTTCCTATGTCCTCCGCAGGATCGTAACCCTCGTCCATGTTCTGATGGTCATACTCGTCCTCAGGTTCACCTTCTTCCCTGCCCTGATCATTCCGATACTTAAGCCACTTCATCAAATCTTCAAAACCGAGCTTCCTCCGCTCAGAAACCCCAATTTTCAACGCCAGTTTCTCAACGTTACCCGCAAGGAAGAGCACCTCCCTAATATAACGGGAGAACGGAACGGATTCGATCCACAGCTCCTTGAGCGGCAGTCTCGTCCGTGGGGGTTTATCAGCTAGGTACCGGAAAGAATCGAGAGGATAGACGGAATACTGTTCGAGAAACAATCGAACGTTGTCTATGAGCTCAAATCCCCAACGAGAGCCAAGAGGAAAGTCGAAGTGGCCAGGAGAGAAATGATCAGGACGATAAGCTCTTGATGCATGGCTATAAGCCCTCTCCCCTTCCTTAATATGCAGCACCTCCAAGCACGGCGCATCAAGAAACTCAAGCACACTCCCCGCATTCTCATCCAACACCAGCTTTGTAAGCTGAGGCAAGTGAAGCAGAGGCATCGCAGCATATCTGTCTTCCTCCCACTCCCCGAACCAACTCATATGGCACTCCTCGACATTGACAGCATGCTCGAGGTAGTCATACAGCATGGGCGTGTTCACGGAAGGATGGACGTAGAGATGCGTCAGCTGTTTCCAGGGCAAGCACAGAACCCTGGTAGGGAGCAGTACACCCTCCAGTTCCACTCGCTTCAACTTTGGTGCGATCTGGAACGTGTCGAGAGGGAAAGTAGACAGTATTCTATAATCATTCCCCACTCTTCGTGCACTGGAACGAGTAAGGGTAGACTGATCCAGCTTGATTTTGAGACGTCTGAGCAAAGGAAGTTGATCGTAAAGGACGAGAGAGGTTTCGTAGAGCAACATGAGCGTGAGATCGAGCGCGGCAGAGGTCCATCGACGCGAGGTACTCATGAGGGTCCCGATTCCATCGTACAACTCTTCAGAAACGGTGAAACTATCGTAGTTCCTCCATCGGATTTGAACAGTGAGAGGAAGATCCTGGCTCCGTTGGATATACGTGGACAACAGCGATTTGACGTCTGCATCCACCGCTGCACCCTGTCCAAGGGGCCTCTTCGGAGCTCGTTCCGCAACCGACGACGGGGACCTGTGCACAGCGTCAAAATCGACGGTGAGATTGGACCAGAAGGAGGGGTAGTTGATGACAATGCTTCGCCATCGTTTGGAGACTTTTGTCAGTGGCCAAGTACCAGCGGAGGAGTCTAACACGTTAGTCCCTGCGAGATCGAGCTGGGAGAAGATCAAGAGGAGAATCTCCGTAGGAATGTCGTTGATCTTTGAACTTCCTGTCCGAACGGAGCTCGAAAGCGGAGGAGCAGGAGACGCTCTGCAGCCCGCCAGGCCGCCAATAAGCAATCGAGAATTTGAGTACATTCTGTTCCAGGGGGGTCGAGTGTCGAATTCACCGTTCTTTTATATGTCTCATGAATTGAAGCTTGGTCAGAGCGACGAGCATTGTGGACCAGCCCAAAGAATGTTGTGGCAAATGAACAATGCAGCGGCCCGGAAGGTAAAGTTAATTGAGGCAATGATGAAAATATTTTCAAAATTATTGTTTGAATTCTGATCGCGTACTAGTGGCTGTAGTGGCTTCCGATCCCGTGGGAAAGGAAGCCGAGTTTTCGTCAGGAGCGTCGCTGGTGATCCGGCTTAGGACTCTCCTTTCCACCACCACTCTCTCAGCACTGAGATTCATTCTCAGCCTCGAGGATCAATTTTCGCACACCCACCACCTTCCCCGGTCTCAATCTCTCACAAAGTTCAGTAGGTTTATTGAATTGCTAACGAAGGCAGTCTCTGAATAGGTCTTTCCTCCCCATCAAAGTTCAATTAGACCTAGACTTAGCTACGACCCCGCGCTTGAGCCGGGAAAATTATACCGTGTCGCGTATAAATGTTCCGGCGCAGGTATTATCTTCCTGCTCGGGTGGCCGCGTAGTTCCCCCATCACCCTTCGTTAGTTCATGCAATATATCTACTATTTGTGAAAGCCGTACTACCAGTTCTGGCCCGAGACAAAAAATAAACTATAATAAAGTCATTAATACACAATCATATAGCCAAGCCAAGCGAATAGTATGAACCAGTATTGATAAAAATAATAAAAATACAGTCATTCTTGTTCGTTTGAAACAGTTCGTTACGCTGTTGCTTCCACCCACTATATAGTAACCAGATGACACCCCTCCTCAATTTTTCGAGAAACCTCTTCAATCTTGATCGACCAAATATCAGCTAAAGAACTCCATACGACGTAAGAAAAAGGAAAAACTCACATGCGCAGGTAAGAATGGTTCGAAATGATTACCGGGTATATCCAAAACTTCGATGGGTCCTCGAACAAGCGGTTCCCAGCCAACCACAGCATCGCGAACATCGCTTCGGTTTGCTAGCCACTTGGGTACAGGAACAGTGCCCGTAAGACTTAACCCTTCCTGAGAGCGCAAGAACGCCACTTTTACCGGGACAATATCGTGCTGTGTCTTAGTACTGTAACGCCCCATCAGACCCGAGTTTAACTTGAACTGACGACGGACAAGGCGGGCTGCGTTTGATGAAATCCCACTACCTCGTCGAGATAGGATTTCTTGAAGTAAGGCTTCGGAGAGAGGGACATGACCCACAGGGCTTGGCGGGTCGATAAGTAGGATACCTTGAACGTCCCGTCCGAGCGAAAGCAGGCAGCGAGCAATCTCATATGCCACTACTCCTCCAAAAGACCACCCTGCCGAAAAAATGAATACTTCCCTATCTTCAAGATACACGTACACGACTTACCTCCGATCAACATGGGTCCAGCAGGCACCGTTTCATCGATGAGCTTGGAATAATGAGTAGCCATAGACTCAATATCGCTCCACTCCTCATTCCCGTTGAAGTTTGGATTGTAGATACCCCATACGTCGCGATCGATACTGATCATTCGTTCATAGTGGTTGATAAGTCCACTGCCGTCATGTATCAAGAACAATGGGATATTGTCATTCCCAGATCGCTGAATGGGTACAGGAATAGGACCGAACGGAAGACCAGAGGTAGTAGAGTCCAGGAGTTGCAGCGGACGGGTGACGAAGTCGGGCCTGGGGCGCGTGGAATTCTTCATAGAAGAAATATACTTGTCAACAGCACGGACAGTGGTATGAATCTCAAAAAGATTCGATGGAAGCTTCATCTGTGTAGCTTTGCGCAGCGCGTCTAGCGATTCCATCGCCGAGAGCGAATCCATACCCAAAGATTCCAAATCATCATCATCCTCAATCTCCTGAGCATTAAGCTCCAACATCGATGCTATGATCGCTCGGACACTGATATCGTCGTGGATGTCCGAGAGAACCGAAGGCGTAGAGCGAGGTGTAGCTACCGCCGTTATAATATTACTTTCATCCAAGTGGGCCGATCCAGACAAGCTTGAGTCGGTAGCCACTCCATCCGCTTGGATCGATAATGTTTTGGACATAACCTCTTGTGCAATTTGAGCAGGAGTACTCAGCATGAGAAGGGCGCGGGCATCAAATGTACTATCGGGGAATGAAGCTTGGAGTCTCGAGGACATTTCGATACCCATAAGTGAATCTACTCCGAGAGCGGATAGATCCGCGTTAGAATCCAGCTCGGACAGGGATATACCACATGTGGACGCTATAATATCTAAAACTGCAGTCCAAATATCAGACTCCCTGGTACTGGGCATCGCATTTTTTGAGGGTAGGGTAGCCGCGTTGGTTTGTGTTTTGGCTCGCGAAACGTGGCGCGAGGCAGAAACGCTAGCGTGATGGTTGAGTGCCGTTTTTATGCTCGTTGAGCTTGTAATCATTGCTGGCCTTGGGTTCAATGAAGCTGGTGGGTGATGTGAGGTTGAGACGCCAGCGCTCAGACTAAGCGCGCGCTTAATGCTTGCCAAACGCAGCTTGCGGAAATGTATACCCTTGATATGACCGACGATCCTTCGTGAAGGAAGCGCAATCGCATACGCATCTGCAATGACCGAATTTTCCTCTGCAATCCACGCACTCTGCGTATATACCCCATATTCAAGGGAAAGATCCAGCTTTTCTGAAAATATCTTGACTGAATCTACCTGGTTGCAAATGAGAGCATCCAGAGTATCGGCTCGCATGTTTGCAACAAACCCAGAGACGTGAAGTACAGTGTCCATGAAAATAGGGTTGACGATAAAGTTTCCCGGAGAACGACTTTCGTCGACGCGAGCAATGGCATAGGCATCATACCCATTGGGATGCACGAACACCTTCCGCACGGTATGATACGCTTCAGAATACGAGACGACTCGAGGGAAGATGACCTGGTACACCGTCCGCGTAGAAAAAGTTTCTGAACCAGTGTTCGAGCAAACTGCATCGATGTCACGTAAGAGAATGGGCTCGTGACGCTGAAATTTTGTTGCAGACTTTTCCGAATCCCGGACCTGGAACTCCCCAGAACAATGGACAGTCTCCGCCTCGGATTCTGGATAACACGACGACACCGTGAACGAACCTCCATTGGTATCAACATGTGTTACGCGAGTACGTAATATTCGTGTGTCGTTCTCTGTGTAAACCAAGGGTTTGAGATATTCGACGGACTTGAGAACAGTGACATCCTTTTCATGTTCGTATTCTAGCTCCCTTGACGCCAACCGGATACCTGAGAGAACAATTTCGTGGTACACCGAAGCTGGACAAAGCGGGTGATCACCCACGCCGTGACCAGTGATCAAAGGAACAAGAGGTCCCATCGAGCTCTCAAAGACAGCTTCGTACTCATTCTCTGCGCTCGGATACTGGATCCACTTATCCAATGCGGTGTATGCATGGATATTATTGGATTGAACGGGAGCGACGGGTACGTTCGTAGGAGTCGCACCAATATACTCTCGATATTGCACCCAGAAACTTGAATAGGAGAACGGGTAGGAAGGAAGCTCTATGCATGTAGGAGATAGATGTTCATAGACCCTTCGCCACTGCAGAGGCATACCACGCATATACATCGTGGCCAGCGATTCGCTCAGCGTCTTCCAATGATCTTCGTTCTTCCTGAGCGACCATGCAAACCAAGTTTCCCGTTCTGTAACCATCGGGTTTACTTTGAGCATGGGTATCGTCGTTGGATGCGGACCAATTTCGATGCAACATTTTGTATCCACAAGAGGGCTGGCCATAAGCGCTTGAATACCCTCCGTAAACTGAACCGGTTGCATGCAGTGTTCGGAGAAATACTCTGCAGTGAAGTAGCCGCTATTCCCAGGTTCCACTACGGCTCCAGTGACGTTTGAGACTACAGGGATCTTCGGTGCGCGGAATGCAACACTATCACCAACTGCATTGAGGTCTGTTGTAATGGGAAGCATGGCGTCCGTGTGGTAGCCATAAGGAACAGACAAGAGGACACTCTTGCACAACCTTTCGGCGTCAAAGTTCCCTTTCAGCCTCTTCAGAGCTTCTACAGGTCCACCCAGAACAACGTCGACAGGACTGTTGAAACAAGCGATCGTAACGCCAGTAACAGAAGACTCCGTGCTTAGGATTCTTGAAGCATCTTCTGGTTTCATGTTCACGGCAAGCATCCCGGTCGTCTCCACCGGGCATTTTTGAACCATAAGGCGTACACGTGAGGCCACAACGAAAAGAGCGCTTCTCAAGTCCAAGACTCCAGCGATGACGAGGGCGGCATATTCTCCAATACTAGGATCAAAACACAACAAAATGATCAGTGAACGCCCCAATGTATCCAGAGTCGAACCCATACCTGTGACCGACCACAGCAGCAGGCTGAATACCCCAAGAAATCCAAAGCTGCGCAAGAGCGTATTGCAACGAAAAGACAGAAGCTTGATAAGCCTCAAACTCCACAAGCTTATCCAAACCACTCTTGGATCCATCCGCCTGGATAATGTCCAGTATACCGGGAAATCCCATGTCGACTAATGTGCGATGGCAAAGATCGATATCCTTCCGGAACTTTGGGACAGTCGTATAAAGGCTTCTACCCATGCCAAGGTACTGTCCGCCTTGCCCAGAGAACATAAAAATCGCTTTCGCCGAAGATGACAGTGGACAATTTGGCTGAACAACAGCATGCTTCAAATTCGCTACGAGCTCCTCCTTGGTCGAAGCAGTCACTACAAACCTGGACTCATACACTTGTCGACGTGCGGTAGCCGTATACGCCACATCAACCAAGTTCACTCCTTCCCCCTCCTCGCCCTCCAAAAGCTCCACATATCGATCCCTCAACCGATATAGCGCCTCCTTGTCCTTCGCTGAAGCTCCGAATAAGAGTGGCAGGGCTTGCGAATGGGATGCCTGAACATCATTCGTTTTCCTCGGAGGTGCAATATATTCTTCTACCAAAAGCGCAGCGTTCTGGCCTGCCGCTCCGAAATTATTCAGTAGGGCCACTCGTGGCATTCCTTCCCTCGCCGGAACCCATTCCATATTCTGTCTTGCAATACAGACCCCATCATCCTCCAACGGTTTAATCGAAGGATTCAGATTTCTCAGCGAAACCACCCTGGGTATAGTCCGATGCTTCATCATCAACAGGAGCTTGGCCAAACTAGCAGAGCCCGAGGCAGCTTCCAGATGCCCTATATTCGCTTTCACAGAAGTGATATGGAGCGGGTTATCCTTCGTCCGCTTCACCCCGGTTACAGAGGAGGACGCGAACGCGCGTCGAAGACCCTCGAGTTCATTAGGATCACCTGCCTGCGTGCCTGTCCCATGAGCTTCGATGACATTGACCAAACCGCGGTCTACTCCGGACCTGCGTAAAAGTCGCTCGTAGAGCGCAAACTGAGTCGGAGCATGAGGATGTGTAATAGATTGAGCTTCTCCCGAGTGGTTGACTTCTACTCCACGAATGATCCCGAGAATTCGGTCGTTTTCCCGGACCGCGTCAGATAGCTTTTTGAGGACAAATAGTCCGACACCTTCGCTGCGAGAGTACCCGTCGGCCGAAATGTCCCAAGGTTTGCATTGGCCGGTAGGACTGAGGAAATGAGCTCGGTCTAGTCCTAGGGTCATCTGTAAATTTGAAAAAAGAACGACGGTTAGATATCGCCATCCAAAGATGCAAGAAAAGAGAGAAATCACATCGGGGCTGCTGATAGTGTTCACACCTCCAGCCAAAGCAGCTGTACAGTCGCCATTCATTAAAGCTCGACACGCAAGGTATATCGTCACCACAGACGCCGCACACGCCGTATCCAAGACTACAGACGGTCCACTAAGCTTCATCGCGTACGAGATCCGGCCACTCATAAACGACCTCAGGGTACCTAAAAATACAAAAAATACAAAATTCGTCAATATGAATCGAAAGAAGAGGAAAGAAAAAGCTTACCGGTACTATAATAAACATCAACATTCTCTCTCAATTATCAACCCAATCTCCTCCAGCAGCCCCAACATAACACGCAAACGAATCTTGCTGGAAGGATGGAGTCGCATTGGGAACATATCCCGCATCGTCGAGAGCTTCCTGCGCAGCATGCAGAAGAATCCTCTGCTGCGGATCCATACTCTTTGCTTCCCGAGGTGAGATGCGGAAAAACTTGTTGTCGAACAAGCTAGGATCATCAATGAAATTTCCAGTACGAGTTTTCATGAACCGTCCCTTGCTAAGCGCGTCAGGTCCGTTGAACTGGGAGATGTCAAATCGGGAAGATGGGACCTGCAAGCGGCGTAGTTAAACACTACACACGAAAGAAGAAGTCGTGACAAGATTATACCTCGCAAACGGTGTTGATTCCTTGTTCAAGCACCTCCCATAGCTTCGCCAAATTCGGTGCACCAGGCATATTGACAGCCATCCCCACAATCGCTACAGGTTCATTCAAACTCCCAGCATCTGAACCAGCTGCAGGCGAAATCTCATCGACAACGGAAACATTATCCTTGGACATTCCTTTCGACATGAGCCTACAAAGACCAGATCCAGGCCCGAAATTTAGGAGACGAGCGTCTGATTGAGAGGGAATAGCTTTTGCTATAGATAGCGTCACTTTATCCCAATTGACCGGTTCTGTTATGATCATATCAAGAAGGCTATCGACTAGACGAACACCCGTAGACACGTCTATGGGTTCTCCATTGATAGTCGAGCGAAGAGGAACAAATATTTGGGACTGCGAAGGAAGCTGAATGTCCCTCCGTGCGACGTCTTGTAAAATTTGCGCTTTGACGGGTGCAAGGCTCGCGCAGTGGTAGAGCGTATAGACATCACTCTTTTGGATCCGAAAGTCGTGTTCAGGCAAAGATTGGACAAAGGACGCGAGAGAGTCCGGGCGGGCTGAGATGGTCACGGTCGAATCGTTGATTACCGCCGTAATAGCCAAAGCATCGTTCGAATGACGCTACGAAATTGCTTAGATATATATACATATATAGATTGAGGAAATGATCCTTACATCTGCGTTGAATTCCGATACCCGTGCGGACAGGTCCACAGCGTCTATATCCATGAAAACTCGACTCCAAGGTTCATTTTGCCATTTGAGACCGAGCTCTGGTCGTAACTGCCCGACACGGAATAGCTGTACACGTACACCGATCCAGAATGCAAGTCGATAAATCTCGACAGCATGAGAAAGAAAAGATGTTCGATTTCGCGAAGTAGCGACCAGAGATGCGGCCAGTACGCCAGACGAAAACCCTGCGATACCCACTCGATGCTGAATGTTCCCGTGCAGAATATCGGTGAAGGGGTTTGTTGAGCCAGAGGAAGAAGCGAAGGATTCGACATGGGCTAGATATCGGAGTGCGTGGATGAGGAAGACTGTTGTTCCGGCGATGACGGCATTTTCAAAGTTCCGTACCTCCGTGGACGAAAGTAATGATTCTGGCGTGGTAAACGCGGCGACATCAAGCCCAAGACCCAGAATCTCGTCGGAGGTGAGGGATGTGCATTCCTCTAGGAACGCCTCATGACAAGACTTTAGGAGAAGCGAACCTGACGCTCCACGAGCATCGGCCGAAACTTGTCGAAAGGCCACATTGTACTTTGTTGTGCTCGTTCCCTGTCCTTCAAAGATAGGAATGTTCAGTGTCAGGAGAGTAGCAGCAGCCCCAGTGGTAGCCATGGTGGTTCCTGTGTGAGATAAGAGTGCGCCCCGAGTTGATGTTTATATAGCAGCGTGTTGCTTTCCTGCGAAAAAAATGAGGATCCCTTTGGCAAGAAGATTTTACCGAGCTTTCCCTGTTTATTTGTGTGTATGATTTCAGGGCTAATTGTATGGGTTCGCCTTCACGAGAGATTCCTACCGACATGCAATACATAAGTTCGGGAAACCTCTAGATCTTTGCCTTTTTGCAAAGCACCGTTCATTGCTGGTCCATTGAGATATCCGGAGGTCCGCGACCGGGAGAGCGAAAAAATCCGCGAATAAGATATCATGTAGGCAATTGAAAAGAAATGATCCTTGGCCAGTCTGTCTGTCCGGAAAGTAGAAAGTGTACAAGGTTAGGGTCATGTCAAGAGGCGCCCAAATTCAAGACGTCAGTCTCTGAACGGCATTACCTTTTTCTTCTCTAAATCCCGGATCACTTCCATCGTTTGGGTCAAGGTACAGATGGAACAGGCCACTAAGTATAGGCATAAATCGCCTTTCAAAGTATCTGGGTCCACCGGGTAAAGGCACCTTCACCAAGTTTTGCGCGGAGGACGGAGGAGCTCATCGAACCTGGAGCAAGTTACTTGTCGAATGTCAGTCTCCACTGGCCTTTGGACCGCTCCAAGTCCCTCGGGTAGCCTGTAATTATTGTTCGCTCCAGGTTTTGACACAGGGATCTGGCTGTGAGCCGAAAATGTGCGTCTCCACATGAATTTGACGATTGTCTTGTCTTACGAGTTCGGGTTACTACTGACTATCATGATGTAGCATCAAACGCCTTCAAAGCACCCCGTCACGTTCAACGTTGAAATTACATAGTATCTCTGGGGGCTCAAGAGTTTGCCAGAACCGCCCGAACAACCCAGCCAGTGATATTAGATGGGTGCTTGTGCCCATGGAACCTACATCTCTTCTCGAGCCACCCATAACCTTACTACCTTCGAGCCTGCTTCTCCTTCCCTGGTTCAAATTCTGCTGCCGCCTCATCGTCCTTTCCATTCTTTCCGCAGCCGCAAACGCAGAAGGAAACGTTACATGTGCAGGATTGGTACACCACCCCTGTAGGCGAAACGCCTTGTAAGTTCGTCAGTCTCTACAATGTCTCGGAATCTTAATGGCCGGTCTTCTAGTTCTAGGTAAAACGTACAAGTCTGAGGAGCGAGCTTGGGTAAAGAAGCCAAACCTAAAGGTTCGGCAATGAGCGTTCGCGACAGATATGTAATCCTGACTGTAAGTAAAAATTAAAATTAAAATCTATGATATCGTTCTTCCCGGTGTGCTAAACAGTCCAGGTTGGTGCAATGAGCACCGCGCTTCCCCCGGACGGCTGTAACGAGCAACTCGGTTCAATGAATGAACGTGACTTTATTGTATCAGAATGTTGTTGCAACTCAGTTGCCTTTGCGTTGAGCATGCTCTGTTTAAAGTAAATCTCATTACGGTGGTACTGGGCATCATTTCGTACCTGTCAACAGAGCACTAGCACCGGGAATGGCCTCGACGCAGGTATAGTACACCCAATTCGACCAATATACGTATTCATCGGAATGACTCTTCCCAGCAAATGACATTTAGCGAATAGCGTTTAACAGAGATACTTGCAAGGCAGTCGGCAGAGCGAGACATGTTCTTCGGTTCAAAATTCAAGGTAACGTTGGACTCCTCCTTTTTCGCTTTGAACGATGATAATTCTCGTCCAACGGTCTTCTTGCTGATGCGGTCTGCAACAATGAAATAAATGTATTCAATATTTCTATGTTCTTTTCTGGAACCCGGGATCAATCGATCATGGTCTGTTCATTGTTTTTTTACGCAGTTGCCTCACACCCGAGTCTCCCGCTTTTTTTCTTAAGGTTCTAGTAAGATATACCTGAGGACATAGATCTGGTACGAGCTAACTTTGTGAAGAGCATGTATACCTATGAAACCATCACCAAAAACATTGCCTCGACGGAAAACAATGATCTTACTCACTGCAAGTCGACAATAGTTACGATCGGGTTTACTGCTACATCAACGCTTCCATCCCCGATTTCGACATATTCAAGCAGTCGCAGCGATGCTATGCCGTCACATTCAAGCTTGAGTGGAGCTGCAATAGGTGGATCGTCGCTGGAGCAGTTGGAGGGCTGATAGCACTGGGTGCAACTATTCATAAATTTGCGACCAAAATCAAAAACTTATGGAAAAGAAGCAGAAATGACTAAAAACATAAATTTTTGTACTTATGGAAACTGTTATTGTAAACTTATGGAAAACAAATGAATTTCCCCATTGTTCCAATCCATAAGTTTTGTATAAAATGTTTCCATAAGTTTGGAAATTTATGCTTCAATAGGTTTTTGTCTCTTTTTCATAAGTTTTCCCTTTGTTTGGCAAACTTATGGGAAATCGCACGCAGTGTAGTCTTTGTTGTGCTCGGGCTGCTCGTCTGCAGCAGAAAAAAGACCGTTATATCAGCTACTCAACCAATCAGGGAGGTCTTTAGGTATCCGAGTACACCCGGGTATGCTTTTCAATCTACTTGACCGGAAAAGCATCAACGGTTCGATTATGTCACAGGCTCCAGCAGCAGCTTTCCCAATGCAGGTCTATCTGTGCCCGCGCCATCACATACTCCACCACCGACGGACGGACGTCCAGCGAATAAGAGAGGAGTTACGGAAGAGCGGGGCTCAGAATCGTATCGAGATGGAAGACGACTCATTCCGAACGAGGTGCTGGATGGTAGAGCACCTCCTGCATACTATGAAGCTCTAGGACGCGATCTTTGATGATTCCTATAGCTTACTCTCTGCATGGAATGATGAAAAATAAGTACATTAAATGTAGACATTAACCAAGGTGACCATAATCGTGCATTCTCCCCGAATTGGAAGTCAAAGATAAGATAAGATAAATAAGATAAGATAGTAAGTAGCACGCTTCCGTTCCGCAACCGTGCCTAAACCATTTGTAATCTTAGGAAGCCTCGTAAATAGAAGAATGTCATACAAAATAGTAGCGTCACCTCAGCGCCTCCCTACCAAATTTGTAGTTGCGCGTCGTCCGACGTTTCGTTTCGTTTACCAGTTAGAACGATCAGCGTTAACACTTTGACGCAGTCAAAGCTACGTACTCCCAACATTAACGTCAATGTATTTCAGCTCGTCGTCAAAGACCAACATCATCCTCTTTTATGCAAGCGCGACCAATTTCGAGAGAGGATATGGCGAGACAGACTTCGGCAAAAGAGTAACCGTAGAACAATTGAAGAGTCCGCCAATGTCTTTCTATTTGCAAAGGCTTCTTTTGTAACTGATTGACAGGCTTTTCAACGCGAGACTGTCGCGTCGGAGCGCGACAGTCTCCCTTTCCGTCAATCTCGGTTCCCTTGATTAGGTAGGAAGCGCCGCTATTCCATAAACAGGCGCTATCGCGTGACATGACATGATTGTGTTTACGAGGCTTACCAATGTTTGGGCGGCGCCTTCCGTTCTTTGTTCCTTGCTCCTCAGCTCCTTGCCACTGTTTTTTCAGCTGCCCGTGCATATTATATGGCGTTCTTCCAGGATCGGATACCCTACTATGCTTATCCCCATTTCCCCTGAACTTGGGCTGTGCTCAACGGACGACATCCCGGTTCGTAGCTCTTACAACGCAAAAGTTATGAGGCGAGAACGCGCCTCTCTTGACCGTATTTTCTGATGGTGGTCCTACGATTTACGAGTAACTATCCGGCTTCAGCAGCACCAGTCGCTTTCACAGCACCCTACTCTGGTGTCCCCGGTAAGCCCGACGTCCCTCCAGGTTCAAATTAGCAACTCCGCGGTTTGCCTAACTGAGCTGGAACAATCACTCCGCTAGCGCTGGGTGGCCAAGATATTAGAGCCTGCTTATGCACATGAACGCTATCTTTCTCTCCTCGAACCACCCACTATATGACTGTACTACCTTTCGGAAAGAGCTGGAAACTGCTTCTCGCTCTTCGGTCCTCTTTCAGTCTCATCATCATTTGCATTCTTTTCGCGACTGCAAATGCAGAAGGAAATGTTACATGTGCTGGTCCTGCGCTGGATTGGTATACTACCCGTGTAGGCGAAACGCCTTGTAAGTTTGTCAGTCTGCTCTACAATGTCTCGGGATTTTGACGATCGATATCCCAGGCAAGACATATGAGCGTTTGCGACAGATATGTAATCCTCAATGTCAGCGAAATTCGTAGAGTCAAACTTTTTTTCCCTCTCAATTTTTATCCGGTGTGCTAAACAGTCGAGGTCGGTGCAATGAACACTGCGCTTCCCCCGGACGGCTGTAACGAGCAACTCTGTTCGTCGCGTTTTCAACTCATTCCATGGATGTGACTTCACCTTTCTATTCTGTAGCAGAATGCTGTTGCCACTCAATTGCCTTTTCGTTGAGTATGCTCTGTCTCAAGTAAGTTCCATTAAGGCGGTGCTGCCCTTCCTTGATCTTGAGGGCTTAGCCTTTTTGGCATCATCTTGATTCCATAGCTGTCAGCAGAACATCGGCACCGGGAGTGGCTTCGACGCAGGTATAGTACAGCCAACTTACCGATACGTAATCGTCGGAATGACTCTTGGCAGGAAATGGCGTTTACCAGAGATACTTGCAAGGTATTCGGCAGAGCGGGACATGTTCTCCGGTTCAAAACCTAAGGTGCGTTAGACTGCTTCGTCCCTTTTCGCCTTGAACGATGACAATTTCTGTAATTCTCGTTCAACAGTCTTCCTGTTGTTATCCAATCGGCGGTCTGCAACAATGAAATAAAAATTTTCAATAATCTCTATGGCCTTTTCTGGACCTCGGGATCCTGGTCTGTTCATGATTTTTTTTGCATATCATGCAGTTGCCTCACATCTGATTCTCCCGCGTTTTTGTAAGGTTCTAGTAAGATACTTGAGGGCATAGACCTGGTACGAGCTAACTTTGTGGACAGCATATATACCTATGAGACCATCACCACAAGCATCGCTTCGACGGATAACGATGCTTTTACTCGCTGCAATTCGACAACGGTCAACGCTTCTTCTTCTTCTGACATTATTACGGTTGAATCAACTGTTACACTCACGCTTCTACCCGCGATTTCGACACATGCGAGTAGCAACGGCGATACTTTACCGCCACGTTCAAGCTTGAGTGGAGCCGCAATAAGTGGGATTGTCGCTGGAGCAGTCGGAGGGCTCATAGTACTTGTTGTGCTTGGGCTACTCGCCTGGAACAGAAAGAAGCCCGTCCCACCAGTGATTGAGCCATTC
Organism: Collybiopsis confluens; assembly: GCA_013368555.1. Taxonomy (NCBI): domain Eukaryota; kingdom Fungi; phylum Basidiomycota; class Agaricomycetes; order Agaricales; family Omphalotaceae; genus Collybiopsis; species Collybiopsis confluens. The sequence goes on from JAACJN010000003.1 coordinate 164,156, forward strand.
AGGGGGTTCAACTACGGACACCTGGGTATGCTTTTCAATGTACTTTTTCTTGCACCAGGAAGGCATTAATGATACGGTCATGTCACAGGCTCCAGCAGTAATCTGGCCGATAAAGGTCTTTCCGGAGGTGGCGGAATAAATGACGTTTCAGGTGCATACGGGCGTCCAGCAAAGATGGGAAAAGTTGTGGAAGAGAGGAACCCACAATCCCATGGAGTTGGAGGACAACTCCTTCCAAAAAAGTTGCTGGATAGCAGAGCACCTGCAGATAAAGCTCAAAGACGTCCAATAAGAGACATTGTAATTATATAATTGAGCATTGATATATCAACATTCTTCTATATATAAAAAATGTTGATATAGCAAGGGGGCGAAATAATAATTTGTTGCTGGAGCAGTTGTTGAAATAAAAGCGATAGAAGCTTAGATTTTGGTCTAGTAGCTGAAAGCCCTAGCAAACGATGTACTAGCTACTTATATAGTAATACTACAGCAGTACAGTGGCACAAAAAGACAATAAGTACAATGAGAACTGCAAAAAATAATAAGACAATGAGGCGCCCAAGACGACAATCAACCTTGCTTGTCAAGGTGATATTGCACTCCGATATGGTGTCACGGGTTTCAGCAGATTTACCCCCATCGATGTCTCCAGGGATGGCAAAAGAAGTGGCGACGCTGTTGGATATAGACCTTTAGCCAAGATTAGAGAAGAGAGGAACGTCGAGTTTTTGGATGGAGGACAACTGAAGACAACATAGCGCCTCCCGCATATGAAGCTCGAGAACGTAGCCTTAGTTCTTGACCTTTGCATTTACTCTAGTACAGTAAATATGCCGCAAGTGATGCTCAATATCCTACTGTATTCTTCATTCGAATGGCCGTTCTCGATAAAGCTACACGGTGATAAGATAAGATGAGATAAATTAAGATAAGATAGAGCGGTCAATAACGGGACTTTCAACGCTCCTTTTTGTTCTTTGTTCTTTCGCTCCTTGTCCTCTGTTCAGCTGCTCGCGCCCATTGTATTTAATCCCGAGGTCTGGAATTGACCACCTTTATCTGAACTTTATATCTAATACTGCTTTAGCTCGATATGGTCAAGACCTTATCATCGTATGCGCAGCACATATTCTCGTTCAAGCGACGCATCGACGACAAATTTCCCAAGTACGACCCCTCTACCATCTCCCTCACCAGAATTCATGAGATTATTCACCTTTGCGACCGCGATATTGACGACTTTAACACCGAAATCATACGTTTACAGGTAAAGAAGAGTAGAGTTGAAGAGTACAAGATTTACGTGAAATCGCTCCTCCCGTTAGCCGCGGACTACATTCCACCCATTCATCGGCTTCCGAACGAGCTCTTACTCACCATATTCGAACTTTCGTCCAGTAGTAACGAGTTACGCTTCAGGAAATCGGCTTGCAGCAAGGCATCGTCCCCTGGGGTCTCGCCTAAATTCCCTCAGCTACCAACACTCGCAATCAGCAATGTGTGCACCAGATGGCGTGGTTTGGCTTTAGGGACCAGCAATCTATGGTCCCAGTTGAAATTGGAGTTTATCGAGTCAGAACTTGAGCCGAGTCTTTATGACGGCCTCATCTCCATGCTCCAGTTGTATTTATCCCGTTCCAGATCCGCCCCTCTTTATCTGCAAGTCAATATCCGCATAAATAAATCCCATCATACCCCGAAAGGACCATTCGTCTACGCGTTGGTGCTTCTCTTCAAACACCACAATCGTTGGCGAAGTTTCAAGCTTGATTCGAAACACAAACTCCAGCTACACAGGATTGAAGCGATCCGCGCTGTCTCGTTCCCTATCCTCGAAGAAATGACAATCACTTATCCCAATTCCCTCATTTCAACTCAAGACCTCAACCTGTTTACCCAGGCCCCTCTGCTGCGGCGATTTCATACACCAGATTTCCGAATGAAGTCCAGCTTTCCTTGGCGCCAGCTTACTTGTTTGGATATCCATGCACCGGATGCGGCTAGCATCTTCCGGCATTGTCCGTCTCTAGTCACGCTCAAGTTGAGGTCCCCGGCTGGATGGATCGCTTATAAGGAGCCTGCGATATCGCTGAACAACCTAAGGTCGTTGACTTTGGTTGTAAAACTTGCTCCCGAGGAATTTTTGGAATGTGTTTTTTCGATATTCACGACGCCTGCGTTGGTTGAGCTGGTTGTGGATACAGACGAGCAACCAAAGGACGAGGACAAGAACAATAAAGAAACGCGGCTTGCGCTGTGGCCTGCACTAGCGTTTGACACGTTCCTGTCCAGGTCAGCTTTCCGTCTTGAAATGCTTTCAATTCGACGCGTCAAGATTTCCGATAAAGAGCTCATCGATGCTCTTTGGAAGATGCCTTCGATTGTCGATTTTGGGATCGATGACGGTGATGTCAAGCCTAGTCCTATCTCGCCGGAACTTATATGGAGCTTGCATTCGCTCCAGACTGTGCTCAAGAGTCGGTATCAGTCTCAGGAGCAGGAAGTGGTCATTATAGTCCCCGCCAGTTCTGGCTCCGATTCAATTTCTGCCAAATTGAAACCCGAGCCTGAGCCTGTCGAGCCTGTCGAGTCCACGTCCGCATCCAAGTTTGAAACTCAAGTCGCGGAGTCCACGTCTGATTTTGGCAAAGATTCGGATATGGTACCAATCCTCGCTTCCCCTTCGCAGACGTGGCAGACAACGCGACTGTATCTTCCTCCTCCTCCTCCGCCAGGCCTGTTGCCAAACTTGCGTCGTTTGTCAATGAAGGTCAATGGTTCATACTTCAATGACACGTTGTTCGTTAGGATGGTCTTGTCTCGCTGGTTACCACAGACCACTTCCACTTCACCTGTGGACCTTTCCGGTGGGATGGATCACAGTTCTTTGGGGACGACGTCGGTCGCAGTCGTGAGGGGAGACACAAGGCCGGGCTTGGAACCTGGTCAGTTTTTGGAGGTGGATTTGCGATTCCAGACGAGGAAGCTTAAGCGGGGAATCTATGCACCGTTACTTGCTCTCGGGAGGGGAGAGCTAGGTGTAGATGAGTTTAGTACTTCTGGGGTTCGGTAAGGCGCAATTTTGACAATGACAACGACATCCTTTTTTTTTTTTTTTTTTGCAGTATGTATGTAATGTATATTTATGTATATAAACTTTTTTTGCTCCTCGAAATAGAATATTTTTCATTTTGCCGTCTGGGATGTGGACGCGAAGGTGTCACGTCACATGATGCTTCCCACTGGCTGACTTGCCTGGCTGAATTCTCTTCCATGATCAAGTGAGTGTACTTGGCCCTGTTCAGCTTTTGGACGATGTTGATCTTCCAGGCTTCGAGGCGTCACTGTCACTTTCCTATCTCCAGCGATGTCCAGCTCCAAATCCATGACGACCTATCAGCAATCTTCCACTTCTGTATCCCTTGTTTTGGCTGAAAGTTCTGCTCGAACGGTCTCATCTTATCTCCATACAAATATTCCCCCAGACGACAAAGAAATAGCCCAGTTCTCACAGGTGCTCAATGAATCCCTCGAACGCCGGGAATGGCTCGACAATGATCTCCGCTATCTCGAATCTGCGATTCTCAGATGCAGACAGGAGCGGCAGCACCTCGCACAAGTCATCCACGAACACAAAGTCGTCCTATCTCCCGTCCGCCGTCTACCCACCGAGCTCATAGTCGAAATTATCTACCATATCCTAGGAAATGAGGAATTAGATGACATTCTGGACCTTTCTCGTGGTTTATGGCCACTCTCACAAGTCTGCGGATCTTGGAGAGCCGCTATCCTCGGACACAACTCATTCTGGACGACCGTGTATCTCCCGTGGAGGATCGACTATCCACACTATGCCGTTCACATTCTATCACTTTTCCTAGAACGGTCTGGAGATAAACCGCTAGCGGTTGACTTTAGCTGCCGCGATGGAAACGGGGCAAGCCACATTAACGAATTCACACGAACCCTCCTCGGCGTTCTCCTCGCTCAATCTCATCGGTGGGAAACATGTCGTCTTGCTGTCCCCGCCGGAGTGTTGAAACATCTCGCAGCATCCCGTATCGCCCGGACTTCGCCAATCATTCGTTCTTTCGACCTCACACTCGAATTAGCCTTTGGCGCACGGCCGGCCGAGCTCTACGAAATCTTTGCAGAGGCTAAAGAACTTCGTCGTGTCAAGCTTTCCGGAATACCCATCATACACACTGGTCTCCGACTTCCATGGACGCAGTTGACGACGTACGATGCCTTTCAAGAGTTTCCGGAGAACCATCTCGCTACGCTAAAGTTGATGACAAGCCTCGTGGAATGCAGACTGGTGTCTACGAGACACTGGCATCGGATTCCGAGGACGGATAGCGACGCCAGTGTGGTTAAGCTGCCGAAGCTGAAGAAGATGGAATTGGTCGGGAAAGCGGGATTGTTGTTGCAGTTTCTTCATGCGCCTGGGTTGAAAGCGCTCTCCGTGACAGGTTCTCAGAATGATGGGGATCCTGTTGCAAACGCGAATGCGAACCTCCACGGGGCCCTTGCCAATCTCATCAATGCGAATACCAACCTCCAAACTATCGTCGGATTACTTCCTCCTAATCTCGTTCCTAATGCCAATGCCAATGCGAATATGAACACGGAACCAGGTACATTACTCAGGTCCTTCCTGGACAGATCTAGATGTCGACTTGTGGAACTGGAACTTGAATCGGTTCCATTGGTTGAGAGCGTGTTGAGTGTGTTGAAGCACAAGAGTGTCGAGGAGAGCCTGCAGAAGTTGGTTTTGTCTCTCACGCTGAAGGGACTCGGGAGTCTAAGTGGAAATGGGAATGGAGGTGGAGGTGGAGGTGGGAGCGAGGGTGCCAGCGGAGTGTTTAGAGATCTGTTGGAGGTTTTGAAATATAGTCGCAGAGATGCCGATAGTGGTGGTGGTAACGATGAAGAAGAAGGAAGGAACCATGCTGTTTTCCTGACGAATCTGGAGGAACTCGAGTTCAGTATATATCGGAGCTGGAATGATGATCTCTGTGCGAGGGAACTGGTTGGGATGGTGCTTTCAAGGTGGGCTCTCCCTGGGTCTGGTCCTGGTTCCGGCTTGGGGTCGAGTCTGAGTTCGGGGCAAGGGTATAGGCAATGGAAGCGCTTAAAAAAGTTCGTACTGGAGACGAACACGGAATGGCTCCCCGAATTTGATGCTTTGGAAGAAGCGAGGAAGGAAGGATTAGATATCTGTCTTGATTTGCGTTAGATGGGATGGAGGGGAAAGAGATTAGGAAGGCGGAGGCCCATGGTGCCGAGCCGTACGCACTTTTCAGTTGCTTGTTCTTGACGCAGTCTTCATCCACCTTTCACCTACATATCTATGTCTTTCTTTTTTGGAACTAGATATCTCTAGCGCTAAATGGACAATTTTTTCTTTTCTTTGCTGTACTTGTAACGCATCCTCCATCTCACCCAAATCACTGTACAGAGCCATTCATGCATTGTATCCAATCCATATCACGACATTAAATAATAAAATTTAAAAGATAAGGTACATACATAACACTTCCGCAACATAATCTTCTATAAGAAAATGATAGATTCGCTTTCGAAGTCAACGTGGCCGAAGATATAGTAATCCAAAAGTTGACGCGAGGGACCCTTTAGCGTCAAAGGAGCTGCTTCCTCTCTCAATTCGTTGGTTTATGATATGGGCTCGCTAGCACGCCCGCACCCTCCATACACTCCTTCCCGCTCTTATCTCTTCGATTTGCGCTGCTTAGCCTTCCCACTTTTACTCGGCGTCGAAGGTGCAGCTGATTCCTTTTTGTTATCCTGCACTAACTCTTCCTTCAACTCTGACTCTTTCCCCTCGTTCGCGGGCGTCGGCTGCGCATCGGGCTTAGACTTGGGCGCGGCAGAGCCCCGATGCATAAGTTGAATCAAAAACGACGCCACGCTACCCGAAAGGACGTACAACAGCCAACGTGGAACTTTGACGAGGACATTGTAGATTGTAGTCAGTGCTATGCCGAGGTAGTGTAAAATCCACTCGCTGTAAAAAAGAAAGAAAAAAGAACGTATTAGCCATTAATATGAGCCCAAGAAGGGAAGATAACGCGGCTACGAGGGGTGTTGGAGCGGGGAAGGACGAAGATGAGGTGTAAACGCATTAATAATATACTCACTTGCTCCCACCAGGCCCGAACGAGCTATCCCAAGGCGGAATTTGGGTATACGCTTCGCTAGTTAGCAATTCGCGTAGAGCGCCCTCACGGAGACGTAGCCATTGAGGCTTAATGAAACGAAGTGTTTGACCGCGGTCTTGGAGGATGACGAAAGTTGGTGCTCTATGGAAAAGGTTCAACAGGCCCTCGAACAACGAGAAGAAAATAATAGAAACATACTGCCATACACCCCATTTAGTGGTGATATAGGTAACATTGAGATAATCTATTCGTGCCCATCGTAAATGAGGCATATCGTTCGCGATAAGCGTTTCATTGAATGTTTCGTCAAACACTTGATCCACATATTGGGACATTCCGCCCCCTTGAGCAGTTGTACTTGCGGAGCTAGGCAAAAGATAAGGAATGCGCAGAAAATTGTGAATACAAGACACGCACACAACGATAATCCAGGTCCTATTCTTTTCTTCCTCCTCCGTCATGACCTCGTTAACAATTGTATCGTTATAGCTCGCATCTGTTATCATCGGAATCCTTGAATCCCAAGGGTATGCTCCGGCTGACGTTAAACCTGCCACAGAAGCGATACTGCTGATGTTTAAGCCTGCTTTGGCAAAAAAGGAGGAGACCGGGCCTGAAGAGAGTATTCGATCGAGACCAGCAGAGGCGGAAAAGCCTTTGGGATTTTGTTGTGCTGGTTGGGTGGAAGCTGGAGCCGAGTATTCCTGAGTGACTGGCTGGCCTGGTTTCCAGCCTTCAGAGAAATATTGGGCATGGACGGAGCAGACTATGGCAGCCCATGGAACGAAGGAAAGCTTCATAGTGGAATGAAAGGAAAAGGCTTCCTTCCTTCCTTCGGGACCAGGTGATTTTCGGGTTCGGCGGTCCGAATCTCCGAGGGTATTTTCTTCCACTAGGTATGACCGACGTTGCCAATACGCGCGCTTTGATCTTTTCAGAATGCTGTCCGATGAGTCTTGATCAAGTTGATGGGGAAGGATAAAGGAAATTCGAGGTCAGGTAGCAAGGAAGGACTGGTGGTTGTGCGTGTTCAAAATTCTGTTCAATTGTATGGTAGACCGACGTTGAGAGTCATCGCAGATTCGTTTTGAACATTCAGACTTGCTGGTCGCATTCCCTCTCGCCGACGACCCAGCTCCCTCGCGACACCCAGGGTCCAAAACGAGATCTATACCAGTGAATACATTTCAACGGGCATCACACGGTATTGCTAACTCATTACACATGCTCTTTCTCTCAGCTTCCTCCGAAACCTATGGATTCTACCCCGCTGTATAAAACTAGTTATTTCGTCATGACCATCTCTCATGGCATCTTCCACGTATCGTCTCCTCCGCAATGGCATCCTCAATCTCCCGAGGCCCTCTCCGGCGTGTAAACCTTTAGCGGAAAAGCTGTTGCAGAAGGATGCACAAAACTTTCATTCTCTCTTTCGGTCGGGGTTTCACAATCATCTGAGTCACCAGTGCGTACCCCTTTGCCTTTTGAACGTTTTCCAAACTTTAACTCAATGGCTGCTCTTTTTCTTTTTTGTAGCACTCTAGCGGCGTACGATCTCGGAGCACCGCCAGCACTCCTTCAGAAAATCTTTGACAACGAAGCCAAGACTCAGCGGACGATTGTCATTGAACCAAAGGACGAGGAAATCAAGATCACGGATAGTAATTGGACTAGTCACCTCGGGGATCAACAGTACGTTCCTACCCCATTTTCTACTTTCGCTATTCCTGAACGTGTTCTTTTTAGTGCTTACAGCAGATTTGTCAAGTTCTTCGAAGAACGCGTTAGTTCCTTCGGGGTGGTCAAGACTTTAGAACAATTCATATTTTCTCCGGAGGCGAATGGGGAGGGCAGAACGATGCTCGCGAGGCTGATGAGTGGAATGTAAGCTGTTTTTTCTTTCTATATATTTTAGTGGTTCACAAACGCATTCCCAGTGCCCATCCCTTTATTCTGGTCGGAGTAAGTATAACGACACTCTTGGGTTCGTCCCGAAACTGATCTTCAAGTCGTAGTACGGGCTAGAATTCGGAAACGATGCATTGGTCGCTACAGGTAAGCCTTCAGTGTGAAAGTAGGTTTACATCACCGCCTTTTAACTGCTCCCGATGTCTAGGTCTTGCCTCAGCCGCAATCCACAATGCTGACGCGCCCAAGTTATACGAACCACTGACCGCTACTTCCTTGGCGCCCTCCTCCGCCAACCTTTCAATACTGGAAATTCTCTCCCTCGTGTACACCTCTCCCACTTTAGCCCCACCAATGCCGTATGACCCCAACGCCCTCTTCACCACACGCATCTCCTCCGCACTCTCCAATGGCAGGAAAGAAGCCATTCTAGACATGTGTTCCCGCTTCCACGTTCCCCCAGCCATTAGCGAAACAAAAATGCAGGAGAAAATCGAACAACTCGTATGGGCAACTGTCTTGCTGCTATTCTCCACCGGCAGAGAAGAGAGAAAACCGCGATTGGATTTCTTCCTCATGCATCTTGTTACATCCTCTATCTTCTTGAAGAGCTATATCCGGGTGTTGGAAGATCCGATGCATAGGGTGTTGATTGTGAAGGCTTTTTTGCCTACGATGTTGCTTTATCTGATATCGAGGGGCAGACCGGTGATTCAACCGCATCTTGTTATGCAAGCGACGGATAAACCGAGGCCGCCGTATGGTTCCACACCTCCGTACACTTCCAAGGGTACGGGATTGGGTAGTCCCCTTGATAACAACGAGTATAATCCTTGGCCGGCGCTCATCGAAGCGTCTCTGTATGCTTCGGATTCCCATGTGTTGAAGACGATACGGACGTTGATATTTGCTGCGAGAGAGTATGGGGATACCCCTTCTGGGTCGGTACTTGGGGCGGTCAAGAGGGAGGAAAAGCCTCAGAAGAGCGCAGAAGAGTCGATTCCGGGATCATCGAACCTCGATGGATCGATATTCGTTCGTGCTGCGGGGATGTTGATGGATTATATGGGGTGGACGACGTGTGGACAGACGGAGAGAGATGATTGGGATCGGAGTGCACTTGGTTGGGATGATGCGTGGAAAGGTGGAGATGACAGGAATTCGATCTAGAAATGGATAGGTGGTTCGTTCAATTGTGAAAACTTTAACTCTCAGATTCCGTTGGATAGCAAGTACCAGAATGTCAAACAAGCATGCGCTCAACGTCAACAGTGATCTATATGATGTTTGAGCCTGATTTGAAGAAAAAGGAAGAGACTGGGCCTGTCACCTCATGCAACGCTCGACCGCCTTGACCACAATGGCAGATGGATCCGAATTCGAGCATTCCTGAAGTACTGTTCCAGAGCGAGTCCTGCATGACAGAATAGAGCAAGCATCAGCTTGGTCGTCGTGAAAGGAATGTTCCGGCCCGGTTCCGGGTCTCTGCTTCCTGCCGACGCCGAGTGACGTCCTGTCTTACTCTCTCATCAGTCTCATCTATGTTTCCCATAGAATGCATCTTGTACCATGACCGCTATTTCCCACCGCATCCTGCGTAATGGTGTTCTTAATCTCCCTCGCCCATCTCCGACTTGCAAGACTTCGACAGAGAATTTGCTTTGGACGGACGCTCAGAACCACCACGCTTATTTCAACCAAGCCGGGTTTCATAATCACCTCAGTCATCAGTAATTCCCCCCAAAAAATTCTGTCTTTTCGTAGAAGCTTTGACTGATAAAATTGAACTGTGCAGTATACTCGCAGCGTACGACTTAGGCGCGTCTCCTGGCCTTCTACAAAAGATATATGACGACGAAGCCAAGACGCAACGACCGATCGTTCTCGACGAAGAGAAGAATAAGGCAATACATGTAACCGAGGAGAATTGGGATCAGTATCTCGGTAATTCACAGTCAGTATCTTTTCGATATCTTTGTCGGCACATTTCAAACAATGTTCTTTTATAGTGCCTACAGCGGCTTTCTCAGTTTGTTTCAGAATCAAATTGTGTTGAATGGAGCCGTGAAAACTCTAGCGGCGTTTGTGTTCTCTGAAAGTGTCAATGAAAAGGGAAAAGTCATGCTTACTCGTCTTATGAGCGGAGTGCAAGTCATGTTCGGTCGTGATTTACGCTGTCCTCCCTAATTGAATTTTCTACAGTGTTCATCCTTTCATCTTGGTCGGAGTTGGTGCATTAATACTCTTCAATTTTCGTTCGCTAATCCTCGCAATTAGTATGGATTGGAATTTGGGAACGACGCTGTGGTCGCTATAGGTACTGTCTCTCGAAAACCGGGCATATGTCGATTATGCTGCTTACGAGGGATCTCTGAGCATGTTAGGATTGGCCTCAGCGGCAATTCACCAGCCGACCGCCGAAGAACTGTTCCAGGCCGAAACTGAACCACAACCGAGTCCCCCTTCCTCAGACAACGACTTGACCGTCCTCGAAATCCTTTCTCTCGTCTACGCCTCCCCCATCCTTAAACCACCCATGCCCTACGATCCAAACGCCCTCCTCAGTACCCGTATTAAATCTGCCCTTTCAGACGGTAGACTAGCTCAACTCCGCTCTCTATGCTCCAAATTTTACGTCCCGACAACGCTCAGCTCGGAAGAAATGGATCATAAAATCGAACAGCTTGTCTGGGCCGCTATCCTGTCACTTTTCTCCACGGGAAAAGAAGGCAGAAAGCCCCGACTGGATTTCTTCCTCATGCATCTCGTCACGTCTTCCATCTTTTTGAAGAGCTATAACCAGGTGTTGGAAGACCCGGCGCATCGAGCGATGATCGTCAAGGCTTTTTTGCCTGTGATCCTTTTGTATGTTATGGCGAGGGGGAGACCGGTGATTCAACCGCATCTTGTGATGCAAGCGACGGATAAACCGAGGCCTCCGTATGGGTCTACACCTCCGTATGTTTTCAAGGGTACGGGACTGGGTAGTCCGTTGACCGATGAGGATTATAATCCTTGGCCTGCGCTTATTGAGGCGTCTTTGTACTCCTCGGATTCACATGTTCTAAAAACGATGAGGGCGTTGGTGTTTGCTGCGAGGGAATATGGGGATGTGTCTGCTGGGGCGGTGGTTGGGGCGGTCAGTGAGACGATACCCGGTATAGCGAAACTTGATGGATCGATGTTTGTACGTGCGGCAGGGATGCTGATGGATTATATGGGCTGGACTACGTATGGACAGAAGGAGAGGTACGATTGGGATCGAAGTGCGCTTGGTTGGGAGGATGCGTGGAAAGGTGGAGATGAGAATTGAGCTGGATATTGATAATTGAAATTTGGGGATGTGAATGAATAATGTGTAGGCAGATGGGATCAAAATCAAAGTGTATTCCTGTTCGGATTCGCTATGAACACTGGAACACCATCTAAGTTTCGAGGCCTTACTCTCACCCTCATTCGACGGTGTTTTACCTGTACCACTGGCGAATATGACTATACAAGGACGGCGTCGTTCTGGACCAGAACACCATTTTGGATTTCTTCAAAGCAAAGACCAACGTGGTGAGTGTATCATCACTGAGCATGATTTTCTCAGTACGCTTTATGAGTTCCGAATTCTATAATTTTTCATGTTGACGACGATTATGAACATAAATTTCCCGAAGATCTACCTTTGCACGAAACAGGTCCAAATGCGCGGTGTGGCGGACGTATCTTGCCATTTTCGATGAGAATATGATTGGAGAAGCTCGGGACGGGCTGGGTTTAATGCTAATTTTTGTATGTCTCGAAATACTGGGTCCATCTCCGATAACCTGAAGACCAGTCACTATTACTTGGCAGGTCTTTTCTCAGCCGTCATCATATCGTTGTTGGTAGAAGCCTCGCAAAATCTTCAGCCTGATTACCCTCAAATATCTGCTATACTCCTGTCTCAATTAGTATTACAGTCAGGCTCTACAAGTACAGGCAATGGCAGCGGCGGCTCTTCCTTCGCGCTCGATCCTGCCTCCAAGTTTATTCCAGATACAGTGGCATACACAGGACGTGTGGGTTAATGGTCTATGGGCCATCAGCCTCACCTTTAGCCTCGTCGTAGCGCTGGCTTCTGTTCTGATCAAACCATGGCTCCGTCGGTATCTAGCGTTTCGCTCAGGGATCCCAGCCGAGCGAAGCCATCTCCGTCAATACAGGTATATGGGCTTTGAGACCTGGCAGGTCTCGACCATTGTCGACTCACTGCCGGTCATTGTGCACATCTTTTTGCGGGCTATCCCTAGTCGGGCTCGTCTTGTTCGTTACCCCCCCTCTATTTTTTACTTTCGTGCATCATTGGAGCTATCACCTTGGAGGCGTCTTAGCCATCCGATTTCTCCCATGCCTTGAATCCCTGGATCCCTGGTCCATTCCTTGAGACGTTTTTTTGTATGTACTGCTTGATCAATATATTTAGTGTTTTCTCCTCCCAGGCCCCCGAGCATTCAATGATCTTCTACCAGCATCCCCCTGATCATCAAGAAATCCACCAATCTCCAGCGCGTTCCGTGCTGCTTGATTTATATGTTTGAATCGGTCAGGTCCCAGGTGGATTCCACCAAAATAGCGCGTGACTATTACCAGCACATTATTGATTTCCTAGCATAGTGTTGAAGGTAAGAGTAGTATGATACAAATTATATACTTACTAGGATCTGTAGGAGATGTGCTAGACGTCCACCTGCCGCTGTTTCCCCATCGTCGTCATTATCTGCGCAAAAGAATCAATTTTAGGCGATGAAGATTGGATAGGAAAAAGGATCTGTGATAACCTTGGTGAAGAATCTTTCCAACTTGACATCTCCAGGCGTTGATGATTGGATGCGCTGCTCGTGATATATGTCGATCTGATGAAAGATATAAGAGGATGATTGGAATCTAAAAGTGAACGCTGAGTTTTTGGCATTGAATGACCTGTCTTACTTGCCTGCGATGGATCAGTAATCGCACACGCACGGCCAACGAAGGCACTCTTGCGATCTAAAATAGGCTCTGCTTCAAATATTTGTACACCTTCAGGCAATAGAGGCGGCTGAATTGGGGTCGGAGCCCCGTTGTCCAACGGTGGTTGTTGTCCATTTCGTATTTCCGAAGCCTCGTCTCGTAACAGTTCATCTGCCTTTTGCGCACTCAGATGGTCCTCGTACCATCGAACACAATGATCGAGCACATTCTGCAGCCCGTCGAATACGCAAACGGCGTCTTGGGTCCATTCGACTCCATTAGCTGATATGTACGTTCGTAATATTGAACCAAATAGATTGTAATCAACACCAAAAGCGCCGATGTATCTGGAAAGCAGTTGGAGTTGGGGGGGTGACTCTGCAGGATACGTCGGCGGCAAAGAGATCAGCACTCTGATCTTGATATCTTCATATGGAGAAGGAAAGCTATACTTGTCAAGAAGAATGTGCTTGAAAAACCAGACTAACCTACTCTATGGTAGCCTCAAAACGAATGGTTTTGTCAGAGGTAGATTTTGATAGGTGAAGAGCATCGTCGCCGTAGATGGATTTCAACACTGACAATGGTTGTGAATGATTGGGGCATACTGTAATACTGATTACTTGCCTTCTATTTCTGAGCCAACTGCTTCAGTCTCCGGTGAAGATAGTAGCTCGTCGATGAGGCCATCTACCGATAAGTCTGGCGGTGCCGGTGAAGGTCGAGATGAAGCCATGGGCGCTAAACCAATTCATTGCAGTGTCTCACATTCACTATGAAGCGACTGCGGGAAACCAACAGCAGCTCGAACGTCAGTCGCAACACCAAGCGGGCGAAATCAGTCCAGGCGTGTGCAAACTGCAAGAAAAACAAAACTCGATGCGAAATATTGGATGTCCAGGTACAACAGCCCATTCGCTGCCATCGGTGTCGAGTATTGGAGGTAGAATGCTCTTACCAGGATATGGACCGGGGCGTCTTCGAAAGCCATCTGACAGTCAAGGAGAAGTCTAGGAATCCAACTCCAGAAACAATAACAGAGATCGCACCCGGCTACGCTTCCACCTCAGCTCCAGCCAACGCCCCAGGCAGCTCAAACGCTTCAATGCCCGAAGACGTTTATCCCAATAAACCTCATCAACTCTGGGACTTCATTCGCGATCCAAAAGACTCGCTGGACTGGTCAGCGCCCCTACAAGCCATGGGTCAACTTATGAAGCAGGCCTCAACGAGTTCTGACCCGTATCCTCCTCCTCCTCCTCCAGTCTTTAACGATTCTTTGGACAACATACTTTCACCCGATCAAATCCACTTTCTAATTAATACGTACGTCTAGTCGACATTTTTTCACCATTATTCTCAAAGTCTTCGCCTAGCTTCGAACGCGATTATCTTCCATGGCTAAATTACACGCCCATTCACGATACTCATAGACCGATTCTCGACCTTATCTACTGCACCATCACTTCTCGTCACCTCGACGAATCAACGTGTGCTGTCGTCGCACCGCGGTTGAACTCCCTTACTGCCGACAAGATCTCTAAAATTATCTTCCAACCTCGACCCTCTGAGAAGCTTGAGGCGATTCAGAGCCTAATTATTCTCTCCCTGTGGTCTCCGCTGTTCGACCCCAGTGAAGACGGCTACGATGGTCGCCTCCTCGTCGCGTCGGCTGTCAGTATGGCACACGATATGCATTTGGATGACGCTCCTCAGCAAGCTATTACCTTGAAGCAAAAAAGTGCTCGGGGAGAGCATGTATTAGATAAAGATATGGCTGACGCTATGAATAACAGTCGTTTGGTGGGCTGAGCATCCTCTTTCCTGTGCTACTCGTCGAATTCATATTCCATCCAGTGGTTTCTCCTCACGAACGTAGAGTCGCTGTTAGTTCCTCCCCTCTCTGTTCAATGAAAATCCTGGCTGATTTTCTTTCTAGAGTGTGCCTTGGTAGTGGACGGAACCCGCTATCCAAACGAAACGCTTCGTATCTGGTTCTCCTCCCATTATCTCCCCATCTCGACCTAGACGATATTATTTCGGGAAGAGATTTGCGGCAGAGACTCCTCGCTGAAGTGTTTGATATTGTCGAGGCAGGTTTCGCAATCCGCTTCCAGTCTCTTTCAGAAAAAGATATCAACGCTTGGTATGCTGGATTCACACATGTCCTAAGCAACCTCGCGCGCGTCACGCGTGTAATACTTCCACTGTCTGGTACGTCCCTTCCAACCATAATGCTCACGGGTGTCGCTGAAACTCTCTTTTTAAAACTCAGTCGTATCCAAATCTGAGCAATTTTATTACAAATTCCTGAACATCATCGTGCGGTCCTGTCGCCTGCTTATCCTCTATCAAGCCGCTATTACTGTCAGACAATATTTTCTTTCCCAACGCAAGCCCAGCAAAGGCGGAAAGGAAAAAGAAGACGATGACGAAAACGACAACACCCAGTTTTGGTTCCGCCAAGTCCGTCCACATGGCCTTAATGTCCTCATTATATGGGGAAGAGAGAGTATGATGCTGTCGGAGAGCATCCTCGTCACTCTCCTTGAGCTCGATATAGACAAGCTGGGTGCTGTACCTGATTATATGTTCAACATGATCGCGTTCGCGGCGAGCTATATCATCGGGTGTAGGATTCTTGTTTTGAGATCGTTTGGGTTTGAGATTCCGGGGTCGGGGGAGAAGTTGATGAAGATGTGTATTGAGAGGCTTGAGAGGGCGTGCCAGGGTTGCGGTGGTGGTGGTGTGCCGATGGCGAGAAAAGCTGCGGTGCTGATTAAGGAGATGCAGGAGAAGTGGGAGGCGAGGTTGATGGCGTTTTATGAGACTCGGAGTAGAGCTCAGGTTGAGGGAAACGAAAATGCGCCGACGACTGCAGCCGCAACGATGGATTCCCGTCGGGCTCTAGCAGTTTCTCAATCTTTTCAGTCTCAGCCGCCTGCGAGCCATATGAATCCACATACGCCCTCTTCATCCTCGTCACCGTCGTCACCGTCTCCTTTCCCTCAGCCTGCTTTATTACCCTTTCTAGGTTCATCCTCTCCCTCTTCATCCTCCTCCACATACACACCCCCATTGGCTCATGTACCAGCTCAATCATCTTCGGGGATCCCTTCCTCTTCGGCTACTATTCCAAGCTTCCTCGATCTACCAGACCATTACTTTGATCAAGGTTCGTTGTTTGGGTTCACGAACAACCCGGGTGCAGGAACTGGACATACTGGCGTGGAGATGGAATCTAGGACGAGCTCTGACTTTGGTGCTGGTACCGGTGCCGGGAATCCCAACTGGGGCACAAACATGAACACGAGCAGCGGACTACCGGGGGTGGGAGCTCGCGGAAGTGGGGCAGCAGCAGCAGCAGCTGGGGTTGACGGAGGGTGGTTCGATCCTGGGTTAGTTATAGACGCCGAGTTTTGGAATGATCTGTTTAGTGATAGTCTAATATTTCCGAATATGAATCAGGGTGTTGGTGTTGGTGTTGGGTAATATTTGTAGCTATATTAGTATCTAGACAGTAATGTGCTATGTGTCCTAATACGCGATAATGTATATACATACATGTATCTGTAATAGCGCGGTTTCAAGGGAATCACAAATAACTGAGGCCCTGATCGAATGCACCGGAAATGGTTCTGGAAACGACAACGGCGTCCGAGTTCAAGACCACTGAATTATATGGGATCATTTTAATACAAACTCTTACTTCACATTGACAGTCCCTCAAAAGTTATGGCTCATACAAGAGGCCAAAATATGATGGCAGGATATCCATTAGATGGTTCGGGCCTCATAAATATTTTCAGGAGCTTGTGTGCTTGTTGCCAGCGAGATGCCGAAAAGGGGTGGAATTTTTATCACAATGGGATCACCGTATTAGACAACATTTCTTCGCAGTATCGAGGTGAATAAGATTTCTAGAGTAGTAAGATCATTAACGTAGCTTCTCCTCTATTATTACGAACATTTCCCTCTGCCCATGCTTTCTGTGATCATGACCCCAGCAAGGACATCTTACTCCTCATCGCATACAATCTCGGAAGACAACTAGGCTGTTATGGAAATAGAGTCGTCAAAACATCCCATATCGACGCCCTCGCATCCTCAAAAGGTGGTGTCCGCTTTACCAATGCATTCGCCAGCACGGCATCCTGCAGCTTTTTTCTACCTTTGAGCATGTGGAGAGTGCCCCCAGGATTTTGGGAAGGGAGGGGTATCTGACCGCTATCGTGGGTAAGTAAGGCGCATGTTGGTCCCGAATGCGTTTATCATTGGCAAGTAAAGAAGCAGTTCATTTCGTTTACCGATTTCACATTTATTAAAAAATGCGTGCAATAGGTACGAGACGAAGACTGGAGCCGTGACGTCGCATATATATTGGACAAAGTCGTCAACATTTTCGAACAATCCAAGTCTGAGAACAGGCCCTTCTTCATCACCATAGGGTTCATCGATCCCCACCGCGACCGTACCAGAACAGGAATCAGCGACGAAGGTGAACTCCATGAGAATGAAGAAGCACAAATACGACCCCCTGACGTCGAGGTCGAATTCCTTTCCGAATTGCCTGGGGCTCGTCAAGAATTCGCGAATTATTATAAGAGCATTAGTCGGATGGATCAAGGTATAGGGTTTATCTTGGATGGCTTGGAAAAGGCCAGGATAAGCGATGATACGTTGGTTATCCCAGACCTCCGTTCATCAACTCCAAGACAGCACTGTACGATGCAGCAGGTGTCAACCTGCCGTTCATCGTACGCAGTCCTGGTCTTACCGGGCACTCGAACATCAACCCAAATCTCATTTCCTACGTCGACGTCCTCCCCACGATCCTCGACTTTGCAGTCGTGAAAGGGAAGAATGACAATACCCTCAACGACTCGGCCGCTCCTTCCTACTCATACTGGCCAGTACAGACGATTTGCGGGACTGGTCTTTGGATCTCGCACATTCCACGAGATAGCCAATTACTGGCCGAGCCGACGAGATTCGTCCGGACTCGGCGGTACAAGTATCATCGAAATATTGCATGGCGGCTCGATTTCCCGTTTACGGCTGATATATACGGTTCGCTCACATTGGAGGATATCAGGAATGCGGATACAGCAGATCTTGGAATTGGAAAGATGATTGGGATATTTATTTAGACCTGCAGAGGAGTTGTATGACCTATAGAATGATCCATTTGAGGTGAAGAATTTTACAAAGATCCGGGACATGCGCAGGTTTTGGAGGAGCTGAGGGAGGATCTGGAAGGGTGGCAGAGGGAGTCATTTCTTTGCGCGTGTCATTTTGGTTGTCCGGCTTTGAGCTCTTTTTGCTTTTCTGACTTGGGCTTTACCGAGATGGCGTCTCGGTCCTTCTAGTCAACATCATTTGGATGCTGGTATGGCTATCCAAGACACGTACGATATCGACGTGGAGAAGCCAGAGACGAAGGGGCAGATATGAAGCTGTATGAGAATGTTTCTTTCGGGGAGAGGGAAGACGTCGGGATTGACACCGAGCTGGCCCGGTAAATCCGGCCCGTCACCTCCTTCTTGATCACAACATGCTGGACCTTCATCCTTCTTATCCCGCGGTTGCGGCTGTAGCTGAGAAATACCCAGCCCATAGAGGCTCTCTATTCCAAACTTATAATGACCTTCTACTAGGCAAGTCGTGTTCAGGCGTCAGCTCGTTCCGCTGCCAATTTTTTTTTCTATTTCAACAACAGCTCAAGAATGGCGGGACGTAGAGGTGTTAGATCTTGGACAAGTCTGCAAGAGGGGAGCTCTGCGTGGAAGAAGACCCAGAACGGCTACAGATGCTGATGCGCTGTTATATATCGTGCCGTGTTTATTGGCAGAGTCGATTTCTCTCGCTTGGTACGTCCGTTGGTATATTCAATGGAAAAAGGCATTCGGCTTATGTTTTTCTTTCAAAACAGGATTAAAGAAGTCTTTGAGGCTTTGGGTAATCCAGGATCGATATACCTCGCCATAAACTCGGACGATTCGTCGATTGTGTATTATAAATTGAGCTCTGGAATCGTGAAGCCTGCTGTTTGAAAACCTGTGGGACTTACCAATCTGGCCTTTTTGACGAAACGGCGTCCATAAATGGGCGATGACCTCAAGGATGTAAATTTGGTGAGGTATTCGAAGGTACACGCAAGGCGTTGATATTTTTAGTCACCTCGTCCTCGTTCGCGCCGACTTCTTCCACGACCGCTCGCGCCGTGAGTGTAGCATCTATCGATATTGACATTCGTACCCTCTTATATTTCATGGGTACAGAGTGCCTGTGATGAAAATGTCGACCGGGACGTAGATGAGGGCTCTGGTCTTATTGTTTTATTGTCTTTTCACGGTAAGTCTAGTTCCGTGAACATATTGTGGTTTTTGTAACTCTGTCATATTAGGTGATGTATACCGGTCAACACAATAAGAAGGAAGGGAGAGCGGGATGTAACTGCGTGCTTACATCGCAATGTTTATTGTCAAAGCCAGGGGCGCATATCAAAAGGACTGGATGCGATCGCAAACTTCCCATTGCGCCCCGTTCCTTCCCTCAAGCCCTTATAAGCATAACTTCCTGGAGAAGTTTTTCTTTCTTTAAAGCGACTCTCGTTGTCTCTTCACTCTTACGACTCAGTAACGCCTCCAAAACCTCTCTCTCTCCTCTACTCTTCCACAGTTAATCTTTGACCCGCAATGGACTCCTTCCAATCCATCCTCTTCTTCACAAACTCATCGGAAACGATTGTTGCGGTTGATTTTGACCAGCAGTCTTCTTCAGTCGAGTCCCGTTCCTCTGAAGATATCAAGGGCACGAGTCTGTTGCCCGTTGACCAGGAGTCGAATGGAAGCGCGACGAATAGCTTTTGCGTTATCGCATGAGCTTATCGTGCCTTGTGGATGCAATAGTGGTACGTGCAAAACCATCCTTGCACGCGAGTTTTGTGCTGACGTCGAAAAATCCACAGCATCCCCTTGACACTTCCTTCGGAAACCCAATCTCCAATCCAAACCTCGACCTGTTCGAGCCTCTCATATCCATCAGCGTTTAACGAATCTTCTCTATGAATTCACGGCCTATTTCACTTTTTTCTTTACTTTTGCATATACACTTTGCAGAAGAGGTGTTCGAAGGCTGTAATCGAACGTTTTCTGAATATAATGAATGACACTTTTTTATGTAGTTTTTAGTTATTACTTTCGTAGTTCTTAGTCTCTCATTCATGCTCTACGGGGCGTTAATCAATCAATCAAAAATGTCTTGGATCAATGGTTGGTTTCCAGCTTAAGTTTGTTCCCGAGTATAAACGGTGCGTTACCGACGAGGAAAGCAGTGTAAATCACGTGATAGATACGGACATCTTGTCAATTTGCACCTGGCAACTTGACCTTCATGTCCTCCACAGATTATTCGTCGTATATTGAACAAGATTCCGGGGATCCAACAAGCGCAGATGGACTGCCGACCTATAAAGACCTCGCCGCTCAAAATGGACCCAATTCAAGGTGGGTAATAGCTTCCACTTGAAAGTTCGGATACGCGAATTTTATCGATACTTCGATCGCTAGGTTCGGACGCTGGAGGGGATGGATTGAGAAAAGGTCAGCAAGAGTGATTCATATACTTTGCTCGAAGTAGGTTCTCATTTCGTGACTCCAGAGCTGCGGAGCGTTATAACGACATTACTTCGGAGGAGCGGGTAAGAAGGCGGGAACGAGGATGGGGCAATGAGGAAATGGTAATTTCGATCACAGATTATATTTTCCAGACTAACAAACCTCCACAGTATGGCTCAGAAGATTTTGAAGATTATCCAGCTATTCCGACTATAACTAATGAACCTCCAACACCTTCAGCGATGGCTCTGCACATTGAAACGGATAATCTACGAAATTTCCATTTATCAGAACGCTCGCGTCCTAAATCATCTCCGCCTCTACCACCGCTACCTTCTGTAAGCCGGAAGCTTGCTCCAACCCATCTAAGAATGCATAATTTTGGATCTCGATTTCTTCCTCATGCTACAACACCTATTCGTTGCTTGCTTCCGATACTGGAAGGAAGATTGTTGTTGGTTGGCCACGACGAAGGTCTTTCCGTGCTTGATATGTATCCAAGTTCTGACGATACAAGAGTCAGTGTCAAAGGACCCGAGGAGGCACAATCCCGTGCTATATGGACCGGAGAAGGGTACGTTCAGTTCCTTGTTATGATTCAGTTAAACTGATTCTCTTCACCAGGGTATTTCAGATGTCACTGCTAGAAATGGAGACTGACGCCCGCGGAACTCCCCAGGGTGTCGTCCTCGCTCTCGTCGGTCGAGAGACCGACTCACCGTCGTCCAGTAAAGACCCCGAATCTTCGAGGGTACTCCGAATGTACAACCTAGCCAGTTTAGTTAGTCTAGCTAAATGGGCTGTAACGCAAAAGGTGAGGATTCTTTCTCCCAAACCCTTCTCATGTGTTTCCCGGAATCAAGTCTTCGATTCAGGGTGTCCGGCCGTTGGATCTTAGAAGACCGTCCAACTGGCAGGCTCAACAAACTCCGCCGAAGAGGCACCGTCCCCAGAATAGCATTGCTCGAGGGTTGAAGAACCTGATCGATTCTCCTGGAAACCACCACATACCAGAACCTCATTCTTCATCTTATCAGGCGCTACTTTCTCCGTCTTCGTCTGATCCCTCCGTTATAAATAAACGAAGGAGCCGTTCTACTTCACCTGCCGGTAGGGCAGACTCCTTTGACGCCGCTAATTGGGATATGATTGATGAACTGCCTCTGCGATGGGCAACGGATTTCGTTCCTTTGGCTACGCAGGGCTCTCGTCTTAGTACCTGTTCAGTGATATCTTATGCTCTGTGGGGTAACGAGGATCGATCCAGAGACCGAGGAGGCCGCTTACTCGCTATTGCCACCAAGTCCAACATCTTTCTATATGAAACCCCCAAAGGAGAACGTGCATTTCATTTCTCAAAGGTCAAGTCCAACGCATACCTTTCATTCTTTTAAAAAATTTTGTCTCATGCAAACAAATACTCCCCTACAGGAATTCTATACACCCCTAGTTCCTCGAAATATTACGTTTTTCCAGCAGAGCGTCACCGATGTTGCAAGGGCGTTCTCAGATTCAGGGTACAAACATACTTCTCATCGGCGAACGGATAGCTCCAATACTGCTCGCGAAACCCAACGTTACTCTATCGCTTCTCCTGTCACGATAAATTATGGCACCCAACTCAGTATTTTCGCCATCTTCGACAAGAAAGCCGGATGGATTCGCCTGGCGGATTCTGCCGTTGGCGAAGTGGAGCTGTATGATGATAGCTTATACGGACTAAACAGAGAGGTTACTACTCCTACCAGCCATCGCAAATCTCGTATGTCCATGGACACTTCCTCGATCGGAAAATGGATCCCCCCCGCCCTCTGCGAACTGCCCGTGTCTGCACCGGGGACATCTCTGCAGGCGATGAAATTGATCATGCTAACGCGCGGAAAACGAACGCATATTCTTCCTAATCCCTTACCTACCAACTACTTTTCTATCCCTCCACTTCGCTCCCTTACATGGAGAAATACGCCGACTGAACTCGTTGCAAGGATCTTTGACGGGTCAGAGCCTGACATGGATGGATTTTCGACGCCGGCTTATCTTCAATTGATATCTCTTGGCGAACTTGGGATAGAAGTCCAAGAGATCTCGTTACCATCGCTCCTTGGCAAAGGCAAGGGTAAGGCCCGTGCTGCGGATGACTCCTTCTATGCCGAGGAAGATACGGGCGGAGATGCAGGTTTCCTTTGCGCAGGTGGCTATTGGGATCGTCAACACACGACGTACAGCAGTTTGAACCGGTCCTATTCTACCTTAAGTACCATGTCCAATATCAGCATAGATTCAACTCAGCTAGAGCGGGAAAAGGGTTTCTACTGTTGGTGCAGAAAAGGCCTGGAAGATTTCCGGGTGTTTTGGCTGGGTGGATCGCTGACCGCGGATTACGAGGATGAAGAGCAATGACCTTTCCCCAGGGTATTAGGCAGTGTCGACCATCTACAGACTATTATTCTACTAAATAACAAAATGGACGATTGCGCATTTGGGTGTATTGTATTTCTTCTATCCTCCAATTTCAACCTGTTTGTACATACGGAGAAGTGTTCATTGTCAGTTTATGTAGTGTACAATGTGAGGTTGACCGAAAGTTTGTAAATAGTGGAAGCAGTCGATCAGTTAACCAACTGCACCTGAAGGGACTAGTGTAGAAGAATAATTAGTCCACGAATCCACGGCGATTCAGAAAAAAGCAACGTAATACACGGAGGTAAGCCAGAAAAAAGAATAAAAAGACAAGAAAACATGATTATGCGTAAAAGTAGATAGTCCAAATAAACGTAGATTAAAAACTCCTCAGCCATAAGAAAGTCATCAACTTGGACCAGCAGTCGAATTTGCAAAAGATACAGTATGGGCAGCTGGTGTGGTGGGCACCGAGGAACTTGCAGCTTGGAGAGATTTAGCAGGCGATGTCTGCTGCTTCCTGATAACCACAAACGATCTCCCCGGTGTCGCCGACTGTGGTGTTCCTATTGAAGAACTATCACCAACTGGAGCCGATGTCGGAGCCCCCAAAGGAGGCGAAGTGTCTGAAGGTGTATACCCTTCCGTGCTATGCGCTCTATTTCTCCGTAAATGATACCATTTCTTCTTCGAACGACCATACGAACTCTCATCATCACTCTCAACCGTTCCACTCCTCCTACGATAGCTCGAAGGCGGAGGCGCTGACCCACTACTCTCAAATCGATTTGTCCGTGAAGGCGGACGCGAACCACTGACATTCGCAGGCGTCGTAGACCCAGGCCGATAAGCGAGCAGATTGACAGGAAGATCCACATGCTCAATGATAGCCGTCTGGGACTTTGTTCGTACATGGAAAGGTATCATCGCGCCTGGCGGTAGCGCACTCTGATCATGCACTTGCCTCTGTCCAAGCGCAACATTCGACGACACCGAAGGCGGTGGAGATTCATCCTCGTACCGTGGTCTAGACAGGCTGGAACTACTTCCGTTTGCATTTTGGTTCGGTACGCCACGATGTTCAATGGAAGGGAAGGTATGCGTTGAACCAGAGGCTGCTTGTTCCTGTGCCGCGGCTATCGCATAAGGAGTATCGATATGCGCTCGTCCTCCTCCGACACGAGAGAATCCGGAACTCTTGGCTGTTGCACCAGCAGCAGCAGCATTCGGAGTCGAGTCACCAACAGGTATATACCCGGTTGATCGATTTTGGAAAGGTTGCCATGCGCCCATGATATAGCCCGCTTCATCGTCGCTTTCCTCTTTGTACGGTCTAAACGCGTGTTCCGGTTTCAACACGGACGGCGGAGGCCCAGTAGAATGGATAGAACCGCCTTTCCCTGTACCAACCCCAATTGTGGGCGGATATGATAGCTCTGATTGAGGTGACCGGAGACCTGACTCGGCTTGCTGATATCCAGACCTGTCCGAAGACTTTCCGCGTTTATCTCGACGACGAGACTTCCTCCGAGGACCACCGCAACATCCAAGCAAACCACAGGCTCCAAGAAGACCACTATCAACAGAATGTCGAGATCTGTCAAACGATACACCACCGACGATACGGACTAGAGCTTCGATAATCTTGAGAGTGAGCATAATTGCGAATGCGAGGTAGATCAACGCGAGGATGATCAATATACCGTAAGCGATCCACCCTTCTGCACCCTGCCCCACCGTAATCTAGAATGATCCTTAAACATCCCAAATTCAATTTAAGCCTACAAAAGCAAAACGTACCGCTGGAGCGAGAATGACGAGTAAAACCGCAATCACAATTCTCGCCACACAGAATAAGAAGCTGATCAACCCCATACTTGCACCTGTACCCCAAGGAAGCCACACGGTTGTCACCAGTGCAGAAAGGACTTCGACTACAAGGATGATGATAGCCTGTGCAGTCCCACTCTTCTGTCCAGCGCCGATGGTAAGTCCAAACGCGATATTGGTGGCAAAAAGCAGCGAAGCAAACATCTGCGACCCATGGCGATAGTGGTTGTAAAGAGGACCCAGGGAGAGTAGTGTCCTAGTCTCTTCATACAGTTTATTCGTTGTTGTAAGCCGTACACGAATGACCAGTATAGCTGGAATGAGACACGATATAATGGCGAAAGAAATTCCGGCCAAAACTCTTGAGGATAACGATGCAACCGAGGGAGGGAGGGTCATTTGATATACAGAAAAGATGGTGATTGGGAGGTGGAAGAGGACGAGGATACGGACGAGATTGCCGTGCAGTACACTCCCGTGGAACGAGCTCAGAGCTGAGCTGGCCGTTCGACCGCGCAACCACCTGCGCCATTTACTATGGGCACCGGCTCCAAGAGCAAACCTTGAAGGTGGGCGGATGACGGCAGACAAATCTCGGCTATTCAAAGACTTGTTCTCCTCAGTATTTCCTCCGTCATCTTTTGTTCCAAATGCGGGACTCCGTGTGCCTGACATCTTAATACCAGGCCCAGAAGATGATTCGGTAAAAGCTCCAGTGATGAGACACACGACATGATCCACAAACCATACGAACAGGGAGAGCGCGATTGTTGCAGCGACAATAGCGAGGAAAAGGATGAGACAGATGCTGAACAATTCCTGTGGTCGCACACCTATTGTATATGCAAATGACGATATGCCGTCGGTTGCATTGTCCGGAAGGGTGAAGAGAAGGTTGGGAGCATTCGGGTCGATGTATAAGACGGAAGAAGTGTCAGCAAGTTGATCGGAGAAATTAGCCGGAGGATTGTAAGGAGCGGTGACGAGAGGATCCCATCTATCATTAGCGGTTATACTGATGTCTTGTAAAGTAATGAGCGGCTTCAATTAAAGTGTGGGAAGAGAGAAATTTACTATAAGAAAGCGTTGACCAGGCAGTCTGGGTCAGAAGGGGATCTGTGAGAGCAGTTACAGAGCAGTGAATTTATGGTGGTAGCAAGGCAAACGTACAAATGAATGTGGGCCACTGAACAGCAACCATAGCTAGGGCTGAACACCACTGTGCATGAAAGATGAGATCCCTCATGGACGGCGTACCTGTGTATCGCGTCAGTAAAACTTTCGTCACCGGAAGTGTCAAACAACATACAAAATCGCAGCAAAGCGGGAGAAGTTGCAAGCCGTTCACCGCTAATAGCACTTGCTAGAATATAACCGGCACTCTGAGCCCGTGCCCAAGGATTTCTTCCAGCCCGCGTCAGCCCGCGATCCCAAGCTGAAACTATCCGTGCAATTCCAACAAGAACCCAGTACCCCATCGCTAGACCAACAGAGCCCCAGAATATCGCTATTGCCGCTCCATATGGGTTGTCGGGTCCCGGAGACAGTGGTGTGGTGTTGACATCTATACAAATGAGTTCAGTGCCCCATGGATCAACCGCGCTGAGCCGTGTGCTGAGGGTGGTTAGAGCACGGTTTTGGCCCCATGGAATGGACGATGTAAATGCAAAGCCGCCTGATAGAATCGGACAATAATAAGAACTGTTGAAATTGGAGCCAGGAGACTGAAGAGGTGATGGTGGCCGCAATGTCTGGCAGAGCTTGGAGCTATTTGTGAAGACACTGAGAGTCAAGACTGAGGTCGTCGTGAATAGTGTAGCTAACGAATAAAAATAGGTCAAGTTCGGACCACACGAGGCATTATTCGAAACCCACAAAGTTCGCTGCTGCCGTTGGCAGAGTTTTGTATGACTTCAGGCGTTGTACCAAGCACAGTCAGGTTGAGATATGGCTCAGTTAGCTCGTCCTGGAGTACTTGGCCGTAAACTGCAGAGACCGAGAGTTTTTGGGCGGTATTGTTGCCGCTGGCCACGAAGCAGTCGGAAAATGACAGGGTTGCTGGATCGGCATTGACGGTAAGAGCAGAGAGAGCGAGCCAGAGTAGCGACTTGAAGGCCTTGCTCCCCATCGTGCTCAACGATGACTAGCGTCTAGACTCAGTGGTGGAGCGAAGAGAAATTTAGGGTTATTATGTCATCGAACGCCGGCGGATTTTTTCCGCGCTTCTTCCGAAAGCCATATACCGTACTTCCAACAGCGGTCAATCCATCCGCAGGCAAGTTGGAGAATCGAGGAGTCTTGAGAAAAAAACAAAAGGTGGAAAACAAAGGTAAATTGTATTGACCGAAATTATCGAAAAGGGACGGCGTCGTTTGGACGGATTCATCGGAACAAATTCGCTAATAATTCCCTTGACATACATCCTGCTGCTGCGTCTTTGCTAGACAGACAAAAGTTCCTTCTGATAAGGAATCGCTAGCGCTGACCATGACGTTCCACAATAAGTTTTCGTTAGTTTTTGATAACAGGTTTTGAAAGGTGGTATGTTTCTTGTTCCGATACTCCAGGACCCAGTGGCAAGTTCCGCTCAGACTCAGAGACCAATCCAAACCGACACAAAGAGTAATCTGGTACGCACGCAAGGGGTGTCCGGCTGGCACTTGGAACGTACAGCTGAAACGGACCAGAGACCAGGAAAGACTTGGCCACTTAACTCTCGCCCCTCGAGCACCCTCATGTAGCTCTTATGCTCGGAAGCTTATTCCTGCTTACGGCTCGAACCCCTTCATTTCTTTCCTGATGCAGTATACATCGCAATTGACCATGTTTTACAGCCTTAACGAAGTCAAAATCAACCTCTAGATCATCGCTCTATCGATGCTCCCTGAACACGCCCGAGGCTCAAATTTACAAGTCATTCGTCGTCTTTTCAACTGGAACATGTCCTCATCGACTGTAGACACGGCCTAACACGGCTCGAATATTGCAACATCCCTTCATGATTCGGCGTTCCTGGCTAGAGCAACACGGATAATTCTCCCTTCCGATATCCGCTTCTGGGATCTGTTTGAACTTGGAAAAGCTTACTATCGTTGTTAGGTACTTGCACTTTTTCAGAAATTGTGAATATCGTTCTTGGAACTCACTGGAATAAAAATCTGAGTACACAGTTGGATTCCAAATGCTTTCAAACCCCAGTCCGAAATTTTTGTGCTGCTACACTCAACGTAGCTAATGTCGGGGCTTGACGAGCAAAAACAGGGATCTTTCACCCGCTGTCACGAAACCGTAACACTCAAGCCGTGGTTCGGAAGGCAGGCAGGCTCGGCAACTCAATTTTCAATAGAAACAGCGGGTAAAAGCGAGTGTTATTCGACTACGAAATAACGGGATTTGTATTTAATTGAGTGAACGCTCGAATCCAGGATGCTGAAACACTGTGTTCGGTTACGCGCAGCCCTTTTGCCTGCATGATTGCCTTGATTTTGGGTCGGAGTGTTCGTTTGGAGACTGGTATTCCAGCAAACCCCAGTCCAGTAGTACCTTTGTCTCTTCTCCATTCAGCAGCATCTCCTTTTCGTGGGCTTTCTTCCTAGGGTGGATACCCCGAAGTCGGTTGAGAAAGGTCCTGTACGGAACATTGTAGAGGGCAGATGCTTTCTTGGGTTAAATTTGGGATCTGTAGAAACCAGCAGGGCATGCTTTGCCTCTGTTATTCGTGCCTCCACATTGCTGTCTAGAGTTTGGGGTTTACGGGTTGTACCGCGAAGGTCCTTGGCTCTGGTCATGGAGGAGTTGCCGAGCGCTTCTTATGGCCGACCAACGGCATTGCCTCTGTGTCACACTTTACCATCCTCTCACTTTCTTTCCCTCGTCAATGACTCAGTTTTGACCTACCCACCTTGATTTTCTTGCAGGTATACTCTTGAGAAGTATCTGAAGTATAAAATCCTCCTTGATAATCTGTTAATGTGCATTATTTGGTCGTTCCTGGTGCCCTGGGTGATATCACGCTCTGATTCTGAACGGTTTATAGGTACCACCTACTTTGAGGTTAGAAAACTCGAAATTATAGTAGCTAGCATGGTAGTATACTAGCAAAAGTACATGTACATCAGTAAATCTAAGAAGAGGAGTGCTCTAGGTCCTCAGAATTGTCCATTTCTTGAAAAGTGAAAGTACCCTGTGTAGGAAAGTACCCTAACAACGATAGTACAGGGATGTTATCGTTGTAAACAACTCAGCTCCCGCCGCACTGGTCACATATCACTGGTCGAAAGTAAGATGCGAGATGTGGTATGATTTACCTGACGCTACCTGCGACAAACCTCCAATTGCAGAAACAAAGTTTCAGTGTGCCGATATCATCTCGGATGCAGGTGTCTATACCACAGGAGAATCAGCAAACTGCTATCTCTATCATCCATATCAGGCAAATAAATTTTTCCTGTGAGTAGTCACAAATAGTAGAATTCAAATCAAAACATCCAAGCGAGAAACCGCTAGTAATGTAGTGCGTTGTATACATTGTGCTGAGCTGTACTTTGTATCAACGTCACTGAACCGTGTAAGTATCGGTCTAAATACCCCCGCCATCTTCAGATCTGAGTCATTCATGCAATAGTACGGGAAGTAGGTCCCCCCCCCCCAACGTTTGACGCTTTCAGGAATCGAAAGTCCTCTCTCAGACGGTTCAGAATGGCGTTCATGCCCGAATTCGCATATAAGCTCAGGCGCAGGCAGTGCATTATATACAGCTATCAAACCGTAGACAGCTTCAGCTTCAACGGGTAGTAAGAAGCTTTGAAAAGCGCCATCAAATGCTTTATTATTTATTAATTCGGTGGTCACGTGAGGTACCAACGGACGGCGGCCAACCAATCCCATCTTCGTGCATCCTCCAAATGAGCGGTACGAGTCAAAAGAGGCAGTGTCTGGGTATAAACAACCCTATTTTTCCCCGTCGAGAGATCATAATACTCAGGGAGTATCAAAAAGATGCCAGGACGACCTTTGGCAAACTAATAATCAATATAACACCACGCGAAACGTGATGGTACAAATTCAGAGACGTACAAAGAGCCATAGCATTCGGATTTCTTGTTTAGAAGAAAAGCGTGAGACATGGTAAGCTACACAATCGCCAGAAGGGGAAAACTCGATGTAGTACCCCAAGCGCCCTCAAAAAATTAAGGGCAAGTACCAAGTGAACAAAAGCTCTCACTAGCCGCTTGGTTTCTATCTGAAGCCTACATCGGGTCTGTGGCAGTTTCACAGCAAAGTACGCCATCTTCCCAAGGTGTATCAAGCGGTACACATATTTCTATTTCTGATAAGTGGACACACGAAGTAATTGCCACTCCATACGCTCAAAAGTCATTCTGCGCGACTAAGATATTGCCGCAATTGCCTTTTGGCAGCAAGTCTATATATGACTTGTGTGCTCCCACAATTGATTCTTGAAGTGACGACGGCCGAATACTACCGGTGGAGAAGCTATAGCTCTTGATTTCGATTGATTACACCCAATAGTTATCCAGATAATTGTGAGCACATTTAACCTCCAGCCTGATACGAAGCATAATTAACCAAGTAGGGAATCTTGTTTCCTAGGCCTCATCAAGGCTGGCGAGCTTTGGTGGTGGTGGCTGTAGCTGTCAGAAGGCCGCCGGACGCCGGGCGGACCGCTTATTTTCAACGTTTGACTGTACTCGTCATCTTCACGCTGCTAAAGGGGCTAGTCCATATGGAATCTCTTGCTCGTATCGCAGATTCCCGGAGGACATACAACCTTCTGTCCGCGAGAAACACAATTCATTTGGTTCAAAGTTCAATAGAGGGAAGATACTGTCGAATGAAGGCTTCAAAGCCCAAACCTTTGGCAGCTGTAGATGATTGCACATTGCTTTGCTGTGTCCAAATGGATGGCCCCACCTCGCCTGCCCACTGTACGAGAAATGTAAGCTCCTCTAACCATTTTAGGACATGCAAGCACCGCTGATGCTTCGCCGAAACTTCAAGTCAGATTGAAGTCACTAGTGCCACCCCAGATTCCACTACGTTCCCCATCTCACAGCTTCACTCCGTGGACCAGTGCCAATGCGTGAGTTGTTTACTCAGCTCTTCTCGAGTACTTTCGGTTGTAAATGGTTCTTCTCTCTCAAGAGTTCCTAGATTTGATCTGCCCCGTCTTACAAGGTTTACAGTGACACAGCGTTTGTGATACTTTTCGAAGCCGAGTGTTACCCTCAAACCTCTCAGGAATCCCGTGCACGCTACCAGCGATTCCGTAGGAACTACTAGAGACTCCTTTGGCACCTCTACGACAGCCAATCTACCGCGCTGACACTCTTGCTGACATTCGAAATGGGAGTCTTGTCGTTCCGTCAGGCAAAAATTAGTGAGTACATTGCTGAGATCTTGCATACAAAGTTGTTCCTTGATGCTTAAAGAGAGAATATATGCAATATTCTCTTGCTCAGTCCCTGTCGCAGGATGTATATGCGGTTCTAGGCGTTGCCAATCTGATTCCAAATGGGCTTAATCCAATATCGTTCGTTCAACATAGGTGTTCTCCGAATAATGGCTTTTCAACTGTCTCGGACTTTTCGTCCGTCATGATGGTTTCTGCTCATGTGAATCTTGACCCTAGTACGATCGCGGCGCGCCTAACGAAAAACTGAGCTTACTCGCACACCTTAACCCTGCCTAGAGATCTCTGCGAGCTAAACGATAAGAAGTGCTCCGCTTTCAAGCCGCTCAACCAAGGTTTAGAAGGCTTACGAGACTCTCCTGCGGAATGCTGAGCGCTGAGTAAATTGACCTTGACTTTCTAGCACACTTCAAAAATTTTCTGTTGTTTCAACTTTACTCTTTGAGCGTCCGCGGTACTTCTTCGACCAGGTTTCCCCAAAAGGCTCTGCCAGCCCTGTCAGCCCGGAGAAGCCCCTCTCAATTCCGACTGAATGGGCTAGTGCCGAATGAATAGCAGTGGAAGACCCCTGGAACCTCGATGTCAGGATATGAGCTGTACGTTGACGAGTTTCTGTCACATTGTCACGGTGGAGATGCGCAGAAGATGAAATTTCGGTGGTTCCCGCAAGACAAAATTAAACGTTTGACAAACGAAAAGGTGGGAATGGCCCACGGGGCCGTTGGATGCCTTTCAAGCCATTTTTACTAAATCGGGACGGGTCCGTTCGGTCGCCTACGTGAACCTAGCCACGGTATTGCAGAATCGAGCTTGGTCTTATCGATAATTGATGTCCTCCCATAAATCTTTCTGCGCCGATTCACGATAAAGTCAGACCAATGACTCCACTCCCTCCGCAGACGGTGGTGGACAGTTGATTTCAATTTTCTCGTTCCTGGACTGTGACTCGTGAGTTCAGATTGGGTAAAATTTGTGATTACTATGGCAATTTTTCACAAGGTCTCTTACTCTGCCCAATCATTCGAATCAGCATACACTTGGTCCAAGTTCTGGTTAAGGTCCCGAGTGCTCGAAGAAACTGGGGAATACTTACTATCACGCTACTCAGTGTCCATGTTTGCGCCACAGAAGCGTGCATAATGATGTAGAGCATGTACTATAGATCGAAGCACTGTCTACTTCCAAGTCACCTTCCAGTCATATGCTTTTTTCGCAAATCTCTACTCTCGCTAGCAGGAAAGCTGTCGATGAACATGCGAGTTGGTCTCGAATGCTCCAGGAAAGGCTGGGGCCCTAGTTCCCCATATGTTTTTGTGGAGTAAACGAATCTTCAAGCACAGTTCGTAATTAATTCTAAACGAGCTAAGAAAATCTTGTGACGCGGAACACGTTTCTTTCATATCAGTCGCACTCGCTGAGATTGAACAAGTCAATGGTCATAAGAATGAAGCAACCCACCTTTGGTACGCTCCAGGCTTGTGCTAAGTATTCCAGAACCGGGTACCCGCAAAGTCCCTCATCTGAAAACACCTTTCGCGGGCTATCGTTTACCAGGTCAAATGGAGAAATACTAGTAGGAAAGTAGAAGTCATAAACTCTACCTGCGGAGTGTAATTTCGCCAAGTCAGTCACCCCTAGATATGCATAAAGTCCCCGTGTCCCTCACAAAATACTCAAGTCCGAGAAGGAGTTTGCCGCCAGTATGACGTATCTACGGTTTTTACTACTTGTTCTCCTGCCCGTGACCAGATTTCAAGTTGAAGGTCGCAGTGTGAACATTAGAAGCAAGCACCTGTCTCCGATTTTTTCGTATACTTCTTCAAAGTTATGGCTTCTGCATCCGTGAAACATGGGGAAAAGTGTACTTCTGAATTAACTCGAGACTAGTCGTGACGAGCCTCGATTGTGGTTCAAAGAAACTCGGCAGCGGCTAAATAGCAGGGTTAGTGTGGAAGGACTTCTGAAAATATGTCGACCCTAGAACTGCTAATTCAAAAAATCTGAGAAAGCAGGCTAGACAGGGTAGGGTGAATCGGCACTCATTCGCTTTTCCAGAAGGCTGACGGGCTCTAACCTTTGTAGATTCCTCTGAGGAATTCATCGGCATTCCGATTTACGTGAATGACAGTAACCGAAAGCAAGAGGGAAATATTTACTGACGGTCTATCTTGCTGCCGCGGTCGGTGGTTTTACCAGCAGGCATTCGCAAAGTGCTTCACGAATCACCATTGTCCCAGGAGATCTATTGCCACAAATGCCTGTTGTGTGTGTGTGAACGCGGTAAGTCGCGCAATGGAATGACTTGTAGTTACCTGCCGCCGTCAGCTTTGAAGTCCTCGGTAACCTTCGAGTCGAACAAAGAATCTGAAAGTTCGCGTCAGACCCAATCTGCGTATGAAAGAGATACAGTGACTACTTTACTTGCCGCTCCCAGAAATTGCATCCTGATATTTGTTGACCCGCTGGCAGTCATCCATTCTTTGAGTATATATGCGCATACCCGCGTTGAGGGGTCGGGCTTAGTGACATGCCATTTTGCGACCTCCGAGGCGGCTTACATATGTATACATCGGCACCCTCCGTAGCAGTTCGTTGAAAATAAAGAAAGAAAGTGCCTATCGTCCATTCAGAACTAAGTGGTATGTATACCAGATTGGGGGACTCATCGAGTGGTTCTTCGTTATTCCATATTGTACAGACAGCCACGAACGGACGCGAAGAATCGCACGACGGCGCCGGTAATACTTTGCTCAATGCTCGACCATTCATTTTGTGGCCAGGGCTCCAACTTGAGCTTTTGACGGACGAATTTCGGGGTTTCAAGTGGGCTCAGAGTGTCAAATCGTCGGTGTTGACAATTTTCTGTGTACCCTGAGGCGTTATAAAGTTATTCCGGCCAGCTGAGAGTAGTGGCGGTCAAAGCAAACTTCATGATTTTCGTAATTTGGTCACGAGGTGACTTCGCGTCTGCTCTCATACGCCCATCTGCCATGTCTTTTGAGTATGCTCCGGTAACCAAAGGTACTCAAATATCTGTATCTACGGCCTTCAAATGCTCAAGATTGTAAAGGTCTCATGGCAGGCCTTGCGTTGACTTCCATTGCCGCTGGAATATTCGACATAAAGCACTACTTTCATCTCCAAGTGAGGGATACTTATACCGAAATTTAACCTTGCAAAGCTTCTAATAAGGCCATTAACGTCAGCTCGTTCCTCACATATCAAAATACCATCAGGTGCGCTGGAACCTACACTTGGTCCGATTCGTCTAATGGACTTTAGTATTGGCGTCTAGGCCTGCACAACGTTGTCTTTGCAAACTCGAGCGATCTATTTTTTGCCGAGTTGATATTATTTCAGAATGGGATTCAGGTGGAACGTTGTTTTGGATCATTGAAATTTGCTGTCAGTTCTTGTCGCTTTTCTATTTTTTCTTTCGGGCTAACGTTTCATGTCCAGTCTTATGTTGTGGTTTCCATACTGTTATCAACCATTTTAGAATTTTTATCCCTCCTTGTGTTTCACCGCGTCGGCCTTAACCAGCTTTCCTCCGGTCCACTTTGTCTGGTCTTCAGTATCCTGTACCAGTACGCAAGAATTATCCCACCAGTGTATGAATTCCGGATATTTGGCCTTGCGCTCAGCAACAAGAGCTACATCCATACACTAGGTCTTCAGGTACGGGTTTACCTCTGCCCTTCATATTCCCCTAGAAAATAATCTACCTTTTTAGCTCGCAGTAGGTCGCCTTCCTGGCTCAGGCGTCACTGCCCTCGCCGGCATTCTCGCCGGTCAAATTTACCGTTCCGAATTGACCAACCTCAAGAGCTACCGTATAGGTCCAACCGTTACCAACTTCGCCACACGTTTCATCCAACCATTTCTAGGCTCAAATCGACCTCCGCGGCGAAGCAATCGTGCCTTTCCCGACGCTTCGAGAAGAGGGGGGAGGAGAAACTCGAGCCAATCAAATCAACCTGTGCAGAATGATGATGAGGTGGTGACAACAGCTAGGCCTTCCGGGACAAATGGCTCACGAATACGAGCGACAGCCGCGGCGGGTGGTACTGCGGCAGTCAGAGATTGGGTGCAGGATTGGCTGGACGAGGGGACGGTACGACGGCTGGTGTCCGGATACCGCCTGAAAACGAAATCACCGAGTTGACGAACATGTTCCCGGACATCTCAAGGGAAGCAATTATTGGATCTTTACAAAGGAGGTAAGCTGTAGCTCTTCTTTAACCTCAACTACGGCATTTAACATGTTAAGCAGTAGGAACATCGAGGGGCGGTCGAAACACTGCTCAGTTCTCAGATTGATAGTGTACATTAAAATCATACACAACTCTTTATACATGATATTGATGCTGGATTTGTGCCTGTACACTTACAAGTCCTCTTCCTCGAAGCCTTCTACATCTTCATCCTCTCCAGAGAAGGTAGAAGCGGGAATGGCATACAGGCGAATGACCGGCTGTAGGAAAAAGATTTAATGAATGAATGAATGATGATGGAGGGTGGCACATACCCTGTTTGGGTCCTTGACAAGGACATACTTGCCTTCAGGCATCTTCATGCACAGATCAGCGACAGTCCTGACGATACCCCACCCATTGGTAAAAGATACGTTGAGCTGTGCCGCAAAATCAGTGGGGCGCACGGATGCCGTACTCAGGATGACATGACGAGCTGCATCGCGAGGGTTGGAACGAGAAACGTATCTATAACGAGATATTTCTGGTTAGTAAAATAAAACTATTGAAGAAAGCACAACTGCATACCCAATTTTCATCAAATCCGCTCCAGCTAGAATACTCTGAACAGCCCATTTGGCCAATTTGTAGCTGTTATTTTTCATCTCGGTAGCGACGACCGCACCGCGCTGCGAGTCGAGTTTCGTTCGCCAATCCGGAGCTCCACCCGCACCAGGAGCTCTAGGATCGAATTCGTTCAAAGCTCGGATAGTTACCAATCCCTGTCCCTCTCGTGGATTTCCAGCACCAGGAAGGTAAGCGTCAACTTCAGTTCGAACACAGATTTTAAAGTCCTCGTCTTCTTGGATGGAAAGGTCAAAGACCCGGTAGCGGTATCCGCAAGAAGCCAGAGGTTCTGTCTCGTCTGGGCCGTAGAACGGATTCGGGTTTGCAAAATCGACGACGGGCGGAGGGTTTGTTTCAATGACGGACTGGAAAGCAAAGTTTTGGTTGACGTAGGTTGCTTCGAGCGAGAGGGAAGTAGCAGAGTTGATGGAAGGAGCTTCTGGAGCTTTTTCATTAGGATTGTTGGGGTTGGGAGGGGAAGGATCTTGCGGTGGGTCGGAAGCATTTTCGTTTACGGTTACCGTGTCGAATGGACCGCCGTCCCTTTTGTCGAAGAAGACATTATTGCCTTCCCGGACAATAACGATATCCCAAGGGTATACCGATCGTGGAGCGCACATGAGAACACTGAGAATGACATCCGTGGTGTATATCGTAGCTGCGTTTTTACTGGCCAGCTGTTGATGGAAGTCTTCAAAAATGAACTAAAAGACTAAAAAGAGAGATCCTTACTTGCTGGATAACAGGATCGTCAGAGGTGGTCGTGTTGTATTTGATGCGGTCCAACTGTTGTAAGGGCTTCTCAGTTTTGGTCGTGATACGATCGAAAGTCTTGTCGTATGCGAACAAGCGGCCGTATGAATCACTAGAGAGCAAAACATCAACAAAGAGGTATCAGAGATCCAAACCAGTCTACTGACAGATCTTCCGGTTCGTCAACATCAAGTCGTAATTTTGCGAGTCTATGGAACTCGATTTCTTCGAGCATGGACCAGGAAGGTGAAATGACGACAGAAGATTCGCGGGTGCGAGTATTCTTCAAGAAGAAAGGATGAGAATCAGATCAGATGCTGTTCGTGGCTTGGCCCACCTTTTCCCAGTCTCTCCATCCACGCCTACCACCTCTCTGCACACCACCTCTCGTAGAATTGAAGCCACCACGGCCGCGCTG
The DNA here is from genome assembly GCA_013368555.1 of Collybiopsis confluens. NCBI lineage: Eukaryota > Fungi > Basidiomycota > Agaricomycetes > Agaricales > Omphalotaceae > Collybiopsis > Collybiopsis confluens. The sequence goes on from JAACJN010000003.1 coordinate 201,502, forward strand.
AGTACCACCCCTTGTGGTGTAGTTGCCAGCACCACCTCGAGTGTTCCCTCTTCCGCGGGAAAAGCCTCCACCTCTGCGAGCAGGTGCAGCCTTGTTATCGACCAAAGAAAAGGAAGATTCATCTTCGACGTGAAAGTAGGCAAAAGCACTGGCGGTCCCGCTACCAAATGCCTGGGTACCTTCCCTTCTTCTACCACCGGCTCCTGTGCGAGCATTTTGAGCCGCGGGGACTCCTACAGCAGCTTGGCGAGTATCAGTTGTAGTCTCGTTCCAATCTGCGAAACGGCCGAGTTTATCTGATTTTGAGTATGGAGCATAGGGAATATCCTTGAACTTGAACTGGTCTGGGAGATTTGAGGATGAAGGACCCCATCCTCCATCTGGATTGTCGTTGATCGGTGGTAGCGAAAAGGACATTTTTCTTGTGTGAACCGGAGAAATTTTTTTTTTTTTTTGGCTTCGTGTAGGCCAAGCGTGGGAAAATTCAGCCTTAACAAGGAACCACCATGAAGTGCGTTATATTCCGCCGCCCTTTCCTAACACTCGCTGAATTCAGAATATTCCTAGTGTGGTCAAGGAAATTCACAGAATTAACGATGCTGAACTCAAGCTAGGCATTTCTGGAGCTTCATGGCACGACGATTACAAAGATTCCGCGTACATTTTTGCCGGCGGACTAAACACAGAATTAACGGAAGGTGATGTTATTACTATATTCTCCCAGTAGGTCTCGGACGTGTTATTTAAGAACGAACGTTTGCTCATTGTTTAAGTGAAGGTATGGCGAAATAATGGACATCAACATGCCTCGCGACAAGGACACCGGAAAGCCAAAAGGATTTGCGTTTCTCATGTACGAAGATCAACGCTCCACGGTACTAGCAGTGGATAATCTGAACGGTGCCAAGGTTTTGGAGCGAACACTACGCGTAGATCATGTAAGGGACTATAAACAGCCTCGGACCAAAGGAGACGATGGCGAGTGGATTGAGCCTGAAGACCAGAGTTTGAACGCGAAACCCGAAATGATTATGGGTAGGTTTAATGTTTGACTTCCCAGCGTGTATTCCTGGAATTGACCCATCTTCAGATGAAGCTCCCGCCTCAGACTCATCCGAGGATTCTGGTCCCGAGATCGATCCTGAAGATCCCATGCGAGACTATCTTTTGGAGAAACGGCGAGAAGCCAAGGCGTTGAAGAAGGAGAAAAAATCCAAGTCAAAGAAAAAACACAAGGACGAAACACCGGAAGAGCGTCGTACTCGGAAAGAGAGAAGAAGGAGAAACGCAGGAAAAAGGAGGAAAAGTCAGCGGGCGTCTTGGGCGTTGAGCAGCTTCTGCAGTCACTTGGCGAGAGCAATATCAGGGGAAGAGACGGAGACGGAGACAATGGTGACAGAAATAAAGGCAGAAGCAAGGGAGGAGACGAACGGACTCTAGAGAGATCTTTTCGTTCTCGTAGCCGTTCGCCAATGCGGCAGTATCGTGATGGGCACTCTCCTGACCGGCGACAACATTCTGCCGGCCAATCCGAGGATAAGTATGAACGGCAAGGTCGATCTACGGACGGAGATCGAGATCGAGAACGAAGGCCACCATATCGTCGCTGACAGCAGCGACACAGATTCCATATTTTCTCTTTTTCTTCAGAGTTGATAGGTAGGAGTGAAATGAAGACAACTTTTTTTTATCTCTTGAGCGGGCTTACCCCTGTGATTGAATGGACCATTCTTGAGCTTATTTTTTCGTTCAGGGCGGTAGTCACGATGCGGTCATTCCATCCATAGCTTCTTCAGTCGCACGCTATTCTGTCAGGCGCATATCTAAACGGTGTGAATTTTCTTTCCTTTTGAACTCGATACTCAGCGTCAGCCTGTGACTAGTATTTTCTCCTTCGTGAATTACTATGCTATTGTAGCTTTTTTCTTTGGTCCGCTAAGCACTACCGCGGCCACGAGCGGTACACATCCTGTAATCGGTCCCGAGAGCAAGATCTTCAAGGGTGCAGAGCTTTCCATTCCGCTCCTACTCTATGATGTAGGGAATAGACGAACCTTGGTAGCCAGACTTCTCGCGGTCGCATCTCACTTTAACACTGCCTACGCATATTCCTCTGATGGTTCTCGTATCATCAATATTATGACTCAGACCAAGTTGACGCGTAACACAGCTCCTTTTTTTCTTGCTACAGTTCGCAATTCGACAGCTGAAATAAGCCACCAATGGATGGACTTGCCATAAACTCCTAATTCAGGTATGTATATGCTCGTCCCTTTCTGATGCTTCTCCCTGCAAATTTTTTCCCCTCAAGATCTCCGTTCTATATGTGCTTTTGTTCTAATCATCGAAACGAGTTTCAACGTTGGATTGATCCCATGACCAGTGCATTTCGGCTACTATCGAGGGCGCCCATTGATCTGGTACGTACAGGCTGGGATGAGGCAGGTAAGTATTGGCGGATGCGCGAAAGATTTTTTTTTTTTTCGGGCTCATTGAACGAGACCTCGGCGATATCGGGAACTTTTTTTTTTTGGTGCAATCACTGTAGCGAGTTAGTTATAATAAAAGACGGTTGAAGAGATTCCGAGATACAAGGATATAAATAATGATCATCCAAGATAGCCACACCATTTGTTTCTTGGCGAAGAATTCTGATCGATGAAGGGGGTGTGGGGGGCCAACCTCGTACAATAGTTATTTCTCTCTGCTGATACTAATAGTCACACGCCTTCGCGGTGTTGAACTTGAATTAGTCTCTTAAGGAATACTAGTTCCTTTGTTAGGTATAGTCTACTAGCAAGTCTACAGATTCGCTAGAAAGTCCTCCGATCGCCGTCATTCCGGGCCAGCGCAAGCGAGTTGTTCAGCCTGAGGCTGTTCATTGAACGTTCAATTCGAGAGATAAATCAATCTCTCGCTCTCTCTCGAATAAGTTTGAACGATCCGGCCTTTGAATGGATTCTTTATTTAACAGGATCAACAGGACCCCGAAAGGAACTCTCAATAATAATAATGAGAGCCTGGGAGGACTGATGATGGTGATGCGTGATAATGATGATCATGCATGAAATGTTGCCACTGGTGATATACCACTCACTCGGTTCTCTGAATCTGAAGTAAAATCGCGACTTTGCTGTCCCAATTTGGAGAGGACGAAATAACTGCGTATAGTATGTACAGTACTTATTGGAAGTTCATTTCTGGGATATACTTACTGTTCTTGTGATGATGGCCTATTGAAAGCAAAAGGCGAGGAGATAGGCTGAGATAGGATGGTGAGTTCATATTGGTAGGGCTATACAACACTTAGTACGTGGAGTATACAATTTAGTATATTATAAGTAAACAACTCGGGCGTACATTTTATTGATCATCCGAGTCGTCACGAACACACCTGCGATTTATGGTATTCATTCTGAAAGGACGGTATATTTATCGGTTGCTCTAAATCGAGATGACGATTGAAGTTGATTATTTTTTCCTTCCTTCTAGAAAAGACGAATTGAATATTTGAACGACTCGGAAACCGGATGAGCCCGTACGCAACTGTAAGTGTGAGGTGTACGCGGAACTCAGAATTAGGATCGAGGCAATGCAGATATTTTTTTTTTCTTGAGCCTGAGTGTTACTCTTTCAATCGCATATATGAAACCTGAGAACGGCTCCGCAACTTACGAATCCCGGACCTAGTAGTTGGAATGATTTGTGGAGTTGGCCTGCTCTCTCTGCATAGGTCTTGAATTAATTACAGGTACTACTTTGCACGTCCGAGGAGAAGCACTAGTGCTGGATAAGTAAGATGTACAGGGAAACGTACATTAAAATATTCCGATTTCGAAATCTTTCGAAATTCTTTGTGGCTGGGTTGGATGGATGGATGGATACATAGATGCTTTGATGGTTCAGGTACTCGAAACGAGCACTCCACTTCTCTTGACAGCGCAGCAGATGGCCGGGGAGCTCCCTCTTCTGTCAAAAGCGCATATACTCACAAGCACATCGATAAGGAATGGAAAAAGTAATACTGGGCGATACGTCCGTTCATCCATTTATGTAACCGAGTATGGTTGGAAGCCGCGATAGGAAATTTCACTGCAACGATGACAGTGGGCTAGACTATTGAACTTGAGCGTCCATACAACGGACTTGGAATATTTGAATACTCAACTCCTAATACATAAACTGAATAGAAAAGTTGCCGAAAGGGACATACGACCGACGAGTTACTTACAGCTGAGCGGTGTTTGAAAAACAAAAGAGGGGTGGAAGTGGAGTTCGATGACTTTTGGAAAACATTTTTTGACAGAGATAGTCTTCCCATGGAGTTCTCTGCGTTGGACAGCTGAGTTTGGATTCTTGGAAGGAAGGAACCAACGATGCGCGCGATGGATATCGGGATACGGGAGGATCTTGAAAACGTAACACAATACGTAGACCAGTTTTGGAATGGATTTTCTTGAGTAAACGATTCGCTGGGAACTGACGAGACAAGTCAAAGTCTGGGACTGACGGTGACATCGAGATACCAATGGTATTGAAAATCTATGTTTGGATGGATGGGGCCTCGAAGGTAACCAGGCAAGCATTGAATGATGGTTGTTGAACGTTGAACGGGAATCCAACATTTTTGCGTCAATTATCGCAAGCAACTGCAGCCAAAAAAAACACGGGCATGGGAAGCGAAAATTTTTTTTTTCTTCCGCCACTGGGACAAAGTAGATCTTGAAAGTGCAGGCATACTTCAAGTCCTGGCGTAGATATTTGAGCCGGCGGTCTGTACAATGAATTATTTGAGAAGCATGAGTGCGAGTGTAGCCTGCTGATGACTTTGGTGAAATGCGGTGCGCCTTTTGCTCTTACTCTGTGTATGCGCCGAAGCAGGTCTTGTCTAGGCGTAGAGTAGTGGCTTATAGCTGGGCGGGTGGAACAATACACCGATTGCCCAAACATTTGTAATCTTAGTCAGCCTCGTAATCAGACTCCGTTTATGGCAGAAACATTCTCGCGACGCCTGTCATTCAATCCGCACAGGGTCAGTAATCGACATCTTGCAGGCGTAAATCAGGGAGATTTCTGGATTTGCTCTCAAGAAAAATTTGAACTTGGACAAATTTTGGAGCCCTTCTGTGTCAAAGAAACAAAGCTGATCGTGCTAACTGATAAAGCGAACAGCGCGTTAACTGGCGGCGCGATTTCATTATGAATTACGAGAGGCTGTGTAGCATCGGCAAAAGAGGCGGTCGGCACGAGTCGGCGAAAGCTCGAGGATTTTCGGTTCTCCAAAGTTTAAACTTCCCTTCTCCACCAGCCATGTTCTGCACCAGTTAGCCACGCCTGAGCCATTTTGTTTGGGGGCGGCGGATTCGCAATGACCTTATCATTGCCGTTTCAGGCCAAATGGAGTGATCGCGGGTTGGCGCTTCCCGTTTGACAGTCGTTATCGTTGACCGCGTTTGAGACTTGGTCTTGTCAACTTTCGAGTTCAGTTTCTCGTTATTGCTTGGCCAGCCCCCCTCTGCGCCTCATAAAAATCAACGCCCTGGAATTAGTGGCGTCGACACGCTCATTTCCAACCTCATATACTCTCCAATCTCATTTTGTTTTTTTGGATAACCTTTTCTCTTCTTCGCAATGGATGATTCCAACTATCTGTATATTCACAAGACTCGGAGGTGCGCTCATGAATTCTTTACCAAGTTTTTCTTGTAGAAACTCATCCTTACTGTTTGCTACTAGGCACACCCCACGCGTATCCAGCTGTTTCGCTGCAGAACCCACCGACACTTTGACCGATCGTTTAAACCAGGCTTTAAATTCTTCAGGCGCAGGATACACACTCTCATTGTGTCCTAGCACCCAATATCCCATCACAGCGCCCATCGAATTTGCTGCACCCAACCAGGAAATTAGTACTCAGGGGTATCCCACCGACGACTCGAGAGCTCTGATAATTGTTACTGGTGCAATCTCCAATGGCACTGGTCAGACTACCGCTATTGACGGAACGTGTAGCCAGTGCTCAGGCGTCAAACTTCGTAACGTCCAGGTACTTGCATTCCTTCTGTCATTTACCGTAAATTTATCACACGTTTGACAGATAGACGGTTCTCGAAACGGAAGTTCTCCTATAACCGGGGGCGGTAATGTGGAGATGGGAGGCTCGAACTCGAACCAATTGGTCGAATATGTCAAGTCCTACAATCCCAGAGGCTGGACATGCTTGCATATTTCAGAAGGCGCCCTTTCCTGCAATAATGTGACAGTCCAGAACAACGACGTCGGGCCCTGCGGTACCGATGACTTTCAACAATGGGCCGACGGTCTCAGTATCAGTTGCCAAAATACTATTGTTCGAAACAATATGGTTAAGAACCCGACTGATGGTGGGATTGTCATCTTTGGCTCACCAGGCAGTCAGGTGTATAATAACACCATTTGGGTCGTAAACGTAGGTCTAGTTCATTGCTGATCTTGGGTAAAGAAATCTAAATATATATCTGGTAGCAAACTCTGCTGGGCGGAATCAACATGGTTGACTATGATCCTTGGGACGGAAATTACACAAATACCGCTGTGTACAACAACACTATTCTCGGTGGTTTCTCTGACGAAACACCCGAGGCTGGCGAAGCCGATGGCACCAATACGGATGACGTTATTATCAAGTACATGGAGCTCTTTCCCACCTCACAAGTGCTCGCTCTGATTTCCTTTTTCAGGATTGGTATCGCTATCGGTCCTCGTACCTGGTTCGGTGATCACTACGGAAACAACGTCAGTACATCGGGTCGTGTCTACAACAATCGCCTTTCCGGCGCTTTCAGCTACGCCATTGGAATGACCTCTGCTATCAACTTTACAGTCGAAAATAACGTTCTCTTTGGCAACACTTCATTCATTGGCTCTCGAGGACCGAATTGCAGCTCCTCAGACGTCACACCTACTCCCGCTGCTTTTGTTTTGGACCAGAGAACCGTCACTCAGTCCACCACTCAAAGCAATTTCTCCGTCATCAAGGATGGAGATTCACTGACCTGCGTTCAACCTCCAGACGGCGGCGATTACTGGCCTTTCGGTGGTAATCCTTCCAACACAAGCACCCCGTCTCCGAGCCAACATTCGTCTGGTTCGACAGCTGGCATCGTTGTGGGTGTCATTGTCGGTTTACTGTTTGTAGCTATATCTGCATTCTTTATTCGTCGATGGGCCATTAAACGGACTGAATCCAAACGACTCTACGAAGCATCTCGGTTCCCAAAGACCTCCGCGTACTAGTCCCCATTCCGAGTTGATGTAGAACTAATGTTTTCGTGTTGTATCATTTTTCGATTTCTTCTGCAAAGGAGTATACACCACCAGGTTATATCGTACCTACTATCTATTTGGACACGGATACTTTTTTCCACCGGTTCGCTTCTAGCTCTGGCAGGGAACCTTGTTGTTCAAAAACTTGACTGGCAGATTGACCCTTGGACTAACCCGGTTGTTACCCCGAACGTCGAAGGTGTAATGACGAGTCACGTGAGATACTCTCGGACGAACGGCCAGTCAGCTCCTCCGCCTCTACTTGAATCCACCATCTTTCTTTACCTGCGTTATTTCATCAGCCTATACCGCGGCTTAACTTCGAAGGGTAACAAAATAAATAAATGACCAACGACCGAGGGTATGCATCACACGCGCAAGATTCAACTGCAAGCTCCAGCTCAATCCTCCTTGGCAGTTACCTGGGAGTCACCCCACCTATTTCCACCGCGGAATCCAATGAAAGAGAGAAAGAAGTTACGTTGACCTTGATGGAGGAATTACGACGGCAGGGCACCTTTGAGTCTGATGAGGAAGCACGAACGAGGTGAGCGTTTTCTTTTCTCTGTTTGGCGCTTTTTTCCTCAACAAAGAAATTCCTTTTTTTCTTCAGAGAACTCGTCCTGGGACGTGTATCAGCCTTGGTAAAAAAATTTGTTCACAAAGTTGGCATTGCGCGAGGTCTTTCAGAGACTGCAGCAACCGCTGCTGGCGGCAAAATCTTCACCTTTGGATCGTATCGATTGGGCGTCCATGGACCCAGCTCCGATATCGACACTCTTCTGGTCGTTCCCAAACATGTTTCAAGAGAAGATTTCTTTGAGCTATTCGAGCCCATGCTTAGAGAGTTTGACGGTGCTACCGAAGTGGCTGTGAGCTCTTTGTTCTATGTTCCAAACTCTTCATACTGACTGCTGTTTTTTTCTTCTTTTTGGCAGGGTGTCCCGGAGGCCTTTGTACCTGTCATTACCGCAAGTATATCTGGGGTTCCTATGGATTTTTTGATGGCTCGGCTGGCGTTATCGTCAATACCGGAAGACCTTTCGCTGCAAGATGACAATCTGCTTCGGAACATAGATGAACGCTGTGTGCGGAGTTTGGGAGGTACGAAGCTTATCTGGCTGGTCGAAGCTTACTTTGCTAGACGTTTTCTTTCTCTCCTCGCACTCAGGTTCCCGTGTAGCAAATGAGATTTTAAGACTCGTACCCAACGTTCAGGTGTTTAGGGATTCATTACGGTGTATAAAACTGTGGGCACAGCGTAAGGCTTCTGATCAATTATCGCAGGGATGTCTTTGTTCTAATACTCTTCAAGGGCGAGCTATCTATTCAAATGTGAACGGTTTCTTTGGAGGTGTTGCTTGGGCTATGGTGGTCGCCCGAATATGTCAACTATATCCAAACGCGATTGCAGGTGCAATCGTTAGTCGATTTTTCATCATTATGTATCAATGGTAGGTGTCCACACGGGGTCTCTTATTCGTTCCTAATTCGTTGGCAGGTCGTGGCCACAACCCGTTCTATTGAAACAAATCGAGGAAGGTCCACTACAAGTCAAAGTCTGGAATCCCAAGGTGCGTATTGTTTCGTCTGTTCATCCTCATCCACTGATCACTGATCACTGATGTTTACATGATAGCTGTACCCAGCAGATAGGTCGCATAGAATGCCTATCATTACCCCAACATATCCTGCGATGTGTGCCACTCACAATGTAACAGCCTCAACGCAAATGATAACGACGGAGGAATTCAAGCGAGGTGAGTAGACAAGGTGCATGCGCGAACGATGGCCCATGCAATGCTCATCATGTTTTGCAGGTGCCGACATTGTCGATAAAGTCATCATCAGCACTGCTCAGTGGTCCGAGCTCTTCACAAAGCACGACTTTTTCCATAAATATCGGTATTATCTACAAATCATTGCTTCCACAGGCGACGCCGATCTGCAGCTAAAATGGTGTGTTCATTGTACCCCTCGGCCTTCCTCACTTTCACGTGCAGAGTACTCTTTGTTCTTTTTTTTCTTTTGCGCAGGGCTGGAACGGTTGAATCGCGCATACGACAGCTTGTTATGAAACTTGAGTATGTCGATTCCTTGATCCTCGCTCATCCTTTCATCAAGGGCTTCGAGCAAGTCTGCTACTGCCTTACGGAGGAGGAAATACGCGCTGTTGCGCAGGGCGAGGTATCAGAGGGTATACTAAAGCGAAAGAGGGAAGATATTGAAGGGAAAGATGGCGCTGGGCCGGTACACACTACAACGTTCTACGTCGGACTGGCGATTGAGCCTAAACAACGTAAGGCTATAGTTTGATTGTATTGCCCTGTAAAGATGCTGACGTACAGTTGAACCATAGCTGGGGCTGTTGGACCGAGACGTCTCGACATTTCATATCCGACAACCGAGTTTACTAAGCTCGTCAAGATGTGGGAGACATTCGATGAGACTACCATGGGAATTGTTGTCCGGAACATCAAAAGGTCGTTCTTTTTCTTTTGGGGGAGTTGATCCTTTTTTCTCAGACTTGCCGGGCTCACCGTTATCCGTTGTATAGCTCATTATTACCCGACAACGTGTTCGATCCTGGTGAACGTCAGCCCAAGTCTGCGGTGAAGCGATCAAAGGTGCGAGGGGATCTCTTGGTTTACGTGAAATGGTACAAAAAACCTGAAATGGGGCGTTTCAAAGGGCGGAAAGTCTAGCAATACCTCTCCGGATATGCCCAGCAGCAAGCGAGCGAGAACGTTGGTTCCATTCTTCTTACCCTTTCCGTTTCCCATCATCTTGTAAAAAAAATCTTTTTTTCGTTATGCTATCCGCAGGTCCAGCAATCCCTCGTCCAAGGATATACCGATCAAAGCTGAAAACGGTACAATACCTCCAATTGCACTTACTCCCGTCGTAGACAACGCAGGTGCCTATGCTCCCAAGGATCCGTCAGGCATCAAGAGTCCTCAATTACCCTTTGGTGAAAACGTCGCAGTCGTCACGGGAGCCGCCCAGTAGCATTTCTTTCTTCCTTCTTTTGTTTTTTTTGTTTTGCTTTTTGCAGAATCGAAAGTCCGCAAGACACCGACTACATTCCCTCCTTTCCATCTGTGGCTTTTGATCGTGAAGCATCCCCATCTTCATCTCTCGCGACACGCAACAGAAGAAGAAGAAGAAGAAGAAGAAGAAGAAGAAAGCATCCGTTCGTTTACAAAAAACAGTCTCGTAATCTTCTCGTTCGGTTTTTCCAGGATACAGGAATCATGCTTTTTTTTCTTAACCATAAATGCGATATCAAATGAATGCACAGTGGGGGAGGGCACCGTAAAGTTCTCTCTCTCTTTCGTTTGTTTTTTTCTTCTTCGCCCTTTGTTCGGTCGACTCTTTGACACACAGTATCCCTTTTTGACTTCGACATTGTATTTCTTCTACTATACAAAGCCATGTATCATATTTGACAGATATTATATACACTCGACATTTACATTGGTCTGTCTAAATAACCACGTTTTCAAGTTGATGATTCTTCGCTTTGAAGTTTGCTCGACCTTTTGTGCTTCCAACCGACTCAATCGCGGGTCAGTCTTTTTCTCTTCTGGTATCCCCACCCGCTACCAGGGCTTCAGCGCTTGAGTTCTCTTCGTTTGGATCACGGTTTCCACTCTGGGCTTGCCGAATGCAGATTTAGATATCATCAAATCAACGACGATTCATTTTTATCTGGCGATCAGACGCCAGAGCCCTTGTACAGTGACCACGATGTCTGACAACGACGAGCGTGCGTTCCCCAACGAGGTCTTTGCTCTCATCATCGACACCCTCCGCGATGACCATGCGTCGCTCCAGAATGCAGCACTCGTCTGTAAAGACTTTGGGAGCATGTGTCAGGCCATGATCTTCCGCAAAATAAAGCTCAGAGCCAATCCTAAACTTGGCTACAGTTCCTTTATCAAGCGGATCCATCGATTTGCCGCTCTCTTGCGGACCAACTCGAACTCGTATTCTATAGCAGAATTTGTTAAAACACTTACATTCGACACGTACAGGTTGGATCATTGGCCACGGAAAATCCTGGATGATCTTTCCTTCATTCTTCACAACCTCCGGTCGCTCACCGTGATCAGGATGGAACTGACAGAGCTACTCAGTAAATCACGCAATTTCATCCAGGACATCGAGACAGGACCTACAAACCGTTTAAAAGAGCTTGTCATCTCCCATGTCAATTCTTTGCAGGTCTTCGAAAATCTTTGTAGGATGATAGCCTGTCTAACTAGGTTGGATGTCCTCGCGATACTCAATTGCTTGATGAATTTCAACTTTCAAACCACGGATTTAACCTTGGTCCTTCCAAGCTCTTTGAAAGTTGCGGTCTTCGGCCGTATGCCACTGGGGGTACTGCGTATGATCGCGTTGGGGATGTCATCAAATCGTCCCATGAAGCTACATAGTCTTTATCTGGACTTACCAGTGCGTATCTTCAACCAGGAAAACTCAGAGCGACCCAATGCTGAAGTGTTCAACCTGATTTGTCGGGCGATTGGACCTCGCACTAATGTTATCTTGGGTGCGAACGATAGTGTATCTGGTCTGGGAGAATCGTTCGTTCATGGTATGCGCTCTCTCTCTCTCTAAAAACAAATAATCTTGTTTCACTGATTCGAATTGATATCCTCTCATTAGATGTTAGTAACTGTTTCCGGGAATTAGCTGTGGCACATGTAACACTCGTCTGTCCTGGGGAAGGGAATGGTCTGACGTTCGTGAATTCCCTCGTCTCCGGGCTTCCCAGCTCTGTGCGCCAGATCCGCATTGACTTTGATGTAAATACATTTGAATGGGTGGATCCAGGTAACTGGGGGGAACTGGACGCAGCTCTGATGAAGAGGCATGAACTCGGTCTACTCCAGAGGGTGGTCTTTACGTGTTCTGTTCGCGGAGCTCCATTCACAGACCGAGAGTCTTATTCAGAGTTGATTCCGAGGATGGATAGGACAGTCTTTCATTGCGTAGGGAGGATACCGATGTCAGAGCGCGCTGGATTTGTCGAGATAGACCCAAACCTTGCATATATCTATCCTGGATTGACGATTATGTGATTCTGCCTATGGCCCGGGGATTATATCTCGTGATACCAAATTGAACGAGTTGCACGTAAGTGTCTAAATCACCCATCACGTTGAATTTATCTTATTCAGACCTTTTATTCCCTAGACGAATTTACACGCTGCTCATGAAAATACGCTTTAACATTGCCAAGTGCCATATATATCACAACTCGTGACAATGCAAATCCATTCCATCCATCCCAGATCATATAACGCCTACTGCCGCCGAGTTTACTATGTCAATTTCTTGCTTCTGCAAAACTTTTTGCCGTCAAATACGGAACAAGCTCTTTGTCTTCTTCCTGTCTGAAATAATTTATCCCGTTTTTGGAGGACCACTCAATCTCCGGTTACAATCACCTCGGTGTCTGCTCTGCCTAGGTTTACTAATCGACCGTTCAAATTCATCTGACCATCGTTCTGAACACTTGTGCCATGACCACGATGTCGAAAAGAGGCGAGCGTGCGTTCCCCAACGAGATTTTCGCTCTCATCATCGATACTCTTCACGACGACCATACATCACTCCAGAATACAGCTCTCGTCTCCAGATGTTTTGCCACACTGTGCCAGGCCATCATCTTCCGCCAAATAAAACTCAGAGCCAATCCTAACCTTGGCTATATCTCCTTCATCAAACGCATCCATCGATTTGCCGCTCTCCTGCGGAGCAATCCAAGCTCATATTCTATAGGAGAATTTGTCAAAACACTCACATTCGACACGTATAGGTTGGACCATTGGCCGCAGGAAATCTTGGATGATCTTTCTTTCATCCTCCACAACCTTCGGTCTCTCACTGTGATCAGGATGGAACTGACCGTGTTGCTCAGCAAATCGCACAGCTTCATCCGCCGGGACATCATTGATACCGGCCACACAAACCATCTGAAGGAACTTGTCATATCTGATATCGATTCTCTCGAAGCCTTGGAGAATCTCTGCCGGACAGTATCTTGCCTGACTGTATTGGAAGTTTTCGCAATACTCGTTTGCTACAACTTCCCAATCACAGACTTGACCCTAATTCTTCCGAGCTCTGTTAAAGTCGCAGTGTTCGGTCGGATCCCTTTGGCCGTCTTGCGGGTAATTGCCTCGGGGATGACATCGCACCCTCCGAACCTTGATAAACTTTATCTTGAATTACCAGTACGCGTCTTTGATCAAGCGAATCCAGAGCGACCCGAGGCTGAAGTCTTCCATTCCATCTGTCGGGCAATCGGCCCTCACGCCAACGTCATCTTAGGGGTAAATGGGAGCGTGTCCGGTCTCAAAGAATCGGTCGTTGGCGGTATTTCGTCTCGGCGTTTTTCCCCTCCCTGTCCTCTGCCCTCATAAACATCTCTTCACAGACATCAAAAACTGCTTTCGAGAACTGGCGGTGCCACGCGTAACGCTCGCCTGTAGTGTGGAAGGGCAACGTTTAACATTCGCAGCTTCCCTCGTCGCTGGGCTTCCTAGATCTGTGCGCCAAATCCGCATCGACTTTGATGTTGGAATATCTTACTGGCCAGATCGCGGTGACTGGACAGAGCTAGACGCAGCGTTGGTAAAGAGGCGTGAAATCGGTCTACTTGACCAAGTAGTCTTCACTCGTTCCACTCGTGAAATTCCACCATTTACAAACCGAGAACTTTATGAACGCTTGGATGCGAGAGCTGAGAGGACAGTTCTCCCTTGCGTACCTGCATCGAAATGTGCTGGATTTGTTGAGGAGGACCGAAATGTTGGATATCTCTATCATGGATTATCAATTATGTGACTCACTATACCTGATATTTCTTCTATACACAAGACATCTTCCCGTCGTCAGTTGCGAGCGGCAAAAGGATGGCTTGAATAACGAGTGGGGTAGGTCAAAAACTTTAATATCAATGATGATGGTACCACAAAAAGTAAATGATTAGCGGATGATTTACTACGTCTATTTTGACTCTTGGTAAGGGTAACCTAGCTTCGGCTGGTCTTTACGACGCCAAAGCTTTTTCCTAGAAGAGAGCGGAAGTAGAACAAAACAGTCAGCGACAATGTTAGAAAGAACCAAACTGCCTCATACTTTTTCTTTGTTATTAGATGTTCAGCAAATACCTCGACGCAATGTTGAGCTTTGAATTCGCGGATGAAACGAGGGTCCCTTCAAAAAAGAATTGCATCAACGAAGGTTTCAAAAAGAAAAGAGTAAAAAAAAAAAATTTCTCAACCAACATACCATAGTTCGCTTGCAATACCCAAATCCTTGCAACATCTCATAAGAGCGTTACTTTTGGCCGACTCGAGGGCAGTTGGGATACCACCCTTGTCGAAATACTCTTGTTCCCCGCGAGCGATAGCCACAAGTCTACAAAGGTGGTGTCAGTGTTAGTACAGCTCATCCTATCGGTGGTACATACCGGCCTTGACACACAAGCGCATACTCCCTGCTAGCTACCATGTTTGACACGTTCGCGTTTGAACGAGGAGCAAGACCCCAACCTCCAGGTCCGAATGACTTGTTTAGGATACGCCGATATTTAATTTCAGGCAAGTATATCATTCCGTCTAATAAGTTTGTTTGGTGTCATCACTCTTAAAATTCCGAAGAAAAAGAAGGACACCAAAAAACGCACCAGGTTTAATCTCAATATCCAAAGGGTTCACCGGAGCCAAAAGTGTATCAGCAATCTCCTTCGCAAAAGCCTCTTCAGAAAGTCCATGAAAACTCCTAGACCAGTCCGTCTTTCCATCATTGCTCGAGTCTAATATTTCACTGGGAATTTCGGACGAAGTGCCTTCGAATGCGTCGGGTTCTGTTTCGACTTTGGTTGTTGCGGGAGATTCGGTGGCGTACCCAGCGGTGAATTGGGGTCGGAGGGATACTGCAAGTCGGTAGGAAGGTCCAAGAGTGTTGCGGTAATTTCTTGGTATGGCTACTCGAGCCGTGGACGACAGCAATCGACTGGCCAAGTTCATCGTTCGAAAAATCGTGGAGCTGAAATCATATGACTTGTTGACGCAACGCGATGGGCCAAACGGTCCACCGGATGGCTCGGCCCTTACTGGGCCGAAATCCGAACGGAAAAACGTTGAGGCTTAGTTCGAAAAGTAATTTATAACAGTAACAAGCTAGCATACAAGCTAGCAGGGCTCTTCGCTAAGAATATCTACCAACCGCGAATGACAACCCACCTCAGCCTCCGCTCCGCGGATTACTACTTATAATCACTTCAGATTCGCTCGAGAGATTACTTGCTGGCAGTATCAAGTGTCAATAATCTCTTCCCGTCGTAGCTGAACTGGGCCTCGTAGACAGAAGCAATGATATGACAAAATCTATCCGATAGTGGGGGTGTAGGTTACAATCTTCCCCATCATACTGTGACTTGTTTGAAGCTAAGTAATCTTTCATAACACCGGAATTTAGAACCACAGATTCTACAAATCTTATTATTTACTATTAGTCAACAACTCGGGGAGGGGAAACGAATGGCGACCAACGGGGTCACGCATATTGAAAGCGAAAAACCCGCTAATCTGTGTTGAGGGTCTGAACTGCAACACCGCTAAAGAGTAGTTTATAATTTTTTAAAAACGGGCCTCCATAACACAGCCAACCTAAACAGCGAACATCCTCCGTGCATCCTCCGCTAGATATTCCCAGGATCTTTGTATGGTATAGTGGGTTATCGCAATCTTCGGGGTCCTGCTCCTCTGGCCAAGATCTAATGTGCATCGCAATTGGCACAGTGACGAGTTTGAAGGTCGAAGGCACTTCGCTTCTCGGACTTGAGATAGATCTTTGTTCGCCGAACAGAAAAAATCGACCAAGTCCGAACTTGCAACACAGACTTCTCACGTATGTTTCAGCATTTTGAATGCGTCGACCTAAACATCAATGGAAATAGAGAACGTGAATAAGAGATCTTGCGAGCGACCGGACAGTAGGACTTTTTTAATTTTTTTTACCTTGATGTACAGCTGGTCAAGTTGGCTCAGCCCCTGGACCTTTGGCAGCAGACTCTACAAAGCCTTTCTGAGCGGATCTGGCGTATTCGGCAGCGGGGGAGGGGCGGTGTCCATCCTCTAGCTCTCTAATTTTTGCATCCGTCTCGCTTATCTGGGAATTCGAACTGGACCCCTTCAGCCATACACGAGAGGCATATGATAAGCCTCTTGCTGCGATTCGTGTTCCGATCCATTGAGCTAGCGAAACGCCAGGGACTAGGCCCATAACGTCTTTGACGTCCCAAAAGTCCCTATGGTGAGTTATACGACCTTGTTCATTAAACGAAAAGCGGGTAATGATGCGGAGTTTGAGGTGAAAGGGAGATGGGACCGTCAAGGAGGTTCCTGGGATAGGTAAAGACGGGTGCATGGCACGAGAAGGTAGTATTTGAGACGCCGGGGTTGGTGGTGGTGAAGAAAACGATTCGGTGGAGCGATTGAATCGAACTGGAGCTCCCGTGTCTGTGTGTACATCTGGAAAGACGAGGACATTAAGGGTATGTTCCACGATTGTTTTCCGGTGTCCATCTGCATTGAGAAAAGCTCTTTGATAAGCAAGAAAAGGAAGGTGTGTAATGAAGCTTGTATTCACCAAAACTTTCGCTTTCATTGATGTCATCGACTTCCGTCCAGGCTCTGAGGGCGTGAATCCAAGGACTGTTCATATATTCTGGTACTTTGAGGCGAAAGAGAGAGTATATGACAGCCAAAGGGCGGGGTACGTTTATGACGCTGAGTTGACGGGAGAGTCGTAATACATCAGCGAGCATTGCACTCGAGGTCGTTGTGATCAATGGGTTTTCGTAGCTTTTATGCAAGAATCGTCAATCAACATCAATCAGAAGGGTTTGCTAGCTTACACTAAGTGAGAAGATCAGTACGTTTTCAAGAAATTCGCATTCAAAAACTTACTTGCACTTGCTTCGTAGTACCGTTCGACGCCGTCATAGGATGTAGATTGTTCACCGTACACAGATTCACATATTTCCAGAGCAGTTGCGTGATTAGAGACCACGGAAAGAATTGATTGTTCTGTCAGTGAAAGGCGCTTTGAGCTACCGCCTTGGTTGACGTTCATGACAGCGAGGAAGAAGCGGGGCTGGCCGCCTGTGGACGGAATCAACGTGACGTGACGACGTTGCCTTAGAGCCGAACTTACGCGTGACGAGTCCGCTCCTTCGTTCGTCCGTGTTTCATCCAAGCTTGGTCCAAGAATTTGGCCAACCACTGCCTCGTGGAACAGCAGCGGGCTCCCTAATACTCCACTGCTAAATCATCCCAGGCTGTCTATATCGAAATCAAAAGAGTCCAGAAGTACTGGAGTGGCTTCCTTCCGAACAGGCAGTGTACATGATAATCAAGGAAATGTCTCTACGTTTGCCCAATAAAACTCTTGCCAATTGGTCCGTGG
Organism: Collybiopsis confluens; assembly: GCA_013368555.1. Taxonomy (NCBI): domain Eukaryota; kingdom Fungi; phylum Basidiomycota; class Agaricomycetes; order Agaricales; family Omphalotaceae; genus Collybiopsis; species Collybiopsis confluens. The sequence continues at coordinate 219,298 of JAACJN010000003.1, forward strand.
ATAGCCTCGTTTCCCCTCAGTCTACTCAAACATATATTGTGCAGATCATGCAGTCACTGTAAAGGCCGTCACGTCCGTACGTCCGTCATCTGGCGCAACTATCCAAGTAGATCTTCACACCCTCGTCAATGGGTAGCGTCAATGTCGAATCAGATTCATAGCCTCCCATAGCATACTGTAATTGGCCAACCTCATTCCATCTCATTATCGATGTCAAAACTCCCGCTCAAAGTGACCACCATAGAAACTTTGGGATCTCGCTCAATTCTACGAGAAAATTCTGGCGCCTCATTGTTCCTTTACGAAAGGAGAACATCCTTGTTGAGCTTTGTGTTATAATTATGTCTCCACATTAATTTAATGGATAAAGTGGAGGCGCTATGTTGGTGTGTTTCATGAGGTTGCCGCTCGGTGCGATAGTGCTGTGATAATGTAGATGTCCTAAATGGACGGGTGACCTAGGATTATTTCGGCGCCCTTTTCGAGGAACACCTCGAGCAAGCGTATGGAACGGTTGAGGATCTCCCAAAAATGAATCTAGAGACCCTTCGGCAGGCTTTTCGCTGTCAGTTTCTCCCGCGTCGATAATTGTCCCGGCGCTACACGCTCAGTGAAAATCTTTCAAAGCTTCCGTTTACCCCAGGTGTATTATGTTCCTGTCTGGATTACTGAACACCGTACTTGGAAGGACTGTTAGACGCTACAACCGAACCACTAGTTCAGCTGCGCCGATGGGAACTTGGAGACTCTGAGCGGAGTCCCACGGATTTTTTGGTGCGCTCAGAGTCATGTGCGAACTCGGTCCTACCGAGATGCCATTAACCTTGGCAACAAGTGGACTTCTTTGACTTCTCGCTTTGCGTCCTTCCGCGCTCATACGATTACACCAATTGCCTTCGTCGTTTCTTCCGACGGTCATCTGCATGCAGCTCAGGAGGGGGGGGTCGAGAGAATCTTTGAAAAGATTCACAACCTCATTGAACGAAATAAAATCCCATATACAGTCAAGTTCTAGGACCGACCAGGGACCGAATGCTGCCCTGTGACGTCGAAGGTTGGTGAATGTAATATGTATATGTAGGATGTCGCGATACTGTCGTACCCGGACGACGCGGGACTCAAGCAGCCCCTTCCAATTGTGGTCGCTTCTCTTTCCCCAGCGTTATTGGGGAGCCGCGGGAGTGTACGCTCCCCTCGGATTCCGTTTCGTGCGCTGGACGTGAATAGTCTTTGTCTCTTGTCATTACTTCAATCCTACCCAGTAAGGGGCTCCTGGAAAGGCACCAAGGTGCGTAACATTCTTTTTCCCAACCTATTGCAAGTACCTATGAGTCTAGGGCGGTCAAATCCTCATTGAATTCAACCACCATTAACCCTGTACATGGGGGTTGACACAGCCTGCCTCAAAAGCCACCTCATCCCCCCTTGCCCCAGCCAGCTAATGTAGCTCTACTCTTTTTGCCTTATCTACAAGCCGTTCGCAAAAACGTTCTCGCGATGAAATCTCGGACTCGCAAAAACTTCGGAGTCAACTCAAAACACCTATTCTTTTGGGACACTTTCAACTTCTTCTCGTACGTATATACCTGAAACGCTGTGGGGGGGCTTATCACTCGGGGGCCTTGAGGATATTAATCTGGCGCCCGAGTTCCAGTTGAACGAACGATGTTCCTTCCGGGACACTTTATAAAAAAAAAAGCAAGTTATAGCACTGCTTAACAAAGGTAAAGCCTTGTAAAATATCCTTGAATTCCGCCTTGCACAGTGTGATGTTGTTGTTGTTGTTTTTCAGTCCTTTCACGAATTGACAGTAGTATATCTCAAGTCGTCGTTTTCAAGTCGGGAGTAATATCTGAATAGATTGCGAACCAACTAACATACATAATGTAAATTACTTATAGTAGGGTCGGGACTAGAGGCTCGGTATCCTCCGAATGACGGACGCCACGACAAAGGCTGTTATTAGCACCGAATTTTAATCTAATCTGCGTGGCCCAGTAGTAGATGGGACAATTTCAGGCTAAGCTTGCCTCGAGGCTGCTGAAACTCTTTCTACCCCTTGTGTTCGTAAACGGTCTAGTACGTACAAGAAAATACAATTCGTTGAATACACGGTTCTTCCTCAGTGTATAGTAGGATCTCATTTCGCTCTTTCTGCCAGCCTGGCTATTTTTCGGGCGGGGGGAGGAAGGGGGTTTTGGACAAGCCGCAAATACATGCGAATCGGACGCTATACACATATATATCCTTTAGGCATTTGTGGTGAAGAAAGAGCATGTGGATAGAGCTTGTAGTACGTACTATGTGACATCTGAGGCATGCGGTGACCGGTCGTTGACTCGCTCTTGTCGCACGGTTCCCAACACAATCCGATTCACTCTTATTACCTTACCTTTCGCAATCTCGGCGTGTCTACAGCCCAAGACAAAAGACCTGAAACCCACCCTTGGAAAGCGGAATATTGATACGCGAAAGCCCATCTGGCAGATATTATTTTTTTTTAGAAATGTACCAAGGTGGAATCGTATGGCAGTCTACAACCCTCATTCTGTTTGAACGTTCGGAATCTTCGGATGTCCTTCAAACATACTGCCAAGTCCTGGAAAGTAAAATGAAGGGTGGCGCTGTGTTTGCGCTGTGCTTCCTCTCGGGGTTGTGCTGTACAAGCCGTCCGTCCATTAAAATTTTTACCCTTATGTACCGTGACCTTGCATTCGAGGTAAAGCTGCCCCTGGGTTCCGTTATCGGAGCACATTATTTGCAAAGAGGAGCATGAGGTTGGACGGCCGACTCGGGTCCTGTTTAAGCTATCGGGAGTGAGCCTAAATTTGTTCTTCTGGGGGCCCCCTTCAAAGTTCGCATGTGCACAGTGCACACACTGCACTGCACTGGTTTGAAGTAAGAAATTGAATATGATTTACTCGCCGCAAAGCTGGCAATTCCTTCAGTGAGGGTTTTGCGTAACTGGCCTTCTAGAGTGGTGATTGTTTTGATCGAATCGATGGAGTAGTACCGGAGGGAGCCGCCTCCTTTAACCATTTCTGGTTATTCCCGCTCTCGGTGTCACGGGCGCCTAGTTGCCTTTCTTTGGAAAGCACGCATATATACTCATTTCCCACGCTTCTTTTTCCAAAATTTCCTTGGGCATCGGCATATTGATTTGCGACGTATCGACAATGTGGGGTAAATGTTTTTTCAAATGCAAACGCCGATCCGCATGGAGGAGAAAGAAAAAAAGCAATTCTTTGCAGGGCCAGGTGGCTCAGATTGTTGTTCAACCGTTCAATATTCAATATCCAATAACGACTTCGAAATAGGTACAGTGCTCTAGGTATCTGACGACCAAAAAACGAGGGACGATTTGGACAACGGATGGGCTTTCTGGAAGAAACTGAGAATTAGAGAATGATTTGGTTAATAATAATGTGCCTAAGTGCGTGAGTGAATCCAGCATGATTGTCCGAGCCGCGCTCACACATCGACTTTCTACGCCACAATAATTTACAAGTAAGCGCACTGGGATTCTGAAATGCATATGTATAAATTGAACGATGTGGTATGCCTGGAGGTTGAAGCAGCAGAGAGGGAGAACTTTCTAGGTTGTACTTTTAATTTCGGTACGGCATCAAACTGAATGGATGGTAACAGTTGGTTGTGTGTTATGCGAATTATTGTGTGCATGTGTCGCCACCGCCACCACGCACTTTCTGAAAAGGCAGGTCCTGGTGGGTCTGCTGCAGTCGGTCGGGTGTATCATCGAAAAAAAATGCGTCTTTGGAGTGGACAAATGCAGGGTAACTGACATTCGACATTCGTCATATACACACGCACAGTAGCCCAGTTTACTACGGTTTAATATTAAGGTCATGAGTCCACAATTGCAAAAAGTCCATTATGCAAGCCATTTTTTTTTTTTTTTACAGTCCGAGTCGACTTGAGGAGACTCGTCTCAAGCTAGTAGCTCAATAACGAGTTTCCTCTGCTGCTTACCTCGTGAACCAGTGAGGAACCACTGTAGAGGGGGAGTGCGATCAATTTAAAGAAAGAGTAGCTACTACCGTTGCAGGTACCCGGCGGCCGGTATTAGTTTGCAGCGTCTAAGACGTGGATGAATATATGGAATATGGATAGGATATCGAATTATTTATTATGCGTAGCAGTGCAAGAAACCAACCTTGCCAACTTGAAAGATACAAAATGCCCAGTACAGATTACATTTATTTGGAGGGATTTTGTCCGCGAAAAAAAGCGAATCGCCGTCTTGGCCGAGAGCTCAGAGACACTTTGAAACTCCTTATAGACCTCATGGCGAGAAAGTTCCTAAAACAGCACATGCTATCTTCTGCCCGCAATTATTGTCGATGACTAGAATTTCCGAAGAGTTCCAGAGGGTACCTTACGAGGCTTAGTTTTTTTTTTTTTTTGAATGGCCCAGACTCGTACCAGAGTTATCTCTGGGCATATAATATAAATAACATCTCCGAGGAACGGACCATTTTTTGTACGCACCGTCTCATTACAAGGTATTGCCGTTGCCGTTACTTCTTTTTCAGCTCTTTTCAACGCTCTCAGCAGGCTCTATGTATTTGTAAGTATAGTGCAGTTTTCCAACGTGCATGGGGTAATTCAACAGTGGGAGGTTGCCGCGGCTTCCATTCACCCTTCAAGTTCGATTGAATCTAGACGCCGTGCTGAAGTTTCTTTTTTTTTTTTGTTGGGGCCAAAACTGCCACTGGGTCTCGTCTAGCTGATCGCCTATTTCATGGGTAGGACGACGAAGGTGCTTCTTTAAAAACAACGCTCCGAGCGGACTCGGAGAATGATGTTTCGTAAAGTTTTAAGCCGAGCGGCTTGTTCCTGCCAGTGACCTAAAGAGGGAACAAGAAAAGGACGAACAAGAAGGTTTTTTGGCCCAAGTTGGTGGGAGACTCAGCGCAATCGTATCCTTGGCATGGCCCAAAACCAAGAAAGAAAAAAAACAGGTGTTGTGGGAGTCGGACCGCACAGAGGGGCGAAACCAAAGCACGATTTTCGTTCAATGGTCTTCAATTTATGGTATGTAAGTATGGACTTTAAAAAAATCGTCTGCATCCCCCCGCCATTGTCATCTTCCTTGTTTAGATCCAGCAATGTAGTAGAATCTCCGCAGATCGACGAATTAGCTCAAAATTCAGATCTTAAAACTCTGTTTCTACGGTCAGAATGTATTATAAGCTTGGGGTTGACTGACAGCTTACTTGAATGTCTACTGATCTGTCCTACGTAGTAGCACTAGCTGACGCACCCCTTCCGCTGAGCACGCCGGAAATTGACTCGGTCGGAGGAAGAACTCGTGACAATCCTGACGCTCGTTCATTTTACCCGGACCGAGGAGGCAGGCGCCATTCAACCGACCGTCGGAACAACAAGCTTTTCTTGAATGACGATTGTAATGCATGCGCACTGAGTAACTGAACTTTCACGGACAGACCAGGACAGAAGGTTTGACGTTGTGTCCATTCTCCCAATCTCCGAGCTCATAGTATACATAGCTCAAACTTCATACGTACCTTCAAGCCGCTCAAGCGCTCAACACTCAGGCTTTACTAACGTATTAAACCGAGATCGCTTTTGCGATATCTTCTGTAACTCACCGTTCTCAACTTCTACGCAAGCGGCGTAAGTATTCCGATAATACATAATCATTCTGTGTCGAAGCGTTACTAGTGACGCGATATGTGTGGACACATGCAATTTCTTTTTAACCACCCCTTCAAGTTCCCCGATAGATACATCATAATACAACGTGATGTCAGCCTCAAACTGGAAACGCTTTTCGCGTGGCAGGGACAAGGACAACAACACAAAGGGAAAAGCTCTAAAAAGACTCTGGCAAAACGGGTCCTGTAAGTACTAGTACTAGTAGCGTTAGGTGCTTACACCGACCGGAATTTACCTTTAGAATTACATAAAAGACAAAGCCTGCGGTTCTCAATGGATTATGGAACACCATCCAAAAAAAAAAAAAGAACAAACGACAAACACAGCATGCCAAAAAAGAAAAGAAGGGTATTTTGGTATTTTGAAGAAAAAAAAAAAAACAAGGTGTCGCAGGTGCCGATGAAAGAAGTCAATGACTCAGGAGGGTTTTACTCGAAGAATGGAAAATCCAAAATCCAACCCGGTGCGACCCCGGCAATAAGCATATGTAATGTAGTGCATACGTAGAACGACACGAGGACACATACAATGTGAAATGGAATGGAAAAATGGGGGGGTAAGAGAATAACCCAGACCCAGGCACTATCCCCAAATCGATACTATGGAAGGAAAACCACAAAAAAAAAACAAAAACAAGAGTTCGAACGGAGTGTGTCAGTGGATGGCCTAATTCACGACAACAGCCACCGACCAATTGAACGAACCGCCGACTACAACAGGAATTATTCAAAGGAGGTGGGACAGCCAGCCAGGTGCCAGTGGGCGGGGCACAGTTGTTCTAGAACAAGCAAACGAATTATTATTCCGAGTCATACATATCCGTTAGCGCTGGAAACAAGAAGAAGCCGAGGAAGAAAGTGGCACTAGAAGGCCCTTTTACGAACAGGGCCTCGGAAGGAGGTGGATGCCCCTGCCTCTTCCATACAGCTTCTACCTAGTTAGTATGGGGTCAAATAAATGATCAAGAGCACCCGGTCGATAAGGAAACGGCAAAAGAGACAATGGGGGAGAAAAATAAGGCGCGCACACTGCTGGCACCCGCACACACCACAACACCCACACAATGCGATTTTCAGAACCTATATGTATAAAATAAGTACAATGCAAAATTCGGACCTGGGAAAGGGCGACGCCGCGGGAACAACAATTTTTATTATTTTAAATAGTGAATTGAAGCATGGGCGAATGGGGTGTGAATTAGTCGTAACACCTTCCAGAGTCACGAGTTGAGAATAACGTAGTACATAGGCAGGCACTTTCCCGCACTTGGGGGGGTGGACCAGCTAAAAGTTGGGCCGACGTAGTATTAGACAGAGTGATGGCTTGGGAAGGGCGGTGGTGAATAGAGGAACCAAGCGGATTGAAAGGGAAACGGCGAGACATAGAAACCCTTTGTTCAAATTCATACAACTAATTGACTTGGACTAACCCAACACGTACCAAAATACTTGTCGAATAAATAAAACATAATCAACAGCCAGACCGAGCGACGACCAACCAACCAAACAAAAAAAAACAAGAAAAAACCACCTGAACCAAACGAACAATCGGGAAATCGTAGATTAGATAGATTAGGTTTTGGTGAAGGGGGAGGGGGAGAGGGCGGTGTCAAGTACCGGGCTTGATGCGAGTCGAGACGGGAACTGAGGACGAAAAAAACAAAAAAAGGATTGTACAACGATTGTGATTCGAACGAGAAGTGGGGATGAGAAGGTGGAGGGAGAGCGAAGGGAGATGTCCACGAGGATAGCTAAAAAGGCGGGGAAAGGAACGGGGAAGGGGGAAGAAGAGGGTAAAATACAGCATAAAAACCATACATACCATACCATACCATACCATACACAAACACGGTATACAGCACATAACAAGGGAACTGCAATAAATAGCAATATAGAGAGGAAAGGGAGGCCCAGAAGGAGATGAAAAAAAAAAGAAATTCCGAAAGAAAGAGTCTAGAGACCTATAAATAAAATTAAACAAAAGAAAAGTCCGATTCGGTTGATTCGGTCGACGAATAACAACAAGCAAGTAGAGACTTGAGAGCGGCGCGGAGGGAAGGGGAGTCTGTAGAAATACATTGTAGATTTATTTGGTTGAGGTGTTCCGTATACATTTGGTTCCGACGTTTTTGTCTTTGTTTTTGTTTTTTTCGGCAAGTAGTCGAAGAGCGTACAGCCAAAGGTGAGTGTTCCGAAGAGAGAGAGAGCGTGTGTGTTCCAGTGATTTCCGAATAGATAAATAGAATAGATAAGCTTCCGTTTGTGTTGTTGGGAGTCGATAGAGGAGAGGGGCCAGAGAGCGAGAGGGCGAACGAATAAGAATAAAGATAACAGCAACCTTCATGGGTTGCCAAAAAAAAAAAAGCAGAGAAAAAAAAACCTCAAACATCCACAAGCCCCAAGGACGATCCTGCTCCTCCTGCTCCTCCTCCTTCCAAACTCATCATCTCAACCTCCAATCCTCCGCCATCCAGCTGTTTCGGATCCATAGTCCCACCACCTCCACTTCCTCCTCCTCCAAGCAAAGTATTACCACGTTCATACCCATCGTTGTATCTATCATATCCACCATGATGATGATGATGATGGGTATATCCACCACCGTACACCCTATCCTCCGGTTCCTCAGGCAAAGGAATATGAACCGATCTTCCACTCGCACCCGTCACCGAATGAGGGTGGAGCATCCCCGACCCAGACCTCGACCTCGATCTCGAAAGTGAAGAGACGAGAGGTAAAAGTCTCGGCGAAGAATCCAAGTCCAAATTAGAGGTACCATTACCGCCGGTAGTACCACTACCGAACGTAGGACTCGGACTAGGAATATTAGGTGAAGACGACAACGATACCGAAGAAGTCGAGTTTGTCCCAGAGCTCATACTGAGATTGCTCAACCCAGACAACGAGGAAGGAAGGGGAAGCGGAGAATGAGAACTTGACAGTGCAGGAGAGTTGGTTATACTGTTTGAATGACTTGAATAGGCAGATGCGGATGAGGATGATACGGATCCGCTTCGTTCGCGGTGGCGGGTATGATGAGGATGGGCGAAAAGTAGGGCTCTTTCCCTATCGAAAGCACACTCGGATTCTCCTCCACCTCCCTCGTGGTCGTGGTCATGATCACGATCACGATCAAACTCCCCCCGGTCGCGGTCAAATCCACGTTCAAGCTCGCGCTCACGTTCACGAACAGTGACTTCCCTCGAAGCTGTCAAATAAGCTTCGTAAGGTGTACTGGTACTGATCGTATGTGCCTTGTTGCGGACTAGACCTCGGAGGAGAGAGGAAGGACCTGAACCGGAGGAAGGAACGGAGAGTGTGTCTTCGTGAAGCAAAGGACTCGTCGTCTGTCCTTGAGCTTGAGCCTGAGCCTGTTGAGCCTCCAAAGTCAACGCGCCTAATCCAAGCGGACTAGGGATATTATTATTATTATTATTATTGATATTCGAAGAAAGGAACGGGGACGTCTGCTGATGCTGATGCTGCTGCTGAAGATGGGAGTGTCGAGGATAATCATACGAGTCGTATCCTTCTCCATGACCATGGGTATTATGATAACCGTTAGAGTGGGAGTGAGAAGAATACCCCTGGATATCACTCAGAGGAGCATTCGGCAAACGGATCATCCCGGCCGACGTCTGCGGAGGCGAAGGTGAATTATCGTACCCACCTATGCCCATACGCATAGGCATACCCAAGTTGAGACTAGGGAGATGAGGAGAAGGCGAAGGTGTAGTCGATAACAAATGCGGTGCAAGAGGAGGAAGACGCGAATGGGACAACATCGACGCAGGAGAGTTGTACCCTGAGTGAGTCGCCGAACTGGAATTGTTGTTGTTGTTGTTGTTGTGGTTGTACATCAAGCCTGGATTTCACACACACAAGAGAGAGAGATGCAAAATAATCATCAGATTAATTCTCTTTTTTGCAGAATACAACCCAAAAAAAAAAAAAAAAAAAACAAATCGAGAGAAGGAAAAAAACAAACAAAACACAGAGATGATAATGATACAGAAAAAAAAAAAAAGACGGGCAAAGGAGGATACAGAGTCAGGCGAGGCGGGGGAGGGCAGGTTTGAAGAAATATATATAGTCAAAGAGCAAATATATCAATAAATATGTATCAGAGAAAAAGCGAAGAAAAGAAACAAAGAAGAAAAACTGTTTGTACGGAGGAAGGGGGGGGTAGGTATCGAGGTTTGTTCTGGTATCGTTTATTATAAATGAATCCTTTTTTTCTTTCTTCCTTCTTCTTCTTCTTCCTCGGTCTATATGTCAAAAAAAAAAAAAAAAACCTAAAATACAGCAGCGTCCAATTTTTCCTTTTAAAAAAAAATTAAATCAATTCGTCGCCCTCTTGCCACTGGTCGGTGCGGAAGGCTCTTCAGGTATAATCGGAGGAAGAGCAAGTTGGTGAGGCGGCGAATGCGTCAGCTGGGTCGAGTCGGGCGGGGAGGCTGAGGAATGCAGGTGCTGGTGGTGGTGATACGGCGACGAAGCACCACCTGCGGCAAGATACGGCGAATTCGGATGATGATGATGATAAGGTGATGGCGGCGCTCCGTATCCTCCACTGCCGCTGAGTTCGTGAGTGACAAAGGTAGGTGAATCTTGCGGTGGTGAAGAGGTGCCGTATCCGTTTGGTGTAAAGGCTGGCGAATCATACGACGAATCGTATGAATAACTCCGGACTGGGACTTGAGAATTGTATAGTTGGTTTTGGCCTGATATTTGGGATGCGAGAGGGAGCGGAAAAGGGAGGGGAAGGGGAAGGGGAAAAAACGTAGGTTGGCAAAATTGTACGAGTAAAAGGATTGGAGGCAAAAAAAAACAAAAATAAGGTAACCCAATAAAAGACATAACCAAAAAGACCAAAAGACCAAAAAAAAAAAATCAAAGGGAAAGACGCTCACCATTATCGTCCCAATCGCTTCCACTTCCTGCACTGCTAGACACACTGCTTCTTCGACCGGTGCTGGTAGATCTGATTCTACCAAGTCCAGCATCGATACTCTCCTTCTTGACAAGATTTTTCCCTGGACTCTTTGGACTGGTTTTCGGATTCGCAGCCGAAGGTCCACCGGTCGCGGCCGAGGAGCCATTCGAAACAGAGTTTTTCCTGGCCTTTCCACCTGCACGAAGTTCATCGAATCTCAAAGGTCTAGGCCTGAGATGTGTACGTTCGTAGAGGCCGCATTTGTTGCAGACGATTTTACCGGGGTTGAGAGTGGAGCGGCGCCAGGAGGGAGGTTCGGTGGTATGGCAGTTGAAGCAACGGCGACGGAGATACTGAGTCTCTTTGCTCGCGGCGTCGTCGGTATGTTGGATAGGGAGAGGAGTGGCATGGTGGCCGTAGGCGCCAGCCATGGCCATCGGAGGCATGGGCATACCGGGCATGGCCAGGGGGCCAGTATACGGGTTGTGTTGCTGGATGTAAGGGTTATGAGGAGGAGGGTAGTACGACGTCGGGCCGGACGGGCCGTGGGAAGGTACTACATAGCCAGCGTGGGCAGCAGCGTCGTCGTAGGCGTCATAGGGAGGATACTGGGGATGCGGGGGAGCATCCTGGCGAACATAGGGGTAAGTGGCGCGACGAGGGATGTGAGGATGTTTCTGGTAATCGTCCGGATAGAGTTCGTTGAGGAGGGAAGGACGGTATGCGGAGGATGAGGACTCGTCGTCTGCGTAGATCTGAGTGTGGTACTCTGCGCGGGGCGAAGGAGTACGAGGAGCAGAGGAGTCTGAGTAGGATGTGTAGCCGTCGAAGGAGAGCGAGTCCATATCTGGGTTCATGGTCCAATCAGCCACTCCCCGGTCCTTGCCCCCCCCCCTTATAAAACCCTTTTTTTTTTGCCCTTGTGAGAGAGCAGTTAACGCGACTTGCCGTTTGCCGGCCTGGCTCTTTCCCTCCACGGAACGAGCGGTCCTCGGGGTCTGTGGGAACTTCAAATCTCAGATCCCACAACCAAAAAAAAAAACAATCTCAGATGCGATAAGAAAAAAAAAATTTTTATTTTTATTTTTTATTTCTTTGAAACGTTCCTTATTACAGCTCTTACGTCAAGCGTGACTCCAGCCTGTCACGCGGCCTCGGGGGGTCCCTCTACTCCGCTCCTTTGGTTCGTCGGTGGAAATCGCCACGTTCTGCATTGCTGTACTTGAACCAAACACGGCTTTTGCCTGCTTTTGCCCGTTCCTTTCGTTCGTGCAACGGTTACTTGAAAATACGCCTCCAATTGCTGTTCAAACCATCTCGACTTGCAAGCTGTCAGATACAACTCCCTCCTCCCCCTCCCCCTACAACACCTTTCCAACCCTTTAGTGGGTTCAGCGCTCAGTGTCATAAATCAAAGTTTTCTCTCACAATTCTCGGTTACCGTCAAAACCAACTTTCTTCTACTTCCTCCGTTATCCCCGTTCCTCCTCCTTCCTTCCTTCCCTGTTACTTGTACTCGTACTACTACAGTATTGTGATGGTATTGGTTCTAGTTCTCCGCTCCGTGTACATTCCTGTGTCCTTATGACGCCGAACTATCCATATGCAAGCTTGCGCTCCTCAGGAGCACCGACCAACCACGCAACTTGAACACTTTCCGATATTCAAACCCCGAGAGTACCGAGAGACTCGCTCACCCACGTTTTAATAACTTGTCAACCTACTGACGTAGGCATTCTTCCTCCCTCGTATACCGTGTGTGTGCAGTAACGAACAAAACATCTTTGTTATCGGTTGTCCAACCTTCCTTCCTTCGTTTACTGTATTCTTTGGAGCTTTCAAATCTGAGAAATCTCGAGTCTTGAAAAGGCTAGTTGGTTCTGTGGGTTCAGGCCAAGGTCGGTGTCTTTTCCTCCTTCCGAACTTTCGCTTCCTAAGACAGCGCTGGTCAAGGAATGAACCTTTTAACCTTGAGAGCAAGTCCGTTGCCTGCCAGTACTTTACTTGTGGGGTTCCGTTATCGTCCATTCTGAATTGAGTTATTTAAAATTACATAAAAATTAAAACTAAAATAAACTTTTCTGCATCCCCTCCGTTGTTTTCTGGGTTCATTTCTTGCTTTTAGTTTACTACTTTGTACTTTTATGGGTGTTATGTGTGTGTGTGGCTTGGGGCATTGCCTCATGGCAGAGATTGAGCTGGCCCGAGGGGACTCACTGGCGTAGGTCCATTACAGAAAGAAGCCGCCGGAAAGCTTCAGTGTATGCGCTTTCTCTCTCAGTACTACATAGGGCCGAGTCAGGGAATGAATCAATGCTTTCTATTCCGAAAAAAAAGAGGCCGTTTTCTTTTTGGTTTTCTTTTTGTGATCGACTTTTTTCTAACGATCTCGATAAAGTTTTACCGGTGTGTACTTACTTCCAGCCGGCTAGAGAGGTAAACTAATCTCTTTCTCCCTCGCTCACAACTCGGAGTGCGGAGGCTTGTTTGTTTAATATATACGAGATTTGGAGACAGGGTGGAGACGCGACGTGGAGCCAAGGGGGGCAGAGCAGCAGCTTAGAGTAGATCGTAAAGGAACAAGGGAAAGGGAAGGGAGGAGGAGGAATTGGACTTTTGCCGTCCGGGCGGCGGCCACACGTCGCTGCGGTCCGGGACCCGAGAACCGTTCCGTCCACTGATTAGTTTTTCCGTCAGCCTCCTTGCTACTCCCAGTCATACACACACCCGCTCAAGCGCTCAAAATCTCTTCATCCCTTCCCTACGGTATCTCCTTCCTCGGACATTGAATATTAACCAACTATCTAAATACAATTCCGAGTCCGCCCTTACGGGCCTTAACCCCCTCTTTCTTCTCCCGTCAAGAGCCCCCACCCAAAGAAAGGAAAATCAATGGAGGGCGAGTTGTGAGTGAGAGAAAGAGGAAAAAAAAAAAAACAGAATGAGAATGAACGCGGACGAATATACTGTACGTATGTATGTATCTTGATCTGAGTGGGGGGAGGAGGAGGGAGCAAACTTCGGAAGTTGTCGTGTACCTTACCTTTCTGTGGCGTTCCAACTCATGGCTAGCTATGTTATTTTACGTCTCTGTCATCAATCGCAAATTTCCCCAAGGTTCCCCGAAAAGGCACCCTCTTGGGGATTGGTGCGTGCGTGCTTCGGGACTGCGCTCTCTCTCTTTCTCTGTTATTCTATTCAAACAGCGCTCTTTACATGCGGTAAAATACTATCCCCTCGTCACCCCGTCCCCCCCCCGCTTCCCTATCCTATCATACTTGGTACGTACACCAGCCCAACCAACCCCGGCATCCCATTCCCGAATGATTCCTCTCGTTCTTTTGGATACTGCGTGCGGGCGGTGGTAGGTAATTGAATTGAACTGAGTTGAGGTGAGTGATGGTTCAAAGGGAAGTTTGTATCTGACTTGGGGCTGATGTTAGCTCTTTTCTGTAGTGGGTGGCGTTGAACCGCTTTGTTGTCTTAAAATGGTAAACAATTCGGTGAGATGCGGACGTGGTTTTTTTTTTTTTTTTTGTTCCGCGTATACTCTAGATGGATGGGAAACTTAGGACGGGGGTTGATAGGGATGATGTGGTGTGACTAGGATGGATTCCAAAGCTGAGCGCTGAGCGCTGAGGTCGTATGTCACATACAACAATGATACATTTCGTCTCCCTCTCCTCTCCTTTGCAACTACTACGCTCCCCCCCCCCCCCCAAGTTTGAGCGGTTGGGCCTGAAAAGGCTGTTTTATGGTTATGAATGCCTTATGCATGACGTTCGTCTTTCCTTTTTTCTTTTTTTCTTTTTTTCTTGAGCTTTCAATGGGCCCGTGCGAGGCCGCGCGATTTAACAAATGGAAGGAACTTGAGAGGGATCTAATGAATGAATGAATGGATGAATTGTGTTGTATGCGTGTATGCACTATTTCGTCCTCTCTGTCAAACCAACCCCCCTTGTATGGTTTATACTGGTATGTATTCGAGGTTTCTGATTCGAAAAGAAGGAAAAAAAAACAGCGGGAATTCGTTACGGCGTCGTAGTACAATTCATTCAATTGATTGTATTTAGTCCTTCTTTAACCGCGATTTTGTCCTAACCACTTTGTTATAGAGTTTACAGTCTATATAGTACGTATTGCGCTTAATATCTATTACAATGACAGCCAGACAAAGAGGAGAGAGAGAGAGTAGCTAGGGACTGGAAATTCGCCTAGTGAGGTGTCTTTTTTTTCTGTTTTTTTTTTCGGGCGGCATGCCAGTTACATGAAACTGTTATTTGTTACATATTCTTTTTTTCACAATTCCCGTTCTTTACCACATGAAATCCTTTGAATGACCTTTTTTTGTTGTGTTATGTGTTATGAGCGGGTGCGTCAAAGTCAGAGCGCTGGGCACGATTACAATTTTGAATTGGATTTCCCGAGGGTGGGGGGGGGGGAGGCGCGGTTCGCGGTTTATCGAATCTTCGAAATGGAAATCCCAAGATGGAGATCCGGGGGGCTACGTGGCCAGCCAGGGGTGAATGACTTGTGTATGGAAGGGTTGGCGTAGAATAATTGTTTTACTTTTGTAAAAAAATTTACGCAGGGATTCTACGGTGCGCGCAGATAAGGTATCGCCAATCGGCAGGGTGAGACTCACTTTGAAAGAACCTCCCCCCCCCACGTCCCCTCTTTAGAGGCACATCGCGAAAGGAAAGGACCATACACGCTTGGAGGGACATGGACCGATTTTACGCCGTTCTTGAAGGATGAGAGCGTCGGAGTTTCGTTCAAGTAATGACTTTCGGAGCATGTAGTACCGAAAGTAGTAGTATTAGCACCAGGGTAGCTGTCATGCAGCGAGTCAGCTTCAACGCACCCAAAGTACCGACCATTACAAAAGCAATAATCCCAGTCATTGACATACTGGTTAACGGCCGGTAGGAGTGCCGATTCATTACATGGTGTTATCCCAAATAGGTGATAAGTGGGGAGGCGAGCAAGCAAGTGGGCGGGTGGGTTTGTCATACTTACCTGGCATAGCAGAACAAAACCTGTATGAGAGGTTGAAAACGGAAGCGAAATACTTGGATGAGGACGGACCAGGGCGTTTTTTGTCTGGTTCAATACGATTCAATGAGAGCGATCGATACATGCTCTTCAAGGCTCCCGTGAGGAGACCGGACTCGTATTGAATTCACGCCTTGAAGTTTGAACCGTCATTTCTTGAGGGTCTAAACAGGCAACTTACTCAGATTCGGTGAAAAGTGACCGTTTACCCATAGGTTCGCGAGTGCTGAAGTGGGGGTAGACCAGGGAAAAGCTGACAAATTTGGAAATGTTGAGAAAATATCCGGTCAAAGCGTCCTATCCTGATCGAAATGTGACGAGAGAGTCTGCAGACGGAACACTCTGTGGAATCAAATCACGGTATCTGGTATCATAATCGAAACTTGCCGCCGGATCAGCTGAATCAGCTGCGCCGACGGTTCGGGTTCCGGAAGCGAAATGGTCCGGGGCGCCGCAAAATCTATTTGACCTTCTACATACCTCACCAGTACTCAAAATGTTCAGCCTTGGAAAAGCAATGGGACCGAGAACATGAACATGAGCACGTTTTTTCCGCGTAAATTGTGGATCCTCTCGCTCAAATTCAAAACCTTGGCTTTTCCAGTCTGCAAATAAACCCAACCCCGCCTTTTCTCGTCTTTGGATCTATACCAAACCAGTACTGCAGACCTCTCTGGAACGATCTTCATACTCGGAAACCAATGGTAAGACTTACCCAGGTAAGGCGCTTAAAAGATGACGAGCGAGTCGTGAACTGAACATCTTGTCAAACACAAGGGTACCGTATATTCCCTGGAACGCCATATATGTCCTAGCACCAAAGCTTGGATATGCGCGTGACGCGCCGCGCATGTTGGAATCTATTACACTGTGCGCCGCGATAATGAATCCATGTGGAACGTTCAGCGCCATGGTTTATCGACATGCATGCCAAACAGCTGTTTGCTCGGATGAGCGGAGTTTCTGCTTGCCACCGATGATCCTGACTAGCCATCCAACAGATCTACGCTTACCGTGGAGATTTTCAGTGCGGCTGCAGTCTCCAAGTCTCACAGGGCGTTGCCGCAAGACTGTGTTTATGTACGTATTGGCAGGTATGCTCCATATGCAGGGATTAAATGTCGGTCTTTCTTCCCTCCTGCTCATTCGGAACTAGCTTTTGGGTTCAGGGCTCTTGGGTTTAGGTTTCAGTTCCCTTCGTGTGCCCGCTTGAGGACAGAAATCTCGCTTATTCGCCTGGGTCAAGAATGATGAGTGTCAATCGACGGTGGTTTCTGAGTACCGCCATGGTAGAGGTTACTCCGTCCACATGGTCCTCGACCGGCCATGTACAAGGATCTAACGAGGATCTGAGTACGCCAATTCTCAATGATGGGTCTTCCTTTTGTCACACAAAGCCGGTCGTCAAAACTCCAGATAGTAGATTCTTGATGCAAAGCAATTTCCTTTACGGGGCACTTTCATCGCCGTCATGCAAAAAAATGCATTGCCTGCTCGATTTCCTGTAAAGTATATTTTATCCCTATCTGCTCGGCTTGCACATTAACTTTTCTTTTCTCTTTCACCGTACAGGCTGGCGCGATTGACCGTGACGTACGACATTTGGAGTCCTCCCCTCCTAAAGTTGGTGGCGTTGTATGTACTTGGGTGAAAACATTGAGTCATTCAGGACCCTATTGGATGTATCGAGGTTTGTTTTAATTGATGAAGGACGCGAAGGATTGATGGGGGAGTATCCGTGACTGAACTTCAACGTTTTGGCACGATCATTGCAATCGGTGTATCGTATCTGGGGGCACCCTGGATTTCGCTGATGTCGAGTCGACGAGGGAAAGGATATCCCCGTAATGTCCGACGGCTGGAGGCGATACACGTAGATGTTATGTGCAATTTAACGTGCGATGGGCAAGTCTGACGGGTCCTTGGACGTGTGTGTGTATCTTAGTGCTCTTTTTGAACCGACTAATGTCTACCTTGGAGGCTGCGCGTCCTACGACGTCGCTTTGTGTCAGCGAGTGACGGACTGAGGCAGGCAAAAGTCCAACTTTCCACATGCTCTTTTCGTTCTATTAAATAGTAAGTTTGATGTTTTTGACGGCAGAACGCCAATGAGCGGTTTCCAGCGAAAAAAAAGAAAAAAACAGTACCCGATTTGCGACTGAACTCACCCATCTGACATTTTGGACAAGACATTCGACTCTTTGGGGATGCAGTCCTGTCTTTTGAATCATCGCCAGTCATTCTTGGAGCTTCATACTCCGAAATAAAGTTGGTGCGAACGACTCGAGGGAAAAAAAGAGAGGCGACCGGTTCTCGAATCTGTCATTCTCAAACCCGTGTGTAGAGCGGGTAGGTATGTGAACGACATTGCTTGCTGCTATCCCAAAGGAGGCCGCAACGGGCAAAAAGATAGTCTATTACTACTACTTTGTGGTTGAGTATCCCGTTCAGCTAATCACTTCTTCACCTTCTACAGCAATACAGCCTAGAACTCGACTGAGAAAGCGGGCTTCCGTCTTACCCATTAAGCCACGTCAATGAAATAAAAGCGATACAGATATATAAAGCGCTTCACCGGTTCTCATTGCCTTTAAAGAACTGTTGAATCTGATGGCCTCCAGCGTACGGTTGACACAATTGTAAAATGTGTAATAAAAAAAAAATTCAAACAACGCGTTTGAGCATTATGATGGATGATCATGAAATTTCAACGCCGCATTAATTTTGCACAGAATTCCTCCACCAAAGAGCTTGTTTCCTTATTTTTGTGGCCTGTTTCATAGTAGAGACAGGTAACAGGTGGAAGGTTCAGGTCCCAAACGAACCCCTCAACGGGCGTACCTTGATGGGCTTCAGAGGCAGGGCCTGAAATAATTCCATACCATAATTAACGAGGAAATCAGCATGAATTTGTTTATCAGCCTTCGAGGACAGCTACAGCTAGCTCCAGAAGGTCAGAAAAGACCTACATAACGGAATGAGGAGCACAAAACAGCGCTCTCAGTTTCATTTTGAGAATGTAGACAGAGAAGAATTGCCAATCCTGACGGACGACATACCGTACCGGTCTCAACTACTGGGGTTGGGTGACGGTTCCGTGGGAGAGAGAGAGAGAGAGAGCGAGAGCGATAAAACCTGGCGAAGTCGGCCTCGTCAAGAGAGAAGTTTAATTTTGAAAGAAGCACAAAGATATCACAGGTCTGTGCATCAAATTATTCTCTACTCATTACGTTCTAGTGTGAGATTATACCAAGGTATATCCGTAGCATACTTGGCGTCCGGAATCGGAAATTTCCTTGGATTGAGATATCTGACGTTTTCCCTGTGACAAAAGGATGCTCACCAAGAGAGAGGCTTTGACTATTCCTATGAAGCTCAGCTCCCCTGAGCCGCTGCTCCTTGCGCGTGACAGAATGCTAACGAGCTCCGAAGGCATAGGCTATGACTACGTGAAGTCAAAGACGAAAGGTGCAAAAGTCCCTCGTGTCCAAGTTGGAGTAGAGGAGCACAAGGCTCGAACTTGAAACACTTTGGACCAAAAGGTCCCAGAGGGAATTAAATGAGTGGCCCCCAAGGGCTCGGATGGGATTCGGAGACCGCTGTAATTTAGACCATTCAGTTCTAGTTCCACCCACACCCACGATATGGGCATGCATATGAGTGGGGGGAAAGGCCTAGGCGGTTGAAACAAACGCTGTTTGTACAATATGGAGCGCAATTCTCGTAATTGGATGGTTTTCTTCGGAGTTAGAGGCTCCAGAAGTTCTATTCCTGGGACGAGCGGGAGGAGGCTGCCATTAAATGGGTGCCTAGAGTCCTCCTCCTTGTCAAGCTTGAACCAAATTCACCGAGAGACACGTAAGAAGCTCGAGCGTTCATGGCGCAGAGAAGGGCCCGGGATCGGGTATTTCCTAGGCCGCCCTTGATAGACAAGTAGTGAACATAGATTTGAGGGAAAGAAGCTTCAAAAGAATCAAGAAAGGCATTCACGTCATTTCCCACCTAGAGTATACCGGACGGCAAAAAGGCCAAAGTTCCATCGAACTTGAAATGTTTTCCAAATTCCTCATCCCCCGAGCCTCACCAAATCGTATTTGTACTAGTAGAGCGGGAACTCGATTCAATGGTTTTTATATCGATTTCAGTGTTCGCGAGCGAATGTTGGGTACCAGAATAGCCGAAACACATACAGCATTTGTGTAGGTCAGGCCAACAAAGCTTCCCCGCGGATTCGAGACAAGATACTTGTGTTTACATATGTTTTTCCCTCCTGTGTTGAATTGGCAAGTTTTTATTGTGACGTGACGGTTGCCTGTAATATTCTACCTGGCCTGCGGCAAGATAATAGGTATTCCATCAGTTGTAAAGTATCGGAGATGCGAGAAGTCAACATCACAAATGGTGTTATGGCGCAAATCCTAAATCTGTAGCCCATTGATGGAAACGGGCATAGGCCCGCGAGAGTCAGGGGTCTGCAGGAACGCTCAACGGGAGGAGCATTGAACGACGAAAAGACGATACTCTAAAGAGTATTGCGCGAATTCGCTTCAGATTAACTGCGAAGGATGAATAGGGAAAGTATATGTCGGGTTGAGTCAGAGAGATCCATCGGATTAGTAGAACGTTTGAGGAAGACTTTGAAGGAACCCGTTCAGAGAATTCTACGAGGACACTAGAAATCTGGAAGTGGATCTGTGTGAAGAGTAAATGCCAGGTAGGAATAGAATCTGTTGGAGGGACTGCGATCGTTGGGCTAGATCTATTGACGAGCTTAGCGTATGGGGTTGTATTTTCTCCTTCAATCCAAGAGCCATTTCGCTAAGAATCCACCAGCTTTAATCAAGACCTACTGCCAGCCGGCGGGTGACGGAACCGTTGGGGCAGTGGACACACTAAGACCAGGGCCAAGGGTCCTAGAAAATTAGCAGCCAGACTCGCTGAAGCAGATGTGTTTGTAACCACAACTTGGATGCTAGAAAACTGTACCGCACGACAAAGGAATGGAATCAAGTCTAAGTGTTGAGTCCGTCCAGTACCTTAGGAGTTTAGCCCCAATTATGTACCGCCCTTTGAATATGCCAGAGCATGAGCTCCCGGGGAAATTAAGCCCGGGGTTGCTCAAGCAGGTATTGAAGCTCAAAGAGACATAGCAGGATCTCCGAGAGCCGATGGAGGCTGACGGCACAGAAAAAATGTTTCAAATTTTCAAATGTTCGAGGAGACTTGCTATGTGCAACGAAACTGAAAGTTGGTAATTCGATTGCTTTGATTATTAGGTCCGCAAAACGGCTCAATGAGTCTCGAAGACCTAAGAGATTGGGCTGGTCTTAGGATTGGTACATGGCGGAGAAGGTCAAGTTTTAACACGTGCTTCACCTGCTCTTTGTTTTCCCGCCTTTCATCCACTTTAAGACTACTTTTGGTATCGATGCCACCCAGGTAAAAAGGTGTCTGGATTCTTTGTTCTCGTTCGCGTTCAAAAGGTCGTAAATCTGATTCTGGTACAAGTTGTCTTTAACCGTCATCGATGGCGCCCTCTACGCGCTCTCAAAGTGCCAACAATACCCCCGTAAAGAGTCTGGACCCTATAGTGGCAAAAAACGATAGTCCAGCATCATCTTCTCCTCACACGCGTCGTTGTACCAAATGCAACAGACCCAGGTTTGGCCATCCTCGCTCGGGTTGCCCGTTTGTCAGTTCAGATGCAGGAGAGAACAGCACCCACTTCACTACGGCGCTGGGATCCATGACTATTTCTACTCGCGGCGGCGACGACGACGACGATAACGAAGATGATATTCCTCCTGAAACTCCCGTTCGCCGCAAGGGAAGACGTTCGCTGGGACCTGTATCGCCCAGTCTTCCTGCGGATTTTAAACCTGAAGACACGAAACAGGTGATTAGAGCTCGTCGTAAATCGGAAAGGGATGCAGCGGCTTTGACGCTCAACCAGTCTCTGCCTTCGCTTACTGAATCGGAAATGGCAGCGCTTCTGTTTCCTTACGATAACGACGTTTCTGAGGATGGCCGGGGAGGAGGAGGGAGAGAAGACGTGGAAGCAAATAAGGGAGTCCATTGGAAGGAGCGAATCGAATTGCTCTCTGTCGGGGGGACGATTTCTACTCGGGAATTTGAGAAAGGACGAGCGAAGATGCCTGGGACCCTGGTCACGCCGTGGAGCAGCTTCAACGCTTCTCTCACTGGCGATGACAGGAAAATGGACCTATTTGGTGCCGACGGTCTTTCTCGTCCCTCTTATTCCTCCTCCTCTACTTCTTCGACTTCTACAGCAACCTCTGGAGGCAGGGACAATACAATTAGTGTCGAAGTTGTCTCACCTTCTTCCTCGACTGGTTCTCGTCCGCTTGCACGTTCCATGTCCATGGAGGAGCGGGCTGGTTTCATCGAACATTTGGAAGCTATCTCTACTGCGAAGGCCTACGTGATCACTGATGCGGACGCTGTACAACTCCAGGGGTGGACGCCGAGGGGGTTGCATTCGAAGATTTTGAAGGTTGGAGATGGCTCTCAAGGGGAGAACGTCCTCGTCGTGGGTCGGGATAAGGAGAAGACTGAGAGCTTGTTCCGTGAATTGAATGCGGGAAAGCAAAAAGCTCAGGGTGTCGGCATGAAAACAGCGATGGGAGGCGCTGTTATTGGGGCTGTCGCTACCTGGACTGGACTTGCATTCTCTTGAGTTGTAATGTTTAGTCGTTGAATTTTACTCATTCGTGTTATAAGTCTACGATGTATATTAAGACGAGACAAGGCGTTTCTGCAAATAAAATTGTGTGTGTGTTCGGAATACGTTTTGATATATACCCTTTATTTTACCCTCGAAGAAGGCGGCAGCAGTGGAAAAAAAGTTTTATGCGTCGATTAGGGAGTTTAGTTATAATAAAAACTTGAATAATACAGCGTCGGATTGTAACGCAGCTCTTGTGTAAAAGTGATGATTTGTTTCATGCTTGGAGCCATAGGTCTTCTACCACGTCTGCGTACCGGTCCTAGCCCAATGAAGCTGGTGAACTGGGTCAAGATGGAAGCATGGGAAATTATATCAAGGAGAAAAGTATTCTTTCCTCCCCCTAACGGTAGATTCATCGGTGTATGGTATTAGTTGCGAGTGGATCCTTTTCAGCGCAAGAAAGAAATTGAGACCAGTGACGGGATCTCCGCCGCAAGCTTTTACATCGGCAGAGCATATGACGGAAGCAATGTCAGCAACCTGGCTTTTGGTCAGAGTAATAACAGAGGCGCAGATGGAGAGGTTGGGTGTTGAGGCTGAACGCGATAACGTGATCCGCAGTACAATTACATTCAACTCTGTCTCGTCCATCATGAGTAAATTCGAGTGAGAGCTGCTTTATATATGTATGACCTTGCACTTATATCCTACTCCAGCGAATTTGTCAAAATATTTCCTCTTGTCCGCAACGCCAACGAGATCCTCCTCAATGGAAATCTGTACATTCAGGTTTCCGAGCACCCATATACCTCCTTGATTTTGTAGTGTCGCTCCCGCGCGCGAGGGAGATTATGGGAGCCTCAATATCCGGCGGCTGGTACTGGCCGAGAGATGGGTCAAGCTGGATCCCTCTAATCCTGCCAAGTATGGTTTATAACTTGTTATCGGACGAACGATTCGACTGACCCTACAGATTGTTTACCGCCCCTTCGACGATGTCTTGGCCATATCCAGCGGGGCGAAATCCAGAGGATGACGAGACTTACACCCCATACATCATTATTAACGCGGACAACGAGGGAATCCCAATCTTTTGAAGCACAAACAAGAATTTATAGAAGCGGCACTGGACGTGATCAGCAAATTAATCATAAGCCAGATGTGAAAGAAGAAGTACGACGGGGGTTGAAGTGGTTTCGGAGAGCATTTCGCTAATAGAGAAAATGAGCTTGTATCGGTTTAGTTTTAGATTGCTCAACGGGTACAATTGATAATGGCACCAGTAAAAACTGACCGCAGCTCGTGAGTCATGTTGAATTGCTGAACATCGCCGGGCTTTACAAAGAATCGCGCGAGCGGATGAAAGACGAGGCCTAGGAGGGTAGATATACAAATATAATGGATTATAACGAAATCGAGTGCGAGTGCGAGTACGACGGGGCAGAGAGGGAACAACTGGATAGAGGACGACTAATCTTCTTCCCGTTCTCGGACCCAGTAAACGCGCGCAGCGGCATCATAACAACAACGGTTGGTCTTTGTTCAAACTGTTTTAGCCGCTTGGCGCTTATCGGCGCTTGTTTCTCTTTTATACTCGCACTCCCACCGTCTTGTCGTGCGGTTTCACCAGAATGCTCACGACTGGCCCAATATGACTGGAATGCCACCTCCCGCTTTAATACCTAAACAAAATGGCCCGAATATACGGTCACCGGAAAATTTTCTGGTTCATCTACGCGCTACCATCTACGAAGCCTTTCCTAGCCATGAAAACTCTCGAGTCGTAGCTTCCGAAAATTTCACTTGCGTGCTACTGTTGACCCAGATGCTCGATGCATTTCTCATATCCTTTTCATTCAACGATCTCTGGAATGCCCAGCCTGAACGAATCAACTTGGTCCAAGCGTGTCTGGAGACGACAGAAATAATTCTGAACCGCGTCGACGGTATCCTTTTCGGTCACAAAGATGTTAATGGGTCCAAGGAGCTGCCGAAGAAGCTATTTAATGCATTGTTTACGGTGTGCCACACGCTGGATTTATACAGCGACACGGATATCGCACCTCGCGAAGGCATCTCCATGCCATCCAGTTTGCGCGAAATAGCGCGTCGAACGGTTATCCTCACGCTCAGATGTATGGGGGGCAGTCATCCGACTTCTGTAGATGAACCGTTATGGAAAACGCTGCGGAGTGTGATGGAAGAGTTATTGAGTTTGTCGCGAGGTGAGTCTCCCCAATTCTGCATAGAATCTTTTTTTCGCTAATTTCCGCCAAAGATGTCATACACCCCAACATTCCTTTGACGTTCCCACTTGCGGTTTCGCTGTTCCGGAAGCCTCATTTACAACCCATAAACCCTCACGCGCCTCATCCCTCACAAGAACGCGTAATGATGGTATTCTCATCTGAGGCCGACATATCACGATTTCTCAGTCTTATCGTCGACGTTACCGTTAATTCGCTTCACCCGCATGTTCTTTGCAGCTGGTTTCTCTATGATCTACAGCAAAAAGTTGATGAGAACGTGCAAGCGGTATTCGACTATTGCTTGTCCTCTTTTTCTGTTTCACGGGCCAAGGCACTCGCACATATCTTGTCCGCTGTGTCTTTGACTCGTTTTGAGGATACCAGTCGATTTTCACCACTCACTGCCTTACCCTTTCGCCTTCTTCGCCAACGTCTCTTACCTGGCCCCTCGACCGGTTGGGAGCCGGTTGACACTTATTTTTTGGGGGCTACTCGCTTTCCGAGCTTATCCAAGGCTGAAATTGTGGAGATCCTCAACCTAGTTCGTGAAGCGGAGAAAGTCGGAGTCGCGATTCAGCATCAAGTATGTGCATTCCCCTCCTCGCCCGTTCAATGTTTGACATGGTTTGTTTTTCTTCCCCAAGACTGTAGCCGTAGCTTACATTCGCGCATGCCTATCGCAAATGAGCCCTCCGCGATTGTTGTCACTCTTGGACGCGATTGTGGAAGCGGATCTCCAAGGCGCCGAATGGACTCTCTTGTCTGGGGATTTACAAACGCGAATTGCAGAAGTAGAAACTCCGATTGTTGTGGACACCCGCATACAGCCTTGGAGGGAAGTGTTTCGAAAATTTGTGGAGAAGACGGCATTTCCTCAGGATATCCTCGACTGGATGGAGGACGACGATGATCAGAGATACGTTCAGCATTCGCTGGATGAAGTTGTCTCTATCTACAGAACGTTTGTGCTGGTCTTATCTCACAGCTGCTGAAGCTCATCTACTTGTCACCCTTAGCTGTGATCCACCGGCTAGCAACGAAGCCCGTACCTCTGTCCTCAGTGCGGTCATGAGTCTCTGCGACCTTCTTCGAGGGAAGAGCCCACTCAAATGGTCTACTGTCCAGTTTTGCGTGGTCTTGGCTACCTGGCTGCTGCAGGGTCCGGATGTTCCGGTCGATACAAGAAGAAAGGTGTTTATGATGGTGACGGGGATGCTCAAGCTGCATGTAATGAATGATGATAGGGACGAGACTTTGCACCCTATGGCGAGATTCTTTTCTAGGAACCTCCTAGACACCAATGCCAGTGTCCGTTTGAACGTTGGGTAAGACAGATGTACTCAGTCTCAAGTCTGTCCATTAAAATGAAATCAAAATCTTTTTTTTTCTTCACAGGAAAGCCATATGTGCTATGCTTGCCTTGTTCGGAGAGCGGAATGTCAATGTATGGGATCGGGCAGATGATTGTTTTGCGATGTTGTATCATATAATGGACACTGGAAAGTTGACAGTCAAGGAAACCATGATTCTCGTCGTCGGTGGGATGGCAAAGTATGTGTCAAGCGCCGTGTTGGTCTTTTTTTTTTTTTCTTTTTTTTCTTCTTTTTTTTTGGTGCTGACATGGAGCATGGATATACTCTAGGGACACGTCTCTGCACAGTGATCTCGTTGGTCAAGCTCTGTGCTTCTTGGTGGCTCAGATGGGAAGGCCGAATCCGGTATTGAGGGGGTCCGTTTGTATGCAAGTATGGTCTTTTAAAAGATTGGTGCTATCAACAGTTTGTTCATTTTCCCTCGTAGATCTTGGAGGCTGCGAAAAGTCACAATAAAGTATCAGCATATCCGCTCCTTCTTCCCTATATGGATCGAATTGCCCCCTTTCTCGTCCAGCGAATGTGCATTCAACCAGCGATGCTTTCAGAAACTTGCCGATTAATGGGACTCGGCGTTTCGGATTTCCTGCGTACAACGATGCCAAAAACGCTCCCTGTCTTATTCGCCAATGAAGAACATGCCGTTCTGGAAATGCTTGCGAAAAATCTCGCGCAAAAACCTGCCAGTCTATTCCTGCACAACGCACATGAAATCCTGGCGCATGTTTTCCGGAAGGATCGGGGAGGGACAGAGCACGCGATAGAGTTTATCACTAGTTTTGTCTCGCAGTCTTCGAGTGGGAAGACTAGAGGAGTTGATATTCAGAGTTTGGTGAAGAGTTGTGTGGTTCCGCTGCTGGCTGAGTTGGTCACTTCGTTGGGGGATCGCCGTCCGCAAGTGACGGAGGAAGTATGTGATTTTCCGAAGTGCTGGCTTGTGAGCTGATGTTTGCGGTGTGTTTTGTTTTTAGGCTCTCGCCGCGTTGAGAAAGGTTGAGAAGATTTTGACTGGTTCTGGACACTCGGATCTGGGTGCTTTCCTGAAGAATTATATGTTGGGATTGATGTCGCATATCAACGATATGCTTCAGGATGTACAGGGAAAGAAATCAGTCGATGTTAAGAAGAAGATTCTGCGGAGTCTGGGTGTACTTATGTTTCATACTGGATCCGCTACAGCTAGTGTAGCACCGCAGGTGTGTGTACATCATTCCCTTTTCTCATTGATCTGTTGGCCTTATGAGGATGTTTTTTTTGGTAGATCATGGCGACTTTCCAGACTATGGTCAGTGTACCCGAACTATGCGAAGAGACTCTGTTCAGTTGGCACCAGTTCCTCACGATGCTGAGCGCCGAGGAAATTGCTCCTCATGTGGGCCTCACGAGTGCAGCTTTCATCTCCTCGTGGCCTGTCCTCACCTCGACCGCCCAATCGTTGGTGAAGAAAGCTTTGCAGCATCTCATCATGGACAAAGGATCGGAGCTCGCCACTATGAATTCCCTCGCGGACCTGGTGGACTTTTCTCAAATACCCGAACTTCGCGATGTCCACCAACAGCTTCTCGGATTGCAGGGCGAGTTGACCCCCAAAGAACGGCTAGGTTTGACTCTGGAACGTGCGGTGACCAATAATCCTGCGATGGTCCTGCAGTCGCTGTATGAGCTCAAACAGTTTATGCTTGTTGATCATCCGGAGATTATACGAGATTTAGTGTCTGGGGATATCTTCGATCCGATTGTAGGACAGATCCTCATGACTCTATTGACTGCAGCTGGTCGCGACGTCGAAGAGGGCGATCCACTTCGTACCCTCGCCTTTGAGTGTCTTTCAGTCCTTGGTGCTGTGGATCCAGATCGATGCGAGCTGAAGGTGAAGGAGTCTTCAATGATTGTCTACCAAAATTTCGAAGACGAAGAAGAATCCATTGCTTTCGCTCTTCACTTGATCACAGACTTGCTGGTGGAGGCTTTCCGATCGGCCAGTGATATGCGGTACCAGAGCCATCTGGCGTTCACGATTCAGGAACTTTTGCGATTTTGTCAATTTACACCGGCTCTTGTGACTCGACAGAGTGCACCCCAGAGAGTTCGAAAACGGTGGAATACCTTGCCTAAGCATGTCCTGGAGACGGTGACGCCGTTGTTAGAGGCTCGGTATAATATCGTTCATCCATCTAGTCCCCTGTGGAAGGTCTCGTCTACCCTGAACGGTCGACATATAGAGAGTGGATACAGCTCTGGACGCTTTACCTTATCTCTCAAGTTTCGGGCGAGACGGCTCAAAAGATATTCGGCGTGTTTCCGTCCGTGATACGAAACAAAGACGTCGCGGTCGCACATCGGCTTCTACCTCACCTTGTTCTCAACGTGCTATTGTCTGGATCGGGGGACAGCAGTACGCAGATTCGGCTGGAGCTGCTTGCTGTGCTGGAGGATCAGGTGAATCCCATGAGTACATCCTCTTCGGACAAACGGATGCTCAGTGCGCAGGTGTGTTTAGTTCTTGCTTCCTCTGAGAGTTTTAAAGCTCATGTCCGCCTGTAGGCTGTTTTCATGCTCTTGGATCACCTAAATCGGTGGTTACGTAAAATCAGACAGGATATTGCCAACGTCAAGGAGAAGAGCAACCGCCATCTTCATCGCGTCGCAGAGCAATTGACAAGAGTTGACTCTATTATTTCCAATATTAACCAAGATCTCCTTGCGAAAGCGGCTTTGCAATGCAAAGCGTATGCCCTGTCGCTCATGAACTTTGAGAGCCGCATCGTCACGCTTCGAACCCAGAATCCTGATCACCATGATCTTCCTGCGTACTACGAGCGACTTCATGAAATCTATGCCGCCCTCGATGAGCCAGATGGAATGGAAGGTATCTCCACCATGATTCTCTCGCCTACTTTGGAGCATCAGATCCGGCACCATGAAAGCAGTGGGCATTGGACTTCTGCGCAGAGTTGTTGGGAGGTCCGACTTCAGCAATCCCCGGACAACGTTGATTACCATCTAGGACTTTTACGCTGTCTACGAAATCTTGGGCACTATGGTCCGTCTTTCTTCTTTTTTGCCCTCCTTTGGCTGCACCGTTGACCGGTTTGAGTAGATACGTTACGAACTCATGTTAGAGGTGTGCTTACTCGAAATCCCGACTGGCAGCCAACATTGGCAGGATTTCACATAGAGAGTGCATGGATGGTCGGTGCTTGGGACGATGTTCAAAGCATTATCGATTCGTCCGACGTCACCAAATCTCAGATGGTCATCGGGCGTCTCCTTCTCGCAATGCGGTCGCAAGAATCAACGGCGATCAGTCAGGCTTTGACCAATGCTCGACTTGTATTGGGTGGACCGATCGCAGCTGCTGGACCGAGCAATTATCGACGATCGTATGAAGCCATGCTGGATTTGCATCTCACGCACGAGCTCGAGACCATCTATATCACCATCTCTACGCTTCCTCAGAGGACTTCCCGAGTGAATCCTGCGCTGGAGAATCTCTCGCAAGTTTTGACAGCCAGGCTAAACACTACTTTGCCCACTTTTCGAGCAAGAGAACCGATCCTCAGTATGAGGCGAACTGCTTTTGCGTTATTGTGTGTTTCTCTCTGACTTTTGTTCTTTGTTCTTGCAGAGGCTGATTTTAGCTGTTGTAGTGATTCACCGAATTCCCGAATAAAAGAGGAGATTGGTAAATCTTGGCTCGCTAGCGCCAAGATCGCCCGTAAAGCTGGTCAATGGCAGACTGCTTACAGTGCCATGCTTCAGTCGGAGCAGAGCAAGACCAAGTATGCTTTCATAGAAAGCGCCAAGCTCGTCAAAGCGATGGGCGATCCGCTTCACGCTCTTCAACAGCTAGAAAACTCGATGCATTTGCACCGCCTTTTGGAGGATCAGCCCGACAATGTCCTCGACCTTACCAATGACGATGATGAAGGGGAGCTGCAAAAGACAAAGTCAAAGGTAAGAGGTGTATCTACGGCTCAAAGAAAGACAGATTGAATTTCATATGTAGGTTCGGCTTGTACGCGCACGGTGGATGAACGAGTCGGAGCGCTTCGATGCTCGGACAGTCCTGAAAACTTTCAAGAAGGCTACCGATTTGATACCACAGTAAGAACGAATAAGGTTCTAGTCTCATATTTGAACTGACTAATTTACATAGCCGGGAAAGTGGTCAGTATTACCTTGGACAGTTTCAAGACGAGTGTTATAAGAACTTGCCCCCCACTGAGCGCTTAACCAGGTTCGTTTTTCCTCGCTTGCCGTAGCGACGCCTGCTGATTATTGCTCAAGGGGGCTCAAAATGAATCTAAGCACTATCAAAGCGTATGCCGAGGCAATCAATCTGGGGACCAAGTATATATACCAGACTGTTCCACGCCTCCTCACCTTGTGGCTAGATCTCGGCGAAGAAAATAAAATTCCTGGTGGTAATACCACCTTTCAGCAGATAAATTTGGCGGTGGCGGAGGCCATAAAGAATTCGCCAATTTATAAGGTCGATCGTTAGCTAGCGTGTTTACTCTGTGGCTGATGATTACGCAGTGGTTTACAGCATTCCCGCAGATCGTATCGCGAATCGGACATACAAACCCGGAAGTATACAAGCTGTTGGCACGAATCATCATGAAGGTCATTGTCTCATATCCTAACCAAGCTCTCTGGCTTTTTGCGGCTGTCATCAAATCGAAGAAACCAGCCCGCTCACAGAGAGGTGTTGACATTTTGAACCGTATTCGAGTGAGTTGTTCCATTTTACGTGGTTTCCAACCCTTGTTCATCATAGTCATTCTCAGAACAACCCCGGCTCATCCAAAGTACCCAAACTGATTGATCAGAGCATCGAAATGACCAACGAATTACTCGAATTGTGCAACCTTAACGTAGACGCTATCCTCGACAAGAGGAAACTGACCATAACTAGAGATTTCCCGCGTCTTGCTAAAATGGGGAAATCAGAGATGATTATTCCTTTGCAAGAGTCCCTGACAGCCAGTCTACCGCCGGTGTCGTCCTCTGAGTCAGGGCATCAACCTTTCCCTTCGGATGCTCCTACATTTGCTGGTGTGTTATTGTTTCCATCATACTGGCTAGCTAAACTAAACTCATCAAAAGGTTTCGCGGAAGAGATCGAGATTATGCATTCGCTCGCCAAGCCACGGAAGATCACTATCTATGGCAGTGATGGGCAGACCTACATGTTCCTTGGAAAACCCAAAGACGATCTACGAAAGGATGCCCGGCTAATGGATTTCAACGCTATTATTAATAAGTTGCTCAAGGCAAACTCTGAGTCTCGACGTCGACAGCTTCGTAAGTCCATTTCGATTTCCATACAGACGTCGAACGTTGAGAGCATTTTGATCAGATATACGGACGTATGGTGTCGTTACCCTGAATGAAGAGTGCGGTTTCATTCAATGGGTCCGCCATACGAGACCTGTCCGACCAATCCTCCTCAAGTTATACAGCAACAAGCAGATTTCTCCCTGGGTGCGTTGGGTTATTTGCTTTTCTTATATTCCATTAATAACATGTTCTAATAGAGTAACGAAATGGCGGAGGTCTTCGCCAGGATCAAATCTATCTCCAACGAAGAGCCAAATAAAGCCGCGGAACTCTTTAGCAAGAAGGTCCTATCTCGGTGCGGATGGGTCTCCTAACTATTGAAGGAGCGTGTTCTAAAACTTTGAGGCAGGATTCCGCCCGTCTTCCATGAATGGTTTATCGAAACGTTCCCGGAACCTACAGCATGGTTGGCTAGCAGATTGACATATGCTCGTACTGCCGCTGTGATGTCCATGGTCGGCTTTATTTTGGGGTGCGTTCCGTTCGAGTTCGCTGGACTTCTGTTTCCACTCATTCCATTTTGGTTTTTCGTTACGTTACGTAGGCTAGGAGACCGGCATTGCGAAAACATCTTGCTAGACGAGAATACGGGGGATTTGATCCATGTTGATTTTAATTGTCTCTTTGAGAAAGGAAAGACCCTCGAGACGCCGGAACGAGTCCCGTTCAGGCTTACACAGAATCTGGTTGATGCGTTGGGAGTAACTGGGGTTGAAGGTATGTGTATTTTTTGTGATGCTTCCGGGTTGCGTTGATTTGACACAAGTGTTCGTGATGACAGGTGTATTCCGAACTGCATGTGAAGTGACGATGCAGCTGCTGAGGGACAATAAGGATTCGCTAATGAGTGTCTTGGATGCGTTCGTTCATGACCCTCTCGTCGAGTGGGAGGAAGAGAAACTGAGACAGGTAGATTCAATTCAATTTTTTTTTTACTCATCCGTCCTGATGCCCGATTCATCAACAGGAGAGCGCTGAAAGGCGGAACCCCCAACGAAAGGGTGTCAAGGATTTGTCTACTCTCGCAAAGACCGCGCTTAAGGGGATCGACAAGAAGCTGAGAGGCTTGTATAGACCTGGTCCGGAGAGACATGCGTTCGAGAAGGAAGTCTCAACGAGCAATCTGGTTCAGTTGCTTATTCAGGAAGCGACCGACATGACGAATTTGGTACGTGCAAAAGAACTTGGCTTGCCATTCGAACCCGAGTCCTGACTTGATTGTGTAGGGGAGGATGTATCCTGGCTGGGCTCCGTGGCACTAATGAGCAGTTGTAGAGTGTGTTCATCTGTATCTATAGTTTAATTTTTTGCTGTTGTATTTATACAATCGTTTGTTCTTGTACAAATTATTCAAGTACTGTACATCCATATAGGATTTATGTTCACATGTCCAATATCTTCTTGTGCCGTTCCAACTCTTTCTCCCTCACAATGAGGATTGAACGGGTCTTCTCCTGCTCAGCGATGATGGCCCTTTTAGCTTCTTCGAGACGATCAGCTTCGTCCTTCTCCATCTGGGCCGTAAACTCCGGTAAGCCGCCTTTTGAAGCCTCGAGCGAGCCCGGGTTAGCGACATGAAATGGGATGGGTTTCGTCGTTTTTGTTCGAGGAAGCGGCGTAGGCGGGTGATTGGTGAGGATGTTGAGAAAGTTCTGATAAGGGTCATTGAAGACTATTTCGTCGTACTGCCAAGAATGGACCGGTCCAGCTTTTATTGCAATATCCAGTGGAGGTATTTCTGATTCTCCGGTGAGAGCCCAAGGGTGTAATTTGAGGTGGTGATAGAGGACCATGGCTTTCTCGCCCGATTCTGCGATAAAGTTCATTCGGATTTGGATTTCGAATTCTCCCCAGCTGTGAAAGTTCGAGAATTGTGTCAGATTGATTGAGCGGGAGGGGGTGAGGAAAGGGTGTCAAATATACCCAGTTTCCGACACTTCGAAAGGTGGTTTATCAATATCTAGAAGCTTGACATTAGAGCGCGTAAATTTTTGAAATACCCGCCCAACTTGCTTCGAGTTGGATTCGCGTAGGTATCGTGCAACTTGAACGAAACGCGCTTGATAAAATACGCAAGATTATCTGCTCCGCCGACGATATCTGATCCAGGAGCAGAAGCTGCGCTACGGACAGCCACGGTCCATTTATGAGTGTGTTCTGCTGGATATTTGTCTTTTTCGTCTGCAGTCAAAAGCGTAGCTGTATTCCCATATATTATAGGACGAAATATACTGAGATTCTATAAGATTAATGAGCAGAACAAAATGAGAACAAAAAGTAGGTGCTTACTCTGACACGGACGCGTTCAGCGTTCGCCATGATGAACGTAAAGAAGAAAGAGGATCCAGACCAGTGTAGGCCGAATCCGGGATTTGGTCCGAAATTTCCCGTTTCCACGCTTGACCAACACCACCAACTATGCTCGACGGAATCTACAACCGTATGCTGGATTTCTTTTTGTTAATCAATATTCCTGGCCTCTGAAATGCTTTCAAGGCCAATACAGAATCATTGAGACCCAAAAGGCCTACCAGGTACGTTCTTGTACGTTCGTTTTGGAGAAGAGAAACTGAACAATTCCTCCTTTCAGGCTGACCCTCGTCCTGTACACCTCAAAGCTCCCAGACGGGCTCTATACCTGCGTACGAGTCTACATGAGCTAATACCTGGTTCTCACTGATAAATGGGCGGATACACAGGTCTGTTCGGAGTGGGGTTCACTGCTGGGGCTGTCGGAACCGTTTATGGTATTACCATGTTGATCAGAGTGCGTATTTTTCTTGCTTTATTCCATTACTGTACACAAATACTTTCTGCAGGGGAAGCAATAGACGTGTAAAAAGCCTGTTAAGATAGATTCAAATTTTCTTCAAATGACTTGCTCTCTCTCTAAACCCGCATCTGCACTACACTCCCGCACGACGTATCAGGCACTCTGACTTTACATCCATCCTGTATCCAATAATAGGTTTGTAATTGACTGAAGCAGCTGTAATGGAAGTTACGCTGGAGCCAGTTTTTTTCCCTGCGTTAGTGCTATGTCTTGACCTTCTTGACCTTCTTCAACTCTTCGCTGTCTTCCTGAAACGTCTCTCCTGAAATGTTAAACAGCATTTGAGAACGGAAAGCGCGAGTATTTTTAACGCGCGCGGACCGTACACAGCTATCTAATCTCTCAGGGGAGCCGTTCTACACCTTTTGGCGGTAACGGCATATGACTGGCAGCAGGTCGATGAGTTCAACTTATCAGATACTTGTTGATTTGCTATGGCCTCCATCTGCTGACTAGAATTTTGACACAGCATCATTACATGGAACCGCTGAGAGTGCGACAGAACGTTGAGGCTCGCCACCAAAAATGTTAGAATCTCCATCTTCGTACACAGCCGTCCCACGATTCGAAATTACTCAAGGATAGGGTTAATCCCGGCTTAACTCGATTCCAACACCTTTCTGGTTTGGATAGATATATATACTTCACGGGTCTGTAAACCAGAATTTCGCCTCAGCGTTCAGAAGATCATGCCCAACATTTTCAATTTATTCAATCGCAATAAACCTTCCACCCAGTTCGCGTATGATTCGACGTTGGATTACTCTGAAGAGCCGCTAGAAATTTCGACTTCTAGCACAAGCAAAAACCTTCCTCCACCTCCGTACTCGAGCTCATCAACAGATCCTTCTATGTCGAGCCTTGGGAGGAAGCCCTCCAAACGTATGTGCTCGACATTTTATCGTCTTTCTGGTTTAGTTCCCTCAAGCTATCGCCCACAGGTTCATACTTTCGAACCCCTCTGAGTCAAGAATCTCTAGATGAAGCTCTAGTCGCGCTTAGAGCTTACGACATCGTAATTCTTCTCGACGACTCTGGATCGATGCGTAGCCACTGGGACGAAGTACGTTGCTGTTTCCAGACCCAAACGACAACTCCAGATTCTAATTTTGGTTTTTCTTTCTCGTAACACAGGCTAGAGCGGCTCTTGCTGACATCGCTGAAGTAGCCAGCAAATACGACCAAGACGGGATCGATATTCATTTCCTGAACAGGATAGATTTGGACAAAAGGGTGCATACAAATTTGACGGTACGTGTACACACTTACCTCCTTATCGTTTCTTAAACTCCTTTCTAACGGCCGCCCAACCAAACAGAAATCAGCTCAAGTAGAAAACCTGTTTGAAAGAGTCAAGCCTGGCGGTCCAACCCCACTAGGCGATAGGCTCGACGAACTCCTTAGGGAATATCTTGACAGACTCGAGGCTGCAAAGTCAAGGTCCAGAAAGGGATTCAAAGAAGACGTCAAGAGAGTAAATTTCATTGTGATAACTGACGGTGCACCGAGTAAGTTGGGGGGGGGTCTTTATCATTTTCTCACCTCTTCGGCCTTGCCTTACTTTACCTAACAGCCGATGACCCTGAACCACCAATCCTCGATGCTGCTAGACGGCTTGCAAAGGGGAAATTTCCGTTGGCGCAGGTGAGTTCAACTCTGGGCTCATTCCCTGCATTCATCATCACTAATTCTTGTCGTACCCTTTCCCGGCAGCTTGGAATACAATTCGTACAGATTGGAAATTCCCGGAGCGCCTCTAGATTCCTCCAAACTCTCGACGACGATCTGTCCAAAGAAGAGGGTGTGCGGGTGAGCATGTTACCGTCCGATACTCTGATGGCAAGCTAAACGTCTTATCTTCTGTTCCTCCTCATCTTCTCCCTTTCCTCTCCGTCTTCCTCTATTCCAGGATATTGTCGATACTACACCCTACTTTGGCGAAAAATTGACGAGAGATATATTGATCAAAATAATGCTCGGAGGAATCAACCGCAAGTTTGACGCTCAACCGAATCGGAAGGCTTGATTCCTGAAAAAGTAGGCTCCAGCACGGAACGAGGATTTCAGAGTGGTTTATTTTCTATACGTTATGCAATCTATCTTTTTTTTCCGTATCGTATACCTTAGCGATGTATATATATATGTATGTACTAGTACCTCTCTCTGTTTTTTTTCTATGGAAATGAGAGTAAGCTGTTGCTTGGACGAACAATCCCACTGAGTTTCCATCCCCTGGAACGCCATCAAGTCCTGAGCCTGAGCTGTAAAGTTGAAGGCTGATATTTACGAAAAAGATATCTGTATCAGATCCCATTGTTCCGCGGAGGGTGTACCACAGCTCAACCTTCGTTGCGGATAGTACGTCAGGTGGAGAGCAGATAGCTATGTAGACCCGCCCGAACTGGGTAAGTGCCGATTGTACTCGGTTCAGATTGCCTGGAAGTTTCGGGTCAAGATCCAATGATTCAGCGAAGTTCATTGTTTGGCCCAGTTTGGCATTTGCCTACGTCTGAAGTTTTGTTATCACGCTCAAGCAAAACTGCATGATACGATTGCTGATGGACGAACAAAAAATCGATGTTTACGAATAATCACTTTTTGTTGCCTAGCTTCCAGGTGATCCTTCCCTCGATTTTCAACATGCTTCTCCTCAAGATTAGGCAAGCGTAGCGTGTAAAGCATCGATGACCTGCTGAGTGTAGTCGATAGTTACCCCGTTGACAGTAGATACGCAGAAGACGGAAGCAGTTCCTACAGAAAGACGGGTATAAGGATCAAGAGGTGGGATGGAAATACGAACACATACCGTTTCCGACATATCCAGGCTCACAATACGCCTCCAGATTGGTGGTAGTTTGTGCCTGTCTTCATTTTTTAAAAGACAACATCAGAACGGAGTCGGGACGAAAGTTCGAAATGGTACTCACCCAGTGCATTCACTTTGCCAAGCGTTGCAGAATACGCTGAGGGTCTGTCTGATAGAGTCAGCCTGGAGTGCAATGGACAAAAATATCCATAGAGCAAGGACATACCTCGACCTCGATACGACGATCAATAGCAGATACAGAAGAAGCAGAGAAGAGGGCGACGAGAGTGGCAAAAGCGAGAAATTGCATAGTTTTTGATTAAGACCTTGAAGATTTCGAGCTAAAGAGTCGAACTGAAGTTTTGGCTGACACTATGAAAGAGCTTTTATACTTCTTTCTGGGCTCCACTGTCGGATAATGAAGTTGAATCTGCTTGTATAACGCAGACCGCCCGATACAATGTGTATTCAGTCGATTGCACCGCAAATTTGCCATTGTTGACGCAGCCATCCTTGTCGGGGTCTAACGGTCTGACTCTGGGCGGAATGAGGTCCGTTGAACTGTTGGATTCAATGCAGAGAAGCTATACCGGAACAACTCGCCTTTGAAGCGGGCATACCGACTGCGCACCGCTGCTAGTTCGAATTCTACATCCGAGGGCTGTTCGTCTTCCGAGTTCATGCCAAAGTTGTGCCCCATACATCCGCCTCTGTTGTCTGTGATTGACAACGTCTTTTTAAAGGACATGTCTACAAAACTGGATGAGGTGAGGGCTAAGCTTGTATCTCTTTTCTTACTGAACTGTAGTAACTGTGATAGCCATGAAGCTTGATGTCCTTCTGCAAAAGATCAACATGATCAATTTCGCCCAACAGGCAACTGAATTGCGCCCAGAATTCACCGTAAAAGTCGACATTCCACCAGACAAATCAAATTTGCGACGTGGTGGAATGAATGCACACATCCTCGTCAGTGACGGCTTGAAACGGCTTGCGCGCGTCCGACAGACATCGACGGCCAGTACGCCAGTGATAATCCAAAGTGAGATTGAAACCATGTGTCTTCTCAAGGCTGAGGGAATGCAAGTCCCAAACGCGTTTGTTCCTAAAAGTACGTTCAAATACATATATTAAACGTGCAGTTTGAAAAACGTCTTACCGTTTACGCAGGTCGTCATAATGAAGATTTGCATTATTTTTTTATCGAATACCTCGAAGGACACCCTTGCAGCGCTCCCATTTCTAAGAGCTCCCTAACGGAAGATCCTTGTCATCGAATCTCTGACAGACTTTTATGTGCGCCTTTCCAAAATAACTTTCACCAAAGTTGGCTCTATAGTCGGTGGAGAGATCAGAGGTCTGATCTCTCCTGACTTTCTTCAGGACACTCCCCCCTTCTTTTTTGGTCCATTTCAATCCAGCGCACATCGTTATCTTGCCCAGATGGATCACGTCCTCAAGCATTATGAACAGAGCGACCAGTTTTCTGACGCTGGGATCTCAACTTACGTAGCCCATTTGTGGCTTCGGGGTCTCATTCAGGACACTGATATAGGCTCAGATGGACCGACTTTTCTCAAACACGCAGACGATAAAGGTGACCAGATCATAATTGGTACAGATGCAAAGCTGGTTGGTCTCGTTGATTGGGAATGGTCGGTGTCTCTTTGCGTATCAGATTCACATCCATACTCATTCCACCGCATCTAACCAGGGCCTCTACTGCCTCAAAAGGGGAAGCTTTTGCTGCTCCGCTTGCTCCAGTGCACATAGATTCGTTTTTCAGCTGCAGCAATGATCTCTCGTCCAACGAAGAAAAACTGTTGAGAACATTTGCTGATCTTGCGGAATGTGTGCTGAAAGGGAAGGTGTATCAACGACTTCCTATGCTTATTGGACAGGAACCTGATCTCGCCCAGATCCATGCGTGCGAGCATGGCCTGACTGGTAAAAGGGGCACGGGACCTACAATTGATGAGTGGGTAGAAAGGTTGATCAAACATCGCTACAAAGATGTTTCCGTATTGCAGAAAGGCATTGGAACAAGAATTAGGAATGAATGTGACTGTTCTTAAAGACCCCCAAGTTTCAGTTCTCTTCAGGTTCCGGGTTGCAAGTTGGCTGCTGACGCCCTGTAAAGCGGTGAGCTTACACTTACAAGGCCTCGTGCCTAAACTAGACAGATATTATATCGTCCTAGTGAGGTACTTGTAGGCTGTGCCAAGGTAGTAGTAAGAATAATGGCACCTCGAAAGCAGAAATACGGTCACGTGAACGCTGGTGGGTAATAATTTGCTTTGTCCTACTGTGTCCCATCACAATTGCTATTTTGATCAAGCAACGCATCGCTGACTTCGCACTGCGCGTCCAGCTTCCGAGACGCGTTAGTACTTCAATTCGTTAACTGGAGTTTCTCGAGTCACACATAAAAGAAGATAGACCGCGCGACTAGTACATGTCAAAGAGGGGAACCGAGACACAGTACTAATACATGGTTGCAAATCACAACTAGATTATTCCCTGATAACTTATAGTATATCAATTCTTCCACGCATCGTCCCACCCCAATCCACTCCGATCCCAGTCCTCTCTTTCTTTTTCTCCAAACGTTGTCCAGCCCATATAATCCATCAGCACTCCCGCCGCACGAACAAAGATCGACCCATCGAGTTTTGATGCACCCGGAATGGCTTTAGCACCGGTAATCGACCCAGCAGGTGTATCACCGTAATCTCTAGCAGCCATGACCAGTGTGCGCATCGTTTTGAGAACATGGGAGTCGGTCGCGTACAAGGATGCTTCGATAAGAGCCGACCAAGGATTATAATCTTCATCATTCAAAGGACTTCCTATGCCGCCTTGCTCACTCCTTTTATGCAGAGAGCTGCCAGGTCCGTGAGGGGGACGAGGTTTATCGGTCGCAGCCATGATAAGCTCAGGCTTGATGGTCGGACGACCGTTGAAGAGGGAAATCGAGATGATAAATGGGAGGAAGGCTTTGATGATGATCGTTTTATGTTCCTGTTTCTCAAGAACGCGAACAAAGCTTTGGAGGAAGAGCGAGGCAGTGACGAGATGCATAAGGAAGAAATCAAGGCGTGGCTCCCGTCCTTCTTTTCCAGTCGCAAATAACATGAGTACCGAAGCCCAGACGAGTTCTTTGATTTTTTCCTGCATTTCTGAGTCGGTGGCAGATTCGGAGACGTGGAACTTCGAGCATAGTTCACCGATCGCTTTGTCTTCTTTAGAGTAATACTGGAAGCCGACGCCAAATGGGATTCCAACCTTCGGGTACGGGATTGGTTCGAAGGAGGACGAGGAGCTAAGAAGGTGTAGAATTTCGAGTACAGGTACACCGGGAGAGCTGGTAGGATTAAAACTTGGTTCGAATGCCAGGGGTATGAAGGGGTCGTGAATGCAAGTCGAGGCCAGGGCTTATAGTTGTGAGCTTCAAATTCAGACGTAGAAAATTAGGAAGGAGCACCTGTAGCGACTAATCCATCATTTCCAAACTCAAGAGCGTACTGGTTTAAAGCAAGTAAGCCTCTCAATCTCGAACTGAGTAAATCATACTTACTCCAAGCAGGATAAAAGGGTGACCACTGGAATAGAAAAATGAGATTGAGGGGTTGATATGGGTACTATAGCAGACCTACACTCCACCCATGAAACGAGGAAGCATCGAGTTTTCTTGAGCGGCGGGAGAGAAGATGAACTCGTCTATAGTTTTCATCACGCCGAAAGTACTGATACGGAGATTGAAAAAGTCCACAAAGCCACTGTAAGCACTGTAGTGTCCTCAGTCAGCTACACGATCCTCGAAGTATACGTATTGGTAGCAAACTTTTGGTGTTTCGTTCCGAGATACTCGCTCCAGTTTTCTTCGGTGATCTGAATGTCTCTATCTTTTTCCTCGAGTATGATTGGACGTTGCATCCGTTCTTCAACATCATAGATCTTCTGAAGCAGACCAGCGGTCGCTCCGAGATCCAACGCCGCGAGGAGACTGGAAAGAGTATGAGACAAAGGCATGGAGAATAACGGCGAAAAGAGACTAGTATAGACTCACTGGTGAGCTAGATGATTATGGAACTGGGAAGTATTGAAGTAAAGATGGTGTTGCTCGACGTCCTTCTCCAGCAAAGCTTCCGCTACTGTTTTGGATGTGGAGGATCCGCGCGGAAGATTGAGGACGCCGTTGCGGCGGATACGATAAGAGATATTGGAAGGCATATTATTGAACTTCTGGAGGCGGAGAATCAGATGAGAAGGTTTCTGAAGAGTATGAGTCTTTCGACACCCTTTTATACGACTGTGTTCATGCCGAACAAAACCCTCCTAGTGGGAGTCTTACGAATCCCTTCCACAATTGTTCATCGAGTCATAGGTTAACATTGTCCGAAAGGATCACCAATCAAAGCAAAGTCAATGAGCGTAGCTGCCGAGCTTCGATGTTTCTAATTCAAAGCTGAGAGAAAGCAGCGGCTAATAGGAAAAATAGATAAAATGACACATATGCATTACCATCGTATTCTTGAACATCAAGCCCAATCTGAAACCCCTGATTTAGAAAGATTGAAAGGTAAAGCAGTGGTAGTTGGAAGAGAGTGCGCGAGAGCTGTATTATACTCGAAAACAAATGCCATAAGTATACAAGTATATTATCTGTCTTACTAAAAACAAAAATGAATCAACTACGTATTACAAGTTACCAAGAAAGATCAATTTCATTATTTACTCTTTACACATTTCTTTTTGTGAACAGGCCAATCTTTCCTTTGACATTCAGGACCGCAATACCTGACTTTTTGACATTTGCTACACTCCTGCAGCTTCGGCTTGCCTTTCCCTCGGCATAACCAGCACCTACGGGCGTTGACGTCCCTAAACACTGGCTCCAAGTAGCTGACCGCGAACAGAGGTGACAGAGCAATCCGAGTAACATGGGGTGCAAACGGTCGCCAAAAGGCATTTTTTGACATCCCATCAACATCCTTCCCTTGACCGCAGCTACAGATAGGTACGTGTTCTATCTCTTCCGTGAGCGGAATTTTGCCAATGGACCTATACTCGCAGTTTTCTCCGTGGATCCATTTAGTACGGCAGCGTTCGACAAAGGCCGGGAAGAGCTGTTTCCACGACGCGACCTCCCCTTCGTCGAGTTTGATGCTCACCATATTCCCTGGGTGACAAGTTTTCTGAAAATTCGTTCATTCCCGGCGATGAAGTCGTGCGTTAATGGAAGGAGGAAAGCATCGCATACGACGGTATGAGCGGCTTGATCGTATCGGAGGTCGTTGACGAAGATGATAGTGTCCGAGTTATTGGACGCACCGTCCACAAGAGAGAACAATCGCCTCGTTTTTGCGCCTTGAATACCGCTCGCCTGGACAAACAGAGCATGCAAAGAATCTTTTACAAACATGAGACCATCTTTTCGTTGCTTCTTGCGAAGCTTGCGTTCTCTGGCAGACATCATAGATCCCACGTGAGGGTTAAGCCATTTGCTGAGCTCTTTGGGGCGGGAACAATTCATCACCGGTAAGCGCGAGAGATTGAGATAGTGGATATTCCAAGCAAGGACCTCAGGACGATCAGCCGAAGGCATCGCCACTGGGAAAGGTTTGAGTCGCATGCCTTCGGATTCAAATGAACTAGATGGGGGGACAAGCACCTAGAAAAAAAGAAGACAATTGAATAAAATCAACATCCAGCTATTGTGTCATACTATTTTGACGCACC
The DNA here is from genome assembly GCA_013368555.1 of Collybiopsis confluens. Classification (NCBI taxonomy): domain Eukaryota; kingdom Fungi; phylum Basidiomycota; class Agaricomycetes; order Agaricales; family Omphalotaceae; genus Collybiopsis; species Collybiopsis confluens. Next base: position 262,025 of record JAACJN010000003.1, read on the forward strand.
TCAATATAGAGCGACTTTCGAGCCAAGCGCAGTCGAAAATCACCTCCTCGTACAGGATACGGAAAATTGACATCCTGGGAGACACCCGAGACCAGAACACTGAGGATACACGGAGAAAGCTGTTTCACTTCCGGAATAGCACCTTCTGAGCCAAACGAACGAACAATGTCCGAATTCTCAACAGTAATTCGGACTGTCAACCACCTTGCAATCTCGCACTCCTCATCCAGCGTGACCGATACTGGACTAGCCGGCCCAATATTCTGCACAGGGGGTGTCCACACCTTTGGGGATTGCAGAGGAGGAGACTGTGGCTCGGGAAGGATATGGACTTGAGTTTCGTCCAGCAATTTCGCACTGAAAACGACGAGCTTTATGCCAAGTTTTTTGACGAATATCACAGTCGTAGGGCCGGGATTACTTCTAATGGCAAGGTTGATCGAAATATTGCTTTGAGGCTCAAGACCAATGAGGATCTGAATAGGTACCGTGAAAGAAACCACCAAGGGTGATCTACCTCTCCAGCCTCCGACTTTGTCCTCTTCAAAAGCGATCCGCGGAGATGCCTTGGTACCTGTAGCTGAAATTCGACCAAACGCTATATGAATTGCAGAAAACACATTCATAGACCACGAGCCCCGTACGTCGCCCTGAAGCATAGGAGTTCCAACACTTTCATCGTTGAAAACCTCATCTATTCTGGATCAGGGCACTACAAGTATGACCCGGGCTAGCTGAGGAATCGAAGGCCACTCTGAGAACCTACCTTGTCGAGGCAGATTGAGTCGATAGCTAGGAGGTGTATGCACTTTATGTCTGTACAACTGCGCGTATAGATCTTGACGATTCACTGTATCCATAGGCATAGAGGTATCCCCATCCTGGTGACTGAAAAACCGCTCCATAGCCGACTCCCAGTCCTCATCGGATAGGGCTAGATTCGAGCGAACAAGTTGAAGGAAGAGCACGAAACTTTCTCGATTATATCGAATACGATCCGAGCTCATGATAGCCCTGTCATTCTCGAAATGTTTCGACCAGAAAGTGCTCGAATCTTCTTCTTCAAACACGCGATGATACATATCCCAGAGGAATGTTCCGAGCTGCACGTTATCGAAGACGACAGGTGGAGATGCCCCGGTTGGAATATCTGATGACGTCGGTGACTTCCAGGTTGTTACTTGATGGAACTGACCCTTGAAGTTGTGGTGCAGCATCAGCTCGTGCGTGTTGGATCGAGAGAAAAATCCAGAGAGAAAATCGAGAGGTGCCACTCCAAGAATCAAAGACATTGTTCCCAGGTCGGCAAACAAATGCTGCGTGAATTCCTTTGTAGGGTCATTATCTCTATACAGCAATGATTCTGTATAGAGGATACCATCTGGCGTACGCAAGGGGAGCACCGATACAAGAATATTCAGATATCCAACATGGTCGACCAGGTTGGAGGTATCGATGACATTGAAGATCGTAGGTGCAGTTCCCGGGGGTGAATACTGAGAAGAATCGAACGACAACACGCTGGTCTTCCACTGCGAGGCTGGTACACCAGTCTGAGTGTTGTGCGTTGAATTTAAGGCACAGAAGGCCCGACACAGAGCAGTAGCTTCGGCAACGATAAAGCGGAGAGTGACTTTCGTTGTCGAAGGTAGAGACACTCGAGCGTGAAAAGCATCGCACCATTCTCGGAACTGATTTTGCGCGGCCTGGAGCACATCGTTCACGCTCGGAGGTCGAGTGGCATTACCGAACAGAGCGGCAGAATGGAAAGGTGTCAAGGGTGAAGTGAGGTAGTGTAAATTGCATCCCTCTCCCACAAAGCAGTAGGCGAAGGTTGGGTTGATCAGGGTCGCGGAGCCTGCGTTTCTAGTCGAAGAAATACCGGTTGCGGCATAGTGTTTTGCGTGCTCTGCATAGACAGAATGAGCGGTCTCGATGAGCGGTCCAGCGGCCCGGGATGACAAAGCGAAATGGTTCAATTTGATAGCTTCCTCAATCCGCGTCGAAAAAGCATCGCGTATAAACTTTCGTCTGTCATCGGGAAGTGTTTCCATCTCGACATAAAACTCCCAGGCACGGTGAACCTCCTCCAGACTTTTGACGGTAGAAAACTTCATAAAAGACGCGTACGGTGATTCTGCCCATGCCTTCCGGCTGGAAGAATACCGACAGAGCTTCTTGCAGTGATCGACGAGTGCTGTGTGCGTATCGTGGTTGAGCTTTACATCGAAAAAGATACGCCAGAGTGTTTGGGATAGGATATTTCTGTCCATGATCATCGTGAACAAGAGTACGTTCCTAGCTGGAGATGCCACATGAATGGCCAGAACCAAAAGTGAATCAGAATGAACCCACCAATGATACCAGGGTCCATATCACTACAAGTGATGTCCAACGGCCGGTCTATGATACACAAAGAGTAGAGTCAAGATACGAACGAAAGCGAGGAAGGCCTCGATTGACCCACCACTTGAAGGCTCTTCATTGAAGATGGTGAACAGAACGTTCCGAGGGTCTCCGCAACCAAGAAGCAAAATATGTCCCGGAGTTCGAGGTGGTAAATCACGAGTGAAGGATATGGTAGGAGTATTTCCTATAGCATAGAAAAAGTATCTCCCAAGCCAGTAAGGTGGTTGGGACATCGTCGAGGTTGCTACTGGGAGTCACTGAAAGAGAGCGAAGATGAACAAAGGCAGTTAAACTTTCGATTCAACGCTGATTACGTACTTGGTAAACGTTTGCACGATGAGGCAGACACGCTAATCCGTACTAGTGGCCGGAGGTAGATATTTAAATCCACATCGGGACACTAGGTTCAATCGAATTTCGAGTGCGTGCCATACACGGATATGAAATAAAGTCCGTGTCAGAGACCGTCATTCTACGTCCCAATACCCAACAAAGCGCGCTTCAAACCAAACCATCTTTCCCTGCCGTTCATCTAGAGTCCTTCGCGGGAAAAAACCAACGTTCGCAGCGTCACTACAACATCCGAGTCCGAAGCAAACAAAGTGATTGGCCAGATATTGTGCTGTTCGTCACCTAAAAGACTGTCCAAGCCTATACACGTGAACATTAAGGGACGACCACAGCGATACAGTCCTCGGTTCATATGATTTGATTCCGATCTATAAAGCAGCACAAGAGGAAGGAAAGCTTTGTAAGTCATCGCTTTATATGTGAGACTCTTTAACAGGCGGATATAGCTCCCAAAAAGACGTTCAGCGCGAGGAAGAGGAGACGGTGTTTCTCCCCCTCGTTGCCGGTGGAAAGATAGCGACGAAATAGCTGTCAAACAACATGTTCGTCTGTGCTTTTGCTGAGGAATTGGCGGAGCGCGAAGGTAGGAGCAATGGCTGGTTTCCTATGGCCAGGAGAGCGAGGAAGATGTATAGAGTCGGAGTTGTGGGAGATGGAGAAACTTTCCAGTACAGAGAAACAGGAGGGAAGAGGAAGTTCGATTGAGTGGTTCAAATAGCGCGAGAGGGCCGCTGAAGCGAGACCTGGATGCCAATGCACAGTTGAAGACGGTGCTACAGCGATATATCGACATCCATGCACTTTGTTTAGAAATGAAGGTTCGAGTCAGTGTTTGCAAACATAGATGAACGTTGGGGCTTACCTGACACGAAAAAGGCATCATGTCAAATCCAGCTACAACAGCCGACATCTGTGAAAAAGCATGGACAAGAAGGACAAGGACCGAGTCCCTGAGCAACTCGCGGTTGAACCGGCAGCCGAAATACTGGTGGCAGAAGGCAAGCACATGTAAATCGTTAGCGGTCGGCTGTATAGTGCAGAAAGACGATCCTGTCAGGCGTCCTTTCCGTGGAAGCCGTCGCAATGGGTACAAAATATTGGAAGAGAATTTTAAACCGTTGGGACGGAGATTCCTACAAAAATCATTGACAGACGTTCTCCTTCTGCCCAAATCGCGAATAACATTTTATGAAAAGAAACATTCTCCGCTGAAGCGTAAGTAAGTGAAGGTGCAGATGACAAGCGGGAGCCGGAGAATTGCCGCCCGGCAGTAAGTGTAGCTCGTCTCTGAAATTGGCGCCAAATTCTCGCTTGATGGTTCCAATCTGTATAAAAATTCCAGTCTCCCGTCTTCAACAACTGTATGTCGCGTCATATGTAATCTTTTTTCTAACGCGATCCATGTTGATTTTTTTTGTTAGCAAGAAGCCTTCGGAAGAGTCTTCCGGGAAGACACTACAGAGCGATCAACGTATGTATTCATTGATCATTTTGCGTATAGAAATAGTTTCAGTCTTGTCGCTTCAGAAACCAAAAAGCACGTTGATAGCATGCCTATGGTCCGTCTGAAAATACTCAGATGCCCTCTGTTTGATTCCTGAAGACTCCATCTCTCCAGGCCCCTACGGAACATACGTGAAAGGCGTGTCGGGCAGAGTATCCCCGGATGCCTACGATATTTCTATGAAACGCTTGAGCTGCGCCGAACGTTTTATATTGCGGAGAAAAGTGGATGGGGCAGACACACGTCTGGGTAATGTGGATTTAGCCTTCAGTCTACAGAGATCCTTTTTTTACGAGGTTGGGTGTTTGTTTGGATGTTACTTCATTCAGATAAACAGAAAAATGCACCGTTTTCTTGTTGGCTCTACAGCTTATCCGGGTCCTGGTCGTCATACAGGTAGATTGTTGACACTCGGAGGTCGGTTCGGCAGACCCCGCTTACCTACCGCTCGAACTACATTCCGAAGCTGGGCCCACATCGAAGCTGATGTCCTGTGCAGGGGTAATGACTGAGTGCTCGATGTCTCGAGCTCTTGTAGCAGGGAAGACCCCGGAGTGATATCAGGGTGCCGCTGTACTACATGGTCCTGGGACGTGGATGACTCTGGTTGGGTCTAAAGCATTCCGCAGAAGAAGGAAATTCAGGACAACGTTTGGAATCGATATCGAAGAAATCCTCACCTCTGTCTCAGCAAGGTATTCATCAAAGCATTCGATTGTTTCTTGAAATACATGTCGGAATGACGGCGAGAACAATGTCAGAGATATTCCCATTTCTTTCCCAAGCTGTTCCCTGGATGTTGAACTAGTTGTCTCCAGGTTTTTCAGGATCAGTGCCAACCAGCCTCGGTGATCAACTAGCCAATGACGCTGGGGACAGAGTTGAGCAAAAGTTCGCACAACCCCGCTGTACTTCCATTGAAATTCCCTGTCACATTGATTATCTTCTCGCTCTAGAATCATGAGAATGAGCGCAATTCTTGCATTTCGAGGGTTGAACAGATAGTCGACGAAGTTGGTACGTTCCATTTCTTCCACGGCTTCCAAACCCATCACAAAAGTACCCACTATCTCGACAGCGATAGACCGGAATTTCATGCGGTGGTTGAAGAGGAGCAGTAAGTAACTGCTGTCAACAAAGGTGCGGTAGGCTCCAACTGAACCGCACAGCAGTGCAGCTAACAAACCGCTAGTAAGGACAGCAAAGTCCACAAAGTCGTGAGGGTGGAATTGAATGGTAGCACGAATCATATTCAGTTCTGAAGTGCCTAAGCACTTTGGTTGCCAGTACGTCTCGACCTCTTCTGCCAAAAGCTGCGCTAGAGCGGAAGAGCGAACCTGAGGGCGAGATATCCATTTGTTGCTGATTTCGATGATGAATGAAGATATATTAAAGTCGCAGGATTTATCTTCTTGAAATACCCTATCAGCTTGGATGAGGTCAAAATGCTCGAATACAGCCTTCAGGTGAGACCAGAACTCGACTTCAGAAATGGATGTCTGGTTCTCCAGAAGAAATCCCAGCATTGCTTCAATGATCCGATTATCACGAGGAAGGTGTGGATGGGCATCATGATCAGCTAGCATTCTCAGCATCCAAGACTTGATGACGGAAGTATACTTGGCACAGTTAGCAAAAGTCATCAAATCCCCCTCCACAAGAGGATCAGAGTGCGATAACCTGAACAACTTGGATGCCTGTTCAGCTTGTTCATCCTGTTTATCCATGAAGAAATTGTCGTAATAGGATATAATGGTTTGAGTGGAATATTGGTGCTCTTCGTAATCATCAGCACAGAGGGTGGCATGCTCCATAAGCGCCGCCCACACAAAATGATGATGTTGGGACCTGCCATGAGCTAAGATGAAGTCAAGATAGTCTTGACCGCGCAATGAAAGACCAACAGACAGAAAAGTGCCTTGTCGTAAGACACTTTCTGGGTCTTCCTCCGGTTTGCAATGATATTCAATACTAGACATTATTGAACCTAATGCACTCTCATATTGAACAGGGAAGAAGAGCGAGGTCCTGCAGAGTCTTTCTAAGACGGACTCCAATTGGGGAGTTGGGACATGGGCAAGCGAATTTGGTTCCATAGAAGTGCAACTGAAGATCAGATGCTCCAAGACAGACTTGCAATCTGTCTCAAAATTGAAAATAGACTGTACATCTTTCTTTATTGTTTTGAGTGCTGGGAGGCCACCTATAGCTTGCATTACAATACTGTGCACAGATGTATTTGTAGAGACTGTGTACAGCCAATGCAATGCTTTCAAAGATAATGAAACATGTTCCAAGTCGTCTCCCAAAAACACTGCTGCCTTCTCTCGATCATCTAAAGATGACCAAAAGCTTTCTGGCTCAACGCGCAGGTGTTCTTTTGGAGAATGTTTCAGCTTTCTAAGCCCATGAACCACAAGGGGGGGTAGTCTTCCTAGGAAAAGAAAGAAGACCGAGAGAGGTGTCCGATATGGGCATTGGGGGAAGAATATGGGGAGAATATTGGATACAAAATAGAGGGCATATACTAAACCAGTGATAGATCCAATGACATATGAGAGCGCAAAGTGAAGGGGGACAAAGAAGAGGACAAGTCCAGCGAGGAATAACGCCAGAGAAAGGTGCATGATGACCGGAAGTGATCCAACAATAGTCGAGACTTGCCACGTTTCAAAGCCCATATATCTATATTGACGGAGATGACTTCGCTCAGCCGGGGTCCCAGAGTGAAATGCCAGATAGCGGCGGAGCCACTGCTTAATAAGAACAGAAGCTAACGCCACAATGAGACCAAAGGTAAGGCTGACAGCCCAGAGGCTGTTAATCCATACATCGCGCGGGTCAGGAACAAACTTCGAGGCTGGATTAGGTGGGGCTGAGCCACCTCCACCTGGATTCGATAAGAGCTCATAGAGCAGCGTCGCAGAAAGCTGAGTATAATTTGGCTGAAGATTTTGCGCGGCCTGTACCAACAACGTTGTGACGACGGCCGAGAATAGACCCGCCTACACCATCTGATCTGTACATTATTCAGGGTCATAGCAGCTGGTTTTGGGACGTACGAAGACTAACATGGAATCTAGTCCATCTCGAGCTTCTCCGATCATGTTCTCGTCAAAAATAGCGCTTTCTGCGAGGTACGTGCGCCACACTCGCGCATTCGGGTCCGTTTCACGCAAAGGCGGATCCTCGGGGAACCTCTGTTCATAATCATTGTCATCGTTAAAGACTGCCAGTGGAACGGGTGAATATGAAGCGCAGATCTTAACTCTCATGTGCACTCACCACGCCTATCTTTACTTTGTGGTATTCCAAAGAGGTGCTTGGGACCAGAATCTGGGAATTGGCCCCTCATTCTGAAGATTGCAGAAGATGGGAGAGCTGTTGAAAGAACAAACGTCAAAAACGTGTTGGTGCATGTGATCACTGATCTCGCACCCACTCCGGCTTCTCCTTGTTCAAGCAACAGGCTCAAAGGTAGAGAGTACAAAAAGGTATACAGGGAGTAAATAAACGAATATGGAGATAGTAAAATACATCGTGACCAAGACTCATTATTTCAATGATATTATTTCAACCTATTTAATCTCTATCGATATTAAGCCACTCGTACCGTTGTTGATGGTCTGAGTATCAATGTCGCGAAATGTTTGGTCAGCTTGTGCTTGGTTGACCACTGCGTCGACCTGGACTTGGGCGCTACTATAAACCTTTTATATCAATACAGATGCTTCACTGCTCAAGCCGTCATTGGGCATATCAACCGTGTGTTCAGAATTCATGACGAGTCAGGTCGAATTGGGAGTAAGGTTGTTCGAGAAGCAAAGAGCAGATCGATATTGAGTTGGTTGTAGCCCTCAGACTTGTGTTTGCTTTAAGAGCTTCCCCTGCTTCCCAGTTGTCGGCGTTGAGGGCGAGAAGTGCCTGCCCAGGCCGATGTGTCACTGTCAATGGCACCTCAACAATGTCAGTGAGCGGTACATACCAGTTACCGACTCCGTCTGTTCCTGCTCTGGACCCAAGCCAGGCTTCCTTCATTCCTTCCCCTTCACTGAGCGCCTCATTTAGGGTGTCAAGGTCAACCTTGCGGTCATCGGAACCTTTTCATCGTTCAAGGATAGGATGGACATCGCCAGTTCGCGAACTCGAGTATCTTTACACTGGAAGCAAGTCATCCGTAAGCTATCGAATGGCTAAGGAGCGAAAAGTTGGAATTTTACTAGCAAGAACCTCAGCGCAAGCATCGCCGAAGATACAAAATTTTACACCAAGAAACGGCATTTCAACACCAGGCGTAACTGGGCCAAGTTTCACAGTAGACGCCGTGTTTCTTGGTGCAAGATTCTGTGCCTGATAATAACGACTTGACAGGCTCATTCTGGGTATCATCCTTTTTCTACAGCCACACTTCAGTAAACGAATATCAAAAAAAATGAACGTTAAACATACCCAGGCGAAATTCAAGTGCCGTGAGCGAGAATAATTGTTATAGACCGTCGTCCAGTTTTAGTTATCCCCTTGTCCAAAAGCAGATTCCCCCGGGACTTGGTTCCGGTCGGGTTCCTTGCGCAAATAGATATCATAAGCGGAGGAAACAGGAAGCACAGTCAAGTTGATTCTTGGGGTCTTTTCGTTCACACGATTGTTTGGATGAGCGAGATTGAAGAAGAGTATGTACCAAATTTGAGGGGAGGAAGTCGAGTCTGCCTTGATGGCTTAATCAACACGCGTTTGCTCGAAGTGCGATAGCTTCACGGAGGGATGTTGATATTGATATTGAATACTCGGTGCAACTGCCAGGATGTGTATTTCAGAACTTATTTGTGTTTCATAGGCGGCAGAACATCCATGATCATGATGCAGCAGAATCCTATGAAGGAATGAACAAAAGCAGAGTGAATATGTTCGTGAATAATGTAACCGAGACTCAATTAATTCAAGAGTATCGTTCGAACCTATGTCGTTCTAGTCCCTATCAATATCAAGCCACTCGACAGTGGTATTATCAATAATCTTGTCCACCAGCATCCTATTCGTTTTAGTATCGTTCATCCTTACCAATAATCGATAGATGAAGCGCTTAGTTGCAGCGCCAGTTGGATCAACCGGAATCTGAACCAACGGCGACATTCCAATCTTGATATCCTGGAATTCGGAAGCAGCACTGATCGGAGAAGGACCTTTGTCGTTAACAAACTCAACGAGATACTGGACTCGTTTATACTGGGTCAGATCTCCGGAAGGTTGGTTAACCCAACCCTGTCGATATATTATTAGCCGCCAATGTGTAAAAACTAGCATAACACTACCACGTACCTTGATAGTGGGCGCAGGAGGCTGAAGAGGAGCCATCATCGCTCTAACTTTTGCTATGCCGTCCTTCCACAGGTTAATGGTCTTCGTGTGATTGGCGTACTTGGTGTGTTGATCAATACCCAATTGGTGGAGGTACTTTGAGCGATCGGTCCGTACATCGTCCTCGGAAGACTCTGCGCAAGATGCGAAGGTGAGCTCTATGAATATGAAAAAAGGATAGCGGCAAACACGAACCGAGATGCTCATCCTTATTACAGGCGCCATCAGTCCAACGATGATTAGCCCTGAATAAGTAAAGTCAGCAATGACTATCCACTTGGAGGGGGGAGTGACAAGGTGTATACTTTATATAAACAGTTTTGTCGTCCCCATCCTTAAACTCATCCTTGTAAGTGTAACCGTCATCACCGATGGTCCAGCAGTTGCTGACCGGTGTTGGCCCTGCTGCGGTATAGCACTGTTGAACACGGGTGTCATAATACTCGACGTCTTTGACCAAGTCCATGCGGGAATCAATCAAGGTCGCAATATTCTTCTCCAGCTCAATGCTCCAGCCGTCCACAGCAAGTTGGAATTCATCAGTGATAGCACGGAAGTTGCCTGTGTAACGATCATATTTTTTCGAGTCGCCATTTTCCTGTGCAAAAGAGGCTAGGAGTGCTGACAGTTGGTACTGAAGCCGGAATGAGAGAAAGAGGCAGGAGGCAGCGAGCAAGGCAAATGAGATACACTCATCGTGCCAGATGGTGCAGAGGTCGTCTCGAGTGAGAACCGTTAGACTAAGGAGGACGTTATTGAAGCTGGGATCGCCGGTATTTTTTAACGTCGATAACACCCCTTCCTACAGCATGATGATCAAGATCAATGGTATACCAATAATGTTTAGGAGGGAGTTCGACTCACAACGTACATCTGCTTGGATGAGTTGAGCCCATCAAGCATCGCTGTCTGAAGAGAGACCAGTTCAGAAAAGCCCGTATTGAATCTGTGGCGTGTTTGATTGTTGTGTCTTCGCTAATAGTCTGTATGACCGTAATCGTTCCTTGCATGATGTCCGATACAATTGTGGCTAAATCGGTACCCTGGCCTCCAACGGAGCCAAAGATCTCGGAGAGGACCTGGAAACCTGCTGACAATGCTATGCCCCACGGAGGAGGCACTGCAAATGACAGCGTAGATGCGACCGGAAAGATAAACTTGGCAAAGAACCCCTCTACGTACTGGGAATTATTTACTGTCAGGTGGGTCGTGGAGATTGGGTTCCTCTGAGGAGGGTTTCTTAATTAGTAATGAACATAAGAATGGTCAAAATGACAGCTTACTCGAACGGGTTCCTTATACTTGATCTCGTGTTTGGTAGTCGCAATGTCAAAATGGACTTGCTCCACAATGAAGGCAGTCTGCGCCTCGTTGGTCCGACGTACATACACCAGAGCACCGGGAAACGCACTCAAATAAGGCGTAGCAAGACAAGCGATATGATGGGAAACAATTTTCTCGCTCGATCGGAGCGGATACACCGACTCGCACGTATCTTTGAAGGAGTCCCTGAGTTTTTTGACTTTGGCACGTCGTTCAGGCCGATGGATCATCCTGATAACTTGGCTTGAATCCACGAGAACAAGCTCCATTTTGGGACCGTCGGCGCCTGACTTGCATGAATCACAAGTAAAAAGGTCGCTGGCCGATTTCCCGCTCTTCGGCATTTTCATTTTTACGCTCCACGCACCCACAATATCTCGGGCATACTCACGGAAATCGAGGTCAGGAAGTACGGCCTCTTGGTTCCATGACGAGTCAAATCGAATTGCGACTAAGTTGCTCGAGAAGCAAAGAGCAGATCGATAATGAGTCGGTTGTATCCCTCAGACTTATGTTTGCTTTTAAGAACCTCCCCAGCTTCACAGTCGTTGGCGATGAGGGCGAGAAGTGCCTGCCCAGGCTGACATGTCACTGTCAATGGCACCTCAGCAACTTTGGTGAGCGGTACGTACTAGTTACCGACCCCGTCTGTTCTTGCTCTGGACCAAGCCTCCTTCATTCCTTCCTTCACTGACCGCCTCATTTAGGGTGTCAAGGTCAAGTTTGCGATCATCGGAAACTTTTCATCGTCCAAGGATGGGATAGACATCGTCAGCTCGCGAAATCGAGTATCTTATACTGGAAGCAAGTTACCCGTAATATCGAATGGCTGAAGAGCAAGAAAAGTTAAACTGTACTAGAAAGAACCTCAGCGCAAGCATCGCCGAAGATCTGGAATTTTACATCAACTCAACACCAGGCGTAACTGAACCAATTCGTGAGGGGAGAGTCGATAACGCCGCGTTTCTTGGTGCAAGACTCCGCGCCTGATTATACGCGGACTTGACAGGCTCCTTTTCTACAGACACACTTCAGTAAATGAATATTGAAAAAAAGTACTTTAAGCATACCCAGGCGAAATTCAACTGCCGTGAACGAGGGTAATTGATAGACCTTCTGAATCTTACAGGCTCAAGACTTCGGCAGAGACTCGACCCGCAGTGTTGGTTACCTTTGTCCAAGAGCTGATTCCCTAAGACTCACTTCCGGTCCATCTGCATTCCCGGCCGAATTCTTTGCGCAAATAGATATTATAAGTGGAGAGACGGGAAGCACAGTCAAGTTGATTTTTTTTAGCTGTAGCTAGCGTGATGGCTGTGAGATGAAGAAGCGCCGGCGGCGGCACGGCATTTTCCCCACAATTACTGCTAAACGGCGCTTCACTGCTCAACAGTTATTTCCTTCGCCCAATAACCCGTTCCCACCCCAAGAGTTGTATAAAGGCATCTTGCAATCTTCCCCGCTAGTTCTTTTCTCAGATAGTATTATTTTTTCATACACGTTCTGCTGATGCCCGCGAATCGCCCTTCAATTCGGAGTCATCCTCTGACTCCTCTGAACCGGGACCATTGCCTGACCCGGATGATACGGACAATGGGAGAAGAATACTTCTGTGGATTGAAGGCACAGATTCTACTCCTCCAGGCGATCTGGTAGGATTCAACAAGGATGGAGAAAATTACTAACGCTGAATATGTAAATACAATGGTTTATTCTAGCCTTCGGCCACGCCTGTCATACAGTATTGCATCAAGCTTATATTACTGTACATCGATTTGGATTGCACCGTAATTTTGTTTTCGCAATTGTTTGTGTTTCGGCCCTGGCTGAGTGGATCTGTTTTGCAGGTTGCTCGGAATGGGCACTGACTGCCATGTTTGAACTCGAATTCCCGTCAGCTAACGCTACAAGCACCGCTCAGTAAAACCTTCAACCCTTTATACAAAAGACAACTACATAATGAAATGGGGGAATGCCTACCTTCAAGTTTGGTCGATAATCAATCTGTGTCTGTGTCGTTCATACCTATGGCGCTTCAGGAAACAATTCGATATCTGGACAATCTTTGTAGTACAGGTGAGAGTGCTAATACATACCAATTTTAGGCCAACTCACTCAGTCTATTTCCATTTCCAAAAATAAGAAATCCCATCTAACTAGGATTAGGACACCCGCGAGCCATGGAAGTTCCGTCATGCAGCAGCCTGTCCAATGATATTTCCTGCGCGGCTACGACCGGAGCCTGAGCTCAAGACTTATTTGATGGTTCAAGACTTCGCCGAGCCTACAAGGTGCTCAATCATCATCTCCAAAACAGACCGCGGCATTGCTAGCTTTAAGTTGCACGGCTCGAGGGAAAGGGCTGGACTACGTATACGGACAGAAAGAGAGGGATCGGAGTGCGCCTTGGATTGAGATTTGGGTCGTAAGTAACATTGTAGGAGCATAATCACGATGATGAACCATACAAAGGTATTTCGGGTCGCGGGCTGCAACAAGCTGTGTCGGTATCCGGTTCAACGAAGCCATTGTGCAGAGCTAGCTGAGGCGACTCACTTAGACAGCCTGAAAATCCTCCCGACTCCAGTCAATCCTCAAGCTTCTCCATACCATACATAGTAGAATAAGGTATCTCTGTTTATCGAAGAAAAAACCTAGTACAGCAGCGTAAAAAATCTGTATGCATCATGGTTTTACCGGACTGTCAAAATCACATAGTGACCCCACATCCACGAGACATGTTTGCTACAGCAGGTTTAAGAATATGACGCCCCAGCTAGAATAAGCTGGTCGTTCTCGTGAGCATCCCCAACCTTCAACTTGCTCTCGACCTCAAAGGAGAGGGAAAGCGAGGAAGATAAGAGACACCTCGCTCCGTCAACCAGAAGATTTTGTCGCCCATTTTTCGAAGGAAAACGCGGCAAGGCTTGGACGCTTCGGAGGGTTGAAAAGTTCGGACACTGGAGGAAATAAGAAAAAAACTGCTTGATCTATATAGTCGAATTCGGCCCGGATGCCCGAATATGACGCAACTATCACGTGCAACTACAACTCTCAACGTAGCTTCAAATTCCTCTGCGACGCCTCCGATTTCAACTATATAAAACCACCGTATACCGTGAATACGCTATTCTTTTAAAACATACGATTCATCTCCATTTGCCCTTCTATAATCAACACCAAAGCCCTTGATTCTTCGGATACAACTCCCAGTGGACTCGTCCCACTAGAAATTTCAGGCCGCAGAGGACTCCGAGGCCCAACTGGTGGAGCCGCCAAGGATAGTCCCGCCAACGTAGCAACTCCTGCCTCTGAAATCTCCAACGGTCATTCTACTGGAAGTATCTGCTTTGGGGCGTATCAGATTTCTTTACATTGGGCATGAGGAAAGCGGTCGACTCCTCATGACTGCAGCTGCGCAGGTGTACGTATCAAAGTGTTATTCTGCCATGACTTGCAAGGCTGTGCCCATTCCCTTGAAGACGACGAAGAAGGCTTTTTTAGTGCCATATCTCGAGACAATGTCTCTGGGCGTGAAAGTCGTCCCTTTCATGCTTGCTACCAGGTTTTTGCAGTAAGTCTGTTTGTCTTGCAGCCTATCCATTCGATTATCACTTCTGACGACGACGACTTGCTTTCAGTACGAAAACACTTCGAGTTTGCCAACTGCGTTGAAAATTTCCCAATGGCCGAAATACACAGTCTATTAAAAAAGGTCGAGAATAGGACAATTGTGCAGAGCTGTACCGTGCTGGGAGTAGGGACCTGCAGTTTTTCGATTATGTTCGGGTTTTGCCTATGACAATCACCACACTTTAACTCTGCTTGGACTCTCACGAAGCGCCGTCCATCCGTACTGGCTTGAGCACCGGAACTTCATTTTTTGGGTCCGGTTGATATCGGACGGTGGATTTGACCGAGAAGTTCTGGTGTACTGTGGCTATAGACTCGGAGTCGTTTCCCTTGACAATGACATTGACAGGTGCTGCGACTATCCTCTTTCCCGGTTCAACACTAGACCTCTACTTGGTCTCCGTCCGATTGTTGAGCAAGATATACAGGGTGGGGGGCATCTGGGCTCATACAGCAGAAAACCATATCCCGGTTAAGGATGTCAACGTCAGGAACGGAGCCGACACGTTTGGATGTATTGAATTTCTGTGCAGTAATACTATTTGTCTACCTATCTGCCTGGGACCAACTGACTCTACTCTTTCAGTGCAATATCTCGAGACTCAGACGCCGTTTTTATGATGCAAAATCACATTATTCGAGGATAGGTCCTTCGAGACATTGGGCACAGTAAGTTTAATTTTTTGTATTTCTTCGCTTGCTTACGGATGACCTCCCGCTAGTCAAAGAAACTTAAGTTTGTGGACCGATGATGTCCAAACTGCTTCTGATAAATGCAGGTTTGACCCTGAGGCCCTGAGGGAGAAGATCGCTGAAGGAAGGGCCGAAGGAACTGCTTGAGTCCAGAGTAGGAACAGAAGGGGTCAATGACTGGTATGCATTATGCATCAACATCGGTGAGTTGCCATTGCCATTGACATCTCGCCCTGGAAAGGCACATCTCATCTTTAATGCCGACAAGCCAGAAGTAGAGGAAGTGCTTAAAAGCAAACGCAACTCTGAGAGCTACAACCAGCTCATTAGCCCTCTGCTTCTCAAGCCAACTATTCGCAAAATTCCACCTGGACCGTCATGCCCCCTAGACACCCAATTGACATACCTAATGAGCACTTGCCTCATGAAGAACACGAAATTGAGAGGCGTTTAAGGGAGGACTACTCCCGGATCACGAAGGTGGCGATACCGCCGAGCCAATTCCGTCAACAAATCATGTAAGTCACTGGCTCGAGCACTATTGCAAGTCTGTATTTGACATAGAATGTTCTAGTAACACGCATGTACAAGTGAACGAAGTGATCAGCGAAGTCCGAGCTGGCCAAGCACTCCGTGAAGTGGACGCCCAGGTCATCGAAAATGATAATGAAATGGGTCCCAATGACCCGCGCGTCATCGATCTGGAAACAGGACGCGCTGCAGAGATGCACCGCCGACAGGGAGATGAAAACGCCCGACCCCCTCGTACTTGGGCGCGCGTAAAATGGTTTGCTGCCGGTGGTTTGACCATCCTCTGCACAGCTGCACACGTGTTCGATGTAGTCGCCTTCATCTATGACAGAGTCCACCCCCATGCAACGCTTAGTCTGCGAATCGACCTTACGTGGGCAGGCAAAGACCCAAGTTTACCTCATATACATGATGCAGTAACAAAGTGGGTAGATCAGAGCGAGGCGGACTTTTGGAAGAGGTGAGATATCTCAAGTGAACCTCATAGCTGGCAGTCATTATTGACCCGGACGTCTTCCAGTCAGGCAATTTACTATATCCCTGGGACAGAAAGCTCTCTGGAGACGCAGCTCGTCATTGTGCAGACTGTGATGTGGATGATCCGAGAAAGTCAAAAATTGGCTCCATTGATCCGCTGGAAAGCGTCCGAGAAGTTTAATATCATTGATGGACTCGAGAAAACATACATCGAGAAGGTGAGAAGAATGAAATCCATCCATCCTCCGAATATTTACTAATAATAAAGGGTATAATTACTCACAGGGCGCGAGCGCGATGTACGAGTCCGTACCTAGTTACCTACATCGCGGAGAACCCCTCAATCGCATGGCGGCTCTCGACTGCGTTTCCCTAGCACTAACAAGCCTCTGTGATTACTACCGCAAGATGGCCGCTGCGGATGCCCGCCAGGTCGTCTCTGATCGTATCCCCCGTCACCTTTCGCCTCTCTTTGTCTTTCAAGAGGCCGCACTTCCTGACCTCGACTTAGCTCAGTATGCCCGAGATATCATGGGCGCGTGGAGTGCAAAAATGAAGATGCCGGAGGGTGAGAAATCAATTGACGAACTTTTTACTTGCGAGTCTTGCAAGTCAGGCACGGGCGGCCCTCAAACAAAGCTCGTCCTCGCAGAATGGAGCCAAATTTCTGGGTTAATCCCCCAACCTGAACGACGTACCAAAGTTGAAAAGCTCATGGACCTCTTCAGAGATACATGTGAATCGGTGTATCCGCTCCGATCGGAGGAGAAAATTGTCTCGCACCGTATTGCTTGTCTTGCTACGTCGTACTTGAGTGCGGTTCCGGGTGCACTGGTATATGTGCGGCGGACCAACGAGGCGCAGACTGCCTTCATCATTGAACAAGTTCAGTGGAATATAACAAATAGCAAGTACAAGATCATATATAAGGAACTCCTCCAAGTAAGCTGCCATATTTATTATTCTTATGGTCGTTCTGAGACAACTCCCCCGCAGGTGAACCCAGCATCTATGATTAGACCGGCTGTAACTCTCGACTCCTCATCCGTCGCGACATTCTTTGCCAGGTATATCTTCCCAGTTGCGTCGACGCTATCATTTTCGATACCTCCTCCTTGGGGCATACCAATTGCAGCAGGCTTCCAGCTCCTAGGCGAGGTCTTTCTCTCTCTTGGAGACAAGGGTAGCAATTTTGCCACGATTGTAACGACAATCATGACACAAACAATTGAGGCTTTGAAAATTATGAATCAGGTCCAGGAGATTCAGCAAGCCTCGAATTCAATACAAGTCTTTATGGGCTGGATTGCTCAGCAAGCTAGTCTGCTCAATACGGTCAACTCGTCCAACCAGATGTTTATTGTGAGTACAATTCGCTAAAGCATTATTACTGTCATACTAATCAAATCCCAGGAGGATCTCTTGACTGACTTGCGGGCTGTTGGCGATCCAAATCACCAAAATCTCCTTTATAGTCTGACAATTCTCACTCGAGACGACCTCTGCACCATCATGCATGATGAATGTTTACCGCTCGCCATCCTCGCTGCCACCTGCCTCTTCCTCTCACTCCGCATTCGGTGCCAGCTCTCAGCGATGCTCGCCCACTTTGCACGCGAAAAACGCCACTTCGAAGAATATGATCGTTACACCGGCAACTTTCGTGCTCTTACTACGGACTACGAATTTCGTTTGGCCACCTTCGGCACTCTGATAGAGCAAAAGATTCAGTTCCTAATTCAATCTCGCAAGGTCCTGGTCAAAGATGTCCAGTATTATGATAGCCGCACTCAACGGTGCTCACCCGTACAAGGCTCATTCGGCGATGACGGCTACGCCTTCAGGGACGAGTTTAAGGATGGGGACGACAAAACTGTTTATAAGAAGTATACACCTTGTCACTCCTCCGCCAAGAGGTAGTCATGGCTGACCTTACTTATTCAGGGGTAATCATCGTTGGACGGATGGCCCCTGTGATAAGGACGAGCATCTCGGTCCGTGTCCACCACTATCTTTTTTTTTCATTCATAGAGCTCACCCTCATCTTGCGCAGAGTCTTCCGAAAATGACGTACGGACCAAGTACTCGGCGTACGTCCAGGACTTGGATGCCAAAATTCAGGAAAAGTACGCTAACCCCAGGGAGGTAGTTGCCAAGTGGAAGGATGGTATAGCAGCCATTAGAGCAATGATGGCTCCTCTTCAGCCGCCTCCACCTAGCGTCAAGGTTATTATTGTGAAAGCTGGTCTTTACATGGGAAGCTGATAATACATTCACAGGAATGGGTCGACCAACGTCCCTCGGAAGATCTGGCAGGACTCAAGCAAGTCAGGTATCTCGTTGAGTTTGTCAACGGCCAGGGCCCTTCTCCGATCAGCTCTGGCAGTGAATTCCAGAACATTGTCTCCGAAAAGACCCCGCTGATTGAGATTCCTATTGATTCGACAGGCGCTTCAACTAAGCGCCACATCTGGCGCCAGATGGTGGCGCGCGACGGTACCACGAAGGAGAGGATGCTGGTGGATAAGATCATTGACAACACCACTGTCGAGTGGCTCGATATTGATAGGGAATAGGTTGGAACAAAAGCTATTGAACTAGTTGGCCTTGGTTTTACACTTGCAGACGCGTGCCATTATTTCTTTAGTTGTTGATTTGCTCTCTGTACCACCCTTCATGCTGTCTACCTTTGATCATGGCCATTTCATTTCTTCGTGTAACTTGGCATTCCGGAGTCGAACTTTTTGAAGCACGAAGAATTCTACTTTAGATATTAACTGAACAAACGGTAGCAAAGGTCAAGCAATTCAGTTTGATAGTCACCCGATATTCCAAAACAAAAGCTGCATTGCAGCACTCTAGTCAAGGTTCCACCGACAAGCTCTGAACCGTCTCCTCGACGGATTTTACATCGGGACCTTGATTTCGTATCGCGTGATTCGGATACTTTGAACTGGCTGAGCCATTCGAGATAGCCACAGACGACGAGGAATGAGAAAAGGCACGTATTGTGACAACATCTGCGGCACGTCAGGATTGAAGCGGAAGGGGTAAGGGTTTTGTATCTCAATCAACGAGCGTACTTTCGGACCACATGTTTCCACCGGAGGAAGGCTGACATGAAAAATCCTCAGGGACTGAAGAGCAGAGAACCGCGAATATCCGTTTGATAATGCGGATATAAACGGGGTCTCGAGGAGAGAATTTAAGGGAGAGTCCACTTCCAGCATGCGCGACTGCAAATAAGGGATACACCCAAGCTTCACGGGTGGGAGGTTGGAATATGGGAAGGGCTCTTCGTGAATGATAGTACCGCTCGAATTCCGAACAAAAATGGGAGGGCCATCATCACCCAAAGGTAATAATCGGTATTCGTACTCTGTTATAGGAAACGTCTACAAAGTATTAGGAGGCGCATTAGGTTTGCGGGCGGGGACGAACCTCGAAGCCCGAACGGCGAGAATGTGGTCCGTGGAGAAAATGTCACCAAGTAGCCGCAGTAGCCTTGACATCAAACCAGGAGAGGGAACAATCGCGACTTGTTTCGTCCACATTAATTTTGCCATATCTGACCGAACTAGGCAGAATAGTGATTTTAAATGCTGACCAGCAATAGAAGACACATGTGAGCTCACCAGAAACTAGATTCAGCTTCGAAAAAAGCTTCAAAGCTCCTCTCAATAGCCCCCAATAATAATTCATCGCGTCTAGCTGCTGAACTTAGACAGGACAAAGGCAAAAGGGCTTCGATAGCGCTTACTGAGCCAATAAAATCATGTTCCGTGATTAGACGGAATTGTTGGACAGGTTGAAGGTCTTTACACGCAGAACTTGTGGAGCAGAAAGGAACTGGGATTCTAGTACAGGCATGGTGGTGTCGTTTGAATGACCCGAGCTTTGCTCATAGTCACGTGGACTCGATCAAGGCTTCAAGTAAAACACGATTGTCTCCTTCGAACTCCGTCTCGCTTTTCCCAATGGCAGGCGATAGGGATGACCTCCTGTTCCGTGCTACAGTTGATCTGCTGCCTCAGACGCCTCCCAATCTCAATGTTCCAGGTACGTGTCAGGTCCACGTCGGGAAATGCAGAAGAGAGATGCTAAGAAGAAGAAGATGGACGCTACTGTCAATCGTTAGAAGAAAAAAAGACGACCCCAGTCCACTTACCCAGCCAAATCCATATAAACAGATCCTTCTCCCAGTATCACGCCCACCGCACATCTGCTTGACCAAAATGCAAAACAAGCAAAAAAAAAACTTGGGTGTGATGTTACAGGACTCGGAGAGCGGCGAACGGGCTCAGAGCTTGATTCAGAGGAAAGGGGGGGATCCAGTTTTCGTAGATGATGATTGAATATATAGCTGCCTCTGAACGAGAACGAGTAGCGTTAGTCCTTCATCGTCATAAAGAGAAAACACACGCACAAAGTACCGGGGCAAAATACCCTGCGCAATAGCAACACGTCCAACCACAATCCCTCGAGTCTGCCACACCCAATCTGTTCTTCCAAGTCTTTCCGAGCCGCCATGGTGGCACTGGGGGCATGGTATAAGTTAACGCGTCGATACTACATCCCAGGCAAATTCCGCGTCCCAGACCCGACAGATGGTAGGACGCGTCTTCAGGACTCCGGACTTTTGGACATTGGTCAATAGGAAGGCCGGGATGGGGAGAGGATAGAGGCAAGTAATCAAGATTAGTCTCCGCATCCTGGTCCATTGTTAAAAAAACCCAAAGCCGTCGTCGTCATTAACGCGCCATCCCCTCCTTCGATTCATCTGGGTGGTCGAATCCGCCGACTTGCCGTACTCGACCACCAAAACACAGGCTCGAGTATCTGAGCTGGTCGGTTAGAAAACGGGATGCGCAGGGTCGAACTATCAACGAAACGTGATATTGAGGGATTCCAAAGTCCAGCTTGTTTGGAAACGCCGTTTGCAATACCCGGATTTCTTCAATTTTGGACATCTCCGATGAGAAGATGTATTGACTGCGAACATAAAAAGATAAGAAGACGAAGGAAAAGAACAAATACTGTTACTCACATGAGAGAACAGAAATTAAGAAGTACGTAGAGCTCACATATTCAGGGCAGCTTGACGACACCTGAGGTTCTGGTTTGCGTCGAAAGGAGGGTCATGGATTAGGCCTAGGGAGCAGTAATACCATGCACAGACAGACGTAAGGCTTTAGATGTCGGCTATATACTTGATACATTGGGAGAGTCAAAACTCTCATCTGAGAGACACGAGCAAGACACTCATAGTGAAAGGAAGTCAGACCAGCTACGGGATACTGGGTAACAAACGGCAATGATAGTCATTCTGTGTCAAAAAAAAAAAAAAGGAAAAAAAAATAGTCACCAGACGGTCATAAAAAGAGAGAAAGAAACCAGTTACGGGCTTCGTCTCCGACCTTTGCCCTTCTGAACATCCCATCTCTATATTCAAGTTGCGACACAGATTCCAAACATCTTCGTAGCAGGAGAAGTCCGGGTAGAGTAGCGCGAATCAAAGGATGGTGGGGATAAACGGTGAGGCGCAATGAGGCGAATGAACTGGGAAGGAAAAGATAGATTTTGCCATGCCTGGAGCATCGTTGGATCGGGATGTATCTGCATAGTTTGTGGAGTGAGGAACAGAGATGTGGGCCGTAGCTTGGGATGGAACAGCGCGACAAGTTGAGGGCGACTGCCAGTTTCAGAACTCTCTCCTTCGTTGCCGATGTCTCTGTTCGCTGAAGGTGAGAAAAGGTTAAAAGAGTGGTCAGGCATTGCCACTGATACAGTGTTGGAAAAAGGTTGAAGGCCCAGCACCACATTCCAATGCGGGGAATCGAACCCCGGGCTGCTGTGTGAAAGACAGCAATGTTAGCCACTACACCACATTGGAGCTGACAATCTACGTTCAACGGCGTACTGCATAGACGGTACTGTCTGAGTTCACAATGATCGTTTTATACAAGCGCAGTAAGTACACTCTTTTACTCAAGCTTCGAAGTTGGAAAGGTGTAATAAAATATTCTTCACCGTCATCCGGGTGTACATTTCCATCTCCCTTTCACGCTCCCCCCCCAGACTGGCAGTCAGATAGACAGTCAAGACTCGGAGGTCCTTTCTCCGAGTTAGAGTCTGGATGGCTCAGTTTTTTACCCCTCGACCGCATCCCTAAGCCGCCTCCAAAGCAGCCCTGCCGACCGGACATTTTGCATATCCACTTCATTGGGATCGATTCTCTTGTTTCCCAGATGACTCTGAAGAGAGCTGAAAACTCCCAGCCTCCGTCAGCGCCGACTGCTGCTGCATCTGAAGTAACTGTCGTTCAAGCTGTTAATCCTAAAAAAGCGTTCGCATCCGTGCGAGTCAAAAAAGCGGCTACACTCACCTGTGTTTTAGAAAGGTAATCATTTAGAAATTGGATTATTTTCAAAGCTTGGGCGTGGGACGACGACAAGGATGATGGAAAAGATATCCCAATCTCATTTCCTAGGTGCTCCTTGACTTCTCCGTCAGCCTCCTCCAAAAATGTAATGATCTTCATCAACCAGTCTCGGTGATCAACTAGCCATTGACGTTCTGGACAAAGCCGAGCAAAGCTCATTACAACATCCTTGTCCTCTGTCGGCCATTTGTAGTACTTCTGTTGCTCTACAATCATGAGTATGAGCGCATATCTAGCGTTTTGCGGTTCAAACAGATGGTTGACAAACTCCGCTCGTTTCGTACTACTCTGTACGGCTTGTAGACCACACACAAAAGAACGCAGCAAACCGGTAGAAGAAGGGTGGTCTGTGTAATGTTCGAAAAGACGCGTCAGGTAATTGTTGTTGACAAAGGTATGATGAGCTTCGATTGAACCATGTCGTAGCCCATCGAGAAGACCAGTCATGAGCGGAGCGAAATCCGTGAATTTTCCGGGATCTGATAGAACCAGACCAATACCACGAATCGTATCCACTTCTGCTTTGCCTAAAGGTCTCGACCGCCAGTATGTCTTGACCTCTTCTGCTAGAAGTTGTTCCAGCGCTGAAGGCCTGTACTTTGGACGAGATATCCATTTCTCACCGAGTTGGATGATAAAAGAGGATATACTAAAGTCGCAGGATGCATTCAGCCGAAATTCCCAATCAGCTTGCATGACATCGAAACGTTCAAAAACGTCCATCACGTAGTACCAAAAGGTGTGTTCAGAGATATCATTCCATAGTCGATGCAGGAGGAATCGCAGCATGGATTCGATAATCCGACTTTCCTCGGGAAGGTCTGGGTGTAAGTCATAGCTAGCTAGAATTCTCAACATCCATGACCGGATGAGGGGCGCATACTTGGCTTGACTTGTGACAGCCATGAGATCCACTTCCGCAGAAATTCTGGAATGTGAGAAATCCACTTCAACAATGAAGAAGTCGTCGTAATAGGATAAAATAGTTTGAGTAGAATATTCACGCTGCCTGGAGTCAGAATCGAGTCGTAGAGATGCCCCAACAATATCGCTCTTCCCAGCATTCTTCAGAAAAGCCTCCCAGACAAAAAAGTGGTGCCGAACCGAACGATTATTCAACACAAAGTCCAAATGGTGTTGATCATGCAATGGGAGAACGGTGGCAGCGGACAGGAAAGTACATTTTCGCAAATCGCTTTCTGGGTCTTCCTCTGTATTGCTCTCATATTTGATACGCATTAAGCCTAATGCACCGTCAGGATGAACTGGAAAGAACAGCAAGGTTCGGCAGAGTCTCTCTGCAACTGATTGTAAACGTCCAATAGGCACTATGACATGCACCTCGACACCCCAATCTGTCAGGGCCGAACCCGCGTCAGTACAGCTGGATATCAGGCGCTCTAAAACGGGCTCGCAATCGTGCTCAAAGTTAAAGAGTGACTGGACAGCCTGCTTAACAGCTTCACGAGCAGGGAGGCCCCCAATTGCCTGCAACACGACGCTGTGCACAGATGTGTTCGTAGAGGCTGTATAAAGCCAATGCAGCGCACGGATAGATAATGAGATGTAATCATCTTCAACTGCCGACTCCGCCGCCGACTTCTCCAGGCGGTCCAAATTCAAAGATGATTGAAATTTTGTCGGTTTGATATGATCTGCGTTATTATTTCTGAAAGGTATGAACAGGGCTCTTAGCCATCGAAATACTTGAGCCACGAGGAAGAAATATCTTCCCAGCAGGAGCAAGAAGGCGGAAAAAGGTGTCCGATATGGACATTGCGGGAAGAATATGGGGAGGATATTGGACACGACGTAGAGCACATACACTACTAGAGTGATGCTTCCAATGATGCATGACAGCACAAAGTGGAGAGGGATAAAGAACAGAATGAGGCCTGCGAGAAAAAGCGCCAGAGAAAGGTGCATGATGACCGGGAGCGAACCAACAATGGTTGAAACTTGCCAGGTTTTGAAGCCCATGAACCTGTATTGGCGGAGATGACTTCGCTCTGCAGGAGTTCCAGAATGAAAGGCAAGATAGCGACGCAGCCATTGTTTTATTAAAACGGAGGCTAAGGCTACCACAAGACTGAATGTAAGGCTGACGGCCCAGAGACCGTTAACCCATACGTCTCGTGCATCTGGAACAAAATTCTTGCCTGGATCGAGCGCTAAGAAGCTTCCAGTCATCCCATTATTTTGTTGAGAAACAAGTTGGAAGCGGAGATCAGCAGATACTCGAGTATAATCGGTCTGAAGATATTGCGAGGCCTCTAACAGGAACGACGTGACGACGGCAGAGAAAAGACCTGCCTGTGGTCTTTCAATCTATAAGCTATCCGAAAT
Source organism: Collybiopsis confluens (assembly GCA_013368555.1). Lineage (NCBI taxonomy): Eukaryota > Fungi > Basidiomycota > Agaricomycetes > Agaricales > Omphalotaceae > Collybiopsis > Collybiopsis confluens. Next base: position 287,089 of record JAACJN010000003.1, read on the forward strand.
AAAGATGTTGAGACGTACAAAAACCAGGAGGGAATCCAACCCTTCTCGAACCTCTCCAATCATGTTCTCATCAAAGATAGCGCTTTCGGCAAGGTACGTACGCCACACTCGCGCATTCGGACCCGTTTCACGAAAAATGGGATCCTCGGAGTATTTATGTTCATAGTCGTCATCGTCGTTGAACGCTAAAAGTCAGGAAACTATAACGCGTGTTGTGGAAAGTATGCATCCCACTCACCGCGCTGATCTTTGTTTTGTGATAATCCAAAGAGGTGCTTGGGACCAGAGCGTGGTAAGAGGCGAACAGCCGATCTCATAAGAGCCAGTACAATAGATAGAATAATTGAGGCAGAAACCGTGAGGCCCTGAAGATTGAGTTGAAAGGTGTTAAAAGGGTCCGCGGCGCCTATCTAATCTAATCTTCCTTTCTGCTACTATTGTACATTTGATATACACTTTTCTCCTACACGACTAAGGCTGCCATCATATCCAACACCTTACATTCATACCGCAAAGGGAGCTTTTTATTCTCGCATCTCTCCCCTCAAGCTTAAACCAACTCGCGCCTGTTTTCCCCGCTTCGCACAACAGGAGAAAAACCTCGGTACTTTAGAACATCAAACTGGCAGCAGCATCCACATTCCCGCCCGCAGCGTTTAACATTGAAATCGCCACTTCCCGCGTCGCACCTAGATCCATCAATACACGTATATCGTCTTCTGAATGAGACGACCCTCCGCTACCGCTCTTCTACCACCGCCACCTGCTCCCGAAGAGCGCGTAGGTACATTCGGACGTGAGGAAGCAGGTGTAGCAGGAGGTCTTGAACCAGGATTATGTCCGAGAATATTAGATGCACCAGGCGTTGCCGCGCCCGCCGTAGCCAGTCTAGGTGCAATCGCAGGTGTTCCGCCGAGTGTATTTCCTCCACCAGGGAACTGTTGTTGTTGACCCGATGGTATTGATGATGATGATGATGCACCTGTTACAATGTTAGATATTCCACCCAATTCCCTCAAAACAGAAAAAGCCTCCCACCTGAACCAGAAGCCATATTCCGACTAGCGTTTAACGCTTCATTCAGAGCATCTTCCTCTGATTCCAGCCCTCTAGCTTTCGCAGGAAGCTGATGTTCAGCTAAAAATGGTATTTCCCGCCCTTGAATTCTCAACACGTTCTTATCCAAGTCGATAGAGGCTTGATAAGATTTGAGCATGTCCAAACCCAAAAGGAGATCAACATCTCGGCCCTGACAAAGATGTCCGAGTGGGTAGGAACAAAGTAAAATGAAAAAGCATTCAAATGAGTCAAGATCGGAATGGGAAGCGGGGAAGAAGAGGGAGGGCTGGACACGTACCTCCATAACAGTAAAACTACACGCCAAATGTAAATCCGCAACCTTGAATTGCGTGGAATGTACTCGTCCAAGAATTTTTGCGGTGCCCACTCCGCGAGCTATTCCTGCAAAACGGGTATCCAGAAGGCGCATGATTCTACGCAAAAGGAAGGAAGGAGGTTGAGCGCCAATAAAAATTAGGAAAGAAAGAGACTTGCCCGCAGTTTTCTGCATATTCCGGTGATACTGTACAGAGATTCGGTCAGCAAAATGACCGAATATACTAGTTGACATGTACTGACTGATTGTCTGTTGAGCGCCACTATCCACAAACGCTTTGACCGGGTGCCCATTGACTTCTGCGTCGATACTAAATTTAAAAAATTCAAAGTTCGAAACATAAAGAAAAAATCCAAGATTTGAATCTTACTAAAGCATCGTGACCCTCCCAAAACTCTCCGGACTCCATTCAAGCGCGTGAGCCATGTTATCAAGAACAGCCTGTTGCCTAATCCTCTCCTCGATCCTCCTCTGGGCTTCTACATCGAACATATCCGCATTCAGCAAATTCACTTCCTGCTGAGCTTCCAACTCGGCTTCCTGTTGCATCATCCGCGTCTGACCCAACAACTCCGCGAACCGAGCGGGGTTGTTCCGAGCGGCGGCGGCAAATTCGGGTTGGTGCTGTTCGAGCTGGGACATAAGGTTTGGGTCGCCGAGAAGCTGTAAACGCATCGTTTCCGCGTCGTGATCGACAGATTGACCAGAAGGCGCGATCATAGCTTTTCTCCGCAATTGGAGAAGGGCTGAGTCGGAGACGTTTAGTTGACGGAGGGTTCGCTTGAGCTGGGAAGGTGAAGCTGTTAAGTCTGCACCGTTGTATGCGATAGATTGGTCTGCGGTGGGTATTCCAGACTGGTAAAAAACAAATGTTTTTTATAGTCAAAAACATTAAATACTGCAGAACCCGACCCGACCTACCTCAGCTTCTACTAGAACCATAACGGTCTCGAGCTCCATGTCTGCATCGATCTCCACAGAAAATGTTTGTCCGAGGTCTGTTACGAATGTGAGATTCATTTGGTGCAGGTCGAGTTCTAAGTGGTGGTGGTAGTCGTGTAAGAGGAACTTGACCGCACTTAATGAGGCCGCGGAACTTTCGGCCCCAGGTATCCGTTCTATTCATTTGACTCAATTGTATCAAAAAGTTCTTCAACGACCTCGAACATCCTCGAATGATTTTTTATTTAGTATTAGTAGTATACAAATGCTGTACACCTACACCTCGTACAGTATTCTAATGGAGTCCATTCCTATGGCTCGTACCAAACCTATTAGCGCTACGAGCGAATGCAGCAGAACTGTAACATGTCACATTTGAGGGAGTCGGTAAATTGAAAGAAAGAACCTACAATCTTGACCCATTCCCTCTTGTATTTGACAATAAAGCACTGTCCAACGCGCTCCCTGATAGACTGGCATCTAATAGTAACAATATGAGGTTGTCTCCTCTCAAAAGAAAAGGAAAAGCCCGACTCACCGCTGATATCACTAAAACTACCCGTCGACGCTTCTGACCCATCCCTATCATACCCATGCCCAAACATATGGTGAGCCTGTCCTAACGCAGTCCGCGGAGAAAGCGTCGGCGGACTGGACGATTTACTGGGTGACATGTGTCTCCTCAATGGTGAACGAGATTGTGGTGACTGTGGGGACTGGGGTGAAGGTATTTCAGGTAACGACCCCTGCGGCGATCCAGCGCTCGAGGCACTCTGGCTCGTTCCAGTGCTGTGACTGGATAGCGAAGCATTGTAATGGTGTGTACGGTTGGTGCGCTGGTTCTGATTCCCATTTCGTCCTTCCCCCATGGGTACCGCACCAGCACTAGCACTAAGGTCCCTCCGATGACTCTGACCCATCCGTCTGCCCTGCTTCCTCCCAATACTAACCAACCCCAGCATATCCCCCGTCATCATGTTCTGCAAATCAGCCAACTTCTTATCCAGCGCCTCCTGTTCCTCCACCGCACGTTCAGCTTCTTCCTCTTTCAGCATCTCATCGTCATCAGAGTCCATCTCGTCATCTTCAGACGACGAAGCCGAGGATAGAGCAGAAGCCGACGTCCCACGGCGGTCCTGTTCCCTCACGTCCAATGGAGAAAGATGAAGGGTGTTCTTCCTTGCTATTGGAGTTTGCAAGAGTAACATGGAAGACGAAAGCGCGGCTACTCCCTTCTTCTGGCGCAGAGATATTGAACCAGAAGGCGCTGAAGAGGGTTCTCGATGTCCAATCGAATTGAGTCTTGCACGGATACCTAATGGCGTAGCCGGTCCTCTTCCATTGCTACCACCACCGATACCGGCCGAAGGCGACAGTTTGGTGTTCAGCCTGGCCAAGGTTGACGTTTTCCCAGTCGCTCTTGGAGTTTGTGGGCTCGTCGCAGTCGCAGTCGCAGTCGTACTGGTAGAGTTCGACGTTGCCGTAGTCATCGTAGAAGCATCCCAAGGGGCAGTCCCAGAAGGTGGAAAGGGAGATAAAGGACTGCTGACACCAGGTATATCTTGTAATCCACGTAGATCCTCTTGGTATCTTGCATGTACTCTGTAGAGAAGATACGAAAGTGGAACTTGGAGATGAGCCGCTAGTCCTTTCCCTGCAAAGAAAGAAAGAAGGAAAGAAGGAAAAGGGTGTTTAGGTGGCGTAACAAATAAGAAACTGGGGCTTACAATCCGCGCCACCACTATCGCTAGCCCGAGATTTTTCTATAACCTTCCAAAGGATATCAGCCTTTTCTGGGCCCCATTCGACCTGAACCGTAGTGAGACGAAATTTTTTTTTTTTTGGAAAAAATGAGACAAAACAGACCCTCGGAGGGTCAACAATTTGTTCTTCAGGATTTATGGGCCGGTTATAGGGCAGTCGAACGACGACACGGACATTCTGAGCCGGAGCTGAGGATGAAGATGGAGGCATCGTCTAAAAAGAGTCAGCTCAACATCGTGATTGTACAGAAGAAGAAAACAGTTCGACGGTCACACGCTACACCCGCGAAACCATACAATGGTACAGGATGATAGTACACACAGAAATACACAGAGTACATACAACTTAAATTAGTGAAACTCTAGTCCGTACAAGGCCCCCTCGCCAATTGTGTATCCCAGCAGACCTCCGATGTGATTCGTCGCCTTGCATCCGACTAAACGCATCCTGGATATGCTCAGGTCTCAGCGCCGTCCGAGCCTCAGGCGGAGGCAGGAACAGCGAGTTCACAGGCATCGTATACTCGTCTCTATCAGGCGACTCCTCTCTGCGCCGCTTTTCCGTCGTCCCACCGCTTCCATTGGCTTTACGCTTCCCTAGAACAGGCGAGGAATAGTCCTCCCTGTGATACGCTTCTTCGAGAGATTTTTTGACTGCAAGTCCGGCCAGTGTCAAGGAACGAACCATTTCGAATGCGAGGAAACCGACGATATCAACCGTATCATCGTTGGCACGGAGGTCGAGGTGGGAAGGGAGGTTTAGAAATTCACGGAATCGTTTAGCTGAGGATGTAATGAGTTAGATGTCCTAGATCTATGTAGAAAGAATGTGAGCATACCTTTGCGATAGGTAAACGTTGCTTGTCGACAATCTGCATAATGCGTGTACTCTTCCCTCGTCATTAATCGAGTAGCATCATCCGCTTCCTGCAATGATGGGTCATACCATGGCCATCAAGAAAAATAGTAACTAACCTTGAGACGCAGTATAGAGGCTTCATGAGCCTCAATATCATCTTCGTCCTCTTCATCATCGGACTGATGTCCATTCTGCCTCAACACCTCTGAATAAAGCGTCGTAATCTCCCAAGGAAGCTTGATCGTGATTTTCTGCGCCTTTGCAGCCAACTTGTCTGTGCACATATCACATTAGCAACGACGAACACCAAGGTAGAGGGATACACATACCATCCGCTCCATCCTCAAGAGCTTCCTCTACTCCTCCTCCTCCTCCGGCATTATCAGAAGAATCCTTTGCATGCTTCCGGACATCTTTCCATGATAGATAGGTCCTGAGACGGTTAACTTTGCCTCTGTCATGACGAATAAGAAAGATGAGATCCTCTGCGTTAAGGTATCGAGCTCCTCGACGTGTAGCTAGGCTTCTGGCCTGAACAATCTGATAAAGCAAGTAGTAATTCAAAGTCCTTAATCATTTATGTTGCGTAAAAACAAACCAGTTCAACGAGCTGGCTCCGAACAATATCTTCTACGAGATTGACGGTTTCTTGTATAGGATCTTGAACTTCGCCGAATACGAACATCTAGGGAAACCAAGGTTTTTAAGCTTGTGGGATGCCTGTATGAGAGTAGATTGAGTATAAACCATTTGTGAGATTTCCTGAGTGTATTTGTAGTCCCTAGTAGCATTTGAGGCCTCCGTAAGCTTCTTGGTCGTCGCCATCGTAATTCAAGATGCCGCGACAGTGATGGTAGAGGACAAAGCGCAGGCGCTTATTTCTATAAGTGATCACACATCCTTCATCAGGAAAAGCACCCATGGCCAGGGCAATCCATTCACGTTCTTGGAATTTTTCATAATTCCGGTCATTTTCAAAGGCTTTAGAAACTTTGGAGTCTCTTGCCTTCCCAGAATTTATGTCATACTTCTGATGCCCAGGTAATTTTCACATTTCTCTCAGAAGTCCCTGAGAGTTACCAGGAGATTACCAGAGATTTTACTTATGCACATCCCATTAATATAATCCTATGCAGTGTATTGCAACTGAAGTTGCGGGGCTTAAATTTACCAGAGCGGCAAAGACTATACACGATATGTGATTTAAGCGACTACTATACATAGCGGTACAGGAATTGAGGGGTGAACCATGAGAAATAGAGTAAAAAAAGTACTATTGAGCTTAGTCCGCACCAACCATTTCGACTCCTCTACCCTCATCGGACCCATCGGCCGAGTCATTTCCTTGATCCTTCACCAGCCTCCATTTCGATTTCATCCTCGTCCTCGCCTTCGCCCTCATCCTCATCCTCGTCCTCGTCCTCGTCCTCATCAGTTAAATCATCAGCCGGCACTTGCGACGATGATTCGTTTTCGGGTAATTTAAAGAACCTGTTGTCGCTGGAAACGAGACTGTGGTAATCATCGCGCTCCTTACGTTTCTTTTCGGCGTTGTCGGGAGCGCCTTGGGGGATACTGTACGTAATCTCATTCTGGTGCCAATCATCTTCGACAGTCAACCACGAAGCATTTGTCAAGTGTTGCTCGAAACACCGCTGTAGCCAGTCGTGCGACGACAGCCAAAGCTTTCGTTCCTTGATCTCTTCCTGGAATGATTTACCGGGGGCCAAATGGATGATATACTCCAGCTCCTGGTCGTGCAGATACAGATAACTGACAGCTGTAACTATTTCCTTGACTAGGCTATTGAAGGGACGTGTTTGCAAAAGATATTGAGCGGGATTGCAGAGGAGAGATTCCCGTTTCGACACTCCCAGCTGAGTCTGCTCAAAATTTTGAAGGAGGACCGCTCGCCTGTCGGGGGTAAGGGCGTTTGTGGCAAAACAGATGGCGGAATGCAACACAACATATACGAATGACTCGAGGTCATCCTTGATTTCCTGGGAAAGATTTGGGGCACTAAGAAGTCGAATTGACATGAATTCCCAGGTCCCCTGACGAGGGAGGATGTTTTAAGTATTTGAAAACAGATACAATAGCGAGGCTCACCGTTCTTTCCTTCGCCCTGGCTTCCGTGTCCGTGAGCTCCTTCGCCCGCTCCCAGTCAATGAGGTACCCCTGCCCGTTATACAGGACAATATTCCCAACAGAAATATCACGATGAAGGATACCAGCTTGGATGCAAGCTTGCCTGTGAGCTGTCATGATCATTAAAACCAGATATTCAGGAAGCAAACAGTGAGAGCGTACCTCTCAATGCATCTTGGATGGCATTAGAAAAGACGAATGTACTAGAAGCGTTTGTGACGGGTTCGCCAACGATGTCGAGAACCAGGCGGTAGTGGATAAGCCGATGTTGGCCAATCTGGGCATACGAAAAACTACCCTCAGGCCCTACGTCACCCGCAGCAAGGGCGCAAGGGATGTTGCAAACGCCGGATTCCTGCAGATATGCATAAACTAGATCTTCGCGCTTGTACTTGTCATTACGCCAGCAGTCTTTGAGAAGCACAATTCCACAGTTATATTCTTCTAACCCGTTGTCCCTGGCAGGATCATACGCGACAAAGCATCGTGTGGCTTGACCGACAGGGTAACGATGCAAATGGGTGAACGGCTCGTGCACGTATAACGTTTCCGATCCGACATTAACCGCATAAAGAGGCCGGTACCCTCGGCTTTACCCAACAGCTCTTTAGCTCGGAGAACGACGGCCGTTTTAGAGTCAGTGACGGGCACCATTGTTGTGTCGTGACCACGAGCGTCCGGGGCGCCGTGGGTTAAGCGCCAGAAGAATTCGTGAAGATAAGAGGTCTTGGTATAGTAGAATGCATCAGTGTATTGGGTACCTGCGCGGGAATGGCAAAAGAGTCGGCATTTGTTTCCGATTATGAAGAAGAGGAAGGCACGAGAGCGATGCTGGGTGGCCTGAATGGCATTGATATACAACGTGATTTGACCACGAGTGTCTCTGGCGGTGCGTGGTTCCTCGTCTTTCTTCTCAGTATTCGGTTCTTCATTCGCCTTCTCTGTCTCCCCAGTGTCCGACTTTCCTGCGTTTGACTTTTTGGCCTTCGACTTCTTGGCCTTCGACGGCTTCCGGTAGAAGGGATCATCGACGGCTTTCACCTTGAACTCTCCGAAGAGTTCGGCGATGCTGGAGTCTGTTTTCGAGCCTTTGGGAGGACTATCATACAGAGCCATGTCTGGTTCAATCCCAGTGCCGCCGAAAAACTGGGTCGCAGGGGAGCTGTCGGGGCTTTTGGAGGAGTTCACCAAGCACCAGCCATCGTTGAGGTACGGTTGCATAGCTTGAGCCTAAAAAACAACAGTTAAGCGACAGCAAATTCGAGGAAAAAATCAGGATTTGACGCACGAAAGGATTGTACATGCTCGTTTCTGATTCCAACGCAGCAATTCACTCCAGCTCCTTGCAATGAACCACCGAAGGGGTCGGCATGGATTTGTTGGTTGGAGGCTCCGGTAAGAGTGACAAGAAGGTCGCTATCGAGAGTTTCTCGTAGCTTCCTTTCGTTTCTTCAGCGGCTCGAACAAAACGATCGTCGATAGCATAGTGATTCGAGGTGGCAATATGAAGAGAAGGTCGATGGAATCGAAGGGGGGTGGAATGCGGGGAATCTTGCCGCTTGCGTTTTGAAGCGGAGGAGGTGGAAGGCGATCTGGACATGGAGGACAGGTGGCTTCTCTTGAAGTTCAATGCCTCGGGAGTCGGCTACTGTAATATAAAAATGACAAACTACAGGGACAGGCACATGCTCGATACTTAATAAAAGAGGGCTGGTAACAGCTGGTAACGCGCATCGAATAACAATCTCGAGCCATGTACTACCAAGTTCCAAAATTCGAGTCTCTAGCAGATAAGAGTATACGTTAAGTCTCAGCGCTAGTTTATTATCCTCGTTTATCTCAAGCTTCAAGCCTCACTGATCCCAGCTCTCAAAATGTTGATTGTCAAAAGATTCGTAAACGGTACATGGTGCGTATATAGCGGTGCTCGGAGTCAGACATCGGAGGGAAACGGTTCAACATCCTAATCAGCCAGGCTTGCAGGTTGAGTACGTTGGACCTTTCACATAGAATATCAACTACAGGCCTAGGTACATATTCAACAAATGTTGGGTAAAAAAAAGTTGGGAACAAGAAACGCGCATCGAAACGACAACCATCAACATGGACCCTAAGCACAATCGGGTGGTTCGTATCAACACGCAGGTTCCGTTGGTACAGGCCAAGAAACACAACGCATCATTTACAACCCCCACGAAACCACCGCTCTCAAACCACTCTTCTCGAGCCTTTCCAGAGGCGCATAGACAGCACTATCCCTGTCCTCCTCCTTCTGGGACCGCATTTTCAATGTGAACTCCCGGAGACAGTCCACCTGGAACGTTGACATATTCAAGTTCGAGTCGGACTCCAGAAGAGCACCAGGAATCCATCGAGACGTCACCATGCCCACAACCGCATCATTGAGACTATGTTCTCCACCATAGTTCAGAGCAAGTGACTGAAGTCTTGGGACGAGAGGCGAAACATTGGTGCGAAGAAAGGATCTTTGATATGCGTGTAAACTATTGATGAATTCTGTCGTGATAGGACTTGAGAATCCAAGGCGGCTATCATCGATAGAGAGATTCACCAAAGTCGGTAGATAGTTCAACAAGTAGACGAGTTCGGAGTCTAGAAGCGGTACACCCGTCATGGACAGAGTCGTCAAGGGAAACGAAGACCGCTGGACAAAGGTCATGAACAAGCCAAAGTTAGACCAGGAACGTTCGTCCGGACGGTGGTCTGGATAGTCGTCTGGATGATCGGCATCCAATCGCGGGCTGAATTTTAAATGAAGGTTTTTCAGTGACGGGCAGTGCAGGGCGACAAACACCGAGTTTTCAGCATCATCGTGACTGTACCGCTCGTGCCGCACCGTCAGAGACTCCAGTCGAGGAGAAGTCTTGGGCTGTACAGTAAACCCTCGGGGAGCCCATTCGTTCAAGACTAACGAGGTGAGGTTTGGATTATCTTCGAGGAAGTCCTCGAAGTGATAGATTTCCGGATTAAAATCTATGTGAGTCAGTTGCGGAAAAGCGGTGGTTGACACTGACACTAGCAGAGATTGGCGCAGTCGCAATTTCTTCAATTCGGGAGCTTTCCCCATGAAATAATTTAGGGGAGTGTGATCATGGTGGATATCCAGCTCTTCTAGAAGGGGGAAGTGAGGGTAGGCGATATCGATAAAGAGAGTAGGGAAGTCGAATAACGCTGTTGTGTGGTTGAAGGTAAAACTCTGGAAACGATGTGCTTGCTGGATCAATTTGGCGAGGATAGGATGAGGACGACGCCCTTCCAGAAGTGGATCCGAGTCTGATTCCAGTGTGAAAGTGAGGGGCCGTGACAGAGACCGCGTCAAGGATAAGGATAGAGGAAAGGTGTCGTCGTCGTCTTTCCATGAAACTTCATCTTCTCCGTCCGCGTCGACTGACCACTCCAATGCTATCCTAGACCAGATGTCCGGCATCGCCAGAGCGTGCTTCCTCCACCGTGAGCACACATGGCTGATGGCCATCGCAGGTGCTCGCCGGGAGGAGAACACAGTGGACACCGGTAACTCGCTGACCATGAAGTGATTCACCTCACAATTCAGATCAAAGACTTTACGCAAAAGCTCATTCGGAAGCTTGCGAATGGGCGACAATAACGTCTTGACGCGATCGGCGTACTCGCGAAGACGCTTCTTCTGTGTGGATAAGAATAAAACTCGAGCCTCTAACCGGTTGATCTCGGCTTCGTAGTCCTGCAAATCCAGCTCGGCGTTGTTTAGGGTCAACGCGAGTTCATCCGACTGGACTGATGCTGGGCCTGCTTCCGACCTCAATCTGTCATGCAGAGAGGTAAAGTTGAGAGAAATGCGAGGGTGAAAAATGTTTTCGCTGCATTGGGTACAAGGGCGGATGCTCATGGTGAACAAGAAAAGAAGAGAGCAGTCTCGGGCGCTCATTAGAAGTTGACATGCAGTTTTATAGATCATCCTTTAGGCCTCCCATCAAAACCAGACTCGGGTTTCGAAACGGATAATTTGTCATTATGAAATGATTAGGATAGGATAGGATAGGATATAAATTATACTGGGGAGGTCCGATTCCCGAACGACCATTCAATCAGTAGTACCTTTTTTACAATATCCTATCCTATCCTATCCTATCCTATGCCCGCATCACGATGCACGCCAGGTCGAGACCGCCTCGAGCATTTGAGGCAGATGCCAGAGAAGATCAAAATGCGAAAAACTCTAGCTCTCATTGCTGTCCTCGATGCACTTGCCTCTATTTCTTCCTCAAGCACATCGAGCCTACTGAAAAACACACATCCATGCTCAGTGCTTCAGACTCAGGAGGAGTATCTCCTTCGGCTTTGGCAGAGGCAGTAGTAGCAGGAGTTTTGGGCATGTCTCAGAGGACAATGTTTTGATCGCCAGGAAAATATCCCTCATCCGGTATTTCCGGAGACGAGTTTTTATTTTTTTTCGGCCCCGTTTTCCGGTGCATTTACATTTCAAATCACAATTTCGCATACGCTTTTCCGTCCTTCTTTTCCTCTTTCACATCATTGAAAAGGGTCCCAATACCGCCGCCAACCCACGTCTCTACTCGATCACCATCCTTGAGATAAATCGGGGGTTTTCGGACAAAACCGACTCCCTTGGGTGTCCCAGTCAAGATGACGGATCCCGGCTCGAGCGTCGTTCCTTGGGAGAGATGAGCGATTGTTCGACGGACATTGAAGATTTGGTCGCTATAGAGCTGGATAAGCACATGGAAATTTATGCATGATTCAAGCACTTACGCGGTGGTACCGTCTTGCAACGTGTCCCCGTTCACTATGCACTTGAGGGGAACTTTCTGAGGATCAGGCATTGCGGAGGCCGCGACCAAACATGGCCCAAGAGGGTTAGTATTATCTATAATTCATACCTTTCAGTGTTAATAGAATGACGGCTCCAGAATCGGACATACCGAATCCTTTCGAGAATGACCACTGGGACACTGCCATTTGATGGTAACGGAAAGAAATCTGTACATTTGACGTCGTCTAGATATCAGATACTCAACCTAAAATGAACCTACATCATTCGCGCCTGTGTATGCTAAAACATAATCCAGAGCGTCTTCTTCTTGACATCTTTGGCCGGTTTTCCGATAACAATTGTGAATTCAACCTCATAGTCGGGTAGATGTTTGTCCACAGGTTGAGCAGCTGCGGGGATAACCACCGTTCCTTCTGGTCCAATAAGGGACGAAGCGGGTTTGACGAACAGAACTGGGTAGGCAGGAGCCTGAAGGTTAGCTTCCGCCTAGGTGGAAATACGTTAGACGGAAGTACAAAGTTTGGATAAGATAGAAGTCACCGCGTGGTCAGAGTAGTTCAAACCCAAGCATCTCACGAATCCGACTTGTCTTTTGGAAAGTGGAGAAAGCAGATATTTCACAGTCAGTTCTTTCTTGGTGACCTCGGAAGTAGGATCCAGTGCAGAGCCAATGATTTCATGAGCTTTGAATGGAGTTCCTTTGTGGGCAGCGACACCCACTGTAACCATCCCCGGATGAGCCGAAAGTTACTGTAAGTAAGGAATGTTCTTACCGTCGAGATTAGGATCTACAGGTTGACCAATATGCACACCACCTGTCTCAGCAGCGACGAAACGAATAAGCCGTGTCCACTGTGTGCGAATGGGAGCCATTGCAGTTGCGGTAGAAGATCACCCACTTGCCGCATTCTGGCCACTTCAGTCCGCGGAAAGCCTGATCCGAGATGACACGATCACGTGCAACATGATGTTGACCAAGCTGCCTCGTGTCAATCCATTTCCTTTTTCCATTCCATATTTTTTCTCCGCCGCAGTACTTGCGCTACCTCGCGCAGTATTTACCTTTCCTTAAATCTTATATTTTCTTTCTACATTCGCTGGCGCAAATCTTTTTTACCTGGAACAACCGAGAAGAGAGCCATTATTCATGGAACACGAGGACCAGGCGAGGCTAGGAGGAGATATAGAGAGCTGTTTGGACCAGGTATATAAACTCATCCAAAAATCTAAGCTGCATTCCGACCATCTTCTTGCAGATTGTCTCGCTGCGGGCCACCGACGAGTCCAAACTCGCCGCTTTCAGAAGGCTTGAGCTCATCGTTGGGGGTCTCTGCGTGAAATCGAGTGGCCAAACCGCCACCTCCGACGTAGGAGGCTTGGGCGAACTGTTGAGGTTACAGGACCAGTTCGAATACAACAGTGAGTCATACTCTTCGACTCTACAACACGGTCATTCTTAACACCACACTTTTCAGTTCCTTCCCGACTTCTGCCATGGATTTCATTGTCCTCAGCAAATTTGGAATCACTATATGTTTCTATTAAGATCGCAAAAGGTGAGTCGAACTCCGTCGACATTTGTACAGATGGATTTACCTGAATACAGACGGTACCGAGCCAAGTCAGAACGATGCTTTGAAAGGGCTAGCCACCCAAATTATGCTCGCATTGTCTATCATACAAGGCATAGCCTTGAACCATTCTCGTAGCAAGGACTGGCTTGGAAGGATAAAGTCTCTGGAGGTACATGATTCCCCTACTGTATGATAATCTTTCTCAGTTTACTCTGCAGATACTCGTGGACCTTCTGCTTGCTTCGAGACATGTGTCCTCAATCCCCTCCTCCTCTTCAGAGCCCTCCAAAACTTCTTCAAGTAGTTTCCTCCCATCGACTACCCTCGACACGCTCCTGTGTATTCTCGTCGATTCGACTTCAGCACTACGAGCTTTCGAACAATGTAATGGCGTGCAGGCGATTGTAAAGATTTTAAAGAGAGCAGCCACTCCCAGAGAAGTTCGGTGAGCAAAAAATCTCCTGTTTCTTCGCTCGAAATTTGATAGAGCGATGTCGTTTCAGAATGAAATGTATGGAGTTCTTGTACTTTTATCTTCTAGACGAGACAAAACCTTCGTCAACCATGATTTCTACATCCGATTTTTCCCAGTATGACCCAAGTCCAGTTCCAACGGCCCCCAGTACCCCAATGTATCCCCGAACTCATTCGCGATCTCGAAGCTCACTCCTGCCACCTCCAGTCCCGTCCACACCTGCCAAGACGAGCTCGGGCTCTCACACTCTTTTGCGAGGCTCATCGACCTCTTCGCTTATCACATCTGATTCATCCTCGGGTTCGGCTTCACAACTATCCACGGCACCTCGAGCAAAAGCAAAGAAACCGTATCTAGGCGGGCTTGCGCCTCCGAATCGACCTTCACCCAAACCCAGAACAGAATACGGTTCTTCAACGTATTCCTTTCCCAGTTCATCCTATTCCGGCCCCAGTGTTGGGTCTGCGAATGCCAGTACAAAGGGGTACGTGACCGAAAGCTCGCAGACTTCTCGGTCGAATTCTCACAATGAGGTTCCCAATTCTGATATCGACTCGGTCGGAGCAGGCAAGGGCGAGGGCGAAGGCGAAGGTATAGGAAGGTCAGTAGGGACGGCAAAGTCCTTACGTTCAGCGTCTTCTGGCTCTGCACAGTCATTCACCTCCACGTCGTCAACGACCTCTGCAGCTTCATTCATGTCGGCGCAATCAGCTACCACAACTGCCCCTAGTTCGGCCGAATCGTCTCCCAAGAAAAATCCGACACCGTTGCCGGGACTTCCTACTATACCTTCTGGGACAATGTACTATGAAACCCCTCCCGGGTCTCCTGAGATGGGGGGCACGGATGCTGGCCAGGCGAACGGGAGGGAGCCAACGACTCCTTCAGTCAAACGATCCTCGACTGCGATGTTATTCCGTGTACCACCTAGAACGCCTGCGCCTAGGAATTCATCTTCGTCGTCGTCCACTTCGGACCTAAGCAGAGTCTTCACGCCCGTTCCATCGAGTGAGAAGAGGGCCAATTTAGTCTTTTCCTCCTCTTCCTCCGTACCCAGTGCTTCGAACGTGATTGGAAGAAGCGGAAGCGGAAATGGAGGGGCTCAACTACGCTCGTTGATGATGCTCAAGAAGGAAGTTGATTTTGTTCCTGAGAGTCCGCAGAAGATATTTGGTGTAGATTTCACTGCGGGTACGACTCCGAGCCCGATGGGCGTTCATACCGGGACTGTGGCTGGTATGGGGGGGAGGAGGACTAGGACTCATTCGAGGACTAGATCCGCGTTGGTATTGGGGGCCTCTTCTACCATGAGGGTGGGTATGTCTTCTGGCCGGGGGACTTCAAGGGAGCGAGAGCGGGGAATGGGACATATGAGGGCCAAGTCGGTTGGGAGGAGCGAGAGAGAGGAGTCGATGATGATGCAAGAGGGACGTCAGGTGAGAGAAGCGTTGGGTTTGGGTCCTATTCTATTCGAAGAAAGGGCAGAGAGCGAGCGGAGAGCCACCGCTGGCACTCGCACTGACAGCGCTTCGATGGAGGTTCGGCCTCGGACTACAGAGGAGAAGAAGGAGATTTTGGGGACCATGTTGGGAAATGTGGATGCTTTGGTTGAAGGTGTACGCAATGTTGGAATCTGGGGTTTGGCTTGATAGCGGAAGTCTCCGCCTCCATTCTTCTCAAAAGTCAGGTTATGGTCTCGCTCACTTTTGCTGTGTCATTTGCTTTGTTATCGCTTTGTTGCATGTACATACCCTGCGTTTAAGTACAATATTTGGATAGGTTTTTTCTTTTTTCTGCTGCATAGTACATATGAAATTAGTATTGTTATCGAGATGGGCGTCGAAAATGCAAGGTTAAGGTGATTCCAGGACTACTTTTTAGAGAACGCTTTGCCGATATTATCCGCGTCTGGTGCACCCCAAACCAAAGTTTTGTTGGCTGGATCCAACGCACCAGGAGCTGTTTTTTCCAGTATACCGACCAGTATACCTCTTCTCCTTGATTCTTTTGCTTCTAAACCTACACCCGACACTCTCAAACTAGATGTCTCGTCAGATGCTGCACCCAACGTAGTAACATTGATATCCTTCGCCACGGCCTCAGCTGCCCTCGCCATGACGTCCTTTTCCTCGCCCACCGTCAGCACTGTCCCACTATCTTTTTTCAACTTCTCTAATCTCTCCGCTTGCCTCTGGGCTTTCGCCTCGTCGTCGATATCCCCAAAATCGTCCTGTCTTACCGCACGAATGGAGTAGGTGTATACGCCAGCGACAAACGCTCCGAGTATAATTCCCGTTATTGCGTTTGGAATCCGGAAGGGAGCACGGGCACGTTTCAAGCCTGGAGACATTGTCTGTTTGGTTAAATGCAATGAAAACCGATTACACAAAGTTCTGCTGGTTTGAACAAAATTCAATGAACTCACCCCGGAACTTGGACGCCATGTTCTTGCTGCCTGTCTTGAGTCAACGTATTTCCTCTGGAATTGAGCCGTCGATGATGATGACGGTGGGGACGGCGGAGACGACATTTAGTGTCGTGGAAAAAGAAATAACTTGTAAAACGCGGTCGGTCAAAGCTGGTTCTCTGTTTTAGCGCCCATTCGGAATGATTCGGCTAATACATCCCTTCTAAGACCAAGGGATGGTGATCACAAGCAGTTCAACGCGGATATTTTAAAAATATAAAAGATTTTTGCTCGAAACTTTAAATACACCAAGTAACTTCATACACCTTACTACGTCTTCGGCAGAAAAGAAGATAAGCATGTAGAAGTATGTAGAAGACGATACAAGGAAAGAAAAAAGACAATTATGATGAACCCTAGATCTGTAATTTGGAAGAGGAGTGTACGATTATCACACTTTCCCTAAAGGTAACGGAAACTCAAGCAAAACAAGATTTTCGCGCGACTTTTAGAGTTTATTGGAACTCAGCGGGCACTGCAATAACAATGATCAGACATGAGATCAAAGAGATTGAGGTATAGAATACTCACAGGCACTGCGAGAACGCGTTTAAACGAGATTGATCATGCGAAGTAGACCCAAGAGTATATCTAGGAAAAGACTTACTTGTAAGCGGGACACAAGTCGGCCCATTCTGGAGTAGGATTGACGGTATCTTGAATAGCTTCGGGATCAGCGAGCATAACGGTGGCTAAACCGGCTTGCATATGCCAGAAGATGTGGCAGTGGAAGAACCAAGGGCCTGGAAGAAGAGGTAAGCGGTTGTCTGGGGAGGTAGGAAGGTTTTTCTTGCCAGGCTTGTCGGTGCGGAATCGAATAGTAGTTCCGGCGGCACCGACACCAGTGACCTATCAAAAAAAGCAAAAATTTGAGCAAGCACTTTTGATATCAGACGGAAACGGACATCACGACGAATTGGGTCCACGGTGTTGACAGCGTCCGAACTGTTCGATTTCACGACCCAGAAGTTCATCTAAAAGGAAAGGGGATGAGTGACTCTTAAAGAGCATGGCTGATACTTGACCACTCACACCATGCATGTGGAAGGCTGATAAGAGACAACGGTCACAATCAGTAAAACTTGAATGCAGGGTAGGAGTTACTTACGGTGAGCCTCATCATCATCGCTACACGGGGAAAATAATCAATAGTAAGCAAAGTTAAAGTAAAAATGCCGGGTGCGACAACTCACTTGGGTGGGAAGTCGACCTGAATGGTGGCATTTGGCGGAAGAACAAAGGTATTCTCGGTAATATTGAAGCCAGCATCAGTGGTAGCGCCGTTCAAGACCTTAACGAGAGTGGGAGTCTGAGGGGGGAGGTAAGAGACGTTGTTGACATTCCAGATGGCTTTGCCGGCAGTGACGACAAGGTCCAGGGTGATGTTGACATCGGGAACGGGGGCGGGTTCAGCAACGAGGGGCTAGATGAAGATGTTGTGAGATTGACAATTTGGAAGTACATAATTCTCATGCACATACACGAAGGTCAGCTTCAACGAGAGCGACACCGTCGGCGGGTCCTGAGGTCAGCGGCGTAGTGGGGTCTTCCTCTGGGGCACCTTCGTAGCGGAAAACGGCTCGAGTGAGAGTAGCGTTTTCTGGAACAGGAATGATTAATCCGAGGTCAGGGGAAAGGGCAATGATAAAACTCACGATGAAGGTTCCTAGCCGGGGATCCACCGACGAATGGAGCGTTGAACCAGTAGTTATCGACGGCCTGGTCCGCGGCAACGACAACGGAGTATCGTTGACCAGCGAGAACTTCGATGAGGTCGACAGTGTGTGGGACCGTGGAGACACCATCAGTTTCAATGATCTGTGTGAATTCGGCGGTCAGAAACGATACGACCCGGGAATCCAACTAAGGACTCACAGTCAAGTTGTGGCTGTCAATTGAGAGAGTGAAGACGTTTCGGGCGGATTGGTTAATGATTCGGAAACGGTAGCGTTTTCCTTGAACAACGTTGACGATGGGCCATGGAACTTCAGGGCCTCCTTGGAAGCGACCGACACCGTTAAAAGTTCCGGAGTCGGAGACGGGCACAATTCCCGTAGCCTCATAACCGGCAAGCATGGGGAGTGTACTGTTCTGCCACCTGTTTGAAGAAATTTGTATGTTAGGCTTGCAGACGGTACTCAGGGACATAAGCGACATACCAGTCACCGACTTGAATGATCGTAGACTCATCATCTACATCGTAGAGAGCGGCATGAGGATCCTCGGGATCTAGAGAACAATGTTCATATAACCTCATAATAGAATATCTGTGAAGACTGCTCCTCACCGTAGACGATGATAGCACCACGAAGTCCCTGGTGATTAAGTCAGGTCCACGAAATCGCAAACAAGCTTCCAATGGACTCACATCGACGTATTGGACACTCAATTGCGAGTGGTACCAAAAGGTGCCAGCTTGCTCAGTGATTGGACAGTGTATGTGTAGCTAGCGTTCGGACCAATGGGGCAGGTCGTCACGAAGGGGGTTCCTTCGTTGAAGGAGTTGTCGGGGCTAAAGAAAATACCATCGAAGTCCTGGATGAGGTTAGTTTATTTGAATACTGTGCTAGGGAGCGACTCTGTCTTACCAGCGAGGTACTACGACGCATACTGGGATCGGTAAGAAGATTGTTGACTGTGACCGAAAGCGTCTGTCCTTTCTGGACCAGGATAGGAGGACCGGGATAGGTTCCATTTGCGGTAATGGTACCTTGGAGTATAACAGAGATTAGAAAATTTAGCTCGAAGAGAGTTACGAAACAGTATACAAACTTCGCGAGAAGCCATCTGGTGCGAGCTGGGCATTAACGATATCCAAAGTGACCGGAACGGTCCCGTCACCTCTGGAGGAGATGACAGCTGCACCGTTAGCGGAATGGAGAACAGAGAGAACACCAGTGGCCCAGAGAAGAGACTGCATTTCTTCAACAGAATGCTGAACGAGGATGCACAATCAGCTTTTTATACGAACGATATCCGTATACGTTTATGCTCCCGAGGCTTTTTCGCACTTTATTGGCCAATCACACAGATGGTAATGAGCAAATTTTTGTCACTTTCGACACATCCCAGGCGGAGTACTGCTGGTGATGGATGTATGATACCGCCCATTGTAGCGAGAATGATTGGTCTCAGACCAGCGAGGACTGGAAACTGCAGCTTCAAAGAATCAAATTCGCAGTAAATCGCCAAGAATGTTTAAAGTTGGGTAGAGTCCATATGGGATGACAAGGTCATCGACCCAAGGCCGGTATATTCGACTGGTAAATGGTAGATTCCCGGGAGAGGCGCGGGGAAGTGACGGTGTATCCTGGGAGCATGCTTTCGATGGAGGTTGTTTCCATTGGTCGAATCTCTGGTGCGGCAGCCACAGCCAAGATCAACCACCGCCGTAGTTGCGAGCAATCGTGGATCAACGCAGACTTGGCGTTGTGGAAGTCACCATCAAAACAGTCGGAAACCTTAAGCGCCCAGAAAAGTCACCTTCGGCCGGCACACCAAAGCTGTATCACCGAGGACGAGCAAATCTCCGAGAAATAGCTGGGTTGTATTTCATTATCAAAATCATGTACCATATATACAATACCCGAAAAGTAATCTACCAGATTCCTTGGAAAGATATCTCCGCGAACCACTACTCTATCCCTTCTCCACGCGAACGACTTACGAGTACATACACCCAGTAATGGAATTCAAAAGAATGTCATTGTAATCACCCCCAGCTTCCCACATCGCAAAGCCCCCGAGCTGGTTGCTCTTGATAAATTTCCCCTTGGAGCAAAACGACTGGCTGTTGTCAAACGATACCATAATCTGGGTTCCAGGGTTGTACACGTATGGCTGAACATGACAAAATCACAAAAAAAACCAGTAAAGATTAGATACCAGAAACAGATAGACTGTAATAGAGAAACGTACTGTTTGACTACACTCATCGAACCGATATGAAATTCCATTCGCGCTCTTCCCACTTGAATCTAGGAATCCGTTCTTGACCAGACCCCAGAATGTGTACGTATCTGCGTCGGAGAAGGAGAAATAGCAATGTTAGCCTTTATCAACTTTATAGAACTCGGAACAACGACCTCCGTTGGGCTCGTTGTTACCACAAACATCCACACCAGCATCGCCAGCCCAAGCGTCTCCTTTCGGATGTGCAGACGCGTCGAACGTATTGTACGGTGCCAGCTTTATTGACGACCCAGCAACATATGCGCGGTCGCGAGTGACAAGGAAAGAGTGTCCGTACGCAGGAACTCCGAGTACAAGTTGGTTTCTGGGCATTTTAGCGTTGGACCAGGCAGCAACAGCAGAAACAGCAGATCCCTGCTGATTTTGAGAAGCGGCACACGTGTCATTTAACGGAGCGTTGGGTCCTAGAAGCGGCGTATTATCAGCCCATACACATATTAAAAGGTGTCTAGTGAAACAGAGCAGTACGAACCTACGCTGGATGACCACATTCCCCAAATGTCGTACGCCATAATATTTACCATATCCAAAACGGCGGCAAAAGCGGACACGTCTTTGAGCGGACTACCATTTGCGTCCTTGAAAGGAGCTATTCCAGCGGCGAGGGAGATCACGAATGGTTTGGGAAGATTCGAACGCAGTTTTTGCAGATAGACGAGATAGTTCGCCGAGTCCTGAGGGGATTTTACATTACATCCGATAGCGTCTGAATTCGGATACTCCCAGCTAAAGAGTTGATCAGGGTTTTGCGTACATTATGCAATGTGAGCGAAATACCCACTCAATGTTGACACCGTCTAGATTATAACTCTTCACAAAGTCAGCGGTTGTTTTTGCAAAGGCGGTCACATTAGCCGGATTGGCGCAAGAGGAGAAAAAGCGAGATCTAGACAAAAACTAGGTTGAACACAAATCTCGAATGACCATTGAGCTAGACAACATACCCTGCCCATCCACCGATAGCAATGAGAACTTTTACACCCTATTTAGAAAAAGAATTCCGTCTCAAGGTGGATGTTAGAGCTGTTAATCAAGTACGAACGTGTCCATGAGCCTGCTGGACAAACGCCCCCAATTTGTCGCCATTAGACCCATCCAAAGTAAGCTGACATGCGTTTGTAGGCGTCCTTTAAAGAGCATTTTGAGATATCAGAAACGGCGCGATGTGTTAGAAAAGGGTCCCGTTTAGACGTACGCAAAAGAGTAAGCCACATGAGTGTATTTTGACCAGTTGATTTGAGAAACAGTGAACGATGGAGTAGAAGTCTGGTGCCACCCAGCGAACCACATCATAGAAACATGCTGGCTCTGAGTGTTTTTGGTATCAGCGATGAGCTTGCTTCGGTGCGCATGCGCATGATCGAAAGGACTGTTAACGAGAGGATTATCATGCGCGTTGACGAAGACAGACCCAGACAGCAGAAATAGGGCTGCTGCGAGACGGAGAAGCATAATAGTTTGAAAGAGCGAGGCTAGAGGGCAACATCCCTATTAGTATTATAGGACCAGGACCCTTTATTTTAACTTGTGTTGGAAAATTTGAGACAGGAGACTTGGACGAATTCGGCTCCGCCATCTCGGCGCTTAATTCTTCGACAAGGTGAAGCGAGCAAGGCAATAGAGTACAATATAGAAGAATTAGATACAAAAAAAGAGCGTTATGTACGGAGAGTCCATATCGAACGGTAAATCTCCCAATAATAAAACAAACAAAAATGTAAGAGGTAAAACGAGTGGCAGAAACGGTTTGCACGGATCCGTTCCAATTTTTTGTTTAGTCAAGGTGCAATCATGATGGCCATCATAGCTATCTTGCGCACTGATAGTCTAATAACGTTCATGATCGGTGGTGTCCGATGAGTCGTGCAGGGTGGCTTCTGTCAGTGTCATCGAGCGCTGTTTCACGAGCCGTTGAACACGGGGGGAAGGAGGGAAGTAGGCGTTCAGGCAGGGTGATTTCTTCAGATTTGCAATGTCCACTTCGATAACTTCCTTGCAGAACATATCGAGGTCGAGATCGTTTTCATCGTAACCTAAAAGTTGTTTTATTAGTTGAAGTCTGAAGGAGAGAAACTGATCCTTCGATGAGGGTGGCGCACCGAACGGTTGCTCGATCTCTTCTCCTGCAGCGAGGAATCCAAGGTAAATAAAGGCAGCAAGGGTCACGCCTGGCGAGAGATATTGGTCAGAGAACAGAGTGGTTGAGGATAGATTATATCTAGTCACCTGGAATAGTGTGCCATTTGAATTCGGCGACAAGTTGGAAGGGCAGGAAAAAGAGGTAGACCCAAACGGTACTACAGAAAGGGTCGCAATGAGCGTCACAACGATGTACGTATGAGACGGCACTCACTGTCTAATATGCACGGAGTAGACACTTTCAAATCAAAAAAAAAAATAAGCTTCCGTCAGTATAAATCAGTAAAAAAAAAAAAGTTGCCAAGCTCACAAAGGTAACGGAGTGGTGAGAATTTGTTCCAGGGCTTGCGAAAGAAGAATCAGTCAAGAGTTGACGGAAACAAGAAGCTTCTCATACCAGACAAAGCTCCTTCCAATGCTGCGACGGAACCGATTATCGAACCCAAACTTGTGCCTGCACAAAGAAAAAAAAAAACAACTCGGTGACCATCCAATTCTCAAAAAGGTTCCTCATACCAGGTACCGTGTTCCGCTCTTCCAAAACACTAAACCATTCACTCATGCACCTCAAAATCTCCAACGGTAGATTTTCACCCCGAGCGGTCTGAGACACGGTATGCTTCTCTCTCCCAATTCTTGGTTGAATAGGACCACTCCACTTTCTCTGGCTTGCATCGTAGCCCCAAGGGTCCTTCCTCGCTTCTGACGTCGTAGGAAGTTGGGAGTACCCTTTCCTCTTGGAGAACCACTGTTTGATGCTACCGAACATTCCAGAGAATGGAATAAGTTCAGTGGAAACATCATCCATGAGGTCTGGTGTGCCAGGGTTTTCGGATGGCGCGAGAACTTGGTGAGTGCTATGGATAGATCCATCGGAGGGGCTTCGGTGGATCGAGCCACGGGGAGATTCGGAAACGGGGAAAGTTCCGTAAGTGCTTTCGTTGGCATTGTCGTGCTCGGTACGGTAGTGGACTCGAAGATGTTTCTTTGGAGATGGTTCACGACTGCGATTGGTAGCCTGAGGAAGGGATGGGTTGGAAGCGATGCGACGGGCTCGGGCGGGAGGTGCTAGAGCGGAACTCATTGCTGCTTGTTTTTGCTCTACTGAATGTTCGTGCTGGGAAATTTTACAGTCAACTAAGGCCGGTGGATTAGGATAGAGCTTATAGCTCACCTCGTGCAAAGGACGAACAAGATGATAGAGATCCTCAAAGTATATCCCAAGCTCGCCTGAAAACACGTCAAAATCATCAACAGCGTATTCAGGAGGTTATTACCTCGTAGATGATGTTTCATCGCTACTGCATAAGCAAGAATTAGGTCGAGGGCCATCCGCTTCTCTGCCATGACCTTCATAAGTTCTGAATTTGTGCGGTTCATTATCCCGGTGGATATCTCTTCCGCAGTTCTAGGAGTGAGCCTTGGAGGGACATGGAACCTGGTTGAAGGGGATGAGGGGTACTGAATCTGATGGGAGAAATGAGTTTCACACACCAGACAAGACGGCCAAGGGTACGAGAGTGCTGGATAAGATCAGACCATCTACAAGGAACAAGCTGAGGAAAAAATAGACTCGAGCAAGAACTTGGAACCTACGCAGTCCTGCCCTGCCAATATCGGTCATAACTGTACAAATCACGGTCAATAAAATTTGCCGAGAATCAAAGGATTTTGTTTTTAGAATGGCATACCCGCTCATGGCACGATAAGAAATGACGAAACCAATAACAACACCTACAGGTTGATTAGCATTTTGGGCGCCAATATCGTGAAGTAAAAGAAAGTGAACGTACCGAGAACATTCAACATCACGTTCGGAATACTGAGGTGTTTCACGCCTGCTTTTTCCTCTAGAAAAACGATAGCTAGAAAGGGTAAGGAGAAGAATTAGAGAACGCCAAATTTCTTCGACGAGTAAAGTGCGTACCGGCGGCAAAAAGTGTATGTAGAAGAACTGCAGGCCAGATTTTCCAAATCTGAGAATCAAGAGTTCGTATCAGGGACATCAAAAAAACTCGGTAGACACAACACGTACCACAGTACCGCGACCAAACACCCAAGAAAAGAAACTATGTGCTGGAGCCTGAGTAATGTGTGCGAATGGGATATCAGGCTTAACAGCAGGAAGAAGGTTTCGCGTCGCGGCAAAGGCCCGTTTGCCATTTAAGCGACTCGAGGAACCAGGAGACATATTTCAGAAGAATGAACGACTTTGAAGATAAGAGAAATTCCAAAGGGAGAGTGAACGAACGAACGAGGTCAAAGAAGGGAAGAAATCAAATGTGGGGGGAAGCAAATGAGGAAAGAAGATCCAGATACCCAGGGAACTTTATAAATTTGCGTCCATTCCGAGTATGAATGAGGTGTGGCACTTTGAGCGCTGTTGTGATCGTCAAACAATCAGCAGGAAAGGAACTGATGTGTTAAAGGTCGGAAGTAAGAGTGAGCGATGTCAATTATTACATACACGCTCAAACGAAAAGATAAGCACATAGACCAGTCAAAAGAAGGGTCCACAAGGTGGCAGGTAAGTATCTCAGCAAAATCGAACGACATCCATTTCTGAGGACTTTGGCACGAAAACCAAGAGGAAAGGAGTTACCCAAGGTTCCCCATATGTCAATGATCTGCCAGTCAATGCGGTGAGCGCTGATGCCGTGTCAGAGCAACAATTACACACATGTATATAAATCCAGCTTGTATCTGGTCCGGAAATAAACTGTCCACCTGAAGCATCCATTGAAAGCTTGTGGAGAACTAAGAACGTTCGGCGCTGATGGTTCGTATTGAGAAAGAGATAAGCCCTTCCATTTGAACGAAACAAGTTTGAGGATTGGAAGGCGGTGCCCAGGTACGCAACGCTCGACTGGAGATATAGATTTCCAAGAGACGGAATCAGTATTAAGTGTTTGCTGATGAAATTTGCTCATCGTTCCCAGGGTCATCCCAAGATCACGAGCACGTGGTGGAGCGTCTGATGGGGCTGACGCGACTCCGACCTTGGCGTGACGTGAAGGCGAAGACATAAGGGAAAGAAGCGTGCATAATGTTTAGATTGAAATCTTGCATTGAACCCAATGTCCGTTGATTTTTGCTATCCTAGCTTCTTGTAAGCCTATTGAAGGTCCAACGTTCAGCACTCAGTGGGGTCGGCTCTCTCCATCGTGCGAATTGGTAAAAACAAACTTACATCTGAATATGTAATTGAGCATGATTTTGACGTGGATGATAGATTCCCTTTTAAAAGGTCGACTGACTTGAGCACGCTCGTTTGACGCTTCTTCTCCTACCCAATACCCTTCCCTTCTTATCCAGCCTCGTTGCAGATGTACGGGAGAAATATCCAACTGTTGCCAACTACTAATCTTTTCTTTCAAGCCCAAATACTCGAGACCAAGACCTGCGTGCCGAAAAAACGCTTGTTCTAGACCTAATGGAGATACTCAGTGCTTCCAATTGGAATTTTTCCTTGAGTGATCGACGTCGAATAGACAAATGGCCTTGAGTCAATTCACGTGACGCCCTCTGGCCCGTGGCCATCAAGATTCGACTCCGCCACGGTCCACAGCTCTTCTTCGCTCACAACCGCCTTATGCCTTCTCGACAGTCCATCCCAGCCCATGGTTCAGACTCCGAGACTGACCTCCCTTCGATGAAAAGACAGAAAACAGTACATAATCCATGTAAGCCTTGGTTCTCCGTGATCTAAGCGCGTTTTTGGTACTCACTCCGTGATTTTTCATCGGTCTAGCATCTGCCTCGACATCTCCGACATCCCTTATCAAAGATTTGGCTGCAAAAAACGCGAATTTAAAAGGCAGAAGGCGGTTTAATGCTGATCTTGAAGATTTGAAAACGGCTTGTACTCAAGGTTTAGGCTTTGTGGCGCACGGGCTTGCACTCAAAGGTGTGCCTTTTTCCCTGATTTTATACGGCGTATAATCTTCATCTCGTCTATAGATGTTCGTCCAGGTGATGACGAGGGTACATTGGTAGCCAAAATCGCAACCGCAGCCGGCGAACACGTTCTCAGCCTAAACATAATGCTTTCAGATGCAACCGACTACCCAAAGACCCACAATTGTTTCTCGTACGCTTTAGACTCTGAAATTGCTACAAACATCCAGTCTGTCATCGAAAACATTGCCTCTCTTCCTTCGTCGCCTATTGTCGAAACCATGGAAAAGGTTCTCGGCAATCTTGCCAGATCCATGACCTCGGGCTCTGTTGAAAGTGACGCTGAAGATGCAGAAGATGACGATGACGATGACGAGGAAAACTACGCGGTCCTTTCAGACGACGATATCATCACCGGAACCGTCAACTTACAGACCAATGTAAACATGTCCCGAATGCAGCGGGATTTCCTAGAAATTGTCACCAGTGAATATCGTCCTGGTTTCATCTCCTTCGGACAAGACGAGTTTTGTATCAGTGTGTCACTTTCTGTCATCAAGCTTGCTGAATCCATTCCTCCCCGGGCATTGATGGCCTGGGATCGTCATCTCCTATCAAAATCCCAACATCTCGTCCTCCTGATATCTGGCTTCCATAGCACCTACCCCCCGGACCCGTCAAAACTCAAGTTTCATGTAGGCCTGAGTGGAAACTACAAGCCCAGCAAGGAACACACCAGAGAGGCGCTTCGAAACTTTGGATTGATCGCAAACGACGCAGAAGAGGAATTGAGGATTGCGCAAGAAAAAGCGGCGGCTGAGGCCGCTGCTAGCTGGGTCGACTCTGATACAGGAGAAGAGGAATTCGAAGACTTGCCCGCACCTCCGCCTAAAATAGAAGAGGAAGAAGAAGATGACCCGGAGCGGTTTGACAAATTTAGCTTGAGCGGGTCACTGGATTCGCTCATGAATGATTGTTTTGCAAAGCTCGTGCAGATGAGGAGGAAATTTGATTTGGGGTGGGCCGGAGCGGAGAAGCTTCTATCTGAAGTGATGAAGAGTCAGCGACCGGATGAAGAGGTTTTTCGGATGAAGAAGCTGGTAAATCTGTTAAAATTTTGCATTCTATTTTCATAACACATTACTGACTACTTTTTTCTTTAGGAAATTCAATCTGAAGACCAAGCAGAGAGTGATATGATTCGAAAAAACACTACTGTGCTCCCGTATGACCCGCTCCATCGTCTACCGAAGGAAGAGGTTATCAACTGGCCGTTGAGCGCTTTCTCGTACTTGATCCGGCGACTTACTGTAAGCGTGGTCCTCTTACTCGATTCTCCATGCTCTGACTGCTGCTTATCCAACAGCTTTGTACACGATATTGCATCGTTTGTCACAACAAACTGGAAATAGACTATGTCGCTCTAAAACCTTACGTCTGCGACTCTAAACTTTGTGCATACCAGTATTACTCTTTGAATCACGGTCCTTCTCTTGAGGTAAGCCGGTCGTCCTAGGTTCCGTCCACAGTTGAATCAAATGGATTGATTACTTTTGATCAGTACGAAATCATCCACAAACCTGAAACCGTGGACCTCCTCGTGTCAATTACCTACGCTTCGGCGATGGAAGGTGCTCTCGACGAGCCTTTGCCTGTTGGAATGGGTTTGAGGGTTCCGCCTCCGGATGTATCGGCTATTATTACGGCGCCTACGAACGGGAGGTATCTGCCTGGTGTTATCAACGTTTTTACTCCCCCTGCGCAGCCATCTCAAGTTCAACCTCAGGCTGCTCAAATGGGTGGTCCGGGGATGGCTGTACCGGATAAAGATGGACTGTGCGATTTCGATATGTTGAATGTCAAGCAGGTGAATTATTAGGATGGTGGAACAGAGTCGACAGTGATGATGATTCTGACTTTGGTCCCTATTTCTCTTACAGATGAGGGCCTCTATCGTAGAGATGCTGAACTCTTTGCCTGCTGTAAGTCGTATTTTCGAGATTCTTTTCGGCATCGTTAACGTGGCCACAGATTGCAGATATGAAGTACGTTTCCCGTCTTCTTTTTATATTCGCTTTCTGTTTCTGTCTCGGCGTCTTTCTCTCTCTCTCTACTTCTGAGAAAGGTAATGCTAACCCAATTTGTGCACACTCACAGGAAACACCTCGAACGCAAAGTCAAAGCAGGAAGATCTAGACCGAAGCTTGTCACCATGCCAGAGGCGGCTGATGTCCTGCCTGCTGCGTGGAAGGTGCTACGGTGGTGGGTCAATTAGCACCGTTCGTCGTCGGGTGTCCATGTTCTCACTTCTATCGGAATTGGACCTATAGGTGTGTAGGATCTTGTACAGCGCACCTCGAAGAACTTTCTTCTGAGGAAGAGGCAATTAAGAATATTGGTAAGTTTGCGCACTGTGGTGATCAATGCTCTAATTCCTCATTTACCCTCAGGGGCCGAATGGAAACAATATCGCTTCAGTGTCGGTGCTCCTGATGCTGAGGCCAAATTCAAAGCTGCTGTCGATGAGGCCCAGGCGCGAAATGCAAATGCTGCACAATACCCGTCCCTTTATGTATGTTTTTTCCAAAATGTTTGTTCAGGTGGATTGGTTTACTTCTCGATGCTTTCTAGGCATTTCATGGTTCTCCTCTACGTAATTGGCATTCTGTAAGTCTTTGGACACTGCATAAGCTCACCACCGGGCTTAATTGATCATGATCCAGATTATACGACATGGGCTGTGGTATAAAACTATCACCCACGGTCGAGCTTATGGTAACGGTACGCAAACTACTTTGACTTGCATGTCGGGGGTATTACGGACTAATAGAACTGTTTTATATCTCTCTGGTTTAGGTGTCTACATGGCCAAAGAAGGCGAAGTTTCGATGGGTTCTTATGCGACCGGGGCTCTTGCTTCTGGATGGCGGAAGAGCAAGATTAACCCGACAAACTGCGTTGCCCTTGTTGAAGTCGTCAATCTGCCCGCGGAATTCGTGAGCTCCAATCCGTATTTTGTCGTCGACAAGACGCATTGGCTTCTCGTGTGAGTTATCATCTTCTTTCCGTCCATACTCTTTTCATACTAGTGCTCGCAGTCGATACCTCCTCGTCAAGACGCACACAGATGATAAATCTGCTGTATCTGCTGCAACTACTGCGACTACTGCGAATGGCGTATATTCGGCTGTTGGGACTAGTACTGCGATTCACGCGCAGATCCCTATGAATTCATCGACTGCTGCTCCTCTCGTTCGACTCGACCCGGCGCATCCAGCGACACTGTCTCGCAAACCGATTCAGATACCTGAGCCTACATTCCAGCTTGAGATTCTGCTTCAGGCAAGGAAAGCGGAAACTTACGAGGTCGATCCGGACAGTGAGGATCGGATAGTGTTTGATTATACAGAGTCTGAAAATTCGCAATCCCGAGTAAATGGGGTGAACTCGAAAGGAAAGGGGAGACAGGATGACCCGATGATTATTGATGACGATGACGATGAATTCGACGATGGGGATATTGAGATGGATTTCGAGTATCGTCCACCGACCAATGTCATTCGAATCGCTGCATCTTTGCCCTCTTCTTCCGCCTCTGCGCCGTCTCATCAGTCAAGACCCAAAGGCCCGAAAGCCCGTCCTGCAGACGATTGGGTCCATGACGCTGAATATGTCAGGGAAGCGGTATCGAAGCTTATGCCCCCTCCAGAACTGTCTACTCCTGGTGCGACGATGGCGGTCCAGAAAGAGCTCAAGGCGATGTTGAAAGAGCAGAATGGGTGCAACAGTTTCCAGGAGCTGGGGTGGTATATGCCTGAGGAGTTTATGGGAGATAATCTGTTCCAGTGGATTGTCGAGTTGCATTCGTTTGATGAGGCGTTGCCTATTGCGAAGGATATGAAGGCTAGGTTGGTTGACTTCTTTTTCGTGTTTTCTGTTTCTGTTGACGAAAGGCTTATGTGTTTCTTCTCGTTCGAAGGAAACTCAACTCCATCATCTTCGAAATTCGGTTCCCGCCGGATTACCCGCTGAGCCCACCATTTTTTCGTATCATCACTCCGAGGTTCCTTCCGTTTATTCAGGGGGGAGGTGGACATGTTACTGGGGGAGGGTCGATTTGCATGGATTTACTCACCTCCTCGGGGTGGCTTCCGAGTTACAGGCAAGTGTATTCGTGATTGAGTGGAGATGGAAATGATTATGACCCATGTCTTATCTTTGTTAGCATCTCTTCCGTACTACTTCAAATCAAGCTCGCAATCTCCAACCTCGACCCCAGACCTGCGCGATTAGCAGCGAATTGGAATCTTCCCTACAGCGTTCAAGAGTCATTGCAAGGATTCAAGAGGGCTGCGGCTACACATAACTGGGTCGTGAGTGGTGATAATTTATCTTTGTTTGCTCGAAGTCTAATTTGGTTCTTTCTTCCTTCTTTCACTTAAAAAAAGGTTCCTCAAGGGATTGATAAGTTGGTCCGCTGAACTACTTCGATGTTGCTGGCAAATCGTATATTTTGCGTGGTCACTTCTACTGTGAATAATTTCGGACTTTTCGATGTTGCATAGGTCACTCCTTTCAAGATTCAATACGTGCACAACTTTACTCTAATATATGCATATGCCTAACGTTCTATCATTTGTTTTATATATGGTACATACTCGGCTGGATGTCAATGCTAATAACTTGAATAAGACTTGCATTGACATTGGCGGCGGGGATGGAAATGGAAGAGAGGGGTCGACAAGACTGAGGCGGACGCATCTCGTGAAGGCAATAATGGAGCAGGGCGGTAAAGGGTGCATTAGAAAGCGACAAGAACGGGCTTTCAGACGATACAAGGACGTTGTAGAAGTGTCAAGAAGTGATAGGGATACGGGGGGCCAAACATGTGGGCAATTTCTCCAGAACGCGGTGTCGGGTCGGGTGAGTGAGAGCGCGATGCTTATAATGAAGCACAACATGTTGCAACGGGGATATGGCCCGTGCAAGGTGGTGAGCCCATAGCGAGGGAACCATTGGGCCGAATTAAACGAGCGAGGACTCGCTAGAAAGCGGCGAGTAAGTGCCTTCCAATGCAGCACTGGTAATCCGAACGCGAAGCCTAGCTCCCCAGTTACGGAGGGTAACGCTCTAAAAGGATATATATTGCGGGGCTTCTGCAAGGAAGTGACCACTAAGATTTTAGATGGGATTTCAGTGTACCATAACTGAGGCTCAGAATGTGAAGGAATAGGGAAGTACTGGGGCTAAAGCTAGAGCCTGGAGGATGGCCGAGACTGCTCGCTGTTGCTGTTGCTTGCAGAATATGACTAGGAGAGCACAGAAGGGAATACAGAGGTGAAGCAAGATTCTGGGGAAGGGAAAGATGATCTCTAATAATTTTCAGTGACACGCATGAAAGGCTCAGGCGTTTGCCGAGTTTCTTAACCCTTCTATATTCTCTCCGCACGGGATTCCTGCTTCTTCACAGCCCAGAAACATCTGAGAATTGCTTCTCGCATCGTCTGAGCAATACTTCGTTCCATCACCGGTAATACTACCATTTGGATCCTTGGGACGAAGACGAGGTTCAAACAAGCGCCGGTCGCACACTGTTCACTGCAGCAAAGTAGAAGGATTTTGGGTTCTGGAGGTATCGCCCTCAGTGATCCTGTAGTATTTGTACATCGCAGTTTTACAGCAATGTGCATATCTAATGTCAGTTGACATCAGCGTGAGAAAAATCTAAAAGTTTAGAAAACTTGGTTCTAGATTGGAAATCTTATCTTGTCAGAGATTACAGTCATTCCGGGTACTTCGAACAGCAAAATTTAATTGTGCTTCGGAATGAAAAAGTACCAGATTGCTACCCAATCTAAGTACATAGAAATGTTTATATGATCCCAAAGAAGCATTTCCACTACTTTTTAGTAACGCTCTTGCCAGGGAATGGACATCAAAATAGTTATCAGTGGAAAATGCGCTTATCAGCGCATAGTGAGGTATATTGAACAGCTGTCACGTCTAGTGTGATTTCCAAATTCAGTGATCCAAAACGGCGATATCGGTCAGTCGGCCGCGGCTCCATGTGATGGACCCGACGTCTCGCCGTGTTTCCGTGTACAATCATTCTGAAGATTCTTTGTAGCGTAAGTTCATCTTTGAATTCATGAACTTGTCAGAACGTCAAACTTTATTCAGACATGTCATTATCATCGTCTCCGCTGCTTTCACCTCCACTATCATCACCTTCTGCCAGCTCATCCCCGTTGAGCTGCCTCTTCTTGCAGTTCATTCATGGTCTTGTGTGCAACATTCCGGTGGTATGCCTGTGATTTTGCTTTGTTGGTCATCGCAAGGTTTCCACCACATGACCGGTGATCCCCATTTGGTATACACGTGATGTGACCGCCCCTTCTTCCATATTTGACAAAACTCATCCATATCTCGTCCATTCTTGGACTAGAGATCCTACTTTGGGGTGTAAGTTTAGGCCTATATGATAACCAATGTACAGCAGACCCATCTTTGCTAAACTGTCACTCATTCTATCCATAGCAGCCATTTAATATTCACTTTTCGCACTTTTTGCACTGAACAGTGAAATTCTCAAGCATGCACATAGAAAACACTTAAAAAACTATCGGATATTGTAGATGGCAGTAAATTAAGCAAGATACACACAACTCCGAGGCAGAAAGATTGAGATGTGTACTGTTCCGGGGCCACTGTTCAGAATACTTGAGATGTTCGGAATACGTGGGAATGACTGTATGCAAGATCAGTTGTTGCTTCCAATCTAGAGTGACTGAGCAGTTTTTTTTTTGTTTTTGACAGGTGTAGCACCCGCAAACTGCAATATTTTTTGTCCGAACGGCTTTTGGCGACCAGTGACCGAGGGTGAAATTTCTGTTTGGTGGATGTGACCTGTAACCAATCCTTAGCGCTGCTGGCTGGCAGCCATCCCCGACTCTTGTGTGAATCTAGCCTGTTTGTCTTCTGAGTTGCTTTGAGTAGACAGCAATATAATCTTTTTTTAATGAGATGAGCACTGCTTTGTGAGTAGACAATAGGGCCTGTGGCTGCCTATGGCCAGCATCTTCATCTAGCCGGCATGCCAACAGTCTTGAAAACTGCAATATGCAAGGCCGCTGTCAACTCTATTGGCCCACTGTTTGTTGTAGGTTGTAATGTACTTTTTCCTTCACTCTGAAAGTAAAGAGTACAAGCTATTGCCTTTCAATTCCATCATGCGCAAAGCACACACAGAACTCGAAAAAAAACTCATTCATGTTTTATGTTATTTTTCCTTTGACACTCATCATCATATGAGTACATCACTGGTGTCGCCGGCGGCCCTTAGCTTCCACCGCACTAGGACTGACACTCGCAATCGAGCTAACAAATCTAAACCCGGGGAAAACCGTAGGAAAAAGGAGTAGCGTGTTCACAAACTCCTGCCATTTGGGACGAAATTTGGGGGCTTTTTAGCAGTTTGCTGCATACCAACCCTCCCTTCCCTTCGGTCAGAGTCGGGGACGAGGTGCTCGATTTGGTACTATACGGGCCTAAAAGCACTCTCTCACGTTCAGTCACCTGGCCAAAAATGATGGGGCAGTTCAGAGGTCCCATATAGATACTGTACTATTACGGGGGTAAGGTTAAAAACAAAAATATCTGAAAGCATGCTCTGTAAGATATGACTGGGGGGAAAATGGGTATGTACGATACTTATTTTATGTACGTGCGTGGAGGATTATGTATGTACGGAAGCGTTGAACATAATAAATCATCTTTTCTTTATATTTTACGTGACAAGTCCGAGCGAAAAATGCGCAAGCAAAAGAGAATTGTAATCGGAGGTATCAACAGCCTCAACAGACGACGACGACGATGACAAGAAAGATCTACAGCCTCCTTCCAAAAGTCGATCATCATCGTCCATACCCAGTTCAGTAGATGGGAAGAACGAGGGGGAGAAGAGAAGATATCTGTTTCTGATTTTCCAACTCGCACATTGAACGAATACCTTTCGCTTTCGCTTCACTTTGCCTTGCCTTGCTTTTTGATTCGCTTTTTTCTTCTTCCCTTAATCAAATTTCCCTTACTCATGACCCTCCCCTTCCCCGTCCTCATTTTCCTCCTGGACCATCCCCACCTCAAACTCGGCACAAACATCCCATCTCGATCCTTCAGCCGCAGCAGACACATACTTGACAAATCGCATCACCCGTTCATCGCGCAGGACAAGTAAGAGACGGTTAAACCCGGGTTGGACAGTTAGCAACGTGCTGTCATCTTCTTCGTCTTCGCTGTCTTCTTTTCTGTCGTTGTCAATTTGCATACCGTCGTCGGCGGCATTGGGGTCATCGACGCCGTTTGCGCCTGGACTCGAAGGGGGACTCTTGCTCGAACGTTTATGCTGGGCATTTCCGTTGCTGCTGCTGGCGTTGTTTACGGTTGTAAGAGGTGATGTGTGTCTGTGTCCGTTCGCGCCGTTGACTCTGTTGGTGGCAGCAGATGAGGAAGAAGCACCGTTGGTATCGACTTTATTGTGCCCGTGACTGTGTCCATTAGCGGCACCGCTCTTCTCCTTCTCCTTCTTGCTTCCATTTTGCAGCGCGTCAGACTTTTTGTACGTTCCGGCACGGTAAACCGCCGGATCGTCTTCTTCGTTATGAGGAGCCATGTAACACTAAGAAAGAAAGAAAAGAAACGACCGTTTGTCAAGACACAGAAAAAAGGGGAATGGAGAAAGAAGCGACATACCTCCCAACCTCCCCACTCAGCCGCACTCCAACCCCTAGGAATAGGTTGTCTATACCCTGATCTCTTGCGTCCACTATGACCCTTGTCCTCCTCTCCAAGCCCATCCCTAACCTCCGGGGTCAACCCAAGCACAACATCTAACCTCGCCTCATTCTCCTCACTCGTAGCCAAAGTATAATCAAGTCCAGGCCTAAACCTCCTCGCCTCGACGAAATGTCTCAACGGCAATAAATGCGACACGATGGATAGCCACGCTCTGAAAGCCTGAGAGGGGAAGAGCTCGTCCTGAAGTTTGCGAAGGATTTCGGAGGGATTTGGGTGTGCGGATATTGGAGTGATGGACACTGCGGGAGCGGACGGGGAGGGTGGGAGGAGGGTGCAATAGCGCCATTTGTGCGGAGGGCCTTTGAGGGACCAGTCACTCGGAAGTCTTGGTGCGGGGGGAGGAGCCGATAAAACGGGGCTGGGAGGGACAAGTCGTTTGGCGGAGAGAGCTTCACTGAGAGCGCTGGGGGTGTTGAATGTGACCACTTCCTGGGGAGATACGACATCCGGGACGGGTGCATCCACACCTGCACAGTGAGGAGGTACTTTGCCGCCGCGGTCTGGACCCAAACCGTCCTGAGCGTCTAGTTCCTTCAGCCGGGGCTCGAGCGCCTCCGCCAATGAACTGACGAGAAAAGAATGAAGTTCCAATGAGGACTCTTCCACAAAACGAGAAGCAAGTGATTTCATGGTACGCATTTGGAGGTAGGCAGGATTGATGAATTCGGTGAGAAAAGTAAGATGCTCCTCGGATAATTCAGCATCCGGCAGTGGAGGTTCGTCGGCGGGGCAATTTGGTAGTTGATACAATTTGAAGTCAGTTTGCGTATTTGTCTGGACCGACCGTGAAAGATTTTTTCAGAAAGGATCAAAGTAAGAAGATTGAAGAAAAAAAAAGTAAAACTTACCAGTTGCTCTCTTGAGCTTTTCACTTCCGATAGCTCCGCCGGTTCATAACAATCTTCACCCTCCTGTGCAGCATGGAACCATCCACTGATACTGAGTCGTTCTCTGCCGTCCTCTCCGCCGCTACCAACAACAACCTCTTCGACCGAGTGGAAACTCTTACCCGGCTGGACCTCGAAAAATATGAATTGGTTCCAACTTGGGGGTATACTTTTTAACGGAACAGGCTCGGGCTCTGGATTACCACCTAGGCCAGGCGCAGTAGGATAAAGTTCGAGGGCACCACCCCAGTCTTTTTGCCAGAGCTGATAGTGAGGAAGGGGCATGTACAGAATGTAAGAGACGCGTCGTGTGCCAATGACATCGTCGTGGTTGAGCAGGTGGCATCCTTTTGTGTAGGAATTAACGGACATGTCCTGTTTTATACCAGAAAGAGGACCGCATCCAGTGACCGATCGTAAAAAATTTCTGAACTGGGGCGAGTAGAGGGCATCGCGGAGTTTTAGGAGATTTGGGAAAAGTGATAATTGGGAAGAATCAAGGTAGTTGAGCGAAGCCAAGTCGCCGGTTTGGTTGACCTGGATTTGTATGTGTCGACGATAACTGTGGTGCAGCCCCCAATGTGAAAGAACGAACCTTGTAAATGTCAGTCTCTTTCTCGGTAAAGCTCAGCTCCTCTAGACATTCGTCCTTGACTTTTTTTAGTAATTCGTCCTGGAACAGTTTTCCAACGACGGCGTAATGAAATGGCTGGCTTTCAGCGTATGATTTGTGCAGATTCGAGACGTTGGGCGATTCCAAGATGCCCGAGGCAAAGGCAGACGATGGGTCTTGAGTCGGATGCGAGATCTTTATTCTTTTCAATGACGATGCTGAAGGCTCTGGCGACGAGGGCCGCGAATGTGAGCGAGCCATGACGGTGGGGCGGGTATGAGAAAAACAAAGGACAGGTGTTTTGAATAGTTGAAAGTCAAAAGCCTCGGCTCGCTCTCGACTTTTGTTAGCCATCAGCTACGATTGCGTATCGATTTACTTTTATCATTTCTTTATCATTATTGTATACTGACTTCATTATTACTGTGTAGAATAACACAGCGGCCAGCGAGCCGTTCATAGACCTCTGCTGTGGTGAATCTGCTGTGGTTGGTCTCACTGTGGCTTGCCGTTACTGCTACACTGCTACACTGCACCCGCGAGTCTGGAACAGATTCCAAACATATAGCGGCTTTCCGCCAACCTCATTGGTCGACGGGGCCTGGACCAACCAAGGCAGTCCTCCAATCGGTTGAGAGAATGTGTAACTGCCGGTTAGGTTTGTGCTGGCTCAGCTAAGTCGATTTCCTTCTCTTTTCATTTCATGCATGCTGTAGGCCCAAATTCAAGCCCAGTCCGAACGAGACTCGTCCATTCACTCTCTAAAATTCAGGTCCAAATGTTCAGCCCGCTGTCTGTCGTCCAAGTTCGGCACCAATAATGGCCCGCGCAAAACTCTCGGGGTGGATTGGATAGGATAAATCAAAATAGATAATAAAGAAAGTTAAGTAGACTCTCCCTTATCATATATCAGCATCAATCCTCAACGCAACACGCGGAAGGTTTAACAGTAAGAAAAAGTCAGATCGATAAGCACTTTATCAAGAGTTTCACTTCAAGGGTTTTATGATATATTGAGTCGGCCTGGAGCAATGAAGACTACCCCGGAGCGTTCTCGGTTTGACTCTAGCACTTGGTCTAGTATTGCTGCCCGTGCCGCGTCAAGCTCCCCCTCTGTTTCATACCCATGGCCGATTG
Organism: Collybiopsis confluens; assembly: GCA_013368555.1. Classification (NCBI taxonomy): domain Eukaryota; kingdom Fungi; phylum Basidiomycota; class Agaricomycetes; order Agaricales; family Omphalotaceae; genus Collybiopsis; species Collybiopsis confluens. The sequence goes on from JAACJN010000003.1 coordinate 325,006, forward strand.
CTCTGCGAGCCTCGGTAATCTCTCTCTCCGAGTCTCGTCTGTCTTAGGTATGCGGCACCGCAGCAAGTCCCCTCGTTCAACGACTTCAATTCGATCGCGGATTTAACAGCTCGACTGCAAACGCGATGACTATGTAGCATATCCGTCAACGCGCAACCTTGAGCGCTCGACATGGCCAAGAGTCCTAAGAGTCCTCAAGACTCAGTTGAACAAGCAAACCCCCTCCCAAATCGCGGAGTTGGTAAGGCACGGCGCTGTTTTCTACGAACTGCCCAAGTTATATCGAGCTGCGAATCGCTTACCGCCCAGGCTGTCCAAAGGTGTCTCAGGGCGTCACGCTCTCGAAACATTACAAAAACTCGCAGCTACTGTGATTTGCTACGCTTACTAGTAGCGCTTTGTGCTGCGAAGCCTTCGGACTACGAACTAGCTTATCAAGACTTAATTCCGCTGTGTGGAAAAAATGACTAACGACCCAAGTAAGTCATATTCTTGAAACTTTTATAAAACTCGCGGCTAGGCTTTGAGCGCTGCGAACTGTCTATAGTATATTTATGAACTGCGATCATATGCATGGAACTTGTGCTTCTCGCGTCCGGTGTCTCAACAGCAAATTGACTCTCCTATTGACTGCTGTGTCGATCTTACATCATTATAGCATTATTATAAGTGGTCGAGGGGACTACATGTGTAGTTTTCGGAAAAGGTGAAGTCTATTTTACTAAGATCTTGCTATTTCTCGCCGTAGATTTCCACGGCAAGTTGCTCTGCTGTGGTGATCCGAATGATGTCGGCTTGATGTCGGCGACTTTTTAGATTTGCGACGAGGAGACGAAGAAGAATACCGAATGGAATAGATGCAGTCGATGAAAGAGTAAGCTAATCCGGGGTGGCTTTCCTTTTCTATTCCTTGGCTCTCTAGCTCACAAGTGTGATTCAATCAATAAAGTTATCCTCCCAAGATAGAAGGTACCCCCCTATCTTCACTGCTTATAGCTACATACACGTACTTTGCTTCCCGCTCTTAGCTCTGATTTCCTAGCAGCCAGCGGTCAAAAACTAATTTATCTCTCTCTCTCGCAGTGCATTCAGCGGATGGGTAGTTCTTTACCGTATATGTCGCCTTCGGCAGGGGACCATCGCAAAAGACTTGACCAGGGTAAGGGGCAAGAGAACGACTCATTAGTATTCATGTATATACTTGGTCTGGTATGTCCGACCAATTATGTACTACGTGTTGCGTCTTCAGCATTTTCGGGCCAAAGTTTATGCAAGGCTTTGACTTGATGGGATCGCACGGACTTTTTACTCTCAAGTTGACCTACAGGTGTCATTTAAAAAATAAAAAATCATTCACCGCCTTCACGCCCACTGACGGACGCACATTGACGGTACCTAAGACGATTTTTTTGACCTCCGCTGGTGCATTTTTCTTTGGTAGCCTTCGGGCTCGCGCCTGCCACACCGAAACCTCAGGGTGATCGGGGCCCGCTTGGCCACTTTCGCTCTCCCACTTCCATTACTTATCGTATGACTGTTAACTATGAGGCCCAATCATATATTTGACACTATGTATGTGTCCGTGGTTCATGATGAATGAGCAATGAATGAACGGACAACGGCGAAATCGGAGACCGGGCGCGGCAGTGACGTGATCGTGCTGACAGAAAAAAAACAATCGCAACCGGCGGACAACAGTAAGCTGCCTTTATTTCTGTTCTTCCATCATGGTCCGACCCCCAGCTAGGTACGCTAAAGAATTATAATTCTTTTTTTCACACCCGATCCCTCCTTTGCTTCGTACCAGCAAGTTCGGTAAACGGATTTTCGGTTTTTTAACGTCCCAATTTTTTCATTTTGCCGTTTCATCGAGGATTCACAACCTCGCTCTGCTCTTTTTCGGCATTGTAAATCTGGTCCACTAAAATGTCGAAATATCCCAGCAGGTCAGCGTCGTTCATCATCACTTTTCTGGCTGCGACTTCAAACCTCGCTATCGCTTTACAAGTCCTCGTGGCATGGCGTTCGCTCAAATGGGAACAGACTTCCGAGTGGGAGACGTCAGAAGACAAATGGAAGTTCGATAGCATTCAGGTTGTTTGGGGCCTCTTCCTGGCTTACTTTTCTGCCGCTTCTGCGGTCTCTGCCATCGGTTTCGTTGGTGTTGTCAAAGTGCGTTCCTAGTCTCCTAACTTATCAGACCACTTTGAATGACATATTTCTTTTTTCTATGTGCACAGAGTAAACGCTCTTTGGTCAAATTTTATCGGGATTACTCCATCGCAGACTTTTCCTTCTGCGCTTTCATTACACTCATTATCGGCTATAGTGTCTTCCAGCCAACGCTTCCACTTGGCGTCTGTGAGGGATTGTCTCAGCATCCAGACGTTATGCGGGATCTGGGCGAGTTGGGTCTGAGCTCAGAGAATTGTGAACGCTGGTTCAGACGGTCTTCTCTTGTCTTTTTGGCTGTCATGCTCATTGTTCTCGTTGCTCGGGTAAGTGGCGTTCCGGGCTCAGGTGGCAGTCTTCCTAATCACGTTCCATCCTAGTTGCACTTCCTTCTGGCAGTTGGAATTTACCATTCCCATCTTGCACGTTACGGTTCCCAGCGCACACCTGCGTCGAACAACGCGCACATGACTCACTCCCGAAGCAGATCCGGACAGCGTGTTCTCCTTCTCTCACATGCCGTGCCGGGTGTTTCAGCATTCCCTTTCTCCTCACGGTCAACGGGAGAGAACGAACCTCCTGTTTCCGAGGACGAGGAGCTCGTCATGTATGCCCCTCTCCCTCTGCACTCCCTGCCTGAAGATATGGCAAGGGACCTGCGTAGAAATGCTAAGGAGACGTGGCTTACGTCCGCAAAGTCCGATGAAAAGGGTGGGCGCGGAGGACATTCTCATAGGCACCGGCATCACTATCATTCTCGGGGGCATGGACATGGACGTGATTCAGTGATGAATGGTTCTGGACAGATCAGTTTGCCAATTCTTCCCGACGAGGGTCTACTGTACACCCTAGATGCGAGCTCGCCAGCCAAAGCTTGATGCAATCGTCTGTGTTCATATAAGCATTATTTATATGATATCTCAGTGTGTGGGCTTTTCATCTGATGGTCGCGGAAGCTGATATTCTATTTTTTTTCCAGTGCTTTAGCTGTCTACTACATACTCCCCGTGTATCATTTTCGCAGTTACCTGTACCATCCCTGTTCATCCTCGTTCATTCATCCATTCATATGTGCTATATCTCTGACGCACACTACTGTCGTCTGTTTACTTTTATATCTGGTTTGTCAATATCACATACCTCTACAGTTTTATACAACTGTTTCATTGCTTGCACACCCTGCACCATTCCTGTTGTTTTAGTTTCGGTCGTCAGTTCTGGGGCAAGCACTGACCCCCGTTTCTACCCTTCCCTTTAGAGACGATGCCGCTAGATTTAGAAATGATCTGTAACCCTGTGGCCATGCGGACTGCTTGGATGTCAAATCATGATCTTTCGCACGGGCTGGAAATGCCGACGGGTTCACCGCGTAAGCTTCGGACTGGCTACCATGTCAAAACGAACACACGATTCATCATCCTCCGCGTTCAGCCCTCAGCCAGCTAAGCGTTCAAAAGCCAGCCAAGCATGTCTCCAATGCAGAAAACACAAAACTCGCTGTGAATTATTAGACGGGATATCAGCAGTGGGCAGCTTGACCTGTCATCGGTGCAAAGTTTTGAACACCCCATGCTCATTTGGATCTTCGAATATTATCCATCTCCCGCCTTCCCAGTCTCGGACTATCCTTGTTACGAACCCAGTTTCTCAAACCAGCGCTCCTTCTCCGGCTTTGGAACCTTCGCTCCATTTGAATAACAAGCAACTGCCTTCCCCCGCTTCTTCTGGTTCATCCGCACGATCTTCACCGAGGGATTATTATGATACTGTCAATAACAACGTCAATAGCAGTACGAGCGCGCGCAGCGTGAAACATGTCAAGGAGCTACTCAGTCCAGAAGACCTCGTTCCGGACTCCAACGTTCCTTGGGGACCAGCGGTCGGTCAAGGAGACTTTGACTGGACCGCTGTCCCGATATTAGCCATTCAAGAGCTCGCGAGCAAAAATAACCCATATCCATCCATTCCACACCGTGTTCAATCCGAGTCCGAATCTGATCGTAATCTGCATTCGATTCTTTCGAAAGACCAGATTACACGTTTACTAGATATGTAAGCCCGTTTCCCCCTTTTCTTTCTTGGTTTTAGCTTTGGTATCTTTCTCTCTCTGACTTTTTTCTTTTTTCTTTAGCTTTGAATTACGCTACGCGCCATGGTTGTGTCTTTCACCTCGGAGACTAGATCAGACATCTAGTCCTCTCCTCGACCTTATTCGATGTACTGTCGCAGCTCGACATCTAGATGCGCTCACTCGTGCCTCTGTTTCCCCGAGACTACAACGACTCACTGAAATTGTATACCTCAACCATCTACTCGGCTCGGATCCAAATATCGAGTCTGTTGAGGCACTGTTGATCCTCTCGCTCTGGTCGCCGCTCACAAATGCAGGTTACAGTGTGAAAAGGGATGGAACGGCGCTGGCTTCCACGGCGGTCCATTTTGCGACTAATCTGGGACTACCTGAGGCTTCCGCATTGAGGGCGGCACAGGTCCCTCGAGGATCAGCAGCGAATGGACCGGAATTGAATGAGCTGACTATGAAGACGCGGTTGTGGTTACTGGTTTCTACTACGGAGTCAATGCAAGTCCGCATTTTTCATCGCTCTCTGCTGATTTCGGTATTGATCTCTACTTTTAGAACTTGCATGGGCACTGGAAGGACGCCTGGTAAGAATCTTTCATTTAATTTTTCTAACTAAATTTTTTCGCCTGCCTATAGTGTATAGTGCTCTGAAATTTCATCTCTTTCTATAGTCTCTCGAACAGCTGAATCTGATCTCAAGTTCATCGACCCAACGAGTATCAAGGATAATGAAACTGCTCGAGATATCCGTCTAGGGTTTGCCTCTAGAATGCTGGACGCGGTTGAACAGGGATGCAAGATTAGACTGCGCGGTCCATCTCATTTCGAGTCGTTCTATATCGAAAGTCGTCAAGTGATGAGAGATATGCAGTGTATCGAAAGTTTTATGAAACCCTTCCCCAGTGAGTTTCTCCAAAATATCGTGGTACACGCACATACAAAAAGTCGTTTTTATTTGTTGACCCATATCTTTACAGTGGTATCGCAGTATGAACGATTCTACTTTGACATGGTCCTACTTCAATTCAACGGTTGGAGTCTCGTCTTGGTCCATCACTTTCTTCGAGAGCTCCGGACAGGTCTCGGTGACCACAACGGCCAATCATGGACGTCGGCGCGGTACAAAGGTGCACCTATGGCGTTGATCTACGGACACGACGCAATCAGCTACGCACAAAACGTCCTCTCCATCTTTCTCTCCCAAAGCGAAACCGCTCTCCTCGCTGCCGCCCCAGATTTTGTTTATATTCTGATCACATTCGCGGCGACGTGGATCGTGATATCGAACATCAGCATTCAACAGCTGGCAGGCGCTAACCTGGGATGGGCCAATGACAAGCTGATCGCGCTCGTTGCTGAAAAGTTGTCACATATAGCACACTCGCCGGAACATCTTCCTGCACAGTGTGCGCATATGATCATGCGGTTGATACATGCTTGGGAGACGAGGTATATGCCAAAGAGTGTATCTTGGAAATCGTTTATGCCGGGGAAGAAATGGGAGATGTGTGTTGTTAAAGCAAAGGGGATGGTAGAAGTGGAGGCGCCAGCGCCGGCCCAGGGGGAGGAAGGTTATTCTTCTCCAAGTCCGAGGTTAATGCCCCAGATGTCAGCAGAGCGGACGACAGCAGAATTGGATGGAACTGCGACTCAGCAGCAGAGAAACCAGTCTTCTGCATATCCGTCTTTATCGTCTTCGTCTTCGTCCTCCGACCTTCTGCAGGACGAGACTCTGCCCTTGCAGTCACATCAGGATCAAGCGCAGCCACACGTGCAACCTCCTCCAGACAACACGAATTTGGCCGTTGTCTCTGGAATCGGGGGGCTATCACAGGAATGGGCTGATATCCTTATGGTAGATGCCTCATTCTGGGCGACATTTATGGAAAATTTGAACTCGGAGACGCCGACCGGTATCCCTACCTAAAGGAAAGAAAAGTAGATTGTAGAATTTGTATGTATTCCTTTCCGCGTGTTTACTAATTTTGTGTGTGTGTATGTACTTTATTACTCGATGTAATTGCTCCAGGCATCAAGACCTCAAGTCTAATACAATACAGCGTCACCTCTAAAACACGATTTTTTTCTTTGCTGCACTGGATAGATCCATGATTGCAGCAGACTGCCGTTTGGCCTGGGCTAGTGCAGCGCCAGGTTTGGGCCTATTCCTAGGTCCTTTGTGTCGATAAGCCCTTTCGTCTGCTCCGGTAGTCTTGGCACGACCGGTTGGGGATGTATTGGGTTGATATTTCTGGCCAGTAGATGTGTCCGCATCGTCCTGAACATGCTCGGGCTCTTCCTCATTACGATGGGTATGGAGCTGAGACTGCTGCTGGGTCTTCCGATGATTCCCCGGGGATTTAGGCTCTCTGCCTGCCGACGCTTTGTGACCGCCTTTCTTCTTCATGAAATCACCGCCAGGAGCCCGTTCGTCTCCTGCAGCAGCTTTTGGTTTGTTAGGGCCTCGTTTGACAGCATCGGAGGAAGCGTATTCAACGACAAGATTTCGACCGTTTAGATGATGGTTTTTTGGGTTGATCAGAGCGGAGGTAGCGTGGTCGATGCTTGAAAAATCGACAAAGCCAAAGCTGGGAATCAAAGGATTAGATGCTGGTGCGAAGGCAGTAGTGATTGAACAGCAAACCCTTTACATAGACCACTGTCTTCAAAAGTACCCAGCCGTATTCTGCGTATCCATTTTTCCTCCACATCCGCTTCCCCAACGTACGGACTAGATTTTTCTTCTTCGAAGGGCCCTTCTTCTTCATCGTCCCCTTCATCTGCTTTCCGTTTCAGAGACGTCTTTTTCCTCTCCTTGTGGGCATCCAGTAGACCCCGAATATCATCATCCGTAGTTTCGAAGGGGAGGTTACCGAAGAAAAGTGTAGGAGCTGGAGGTTGTTTTTGACCTTTGAGAATTTTCAGAGCAGTTTTCGAATGGGTTTTTCCGTTGGAAGTCACGTCTACAACTGCAGTAGGTCTTCCAGTAAAATCGGCACCTTTGAAATTTTACTGAATGGATTTGAAAAAGAGAAAAATATGGTAAAGTTTAATGTACCATCTTTGATCAATAGTTTTCGACCTAGTAAGGGTCTCTCGGACAGGGTGATCGCGACAACTTTTGCATCTGGGGTAGAGAAATCGACATAAGCGAATCTGAGAACGATTTCAGTCCTCATCCAGGAAAGGGAAAGTAGACTCTACTCACCCTCTGCTTTCCGGAGGCATATTAGGCCTAGTAGCGACCTTCATAGGCATATGTATCCTCGTAATCTCGCCTACTCCATCGAAAAAGGTGCGGAGACTTTGCTGGGTAGTTTTGAAAGATAGATTTCCTACCCAGACAGAATTCTGCCGCGATTTACCTGAAATTTCTGGATCTACGGCTGCACCTGTTCCGTCGTCCAATTTTCGTTTTTTAGTAGCAGGCGCGGCACCCTGTTTCGCAGCCAGCTTCTCTTTCTTCTTCTGTCTCCGTTTCGCAGCATGAGAGATAGCGGAGACATTTTGTTCTGGCTCAGAGTGTGAGTCGGATTCAGCATCGGATGAAGGTTCTGGTGAAGAAGACATTTGAATTGCCAATTGCCGGCTCGGATTTGCCGGTTCAGAATTTGCCGAGCGGTCATCCTACCGTCTTTTGAATTCAAACGGTCAAGCGCGTGAGAGGCTCAGGCAGCTTAGAAATGCTCTCTCATCGTCTTTCTTTCTTACTAAAACCTCGGTTTATCTCAGTATCAAGTAGACATCGAATGGCCAGCTCTCAGGCATCCGCGGTACGTCCTCACCGATTACAACAAACACCACCGCTAGACCTGGTTTCTCTAGTTTGGTCTTAAGGACCCTTCTCTGGTCAAGTTCCAAGCTGTTATCGGTGGAAAGTGGCGGGATGCAAAGGATGGCGCAAAGATCATCGTCCGAAGTGCATATCATTGCCGGCATCGTTTCAGATTCTTGCTTGTTTACACGCACCCTCCGCAGATCCGGCTACGAACGAAGAATTGGGGACCGTCCCAGAGATGGGCCTTGCGGAAACAAAAGAGGCCATAGATGCTGCTCACGAGGCCCTCCCCGCATGGTCTGCTACAACCGCAAAGGTATGCATGTCCAAGCAACACGCTCATTTGTGTGCACCCCGTTGACAAAGATGACGCCCCAAGGAACGTCATGATATCCTCATAAAATTCTTTCGGTTGATGCAGGAGCATCACGACGATCTCGGCAGACTTATTGTAAGGAACCTCGGCATTCTTCATCTTTCTCATCCTCATCTTCCCCGCTTCAGACCTTGGAAAATGGAAAGACCTTGACCGAAGCAAAGGTTTGTAACATGGTACTCGGCTCCTCGCTTCCTTTCTTACCGTCTTGCCATATAGGGCGAAAATACCTACAGTGCTTCTTTCATCGAGGTAAAAAAAATACTTCCTTCTCCTTATCTATGACCCATTAACTCTGGTCCGTCATTGAAGTGGTATGGTCAGTTGTCTACAATTTGACATTTCTCATTGAAAGCCCACTGACTTGCGATCATAGCTGAGGAGGCACTCCGTACTTATGGCTCACAAATACCTTCGCCCTACAAGAACGTCAGGAATGTCGTCATCAAGCAACCTGTTGGTATGTGCCCTATACTCGCCGTGCATTTGTGTCTATATACTGAATCTGTCACGCTCAGGCGTTGTGTAGGTCTTCCTGCATCTGTCCACCGGCAATTCCATCTGATTGGTGTGCGTCAAACAGGTCAATTTTGACGCCATGGAACTTCCCTTCAGCAATGATCACTCGTAAACTGGGTGCCGCTCTCGCTGCGGGATGCACGACCGTCATCAAACCTCCTCCAGAAACACCATTCTCTGCTTTAGCGCTAGCCGAGGTACGTGTTCCTTCCCTGGTTCTTAACATTCTTAACGAGTAATCCATATCAGCTCGCGCATCGTGCTGGTATCCCGGATGGAGTCATCAACTGTGTCACGACTGAGAAGAACGTAACAGCTGTCGGAAAGGAAATGTGCGAGAGTCCTATAGTGAGGAAGGTCACTTTCACTGGTTCTACGCCTGTGGCGAAGCTTCTAGCGGGAATGGCTGCTTCCACGCTTAAAAAGTCTGTGTCCTTTGTATCTCTCTCTCCAGAAAGAATAGCTCAAGTATTCCTTATCACAGGGTATCCCTCGAGGCGGGAGGAAACGCTCCCTTCATCGTCTTCGATGACGCCAACATGGACGAAGCCGTCTCCAGTGCAATACTCTGCAAGTTCAGGGGAAGCGGACAAACTTGCGTCTGCGCAAACCGTATCTACGTGCACTCATCCGTATACGCCGAGTTTGCTTCTCGTTTAGCCGAGAAAGTATCTGCGTTCAAAGTTGGCGATGGGTTGGATGAGTCAACGTAAGTTTTGTGGAAGTTTTTGTGAACCCGGTTTTAAAGAGGGCATTTTCGAACATAGGACCCATGGACCTCTCATTCATTCCCGAGCCACGGCCAAAGTTTCTCGACACGTTGAAGATGCCATTTCCAAAGGAGCACAAGTACTCATCGGCGGCAGAGTCATTGAGAACACAAACTTCTTCCAGCCCACCGTTCTTTCGGACGTACCCTCCAATGCACTCATTAACCACGAAGAAACATTCGGCCCACTTGCTGCGTTGGTCAAATTCGATACCGAAGAAGAAGTTATCAAGATGGCTAATAATATCGAGGTTGGCTTGGCTGGATACTTTTTCTCAAGGGATATAGGGAGAGTGTGGAGGGTTGCGGAGAAACTTGAAGTTGGAATGGTCGGTGTTAACACTGGGCTTATCAGCAATGTGACGATTCCATTCGGAGGGATCAAGGAGAGTGGAATTGGGCGTGAAGGTGGACCGCATGGAATCGACGAGTATATGAACGAGAAGCTCATTTCTTTCGGTGGAATTTAAAGAAGAGGAAAGCTCAGAGAAGACGTTTCGAAGATCTTGGTTTTTTACTGTAAGAAAAGAATTTGAAATGTATTATCACACCCCACTTTAGCTTTTCTTTCTTTCTTCTTACGTGTGCGCCGTGCTTGGTACTTATCAGTGTGTCACAACGTTTCAGTCAATAGGACGAGCTACTCTCCTACTTGGAAACCACTGGCTTGTTGGGCCCTGCAAGGACGTCAATGCTCGAAGCAGAGTACATGTGCATCCAGGGACATTTATATGGTCGCCCTTGGTGTGGGTGAAAAATAATCGGCGACCAACACTGCAAATCTAGCAAATCCTTCAAATCCTTCTCAAGCAAAGCTTACTACAGTCATTCCCGGGTACTTCGAACAGCAAAATTTAATTGCGCTTCGGAATGAAAAACTACCACCTTGCTACCCAATCTAAGTACATAGTAATGTTTATATGATCTCAAAGAAGCATTTCCGCTACTTTTTTAGTAACACTCTTGCCAGGGAATGGACGTCAAAATAGTTATCAGTGGAAAATGTGCTTATCAGTGGATAGTGAGGTATATTGAACAGCTGTCACATCTAGTGTGATTTCCAAATTCAGTGATCCGAAACGGCGATATCGGTCAGTCGGCGGCTCCACGTGATGGGCCCACGTCTACAACCATTCTACTCATCTCAGTCGCAAATTCTTAATTTCATTGTTGAATTCATGAACTTGTCAAATATCAAACTTTATTCAAACATGTCATTATCATCGTCTCCGCCGCTTTCACCTCCACTATCATCACCTTCTGCCAGCTCATCCCTTAACGAAAGAAAGTCAGCCAACTTGGGTTTTGGCGGAGGTCGTACCAGAGCACCTGATATGTAGGTAGGTTTTACTGGCTTGTTCCAACCAGTTTTCCGCCGCTCTGCACGAGCTGAACCACGTTCCCGCTCCCAATCAGAAACTGATTTTTCCCAAACTTCCATTGTTTCCTTATTCAGTTCCTCAAACCTTTTGTTCTCTGCCTCCCACTTCGACAACACGCTTGCAAGCTCTGTCGCTGCTGCCGCTTTTGCGTCTCGCCTCTTGGCCACTTCTGCTGCATCATCAGTCCGCCTTCGAGATGTTTCCTGAACAAGGGTAAAGAACTCGTCGTGGGTCAACAATTTCGCACGTCCATCAGCATGCAAACGCATGGAGGAAGACTTTTTGACAGCCTGCCTCTCTTCTTCATGCTCAAGTTGACCGCGTACTCGCCCAGTGTACATCTCCCGGAGAACGGCCTGAGCCTGTAGCGAATATAGCCAGCCCTTCTGTCTGTCAATCACCACATAGGTATGATGTAGTTCGGCTTGAAGCTCAACTTCAAACTTGGTTATTGGCCGACGTGAAAGGAGTTCGGTGCGACGCTTCTTTTGTGGGGAAATAAAGGTTGTCTCGAGATTGGGAAGCTGAGAGGCAGAACGAATTGGTGAGTTAGAGACCAGAAATGATGCCGAGGTGGAGCTAAGCCGTGACAGTGTAGCAGGGACGGACCGTGTTGGGGTTGTAGATGGAGTTGGAGTGGTATCATTATCCTGTATGTTATCTATTTCCTCTGCTTTGCGCTTCCGCTGATATGCCCGGATCAAAGATACTATATCCTTCACTGGGCTAGCAGGAGCAAGTGGCATTAGTCGACTGGTCGAAGTGGAAGTCTCGAGACTAGGCGCCATTGCGTGTTCGGGTATAACATCAGGATTGAATGGAACAATTCCAGTTTTCTCGAAGGCTGATTTGATGTTGGCAGGCGTGAACGCTCGAAGATGAGCTTGCGCATAGACAGACAAGAATGTGAGCTTTGTGATTCTCCCCCCACTCCTTTCATACTGATCCCGTGTATCACTCCAGGCTCGCTTCAGTGGACTGAACACCACAACGTCAAGCCCTTGATAGATATGGGTTGAGTGTGATGGATAGCAAAGAACCCGAATATTGTGGTCTCGGGCGTACTGTAGGAACTCGAGGGTATAGTGAGACTTGTGACCATCCACCAGAAGGAGCCTAGTACGTGCACCGGCTTTTCTGCTTGTCTGTTTGTCAAAATCCTCAATCCAGGCACGTCCAATTTCACTATCGGTGTAGCCATTCTTCTGATAACCTAGACTAGAGTCTTGTTAATGATGAAAGATACAGCATCTGTAGTAACATACCGGGCACTCAAAGGGTTGTTTTGTAACCATTTACTTTGGTAGCATTCACCTTTATAGATGACTGCTGGTGCTAGACTCGTACCGTCAGCACAGATAGTTGGTAGAACAGTGATATTTTCTCTGTTTCCGTCTCGCTGCTGATGCTGGATGCCTCTCCCTTTTGCACCTATCACGAACTCCCTGGTCCCAATTCCAGTTTGGATCCCAGTTTCATCTGCCCCATAGATCAACTCGCTGGGGATGTTATCTTCATCTACTGTTTGCTTCAGCAACTGGAAGAACTCGTCTTTTGTTGTAGGGTTGACTGCTCGAGCACGAGATTTGTCCAGTGGTCGTGACCAGTATCTTCCAAGGCGGTCGTGATGACGGTTGATGAATCTTGTTGCCCAATTTCCATTTAGACCATTTTCTGGTGCCAAGGATCCAAGGCGTTTCTGGAGGATCTGCAATGCATGCTCCCGGATCCGTTTTGGGCTGAGTGGAAATCCTCGCTCCGCCATTTCAACAGCATATTTGACTACCACCTCTTCTTCTTCGGGCTCTAACCACTGCTTTGATTCCATGTACTCTGCCTGTGTCCGACGACCTTGTACATATGCCTTGAGGGTAACATGACTGAGTTTGATCTGCTCCCCCATCAATGCAAAATGCATGTCTGAGACTTCCTCGCAGATCTTCCGGAGACCTTTTCGCCGTTCGCCATTTTGAAGTTGCCGAGACTGCTCATCTTTGTACCATTGAGCTGCCTCTTCTTGCAGTTCGTTCATGGTCTTGTGTGCAACATTCCGGTGGTATGCCTGTGATTTCGCTTTGTTAGTCATCGCAAGGTTTCCGCCACAAAAAGTGGGGCGACATGCAAGCAACGCGACGGCCGTGGTATACACGTGATGTGACCGCCCCTTCCTCCATATTTGACAAAACTCATCCATATCTCGTCCATTCTTGGACTAGAGATCCTATTTTGGATGGTAAGTTTAGGCCTACATGATAACCAATGTACAGCAGACCCATACTTGCTAGACTGTCACTCATTCTATCCATAGCAGCCATCTAATATTCACTTTTCGCACTTTTTGCACTGAACAGTGAATTTCTCAAGCATGCACATAGAAAACACTTAAAAAAACTATCGGATATTGTAGATGGCAGTAAATTAAGCAAGATATACACAACTCCGAGGCAGAAAGATTGAGATGTGTACTGTTCCGGGGCCACTGTACAGAATACTTGAGATGTTCGGAATACGTGGGAATGACTGTAATTCAAAGAAAAACTGACAAACGAACTGACGTAGGGTTATAATTGAATACTGAGTAACAAATTGCTGACCTACGCATTTTTCAAAGTTTTGTTTGCACAAATGACTCGAAATCCAGCGGCGGGATACTTAAGCGCCTTGAGATGCGGATGTCAGGAAGCTGATGAATGGCGAGCAAACTCCCACCAAGCTCTCAAAAGTGCATCAAAGCCTTTTCCCTTCCTTCTCTGCTGGTCTAAAAACACAGAAGAAGCATCAGTAATCATCGCAAATTCTTCGGTTGGTCCATGCGTCGCCACTTGAGTTTTAGCATGTCAAATCGCTTAGTAAGGAAGACGCGATCTGAGCTCATACTCGCGAATTTTATGTCGAATTCGACGTATTCCGTCGCATACTTATTGAGGAGATATGGCGAATCGAAATTCGAATCAAACCCCTTCGCCCCCTCTGCTTTCCTGCCCGCACAGCTAGTGCAATAAACCTACAACATGCCGTCATCGATCCAGGAATTACAAAAGCCGCTTCAGCTTCCACTTACTCCTGACCTCCTCGCAATAATAAATGCGCACCTATCTGAGCTTCAGCCAGAAAAAATTCTTCAGTGGGCTATTGAGTATCTTCCCGGGCTTCATCAGACCACGGCGTTCGGTTTGACGGGGCTAGTGGCCATCGACATGCTCTCGAAGCTGACGACTTCACCACCACCGCTGATCTTCCTCGATACGCTCTATCATTTCAAAGAAACGTACGAGCTGGTGGAGGAGGTGAAAGCAAAATACCAAGTGCCGGTACAGGTGTACAAACCTGAGGGTTGCGAAACTGTCCAAGACTTTGAAGCCAAGTATGGCGAAAGATTATGGGAGCGAGATGAAGATACCTACGACTTTGCTGTCAAGGCAAGTGAAGCTGAAAAGAATTTTCTTTCTTTGTGCTAATATCTTGGTACGTAGGTGGAGCCCGCACGGAGAGCATATGAGGAGCTCGGTGTCAAAGCTGTAATAACAGGTCGACGAGCGTCACAAGGAGGTGATCGCGCGACCCTCAAACCACTGGAAATCGACTCTACGGGTCTGCTAAAACTCAACCCGCTATTCGAGTGGACGTTCCCGATAGTAGAATGGTACATTACCGAGCACGGTGTGCCGCACAATAAACTTCTTGGTCAGGGATATCGGAGCGTCGGAGACTGGCACAGTACAGTCAAGGTGGCGGAGGGAGAAGACGAACGGGCAGGGAGATGGGCTGGGAAAGAAAAGTCAGAGTGTGGATTGCACAAGGATTATTTCGCGATGAAGACACAAGCAATGAAGGCTTCTGTGAGTTTTGGTTCACCATTCCGATGCCATGTTCGTCTGTCTAACCATTGATGATTAGGAACGCGATCACCTTCCTCTGTAGAATGCATTGTATTGTAGGGTATGTAGGGCGTCGGTCATCATTGATTCTTGCATAGTGAAGTGGTCAGTAGCGGCGATTGGTTTGACATTTTGCTTGTCATTTTACAGTCGAAACCCTTATAAGGCATACCCCTTGGTCATAGCTTCAAGGTATGCCTTATGAGAGGGTATGCCTTTTGGGAGACACCTTATGCCCGCATACCATGCTGGTTTTCTGGAAAATGTATGCCATAGAAGGGGTTATCCCCTTATGCGGGCATGCCTTATAAGGGTTTCGACTGTATACGTGGGATATTTAATGTATGTATTTACTTACCCGGATTCCACGACACACATAGAACCATCCTGGTGCTGTCCAGGGATGCGAAAAATGAAAAAAAAAAAATATCGGATATCCGCTAAGTGTTATGGATCAGCTGACCTGTCTGAGTTCATTCTAGTTGAGCTCCGCTTGGATATGCCTTTTTATACTGCAGTTGCATTAGCGCTCAAGTCTGCCTGCCCAAATGGCTCCCGGGTAAGCTGGTCTGGGTTCCCGTCAGGTGCTTGCTGATTAGGCTATGTAGACTGGGTTTGGAAACAACTGAAAGCGAACTTGCTCCTCTGCCTTCATTCCTATCCGAGGAAATACGAACACAGGTTTTCACTCATCGCTCTCTCTACGGTCGGCCCAACCATATTTTCGAGGACCATCCCGACGATCCCTCCCCTGACAATGAAAGGTACCGAAGTTTGATACGCTCCACACACACCAAAGCTAACACTGATACCGAGTAAGGCTTGAACATATGGGTGATACGGTTCTTTCGCTGGTGGTAACTGGAATGATGATCGAAATGTTCCCCACCCTCCGGGTAGGGCCCTCAACGGTGACAATTTTTTTCATGGTTTACTTATATCCGAACCCTGTACTGACATTGACTACGTAGAAAATCCGAGCTATGGTAGTTAGCAACCCCACACTAGCTAGCATGTATGCAACAAAGTTATCATCCTGTGTCGAAACTCATTGGTCTCTAGTGCTGTGCGATACAAACTTCCAGATCACCTTAGGCTCCATCCGGCCCAGGCGTTGACATTGAAGTCATCCCCACATGTGCAAGGTGAGCGAAGGTTTTCTTATATTTCGACGCTCACTTTTCTGAAGCTCCGATCCTGCTCTCTAGCGGATTTGTTCGAGGTAACTGATTTTTTATTTCTTTTCCGAGGTTGTTCGCCAGCTAAAAGCGGACTAGGCGTACGTCGGAGGGATTTTCAAGGACCAAGGCCTTGAGGTGGTACAGCAGTGGCTCGTGAGATTACTACGCCCCTATGCTTTAGCTGCCTATCGTATTGTCCGTACCCAACATGGTCTATCGCCTGACCCAGAGCCAGTTCCAAGCAACCCTTTGGAAGAACAGCGTTCGCCTCCCCGTTCTCCGTACGGGTACGTTAATTCGGACATGACCATGACAACTGTCGGACACCTTTCCTTATTCAACCAACATATCCAAAAAGAAAATCGGCGTGTGGAATGGCAGTACACTCCCACCAACCCCGCCATTGACCCTTCCGCACTGGGTGATGAACAGCTGATCAGTCCTGGCTTGTTGAGGAACATGAAAGCTACCCCGATTTGGTTCGTCAAGGTCATAGTTGATGGAGAACTTCTTGGTCAGGGAAAAGGTGGGACAAAGAAGATTGCTCGGAACGAAGCTGCCAAGCGTGGGCTTGAGCGCCTGGGAGTGGAGGTCTAGTAAGCATTATGCTCTTTCTTTAGACCGCTGCTCTCGCATGTACTGACACTTTCCTTCTTGAGCCCAGATCTGTACTTCAAGCCCCCAATTGGGTTTCGGGGCCCCCGCTTTCTTCCTTGGTCATCATATCACACTAAAGCCGTGGCAAGGAGGGGCGAGGGGGATGATGGCAATTCTCAGCGTGATTTCTTCAGACTGAAGCAGGCAGTGACACCTTTGTTTGGCCTAATCTCTGCAATAGGTCTCAAGAGGGAAACTACCTGCTCCAATGTGAAAAGGTCATGGGTGGAGGAGGGTCATCGACCGGCAAGTTTACTTCTGAATATCTCAAAACTTAACTCTTTCACTTCTGTTGTGCAAAGTATCAAGTTGTTCTCTGTTCTGCGTCGTCTGTACTTGTGATGTTAGGCCTGTGAACCAACTTTTTTGTTTTCTTGGTGCAGAAGCGAATATGAAAGAATCGACCGAATGTATGTCCGGATCATTTTTTTTTCTCTTTCCGTTTAGGTTTTTCATGCCGTTGCCAGAAGTGCATCACTTACTTATTCGCTTGACGCTCTCACTCTTGAGCTAAGCAGATAGCAAAATATGTGTAACATCGGGTCGTCTTGACTCAAATTCCTTTCACGCCCATTTTCGACGCAACTCGGCAGTGTCATCGCACGCTCTCGCTGTTAGCTTATAAGTTTTTCGGAGATAACTCGACCGTATGTCTCTGACCCTTTGAATCAAGATGTGTCGTCTTGCTGAAATATGGTGGACAGCGATGAGAAAGACCGCCGGTGATCGATGCACAGGCCAAATATAAATGTGAACCATGTAGACCGTAGCAAGAAGCACTCTATAGCTATGTGACATATTCGCAAAACACAGCTGAAGATGGACGGAACAACAGTTTGGGAGCATATGCGACACCTAGGTTTAATGGCAGCCGCTACTCCCAAACCGTGACGGGACCAAAGTATCCAGTACTCTACCGAAGTTTTCGGAAAGAGAAAAAAATCATATAAATACCAGTGACTCCCAGAACAACCTCATTAAAGTACCAGACGAAAATGCCCTCCAACTTATGTTTACCCGAAACTATCAAAGCCTTGCAGATCCAGCCTGACAAGACTCTTCAGCTCGTCGAGATTCCATTTTCATCTCAGCTTTTAGTCCAAGATCTCCCTGAAGACCAGCTAATTGTACGTTATTTTGCTTTTCAACAACGACACTTGGACTGATTGCTGGAGGGATGTATCCGTCTAGATTCGTGTTCGTGCCGTAGATGTAAACCCTACCGACCTGAGGCATGCAATGGGAAGGTGGCACGCACCCGGCCATATTTCCGGCTGCGATGGTGCAGGGGATGTGGTCAAAGTCGGTTCAGCCGTGAAACATCTCAAAGTCGGCGATCGTGCAGCAGGATTTACGTGAGTCTTTATTCGACTTGCACTATTTTTTTTTTTTCACCGCAACTTACGAATTAAAAATAAAATGAAAACAAAAACAAAGTTTCGGAGGTTCATATCAAAGAGACAATGGATCGTACTCGGAATACGTTCGCTTCGTAGCCACCGTTTGTTTCAAAATCCCCGAGTCAATGACCTACGAAGAAGCTGCAGCTTTCCCAGTCGTACATCTGACAGCGATGCAAGCTCTATATATGCGATTGAAAATTCCTCAGCCACTCAATTTCAGACATGGCGCCGAGGACCGCCAGTCGATATTGATTTGGGGCGGATCCACTGCTACTGGACATCATGCCGTTCAACTCGCTGCCCTTTCAGGTCTAAGGGTGTTCGTAACGGCTTCGCCTGCAGTGCATGATGAGCTCAAGGCTCTTGGAGCTGAGGCTTGTTTTGACTACAGAGATGGCGTTGATGTGGGGAAGCTGGTACTTGCCGCGACTCATGGTCAAGGTGTAAACTTTGGTCTTGACTGCATCGTTGAAGGGGGAAGTACTGATGCGTGCGTGGTAAGTGATCATCTCTCGTCTGCTTTTGGTTTCTATTGATACTTACACGCTACATTGAAAAGGATGCTATCTCTCCGTCCAAAGGAGGTCGAATCATCGTCCTTCGGGGTCCAATATCCACGGAAACTCGAGGGCGTCGTAAAGACGTAGAGATCGAACTCATCCTAGTGTACACGCTGATTGGATTTCCCATCAACTTTGGTGGTATCATTCAGATACCCGCAATACCTGCCGATGCAGTCGCGAGTCTGGAATACATTACCGCGGTCTTGCCTCATCTTCTCGAGGGCTGGAAACAGGGTAAAGGTAGTCCGGCACTGAAAGGTCCGCGACTAAGACTAATGCCCGGGGGTCTGGAAAATATCTACAAAGGGATGGAGATTATGAGAGATGGAAAGTACGGCAGGGAGAAGCTTGTTTACACCGTTGCTTGATTCTCAAGAAGGACTCTACGCGACTATGATTTCATGCTATAGTAAATAGATAATAGGCACATCTCTCTCTCTCTCTCTCTCTCAAGTCTAAGATCTGAGAAGCTCAGCTTGTTTACCATCATTATGTATTGGTTTTGATATTTCTTGCTTTGACGCCCTGGGAAAGCTTCATCTGAAAGAAGGCCTCGTCAGAAATCTATGACTAGACCAGACCATCACATTGCAATGAGAACCCGTTCAGGAATTCCTCAAGTGTTGCTGAGATCATCCACAAAGTTTTACCATCTATATCATACCAGAGCGTGAATCCGCAAAAGCTACTATAGGATCAGATCTACTAGTATCTACTATCTATCTATTATGTATCGATATTATATCAGTCCAGGGAAGAACCACCACGCAACATTCTCCGCATATTTATCCCACTCCTCAGGAAACATCTTCTGCATCTGTCTGTCTTCAGCCTCTGCTCTCGATATCCCACAAGCGAGTGTCCAGGTCCACCAAAGCATCCAGACTACCAGCGCACCCGTACTACTTTTCAACGGCCCGCACTCGGTCAGCCAGCTCCCCTTGGTGAGATGAGAGAAAGTAAGGCCAGCAATGAGAAGCATACTCCCCGTGTACGCCGGATGCCTCACATAGCTATAAAACGACGTCGTGATGAGACGGTGTTCAGGATGAACAGTGAGATCAAAGGTGAATAGCTTTCCAAGGAGTTTGAAGCAGGTTAGACGGATGTAGGAACCTAAAACCACGGCTGAAACTCCGATTATGAATAGAGGCGAGATGCGTTGAACGCGATGCTCGAGGCTCTGCCGCGGTATGCCAGATGGACACACGATCATTTGAGTAAGCACGGCCAGTGTAGAACTTGAAGGTGACATCGCTGACCCAGAGCTTGAGAAGAACAAGTCGGCGAGGTACAGCAGAATTTCGAACAAGGTGCATATCCATGTGGTAATCATGTGTATCTGGAAATTTTAAAAAAAACAAAACAAACCGAGTTGGGCGTCGGCGTTACATGGGCAATGAAGGGCGATGGGCATGGCGATTGAACTCGCCTTGAAAATAAGGGGAGCTATTTGGAGAATATAAATTTCTTCGGTGTGATAGCGACGTTTTTGTTGTGTTGGGTTCGGAGGGGTGCAAGCCCATTGGTTCGCGAGTGCCTGGATTACAACGAGAGAGACTCGAGCTAGAGACATTCTGTTAAGCCGCCTTTGAACGAGAGAGAGGGAAGTGAGGAAGACACTGAGCAGAGGATACTAGCCTGAGGCCGATCGGCTCTCTCGGCTGTTTATGTAAGTCCCAATACCTTCAATTGCTTACGAAATGCGTACGGTGAAAAAAACTGGTCGACTTTTTGTACAGGCAAATGCTCTATCTTTCGAATCCTGATCTTGAAAAAAACAGAGAAAAGTTCATCAAAATCCGAGAAAGAAACTTACTTGCTCTGCTTCAGCTTCAATATTGACGGGGGTCGATTACCCTGCCTTTCATTGAAAGCCGAACTGATCGAAATGGGACAGTGCAATCTAATGTAGCACAGGAAACTGCAAGTTGACCAAGAGAAAGTTTTTCAGTTTCGGACGGAACGCCTGGGCGGAGCGTTCCGACTCTGTTGACTTGAGAAATGAGCGTGAAAGTGGGACGCGACCGGATTCCTTCCCGGTAGGAGGCCCGGAGCTCTTTCCCGCTCGCCCTAACGAGTGGTTTGATACTGCAGAGAAAACAGTGAAATCTATGGACCAGATACAAGCGAGTGTAGATATACGAAGGACACTGGTATCTATAATCCCCCACAATCATGCATAATATCTCCATGCAAAGTAGGCTCCCAAAAGGGCCAGCGGAACGACATACATAATGCTAGAAAAGGAAATGAGTATCGCACAACCAAGGGTTAAGTAATGAAGCCTACTTGGAGCCGTGCTCAATGGCCTTCTGTGCAGACGTTGGTGATGTTGACAGTTTTTTTGGGTCAATTCCCTGTAGAACAGAAGCCGAGATGAGCTGGGAACGGGGTAACGTAGCGGTTGTCCACCTACGCTGTTCTTATCGAAAGTACCAATTAACATGTCGGGGAGAAGAGCGCGGGCTTCGTCGGAGTGACCAACGTCCTCGAATGCTTCGGTAGCATCCTTGCCTGGTTGGAGAATGAGCCGCAGGTAAATGTAAAGGAAGTATGTTGAACGCACCAGCCTCAGCCAAGATAACTTCATCTCCTCCAGGGTGCTATTAGGCTGTTAAGAACGAGGGCTTGTAAAGAATTGAAGCGGGTATACGTTACCTCGTCAGTGAATTTCGTGCAGTCGTAGACTAGAAGCAAAAAAAAAAGGGTAAGTAATGCTGGACAAAAAGAAGACATATGATTGGCTGAGGCGACCTTTTCCGTCAATAAGCAGCCAGATGCTAGCTTTTGAGTTGTTAGTCTTGAGCTGCTCGAGAGTGATGGTCTTGGACATGTTTATAGATATGGAAATAAGGCACTGGGAGCGGGGGGAAGGGGGAGAGACGAGGTGGTTGGGGAATAAGATTCCAAAAACTGACCTGACCTTTTTATTTCGTAAATTTTCCCAGGACTGGTAATTGCCGGTTTTAGCTTGCACTACTCTGGACTGGTCTGACCCAGGTAAAATTGGCTACTGATAATGATTTTATTTTGTACTAGCTAATACAGAATATCTGTCCAATTTAGTACTCGAATAGCCATTGGTACAGCCAGAGAAGGCTGGCCAGTCAAGCGTGGATCAGACAAATTTTCTTTCTTCCACCAAAGCAAGTACAGGAACGATGGCACTGTGAGCCGTGTCCCTAGGCATAAGCAGGTGGGGAGGAGGGGCTGTATGAACGCGTCAAACGGATAGCATATGTACATTGTAGAACGGGAACAAGGTCGCAGTCGAAGAATTTTTCACCGTTGCCCTTATATGGTAATTAGTCACGTGAAGCCAAGCCCAGCCAAACATTGAGTTGCTGACGACGTGCTCCTTCTCCTCTTACGCTCCGGCCATGAGCGACGATTATTCCGACATTTTAGGCCAAAATTCCCTCCCCATTCGTCAAAAACCAGTTGTCAGCTCAACGGGATTCTACTTCAAAGCTTTCCTCTCTCTGCTCCTTCTCCTCGTCGGCTACATCGCTGTCGCTCGCACTTGGGAATCTGTTTTGAAATGGCGTGAAAAATCATACAGACTGTGCGTTTTCATTCTACGCTTTTTCATCTTGAAAGGAGAAAAGGAGTTCATTCGTGGATTTCATTTCTAGTTCTCTCAGAAGAAGACACGGTATTCCTGACAACGACCACCGCCCCTTCAATGTCGCGTATGCTGCTGTGCAACGAGCAAAGGAAGAAAAGGAAAAAGAAGGCGCTAGAATTCTTAGAGCAGACATTGCAGCTGCAGCAGCGGCCTCTTCATCCCAACGCCAGTCAAATACGCCCGCAGAACAAGTGCGGCATCGTCCAGGTATACCTTTCCCTCCCCTTTAACCCCTCTGAGTGCTTACACAACAGCTATTTTGTAATAGGTAACCAGCGAGGTGTTGACTCGTCTCGATCTGGTGCTCCAGTCGGTAGCATTCTCGGCCGGTACGGCTCCGCCTCTACAAACAGCTACCTATCCATGCACTCTCTCCCTCAGTACGTCTTTCCTTGCTTTTAATTTCCGGTCGAACATGTGTATATATCTGACCCTGATACAACTCAAACACTTTAGATCCCAGTCGAATCGCGTCACTTTTGCAGATGGCTACAACACCAGTGCTTCACCCCTTGATGTCCACGCCGAACTCGCAAGCGGAAGCAACAGTAGCTCCAGCAGTCCTGCTCGCCGGTCCGGTCGTAAGAATCTGGGCATACTCAAAACGCATGGTGGCGATAGTCGAAAGAAACGTGAGCGTGGTAACGAAGATGAAGATGGGGATTTCGCAAAAAAGACTCGTGTGGAGGGAGACGAGTTTATAGACGGTGATGAGGAAGCAGGGTGGCAAGATTCGAATAGCTCTATTTTGCAAGCCTCTTCCTCCTCCAATAGATCGTCATCCAGAGGTTCAAAGCGCGTGCTCGGGGACGACGAGGAAGGATCTCCCAAGAAGGAAAGAGGCAAGAGGCAGAGACAGACTTCGGGAGAGAAGATGAATCAAACTTTGGACTATGATGATATGGATCTTGATGCAGAGGAGCTCGATCAAGTAGGCGATCTACGGTCTGCCATCTCGAGAGGCAAAAAGCGTGATCGCGATGAAGCTGGTTCCTCATTTGGTGGTGAACCTGAAGATGAAGTAGAGGAAGACATCGATATCGAAGAAGAAAAATCAAGGAGGAGAAAACGACGGAACAAGAGACGATCTGATGCTAACTCTGCTTCGCGGGGCAAGAAACGGGATAGAGATATCGAAGATGAGCTCGGAGATAGTGATAATGAATCGGGTCGTGCATCGAGGCAAATACTCCGAAAGAAGCGCGGCAAGAAGGCGTCGGATGAACTTAGCGATGTTTCCATGGAGGATTCCGTGAATGGTAGTACCAAAGGAAGGAAGATTGGAGAGGAGTGGACATCCAATGGGGTTCAATACAAGGTTGGACCCAACGGTCAGAGACTCCGACTCGAACTGGTGAAGAAGGCCAGACAAAAGTTTGTTATGGTAGGGATTCTTTCATTCTGCTGTTCCTCTCATACAGCTGACTCTGGGGGCCTATTTTTTTAGCCTATGGACTCTGTTCATCCAGACCGGAAAGCGAATCTGGAAGTGTACGTCGAGGCATGGCTGACGGAAGAAGAGTATCGGGAAGCCAAAGCACAGCGTCTTTTGTCATGGCAGCAATCACCCAATGGAGCCGAGGCTGATACTCCGACGGCTAGTACTCCCGTATGTCTGTACCCTTTTCTGCATGTGGCCAGGCTGACAATGATTTTTTTCCAGGCGATCTCTCCGGAGCCTGTTCGTTCTGGGAAGCATTTGCTTTGGGAATCCACGACGAACACGCCTTCCACCCGACCACATGACAATCCCTTCGAAACCTCCAAAAATTCTACAAATCAGCTCACGATTTCTGCGAATACCGGTGTCATCTCTGCGAACAAACGGATAGCCTCTGCCCCTCGTAGCCCAGGTATCTCTCCTTCAAATAGCATCGGTCCCAGTCTTGCGGATAGCACCAACACTCGTGGCCAACGTGTGTACAAGCAGTTCTCAAAGTGGGAGAAGCAGGATCTCGAAGCTAAAGCGATGATGCGTATGCGAGAGGCGAACCGCAAAAAGGAAGATGAAAAGGAGGAGAAATTTGTTGCTGCTCCCCCTCCGGCGCTGGTTCCAAAGATTACGTTAACGCCAGCTGCCGAAGATACTTCTCACTCGAAGGATGCAGTAAAACCTCCCGTTTCCGCGATGTTCTCAGCTTCACCGTCAACAGCATCACCGGCTGCACCAAAATTGACATTTAATACGCCTGCGACCAGCTCGCCGTTGGCAGCGGATGCCAACAAAGCCGAAGGCAGTAAACCTCCTGCTGCAGCTGCAGCTGTGCCTTCGTTCTTATTCGCCAAGACTAGCCCAGCGCCTTCGCAAGCGTCTCCTGCCACGCCATCCCCTCAAATTAATGGCACAGTATCATCTACGGGTACCCCTGCAGCTCCCCTGACCACTCAACCTACGTTTTCGTTCGGTCCATCAGCAGGTACCGGTAATGCTCCTACGTCTGACAACCCAAAGTCCAATATCGGCATTGGCTTGGGATTCCCGAATAATTCTGCTGCGCCATCGGCATCGAATTCTGCCCAGGAGCGGAAGTAGGAGCTGGTGCTGGCTCCTCTGCGCCTGCACCACCCAAGTACAGTTTCAATGTGCCAAAACCTGTTCATCAGAATCAAAATGGTTCTTCTACACCTTCGTCTGCACCCCCTTCTGCACCAGGAGGCGGTGGGGGTGGATCGTTATTTTCGAGGGGGGGAGGTACCACCCCTACACTAGCATCGACACCGGCATCTGCTCAGTCTGCATTCTCCTTCGCTAAGCCATCCGCTGCGCCTTCATCATCCTCTCCGTTTGGCGGTCCTATGTCAATGTCTGGCTCTCAACCGCAGCCGCAGACGCAAACATTGCAGTTCGGTCAACCTTCTGCACCTTCTACCCCTGCACCTTCAGGTTCCACACCAACTCCTGCCAGCGCTGCCCCCGTAAAATTCAACTTTTTCGGGGGTAATACCGGAGCAGGCACCAGCGCTGGCAAGCAGGCTTCACCCTTGGGTAGTGGTAATAATGCTTTGCCTAACGCGCCTCTTTCGTCGACTACGTCTTCATTAAGTGGTGCTTTGGGCTCTCAGCCTGGCGCGAACCCATTTGCTCCAAAGCCATCGCCGTTTGGAAATGCAAATCCAGATGCTAGCAAGGCAACAACTATGGAAGGAAGAGCGGGATCTAATGTGCCTGCACCTGCACCGCACAAATTCAGCTTTGGTACTCCTGCGCCTGTCTCTGGGCCCTCGTCTGAGTCTGGAGCAGTAAAGTCCGCGTTTGCAGGGTTCGGGAGTGGTGCCCCCTCATCGTCACTGGCGCCCACGAATACTGATCCACCGAAATCTGCGTTTGGGTTCTCTGGTGGGAGCGCGGTGACTCCTGCGAGTAGTGACGCTCCGAAATCTGCGTTTAGCTATGGTGGTGCGAAACCGAGCGGCGATGCTCCAACGTCTGCTTTTGGTGGATTTGGTGGCCCCGCCTCGTCTACGACGACGACGAACAAAGATGCTCCAAAATCTGTATTTGGATTTGGTGCTACTCCATCTGCGCCGGCGATGAACGGCGATGGTCCAAAATCGGCCTTCAACTTTGGTGGGAATGCCTCGACCGTGAATGGAAATGGTACTGTAATGTCAGCGTTTGGTGGACACGCCTTTGGTACAGCCGCATCGACGACGTCTTCGTCGACAAGTCCATCTGCATTTAGCGCCCCTAGCAATAGTGGTGCATTCGGCGGTAGTCCTGTTTTTCCCGGGTTTGGTGCAAAGGCTGCTTCTGCTTCTGCTGCTGATAACGTGGCCAAGCCAATAACGACCGGCTCTGCGTTTGGGCAACCCTCTAATACCGCCGGCTCTGCCCCCAAGACCGCGTTCTCATTTGGTGCTCCGTCACCCGCTGGGCTGTCGTCGGCATCGGGAACTCCAGCCGCTTCAGCGCCATCCCCGTTTAGTGGGTTTGGTAATTCAGGTGCCAGTGCGTTCGGTGCAGCATCTGCAGCCAAGCCCGCAGGAGGAGAAACTCTGAGCAAGACTGGATATTCGTTCGGTACGCCTGCCAATACCTCGACGCCGCCTTCAGGTGAAACACCAAAGACTGCATTCTCGTTCGGAGGTACCCCGACGACGACAACGCCTGTGGGTACCCCTGCCAAATCATCGCCGTTCTCTTTTGCTCCTCCTGCTGCTTCTGCCGCTGCTTCTAATGGTACCACTGGTGCTGGTGCAGGTGCATTTTCGTTTGGAGCACCGGCGCCATCGACATTTGGGTCTGCGTCTAGTCCTTTTGCAGGGTTTGGGAGTAAACCGACTGGGACGACTGGGACTGGGGGGTCAAATTGAGGTTCTCTAGAGTCAGATATCATCGTGACCCATAGGATTGGTTAAGCGACAAGTCGAATCATACCATTCCCTTTTTTTCCCTTCTCGCATGCATGGTTTCCTTTTTTTTTACCAGTCTCAGATCATTTCACAACCACAAACGCAACATTTCTACATATAAGAACCGTGATCTTTTGTGCACATATTCCCGACTTGGTGTTGTACTTCAATAGCATAATTTCTTGATAGCCTTCATCGGACGACTTGGTTTTGAATCATAAATCTATTAGGTTTTTCTTTTTTGAAAAACATTAGGGAAAGAGTGCATCTAATATACCAACCTACACACAGTGAACACTATTGGTCAAATAATTCGAGTAGGAAGCTTCTGAATAAAACTTACGGCCTGCAGTCTACTTTTTTTCCTTTTTCTTCTTCTTGGCCACATACAAGCTCGGATCGACCAGTTCTCCTTCGAGCTCGACACTGGTCCCCTGCCCTGTATTAGCCATCCAATCAACGTTCCCACCGGCACCTCCAATACCCTCAAATCTCTTATTGAACCTTCCGACTCTTCCCGTCGTATTCACCTCGTCCTCCACCGCTTGGTCGTCTGCCCACAGAGCGGTATTCCAGATAGGATTGTTGGTCGTGTCGCGCGTCAGACGGATAAGAGACCGAGGGGAGGTTGTCCAATGAGTGAAAGAGGTTCCGTCGGCTCTTATGACGCGCTGAGGGAATTTGGGAACGACTGGGTTTGGAAGATTCGGGAGTCGGCGTTTCCAGACGTGTGTACGGCCGTATGGAGAGCTTGAGATGGAACGGATGTGTGATGAGGTGAGGGTAGGGGAGAATAGTGTGCGAGGTTTTGATAGGGATGCTCCCCAACGTTGGCAGATACCTGCTGAGGACATTGTTGAGGAGAAGAGGTAATTGTGCCGTCGGCAAAACGACGGACACGTGACTGTAATTTTTTTTATAACTTTTCGGCGCTTGTTGATGTCCCCTCTTCCCGCACTCAAGACACTTGACCCCATTATAACGACAGAAAAAGCCCCAGACATAGACTATACAATAGCTGGAACTCCCTTCATCGGGATATTAACGTTGCCGTCGCCGATCGACTCAACTCCATATTGAACTCTTCCTCGGCGTCTCGTCCACTGTGGCAAAATGGCAAATATATAAGAAGAAGAATCACGTAGAAGCATAATAATCAATGTTCAAGATCACGGCTCCATGTTGGTTGCGTTGAGCGCTGAGTTGAAAGATGAACTGATCCAGAAGCTGAACGATCTCCACTGCGAGGGAGCCTTCAGTCATTGGGTGAAGGGCTGAATGACGTGAGTGATAAAGTCCAGCGCGTTATGATTATGAATCTATGATAATTTCTGGAAGCTAGTTTGCCAACTCTCCAATGTACGTATCGCTTTTCAGAGATTTGTTCTGTTTATAATCACTAATCATATGGTTATTGGCAGCGGTTTAGCACGTCAATGTACATACGTGTCGCTAGCCCCAGGCTCATCCATGTTCAAAAACCTGCTGAGTTTGAGGATACATCTTCCT
Organism: Collybiopsis confluens; assembly: GCA_013368555.1. Lineage (NCBI taxonomy): Eukaryota > Fungi > Basidiomycota > Agaricomycetes > Agaricales > Omphalotaceae > Collybiopsis > Collybiopsis confluens. The sequence continues at coordinate 353,260 of JAACJN010000003.1, forward strand.
GGGGAGAAAGTGGGTCAGGGCGCTTTGTACTTGAATCAGGTCGATTGCGGTGGCACACTCAGTCGTGTTGGCCGCAAGTCACGGTGTCCGCGTTTATCTCGGTAATAGCGACCCACACCACCGCATTCGTGGTCATTTTAATTGATTTACCAGCTATGCATAGGGCGCCTAGAAGTAGATTGTTTGCAGTTTCGCTTTCCAACCATTTTAACTCTCTTCCCAAGGTACATGCCAAGGTACATATATTTGGCTGGCTGGGCGCTGTTTTTTGAACTCTTCATTGTCATCAACATCAGAAGCAGCTGTCCGATTACCCGTTCTAACGAAAATCTCAAACACATTTGACGCAATCATTGAACTCAGAGACGGAAAAGTTTCATTCAATTTCTCAAGAAATCTAAACTTAAAAGACGAATCAGACTCCACAACGGCTGTTCTGTTTTCTTCCTTTCCCTTTTATTTTTCCTTTCCCTTAGCCCTCTTTTGTTTTCGTTTTAATCGGCGCTTGGTAGCCTTTATTTTTACCAGCCACTCTACGGTTTTGATCTGCAGAACATGTCTTTATCTTTCGCGGCTCAGCAAAACGCCAGCCTCGAAATGTTGAATCAACCCGAGAAAAGTAACTCAATCTCACTTCAAGAAACTGGCTGGTCTGTTCAACTTACACCTTTCTTCTAGATGGCGAGTACATCTCGAGCGAGCGTAGCATGAACAACTTCGTCATGCCTCAGAGCCTCAGTAAACGGCAGCTTCATCCGGCCCTCGATAGCATGAGGGTCTTTTGTCTTGTCTCTCACATATCCTTGATTGTCTTTCTGGCGGCATTTGCGTGCAAGCCACCAGAAAAAGGGAATTCTGGTTTTATCTTCTTCAGCAAGCCAGCTTTTCGCCTAACCGATGACGATAATGCTACCGCCCAGATATTTCAAAAGGGATTTAAGCAAGCTTTCAGTTGGCTGATTGCGGTCAGTCTGTGTGATTGTTCCCTGTGTTCGTCACCCCTCAATATTACTAGGGATGGACGATTCTCCTTACTCTGACAACACAACGGATGGCTCTCAGGCGACAACTGAATCTGTATAATAGCCTTACTGCAAAGCACGATGCAAACGCAGCCTGGATGGGTTTGGGTTCAGCCGTCTTGACCTCCCTCAAGTGGAGACAACTTGGTTTCCGAGCTTCGTTGAATTCAATTTTTCTCCCCTTGGTATATCTTGCTGGGATAACTTCCCTTCATTCCATTGCCGGAGGGATGTTTGTACTGGTTCCGAAGCCCACGAACGTCACGGTACCATTTTTGTCGCGCGGCATACCTGATTTCTCTGGATTGGCACTTGGGAATGAGGCAACGTATGTCGACTCAAATTGCACATGCGCAGCTTAGAAGTCTGACCATTTATTTGTGGGGGCCGATAGTGGATCTAGTGCCCTCTTGACCATGTCATCCCTCAGTGATCTCGACTTTCCCGGACTTGCACCTAATGGGCTCGGAATAACCTATGACATTCCTGATTCCTCCGATATCTTGGATGTTCCCAGTGACAAGCCAGTTCAAGTCAATGCTACTCGCTATGACGTTACTTGTGGTTCGTTGTCAGGAGCTGTTGAGGATGGGAACTTCGTCTTCTCGTCAGATATGGGAGTGACGGACCCTGTTCTCTTTTTCCCGGATGTTATTTGTGAGTCGACTGTCCGTGCAAGTCTTCAGACCCTGAAAATTTAACTTCATGCAGCTCAACAAGCTTTATACATCAGGGCTGCCCCTTGGAACGAAGATCTAGATGTATGAAGCAATCACATGACTCGAAGGACTCTGCTAATATCTGCGTTTCGTAGTCGGACAGCTACTCTTGGCCGGCGTCAATTCTTGTATTCTCGACCATCAACATCGAAGATTCGCTCAAAAACGTCGTACCGATGGTTCCCGTGACTCCGGCGATAGTTTGTATGTATTGGTTTATTCTTTCTGCTCGCGCTGATCTTTACTAACTCGTTGCTTCCCAGACCCAAAGTTTAACTCATCTACTCTGAGCACGACTTCTCAAGTGGCCGCACTTGCGTGTAATCTGACTGTCGATCAGACCTCAAATAAGGCTACTATATTCCCAACTAATAACACTCTTTTGAGTCTCGATGGTCAAGGTAGCAAGACTACTTCCCAGTTGAGCCGTTTCCCGTCCTCACGACGCGCACCACTCGACCCCACATCGCCAGAGGATAATCTAATATTTTTGGTATTTGTTTTCAAACTAGTTGCTAAGCTCGTCGTTCTGACCAGGAGATCCCTTATTACATAGTGGAGCGCACTACAAATCATGTCGACATCTCCAATGAACGAACAGCTACAGTCCCTTTGCCTTGACGAACATGGCGACACCAACGCTACGAGCTGCGGGACCTTATATGAAGCTGAACAGTTTGTCCATTCTTCTACTTTAGCTTAACCATGCTTAAAGATCTCTAGGTTCGTAATGGAGTCCTTGAACGTCTTTCCCGATTTTTGGCTCCCTAACACCGGGACTTCAAGCCCGACCATCCAACTAAGCGATCTCGAGAATGTCCTCTCTCGGATGACTGCAATTGAGATGTGGGCGGGTAAGATCTTCCCTGGCACTTGTCTAGACGCTAGAAAGCTTATTCCGCGACAGAGGGACAAGGCAAAAATCTTAAATTCGCAAACACGCTTGATACATCCATATTAACTTCGGAATCCGGGGTGACAATATCAAGCGCAACAAATTTTGTGAAGAATAACAACGTAGTTGTCTTTGAGGAGTTTCTGCTTGTCTTTGCGGTAAGCATCAGCCATTCGCATGTAGATATCATTTCTTGAGCTTACTCGTCGATAAAGATCGACCGCGTAGACGTAAGTGTACAGTTCTCCCCCAAAGCTACTCTTCCTCGCCACCACCACAGAGCACTAATTCGCTTTTGTTAGCTATTCGTCTCTATAGCAATCTCGATGATGCTGCTACTACTCGCCATGCCATCGCTTTTGGACAACAACAACCTTAAGATTGACTCTATCGGTATACTGCAAATGATCTGGCTCGCGAATGACCATCCCGAAATCCAGCAATCTATCACAAGGCTAAATGATCCCTCCGTCGAGGATCTAAGGAAAGAAGGAATTGCGATCAAACGAAACTTCCACCGACACACTACAGATTGTGCCGACCAGCAATGTTGACACTGATGGACCCCTCGAGCCTCACCTGAGATATCTGACAGCCGATGGCGTTTGTCACTCCCCTCCGAGTATCCTATTAACAGAATTAATACTTGTCACTCATTACTGTCCTTACGACCTTCAACTCCCCATCTGTTTTGGTATTTATGTTGTACATATCGAGTCGAATATTGGAATTCTGTTCACCTCCGAGTCGTGATGAAGGACTATTGATTCTTGACTAGTCCTTCATCAAAGAGTCATTGTTGTGCGCCGTGTCATATGGAACCCCGCAGCCTATGAGCCAGTCATTCATCCATGCGACCTCGCCTTACCAACGTTCAACGTTCAACGGCTAACACAGTCCCCGACTCTGACCGAAGGGAAAGGAGGGCTTTGTATGAGCTTGCCCTTCATAGGCGGACTCGTACACGCCACGCGCAAAGCGCATCCCAACTATCTACAACTCGCGGCTCGACACAGCGAATATTGGCGCAGGGAAATACTGACTGTAAAGGGGCAGTTGCACACCGTGAGCTGTCCACAATCAAATTCTTTTCCACCTACCCCTATAGTACCTTTAGATATTGTCCAAGCCAGAGACACCGAGGGGCGTCTCCGATGAAGCAAGGGGTAGTTCACTCTATCTCCCGGCCGATTCGGCAGACAAACTTCGGCTTGATCAGTTGTGCTTTGTAATTGTGCGCGTGGTGTAACACGACAGGGGCCTAGATTTAACGGGCATGGGGCGGCACTCCTCTCGGCTGATCCCGCTTTCAGCTGGGGTTGTGTTCGGCTGACCTCCGGCGGTGCCATACACAAAGACTCTGGTGGCCTTACGGGGCTGAGAGTTTCGACGGGTATGGGGCGGTTCGTATCTTGGGCTGATCCCGCTTTCAGCCTGGGTCTGAGCTTGCTGACCTCCGCTGTGTATGACATCAAAAGCATATCTAAGATGGCAACTGTAGTGTGGGACCCCCGGTTCGAGCCGACAGACCAAGCCGCGAGTTTGAAAGCTTGATCAGTTAGGAGTGTAGAGTTGATACTACCCCTAGACTCAGAGAGACCCTCCGGACCGAAGACCCTGGACCCTGGGTGAAAGGAGTAGAGTACAGGAGTAAATAAGTACCATCACTAAGTAGAGTAGTAGAAAAGTACTCCCGAGAGGCGGCCTCAGACCGATGAGAGCCGGCAGTCGGGGCTGAGGGAACCTCCGGAGTACTTTTTCTTCGTACAGTTAAGAATCCAGAGCTGGTTTCGGCCACAGCGTCAGAATCGCCCACTCCGACTTACCCAAATGGCTGAGTAGGAAGGTGACCTTCAGCGAGATGATTTTCATATGCTCGCTTCGGACTTCCTCTACGCCGCCTGCATTTACAAACAAAAATTGTCTATTACACCATTATTTAAATACACGAGTCCTCTAAAATATCATCCCATCTCCTGCTCGCTACATAATCCGGATTACTGCACAAAGAAATTAATGCCATCTTCATGCGGATCCGAGGGGGAATCGAAGTATTCTTCCACTATCACTGAATGCAGACCATTTACAGCATCTCGAGCGGATAAACTCTGTCTACTCAAGGGTCGAGCCGCTGCTAAAATGTGAGAATAAGCCTTGATGGGCACAGGGAATGTTCTATAACTAGCATTCCCCGGTGTGGCTAGGGTCTGAGAGCTGGAACGAGTCCCCAAGACTAAAATTGAACGGCTGGAACAAATTGCATTCAGCCCATCCAAAAAGTTTGCCAGCAGAACTTGGGGAAACGGGTTCAGTGTTGCGAGTGGCTGAATGTTGTGACGATACATCAACGAGAAGATCACCTGGAGGCGTCGAGTTATGGTCTCGAGCAGTTTCAAAACTTGAATTGCCCTCGCCCTCGCCCTCGTCATCCGATGGGGGAACATTCGCAACGATGGCACTATCCGTGGCTTCACCTTTTCCTTATCCTGAGCCTCATCCGGAGGAAGAGGACGATTTGCTAGGGTGGGCGTCGTAGCATCGTCGGAACGCATTAGATTTTCAGTAGCTGACGCAGTAGGCTCCACCTTTTTGGAAGCATCTGACTGCACTCCTTGATTCGAACTGGTCGAACTATCAGCTGGCAAGACACAGACTTGACTTGGGGTCCTGGAATTTGTGTCTCCGAGTCAAGAAGAGAGCCTGCTTCAGCTTTGAACTCCGAGGATGATGTATCTTTTTCTAGTTCCGTCAGAATCGCTAGGGTGGCCGAGACATTCGCGAAAGCTTTCTCGCTAGTCGCGGAGGAACTGATCTGAGAATCTGAGAAGTGAGATAACAGTGTCACATGACCATTGACTAGCGCAATCGTAATTCTGATCTGTCATTTTCCCTTCTCTCTGTTTGTTGCCAGGACACCCCTCAACCATCTTTCGAATTTTCCGATTATCCTTGGATCTGACAAACGAACAGACTCTATGAAAATGAAGCGTATAGCATCGACTTTTACCACTGCCTTTGCCTTGGAGTATAAAGGATAGAGGTCCAATTTCATGCTCAAATCAACCTACGAAACTACAAGCATGCCTTTCAATAGCTCTGCTCCTCTTACTCTTACCTACAAGACCGTGAAAAACGTTCCTCTCCAGTTGGACGTTTATCCTCCGTCATCACCTTCGGCGGGATCCACCGTGGCCAGCAGCGGTGGTGTTCCCTGTGTTTTGTGGTGGCACGGCGGTGGGCTGACATTTGCCAATCGCTCCAATTTCTTTCCAAAATGGTTACAAAGTAAGCCGCACGACTGTGCATATGCGTACTCTGGAGCTAACTGGATACTCAGCTCGAGTCAATGACGATGGCATCGCATTTATCTCTGCGGATTATCGACTGATTCCGACTGGCTCGGTTACAGCCCACGAAGTCATCGAAGATGTCAAGGACGCCTTCGCGTTTTTACGTGGAAATTCATTTTCATCTGCTTTGGACGCGTTGGCTGCTGAAGGAAGGCTTCCTTTTCCTAAATTTCGCGTCGATCCCCGAGGTATCGCGACTGCTGGTTCCAGTGCTGGTGGCACCTGCGCGTACTTTGCTGCAATGCACGTCGACCCCAAGCCGGCTGCAATTCTATCTTTGTTTGCGACAGGTGGTGATTGTCTGGTATGTAATTACTGATCGAGACTGAAAGAAAATTGTGCTAATTTTTTATAACAGAATCCGCATTATTTCGTCCCTAAAACGAGCCCGTTCATGAGCGGAAGACCTCTTTTGGATCCTACTCAAAGTCAAGCTTACCTATACCCCTTGTCCCCTTCAGTTTCCTCTGATATCGTCGCGGATTCGCCACTAGCGCCAGCCAACCCCAGAGCGCCATTAGCGCTGCTGTACCTACAGCTAGGCACATATCTCGACTACTACACGGGTCAGCACGAGCCTAGTCTTAGTCAAGCCCTTCGTGAAGCCTACTCTGCTACTCATTATCCCGACTTTGAAGCAAAAAGGCAAAAGCTCCGTTCCTTGATTCCGGTCAAACACCTTTCGATCTTTCCACAATTTGGCGTTGATTCGTCGTGGCCACCTACACTTCTCATTCACGGTTCAGATGACACCGCTGTTCCCGTAGCAGAGTCTGAAAACATGTATCAAACTCTACAAAAAGCTGGTGTACTTTCACAGATTACGATTGTACAGGGACAAGATCACTTTTTCGACCAAAATCCTGAGGTGGAGAAGTTGCATAAGGAGGTTCTTGATGATGCTGCTGGGTTCTTGAAGAGACGACTGAGAAATGCAATGGCGGCGACAGCACCGAGAGACATAGTTCCAGTTACTATGACATACAAAACTGTCGACTCGAGGGTTCCAATCAAAATGGATGTCTATCCTCCTGCTCAGACTGGAAAACGCAGTCGCAGCCCTTCGGATTCCAGTGCCGAGGTGGGCGCACTTTTGTGGTTCCATGCACGTAGTTCTACTGTCGGCACGGATTTTCTTCCCAAATGGCTTCAGAGTATTGTTTCTCCAACGCTGATTAACCGCCTCTACCTTCTGACAGAATTTTTTTTTTGGGAAAAGGACGAGTCGGTCACCTCGGAATAGCTTTCGTCTCTGTAGATTACCGGCTCCCGTCGACTGGTACTGTGACTGTGACTGCGCACGATATCATCGAGGACATTCGAGATGCTTTCGCATTTTTGAGAGGAACGGGATTCAATTCTGCGCTGGAGTATATGGCCGTTCAAGGTTTGATGCCATATGAAAAATTCCGTATTGATCCTCAGGGGATCGCTGTCGCAGGATCTAGTGTGGGCGGAACGGCGGCGTATCTTGCTGCGATGCATGTGGACCCTAAGCCTGTTGCTCTGTTGAACATCTTTGCTATGGGGGGTGACTATCTGGTACGAAGTTCGTTATCAAGAAAGGATATGACTAGTAATTCACAATGTTACAGACTCCACGTTATTATTCTCCCTCCTCAGGGTCGGAAACTTCCAAAACCGTGATTGATCCGCATAGGATGCCTCCGGCACTTTTGGCACTTCAGCTCGGGAATTATCTCGATTACTATACTGGCCAACACGAGCCAAGTCTTAGTGCGGCGTTACGCGCTGCTGCTGCTGAAGGCAATAGTTCCGATCCAGATACGAAATCCAAGTCAAAGCTCCAGACCCTTTTGGCTTCTGGATTACGAACCATCAGCGAGGTTGCGAAACCTAACAAAGGACCTCAGTCGGACGTTTCCAACCCTCTCCGCTCAGTCATACCGCCTAATCATCTTGGGCTGTTCCCCCAATTCAACATCGACGCGGCGTCTTGGCCTCCGACTCTGCTCATTCATGGATCGAAGGATACGTTTGTGCCTGTTTCAGAGTCGGAAAAGATGTATGGGCTGTTGCAGGAGGCGGGGGTTCTGTCTAGGATGACGATTGTTGAAGGCGAAGACCACTTTTTTGATTTGACGTTGGGACGGACTGGCGGTGGGTCGCCGCAGGCTGCTGGGGAGAAGGAGAGAAAATTTGAAAAGGTGTTTGATGACGCTGCTGGGTTTTTGAATCGTAGAATTTCTCTGGCTAGGGAGACCGGACGGAGGCGGTCACGATCGCGGAGTCAAAGTTGCCGTCGAAGTTGAAGATAAATAGCAGGATTATTTTTATTTATCTACTTATTTATGGAATTAAAGATTCGCTTGCTTTCAACTGAACGATCCACATCGTACAAGAGCATTTACAATATGCATCTGTAGTGTATATATTATTATACAAAAATCTGCTTCTATGCTAATGTAATATGGTGCGATGGTCATGAATAGGTGCTGTCTATGCAGTGATAAAACGCTCTACAATCTTTACAGCTGCGAAACGCTGTGCTTGGCGGCAACAGAAAGGTTACCGACGCGGGCGTCATCTGCTTGACGTTCACGTTCCTGCTGAGCGAGCTACATTAAAAAAAGAAACCATGTCAGTAATCCATGAACCCTGCAACGCGCGCGGGACAATTTCAAACAAAAACTCACAACATCCTGCCACGAGTGATCTACATGCTTATCAACAGCATCCTTCTGCTGAAGGTGGTTGAGTGCACCGGCAGCAATAAGGATACCAATGGTGAGTCCCTGAGCCCACATACGGGCCTGAACGACTTTTTGTGCAGGTGTTTGATACTTGTCGCGAGAGATGATGGCACCTGCTGCACCCAAACTGAGAGCCCAAGACGCCATAATGATAGAATATTGTCGTCGGCTCGCCCAGTCAATCATCTTTTCTTTGTTCGACATATTATCCCATTTCTCCTGAACCTGTCGTTCTCTCTCATTGAGGATTTCGACACCTCCGCCAGTCCTGTCGGGTAAACGAAAGATGGATTAGTATAAGAGAAAATAAATAAATAATGTGCGTACCATTGCGATTCGTCATATTCTAATGCGCGACGCTCAGCCTGTATACTAAGTAGCGGTGCAATGAGGATGATAGCGCCCATTGCTTTCAGGATAACGGCAAATTTCGATACGTAGGAAACCGGCGATGGGCATAGAATGAAGCAGCTCCAGCGAATGCGCCTCCAGCTAGCGTGCCCTCAATGGCTCCTCGTCTAACTGCTTTCGAGTGTTCTTTGAACTGCTCGTCAGTGAGATCAATCTACAAAAACAAATTTCATATGCCTGTTAGCCACGAACGGACAGAAAGTGCTTATTTTTCTGTTTACCTTCATTGTTGAAAATTATGAGGGGACTGGAGTAAGGTGTAAGTGTTTGTGGGCGGTGTGAACGAGAATGAAAAAAAGTGATTAGGAATCGAAAGGCCTGGGTGTAGTGCGTATTATATGGGTTTACCGCGAATCTAGACCTTGTCATTATGAGATCATGCGTCCGAAGCTATACCGGAGTCGACCGGGCACCGGGAGTGAACTGATTGTCCCGATCTCTTCCGATCCTCATGAACGTCCTCCGGTCTCCGGAATTTGGACTGCCTCTGTCTGTGAGAGTGGGAATGACTGGCTCGCTTGTAAGCCGAATAATACAATTAGATTTTGGGCTCGTCCATTCTTTTTGAGGGTCCAGAGCCAATTATTATACATTATGATTAACCCTTGTCAACGCCCTGATGTGCAGTTGGATGCGGTCTCATACATTCATTTTCCGATACTTTAGCTTATGGCAGCGATGGACCAGAATCACTTGCGGCCTTCTCACGGAAACCCAAACTTGTATTCAATCGAACATTTGCTACCCTACACATGACAGGACAATGAGCTATGTACTACTAACTACTATGTAAACTACTTGAAAGTTCATGGCGCGTGAAAAAAAACAAATCATGCGACACTGAACTAGATGAACAAAAAAAAGCAAATGGCGAAGACATACACGACAAGGCGATGGTCAAAGAATCAGTTCATCCTCGGAATAGACCGTTCACTGCTTAGAAGTGATCTACAGTAAACGTCCAAGTCCCGTCCGAAATATCGAAGCCCTCGAACCGCGTATCTTTCATGTTTTTCAACTTCTTCAGATGCTTCACCGCAGCAGGATGCTTCTCCTCCTTTACAGGTTCTCGATGTGCCTTATCCATCGCCCAGCATCTCTTAAGCGAGATCTTAGCGCGCACGTTAAGACCCGAGCCTTCCGGCGGTTTCTCCGTATCGTCGGCATCAGGATACACGCTGCACTCTTTATCCTCAAATCGGATCACACCGCCGAGAAGTTCCCCGAGTTTGAGTAATCCGGTCAGATCAACCGGCTCGAGAAAGTGTATCTCGCCATAACCGACTCGTCCTACGACTAGATTCTTGAATGCTGATAATTGGTCGAATCCGGATGATTTTAGAGCTTCCATATTTGGCTTCACATAGTAATCCCCTTCCTGGAGATCGTCTTCGTCCGCAGTCACCCCGTGTTGTGATGCGGTGAATTTTTTCGGTGTACGCTGGGGAGGCGATGGTGATTTCGTCGGTTGAGGCGGAGACACTGCTGCTGCTTCTCGTTCTCGAGCGGCAATACTGAGGGCAGGGCTGAATGTGATCTTGCCACCGCGCAAAGGTGAACCTCCAGACCTGACGAAAAGGTCTGACGGGTCCACTCTCTTATCCAGAATCAATTTTTTAACGCTCTTTCGTTGACCACTTCCTAATGAAGGGCTGTTTGGTGTTCCGAATAGAGCTTCGATAGCTTGTTTCGGCGTTTGTGACCTACTCAGTGATAGAGAAGTGGAGTTTGTAGGAGCGAAAACGCTTCCACTCAAAGCAGAAGTGGAAGAGCCGAATCCTCGAAGCTTTGAGGTAGCAGGCGTGTAGCCAGAAAGATGAACTCGAGGGACCGGAGAACGAGTGGGGACATCGACAAAGAATGGTGCCTTCTTTTTTGTTGAGGACTCTAGGTCTAGTGTGTGAGGACCTGGCGGAAACAGGGAAAAGAGGTCGGGCTTTTGAATTGGGTGGTTGATCGAGGCTACAAGACTACCTGGTTGTGCCATTGTAGATGATGCCTGATTATTGATAGAGTTCCCAAATGCCGGTCCTCCAAATGGACCTCCACCGGGAGCAGCCGAGGTGGACATTCCCATCGAAGGCGCTTTATTGAAGAGCGAACCGCCGGCGGGTTGCTGTTGGTTAGCGGACTGGCCAAACATTCCGCCTCCAAACAGTGATGGTTGCTGGGTATTGGCTGCAGACTGCGTCGTCCCAAATGTACTGCCGCCAGATCCAAAGATTCCACCTCCGGCAGGTGCTGCGGGCTTGGCCCCGAACAAAGCGCTGCCGAAGCCCGTCGTCCCAGCTTGTTGTTGAGACTGTTGTTGTTGCTGTTGCTGCTGATTATTGGCACCGAACAAACTACCACTACCACCGCCTCCAAACAAGCTAGTTCCTGAGCCGGTGTTAACGGTATTTTGAGCGCCGAATACTAATTTTAAAAGAACGCAATTAGAAGGGGAAGATTTATCGTTAGCGAATTTCCTTTACGTGGATTGGGAGCCTGTTGCTGCTGTTGCTGTTGCTGCTGCTGTTGCTGGGGATTGCTAGCTCCAAAGAGACTGCTCCCAGCATTCGTATTGCCGAACAGGGATCCTTGTTGAGGCTGCTGCTGGGTATTTTGCTGTCCGAAGATGGAGCTCCCTAACGTGGGGCCTCCTGTCTGGCTGGCAGGTTGTGCAGGTTGTCCAAATATCGAGGGTTTGGCCGCATTGTCTGCAATGTGTCAAAGATTTGGTGAACGGCGATAGAAAAAACGACCTACTTCCAAATCCACCAAAAGCGCTTCCGGTGTTTGTATTTTGTTGGGGTTGGCCGAAGATACTAGCAGGTTGTTGCTGCTGGGGCTGTTGCGGATTGGTCCCGAATGTGCCAGTTGTCCCCGTACTGCCAAAAGCGCCTCCAGTGCCACCTGTAGTCAAATCATGTCATATTAGAATTCGATCGGCTCAAATCCAGATTCTGACGCACCGAAAGCACTTCCTCCAGCATTCGCACTCCCGAAGATACTGGTGCCCTGCTGGGGTTGCTGAGGTTGACCGAAAGTGCCAAACCCTGAAGCAGGGTGCTGCTGCTGCTGTTGCTGCTGCTGCTGCTGAGGTTGACCGAAAACACTAGTGCCGAATGTTCCAGTGGCGCTCGTAGTGGATGGGTTGCCGCCGAAAGTACCAAACCCTGTTGTCGGCTTTGGCGCGCCAAAGATAGAATTATTTTGCGTTGGCTGAGTACTTTGCTGACCAAAGATGCTGCTGCCCGCTGGCTGAGTGCCACCGAAGCCTGAGGTTTGTCCAAAGGAGGAGGTAGATGCAGTCTTTCGTCCTTGCTGATAATCTTGCACTCGAAGTTCCTGTATGGGAAGTGAGATGGTGTTTGACGTTGAAAGAGATAACCACACTGGCCTCGAAAGATGTACCCGCATAGGCGGGCATGCAAGAGATGGACTGGTAGTTTATCGTAGTCGCTGTGGCACCTGAACCATCTTTCTCAGTGGTTGGCGCGAATGGGGGATTTGAGGAACCGGTGGTCACAGGCGCTGTCGCATTGGGAGCTGTACCTGTGATCTCGTTTCAGAACCTCATTGTAAGAGCAAATTGAAAGGGTGTACTTGGAGTAGTTCCGAAAGCTGAGGTCGTTTTTGGCTGACCAAAGATACTGGAGCCAGTATTCGGGGCACCAAAAGCACTAGTGGTTCCAGGTTGTCCAAAGGCACTTGTGGTCTGACTAGGAGTGCCGAATGCACTGGACCCGCTACTTCCGAATGCACTTGTCCCGCCACCTCCGAACGTGCCAAACCCAGGTGCTGGTTTTGGGGCCCCAAATACCGAAGTGCTCGCGGTGTTATTAGCTGCTCCACCGCTTCCGAACGCGCCTAACATACAGCTGAACGAAAGAGTTGAGATAAGAAAGGAAAGCTCGCGCACCAAAGGAGCTTGGGCCCGGGTTACTCGACCCACCCAAGCTACCGAACATTGGATTTGTTTGAGGCTGCGGTTGGGGTTGGCCGAACGTACTGGGTGATGAACCGAACCCTTACGGAATTTTGAACAAGGACCTATCGCGCGAAAGTTTTTCAAACATTACCTGTCGAACCAAACGCGGGCTGGCCAAAGCCACTTGTACCCTGTGGCTGCTGCTGCTGCTGATTTTGCTGAGGATTAGCCCATGAAGATGTTATCGTGTTATTGCCAAACATGGCGGAGGGTGGTAGCAGTACAGGTAAGGAGGCCAACTCGATTTTAGTAGAGATTCGTTGACTCAGCGGATGGGAAATTTGGCCGGCGGCTCCTGCCGAGCCGCCGAATGACCGACCCGTTCCCGGCAATCGAGAACGGCAAAATTTCAGTTTTCCCTCAAGCTCATATGCCAGATTCTGAGCGTCCTCACAGGCATTCGACGTTCGATACGCTTGAGCGCCAAAACCTCTTTAAATATCCCCCAAAGAAAGGGTCAAGCTATAAAATCTTGAACGAATTTGTCGCGCCTCATATAGAGTCATTCAATGCTCTTTTCGACGACTCTGGACTGCCTTCTGGCGATGGAAACGGGAAAGGGCTATTGAGCATGAGCCTAGAAGATATCGGGGAACGTGTTATATTTGATGGTGCCGGAAAAGACGGTGCTTGGGGCAATCGAATGGTATGTGAGTACCACTTCAACTCGATCTCAGCCATTTTTTTCTTACAAACCGATCCAATTACAGTATGGATCGAATCTGTTTCAATATCGAGGCCTATGGTTCCAGAAAAGAACATGCACGCCAAAGACCGGAAAATATTCCCTGCAGAGGCAAGGACACAGTATCAAGACCCATTTGGTCCGTCTAATGTGTGTATGTATTCTAGGCGCGTGAAAGATTGGCTTCATACCGCGGAAAAATGTCCATAAAACTTTGTTGGACTGATCTCGATGGTCAACGACAGGATATCACTAAAGATTGTGGTCTTGTCCCCATTATGGTTCGAGTAAGTCTGTGCCAATGGTTTGGCCATTCCGTGCAAAGCTTACTTTTCCAAACTCTAGTCTGTGCGATGCAATATTCGTTCCATGTCTTCCGCTGAGCTAGTAAAACATCATGAAGAAGCTGAAGAATTTGGTGGATATTTTGTGATCAACGGAAACGAACGTCTCATCCGCTACCTCGTTCTTCCTCGTCGAAACCACGTCATTTCCCTCCTTCGACCCTCATTCGCCAACCGTGGACCGTCGTATACGCAGTACGCCGTGCAAATCCGCTCCGTCCGTCCAGATCAAACTAGCTGCACAAATACCCTCCATTACTTGGCGAACGGAAGTGCCATGTTTCGATTCAGTTGGAGAAAACAGGAATATGTTATTCCAATCATGTTAATTCTCAAAGCCCTTGTTGGAGCTTCTGACAAGGAGATCTTTGAAGGAATCATGATGGAGGATTACGACAATACATTCTTGACTGGTCGAGTTGAACTACTCTTGCGCAGCTATAAAACGTTTACAATGCGGACGGGCGAGCAGGCACTCGAATATCTGGGAGAAAAGTTTCGCGTCGTTCTCGGTCTTTCTGAAGACATGTCGAATTCTGCAATTGGCGCGATTCTGATACGCAAGCTGATCCTCGTGCACATTGAGAGCCCCCGAGAAAAGTATCGCATGCTTTTGTATGTCTTTATCTCTTATTTTCTAATTTGCCTTTTGAGTGAATCTGGCTCACGCAGGTACATGCTACGAAAATTGTATTCACTGGTCAATGGTACATGTTGCGCAGACAACCCTGACTCTCCTCAACATCAGGAAGTATTACTGCCTGGAACGTTGTATAGCATGATCATAAAGGAGCGAATGGAAGAAATTCTCAACTCAATTCGTACCTTCATTAATGTCGATATCCGAAACGGTGGCAATGTCGATTTTCATGATAGCAAGTATTTCCTCAATTATATTCTCTCCAATGCTAATCCTCAATTTTCAGAACGATACTTTTCTAAAGTCCTCGCTCGGATAAATTTTGATATTGGATCTAAATTGTCCAATTTTCTAGCTACTGGAAACCTTATCTCTCCCTCCGGCCTCGATCTGCAACAAGCCTCTGGTTTCACCATAGTGGCGGAAAAGCTCAACTGGCAGCGATATATATCTCACTTCCGGTGTATACATCGTGGCGCCTTCTTCGCCGAACTCAAAACCACTACGGTCCGTAAACTTTTGCCTGAAGCGTGGGGATTCATCTGCCCTGTCCACACACCTGATGGTTCTCCGTGTGGTTTGCTCAATCATCTCGCAAGAACATGTCGAATTGTAACCGCACCCCTCACTGTCGCGCATATCCCCCATCTACTGGTGAAATATGGGATGTCGGAGCCGTACAGTCCATGCATAGATGGCCGAACGAATCTTTGCATTCAGCTAGACGGGCGTATCATTGGATGGGCCACGCCTGCTGTCGCGAAACAACTTGCTACAAACCTCAGAATATGGAAAACGGAAGGCAGGAATGAGATCCCTATGGACCTGGAAATCGGGATGGTACCACCGTCGACCGGAGGACAGTACCCTGGTCTCTTTCTCTTCTCGTCACGCTCACGGATGATGAGGCCGGTCAAGTACCTTCTCAGTGGACGTGATGATTCTATTGGGCCATTCGAACAGGTGTATATGGATATTGCCTGTACCCCGGAAGAAATTGAAACTGGTGTATCCACTCATGTGGAGCATAACCCAACGAATTTCCTGTCTATTCTGGCCAATCTCACCCCGTTCTCTGATTTCAACCAAGTGAGGTTCTTTCTGCGACTTTTGAAGATGAAATTTCATGTTCGTTTTTGCTTTTTAGAGTCCTCGAAACATTTATCAATGTCAAGTCCGTGTTTTATCTTTCTTTCCGTTACAATCCGCGACGATGCAGGTTCTTACTCGGTATTCCTCAGATGGGTAAACAAACGATGGGAACACCCTCCACCGCTCTCAAACATCGAACGGATAACAAACTCTATCGATTGCAAAGTGGCCAAAGCCCTATTGTCCGCCCTACTCTCCACAACACCTATGCGATGGATGCATTCCCGAACGGCACCAACGCCGTCGTAGCTGTCATTTCATATACCGGATATGATATGGAAGACGCCATGATCCTTAATAAATCTGCACATGAGCGTGGATTTGGCTACGGAACGGTATACAAGTCTCAGATCATTGACCTTAAAGATATCAAAGGGGCTTCAAAATCGGGAGTACCGACCCTTCATTTCGGTCTAGGGCCTGAAATCCAAGTGAATGGGACAGCTGAGAGTCAGCATTCTTCTCTCCAATTCCTCGATTTGGACGGTCTACCCTTTATCGGTACAAGGCTCAATCCCGGCGATCCGATAGCTGCCTATGTGAATGATGTTACTCGTCGGACGAAATTTGTCAAGTACAAAGGGGATGAAACCGCCTATGTTGATGAAGTGCGTTTGATTGGTATGTCATGGACGCGTACCTATCCATCCTCCCCACAGCTTGATCAACTTACTTTTGGAAATAGGTGAAGACACTGGCGATAGCGAGCTCCAAAAAGTACATATCACACTTCGAATCACTCGGTCTCCTGTGATTGGTGATAAATTTTCCTCACGACACGGTCAGAAAGGTGTCTGCTCGCAGAAATGGCCAGCAATCGATATGCCTTTCAGCGAAAGCGGTATGCAGCCTGACGTCATCATCAATCCTCACGCGTTCCCCAGTCGAATGACGATTGGAATGTTGGTGGAAAGTATGGCAGGGAAAGCGGGCGCTATGCATGGCCTTGCTCAAGATGCTACTCCGTTCAAGTCAGTGTCGCCCGTGTGTGTGTCAAAAAGTCTAACGGATTGTTTTGGCAGATTTTCGGAACAGGATACAGCTGTCAACTACTTTGGAGAGCAGTTGAAGGCAGCTGGATATAATTATTATGGGAATGAACCGATGTATTCTGGAATAACGGGCCAAGAGTTTGCTGCCGATATCTACCTTGGAGTCGTCTACTACCAGCGACTCCGACACATGGTGTTGGACAAATTCCAAGTAAGAACGACTGGACCCGTGGATCCAATCACCCGACAGCCAGTCAAGGTACCAAGTTTCCTGCGATTGTTTGTCATTGTTCGTTGATTTTTGACGGTTCTGTCCAGGGTCGTAAACGTGCCGGAGGGATCCGTTTCGGAGAAATGGAACGGGATGCGCTCATCGCACACGGAACTTCCTTCCTGCTTCAAGATCGCCTGATGAACTGTTCGGATTACTCTACAGCATGGGTTTGCCGGACGTGTGGTAGTCTCATATCGCTGGGGTATGAGGATATTAGTTTGGGAGAGAACTCACGCAAACCAACTGGACCCGGAGGGGAATATTGTCGGATATGCAGAGCAGAGGCGGAGCATGAGGATGAGCTTGAGAGGCTGGCGATAGTAACGGGCCAACATCATCAGCGTGTCCAGGGTAGCTTATCAGTCGCCATTTCCTCCCAGAATGTTCTCGGTCGGTCGAGGAAGGGCGGGGACTTGGATGTTGTTGCGTTACCTTACGTTTTCCGATACCTCTGCGCAGAGCTCGCTTCGATGGGCATTGCGGTGTCTCTCGAAGTTCAAAACTAAAAGTCTTAACACTATCACGTTATCGATGTGACTAGATTTGATTAATGGCAGCATATGCACGCACGAAGACAACGTCGCATAGGGATTCCCACTCCCGAAAAAAAAAATGTACGTGGGTAGCTTCTAATCCGGCACAAGTGTGAAAGAGAGGGAAAAGGAATGGATATGCAGAATCCAGAAAGAAAGTAGATAGAAAATATGTGCGGAAATACATAAGTGAAATAAATAAGAAGACCTCCGTGCTTGTCCTTGGGTGGGTATCACACTTTTAAAGTGACCACTTCAGAAGCTGAAACTGAAAGTGGTGAATGAGTAAGGTTGGCCTGCCCGTTCGACGTGGCGGTCAAAGATTTTATCAAGTTATTCGCGGCTTGAACCTGAACCTGAGCCTGTGCCTGTGCCTGAGCTTGGGCCTGAGCATCCATCCTAACCTTCTTGGACGTATATCGTTTCTTTCGGGGAGTAGTGGGTTCATAGGAAGGTTCTCCTCCGAGGAACAGCTCAACTAGGGCGATCTCGAGAACGACGTCCGAAGAGGAAGGACGTGAGTCCGCTGCGTCGGAGGGTGAAGGGGATGGGTACGGAGCTTCATTCTCTTTCAACACCATCGGAATTCCAGCCTTGGCAAGGAAAATATCTGTGATCAGGCGAGATTCATCGAGAGTTGTTGCCCTCTGTAAAAGACGTTTCAATTCTATTGCATCTGCAACACTGACACCAAGGCTGGGGGGTATAGTATTTTCAGTTGGTGTCAGAGCCCTCCTGTCCGACGACGCAGTCTGAATAGGACTTAATTTGGTGGTAGGCTTCTTGGGTTCAGGTATTGACCTTGCGGAGGCTTTTCAGATTGAGCAGGAGAAAGAGACGGCGATGGATTCAAAGGTCTCGTATCTTCTAGATCATACTCGGCTCTGATACGCTCTCGTTCGTGAGTACGGGTGCGCACAGGGACCGGCCGCTGAGATTGTACCCTATCAGCAACGACAGGCGTAACCGGAGCCAAGGTAGATGGAGAAGGAACAGCTGCAACCTGATCTGAATTAACGGCTTTGCGATCAGCGACTGGCAGATTGTTTGAAGGAGATCGAGGCTTAGGAGAAGGAGGTGCCGAAGAAGAAGCCGTGGCAGGAATAGCAACAGGAGGGGAACGTCTGGTGGGGGTAACAAATTTCACGGGAGTGATGGGAGGAGGAGCGAGTGTCAGAGGAATGACTGAAGGAAGTTCAGCAGTTTCGTTGACTGGAGAGGATGGAGGAGATATCATTTGTGGGGGCGGAGGACGGGGAGGAACTGGGTTATTCCCCAGGGACAGATTTCCAGTTGAATTCTTCAAGGTGAGCGGCGGTCGATTAGGAGTAGTGGAAGTCTTCCTGGACAGATCCTCCACAATCTGTTGCCCGTTACGTCCTTTATCTTCTCCCAATTTGAGTTTTGAGATCATCCTCTGAAGCCTACCAGAACCTCTAGACTTGCTACCACTATCCATCGCCATCACTGGTGGCTGTGGAGGACCAAAGTTAGGCGGACCTTCGTTTAAGAAATCCATGAGTTCGCGGCCTGCCCTGGACATGGGGGGAGATCTAACATTCGCTGAGGGCCGATTCTGAATTCCGTTGGCACCAGAATTCGGAGGACCATCGTTCAAAAAGTCCATCAGCTCTTTGGTTCTGGCGGAAACCTTGCTGGGTGTAGCGGACGAGACAGATTTTGTGGGGCTGACCACTGGCGGTTCGTCCAGCATGTCCTCATCGTCGGACCCAGCCATAATCTCATCCAAGTCCATAGACTCACGAGCCCGTTGAATCTTCCTAATTTTCTGAGGGAATCCGGGATTGTCGAGTGCCTGTGCAGTTCCGCGAAACTCGCGCGTAGACATACTGACAGGTATAGAGGATACACTGTCCGGAAGATTTGTTTTCGATGTTTTCCGTTTGACAGAGGGTGTTGCCGCTGAGGGCGCTGCGACTGAGTGTGAGCGAGCTCGGGTATTGGCAGTGGCTAAGAGTGATTTAGGAGGAGGCGACGCTACGCTGGCTTGTCTAGTGCGGGACTGCGTAGTTTTGATAACGGAATCTTCCTCGTCCTCGTCAATGGAAGCTACGATGGGGACAGAAGGACGCCTCGAAGTCTTTGAGACTGGGAATGCTGAGGATGATTCCGATTCAGAGCTAGTTCCGGTGTTGAGAGGAGGTGGCTTCGGCCGGGCGCCGCGATTCTTCTCCTGTTTATATATCTGGGCGATGGATCGTTGAGTTGACGGAAATACATTTGGAATTAGGAGTAAACTCACCTCCATCGTCTTCAATCGATCTGGAGTCAGGGACACCTTCATTGTAGAGTCAGAGCGCATAAGGTCATCAAATTCTTGCAAAGAGGCTTGTTCCTTAGCGATAGAATGTCGTCAGGGAAGAAGGGATATAGAAAATGTATGGAATGACCCACGTCTGCATCAAAAGAGTTGTGTGACTGGGTATGCTTGTCATCGGTCAACGTCGACTCTGTGCGTTTGTGTCCATTCGAAGAGCTGTCGTGGGAGTTGGAGCTCCTGCCATTGAATGACTTCTTGGACTTGGAGCGATCGAAGGAAGAACGGTTCGACATCCCTTCCGCAGATAAACGATTGACTGCTGGCGGAGAATCTTTGCCTGACGACTGTTCAATATGAGATGTAGATGTCCTGCCGTTGCGTGAGAAAGATGTTCGAGGTTTAGGAGCCTGAGAGAGCTGTTCAATCTGTTCGTAAACTGAAAAATTGTGAGCTGATTGGGGACAACAGCAACGATGGGCGCCTACCATCCATCGACCTGAAGAGGTTATATACCGTCTCGTCCTCGCAATAAGCTATAAAAACATCATTAACAGTAGCGTATGTTCGGCTGCTGTCGCGAGAAGCAACACGTCCAACATTCGAAAGTACATGTCTGGGAAAATGAATGAATATGCGTTTGGCATCAATAGTTGCGAGAGACATACTCGCACATTGCCCTAAAAATGGATACCATGAGATTTATGAAGCCAAGACATCGAGTCAACAATAAAAGGACTCACTCGAGAATGGCAGTAAGGTAGAGAGCAGCAGGTGCAACAAGCGATGGTTTTGGGGGATGCCCAGTGGCCGCGAAATGTTCGTGCAGTTTGTTCTCAGCAGATTTGTCGCCATCCGACTCATTCAAGGTGGAATAAGCCTCGCATTTCAACCGAAGAAGCTGTTTGGGCGAATTGGGTCAGTCAGTTGTGGCCCACAAAGGAAAGGAAGGTACCACGTACTTCAAAGGACCACTGCAAGTTGAAGCTACCAGAATCATCATCGACGGCTCCGGCCTTGGAAGGCGTGGTTCGATCCCAATAAGCCCTTAATTCAACTTCTGCCTCTAGGAGCGCTTCTTTGCCGAGAGGAGTTGGAAGCACGGTGAGTAAGCCGGCCCTTAACTTATCGGTAGTCAAGGAATGAGCAGCTTTGAGAATACTGTAGAGGAATTCATCCAGAAAGACATTGATGCAACGAAGGCCTTCAATCTTGAGCTTTATGGGTCTAATATCGGAGAGAATGACATCGGCGGAGTGACTGGAAATGTAAGAAGGACCTGTGGAGAAGGGTTCGAGGGGATCTTCGGTATTGAGAAGAGTAACGAAGCACGTACCGGTGCCACTGCTTCCCGCAGGCATCGTGGTTGGAGGAAGAAGAGGCCAAAAAATTCTTCCAGGGTAAGAATCAAAACGTGAATTTCCATTTTCGGCGCTCCTCCCGGTTCTCACATCTCAATTAATCTCACCAAAAAGAAAAATTTCATTCATTCATTCATTGCGTCCAGAATGATAACTGAGGGTAAATTATAACATAAAATCAAGACACCTCCATCCCCCCTCTCAGAATGAGCTCGTCTGTACTCCGACCGCTGTTGTTCTCGTTCGGCGGTGCATGTAACGACGGCACCGGTTCGTTCCCCCTTTCTTCTTCCTTCAAGTTTTCTTCATCCGTCCCCTCCTTCTCCCAGAATGACATACCATCAATGACCAGCTGAGAGACCTGTTCCGAATTTAAATCTACAAAATCACGTATCTTCGCAGGTCGGGAAGGCAGACATGAGGGCGAGGATCTAGTCAGTAAGAAATCATATTCATCTAACGCGCTGGGCGTTCCCCCACGACCGAGATGCTTCGCTCTGAGGTGACGCTTGAGACTGACCGCATCAACAGGCGGCATCATGTTTTTGAGTATCTATCAGATGAGCGACAGACATCAACACTGTGAACTAAAGAGTACAAATTTTCAAACATACCCAAGGCCCCAATACTTGATGCCGTTCTTTCGAGATCGGATGCGGCCTGACCGCCCTAGCAACGACCATATAAGATGGCAGCGTAGGCGGCGTGTCAGGTGCTGATGAAGGCAGAAGAGCGAGGAGATCTGCAGAGGGCTTTGTGACATCGTTCTCATGACTGATACAATGCTGGTGAAGTTTTCGAGAGGAGCGGAATTCTAGCTCGCAACCTAGGTGAACAGAATAACGATATGTGCTCTAGGTTTCATCTGGCCAGGATCGGCAAAGTATAGCCTTACCTTTGTAAGGGCAAATGAGAGTTTGGTATGCGTGATTTTCGACATGTTCGGGAACGTGCGCTTGATGTCGGCCACATATCTTACAAAGTATTGAATGCTTTGAATTGAAGAAGAGAGAAGAATCAGCTAAAGAACTGGAGCATGATAGGAAATATAATCACCCCATGTCTTCCCATCTTTTGCTGCGAATCCACTACATGGATTCGTAAATGCTTCGCCAATTTCTCGAGGCTATTCAGTACAACCTCGCAATCCCCCCATTGGCAAGGCACGCTTCGAAGTCTCGTAATTGATTTCTTCACTTCAACAACTTCTTGCGGGTCTGATGCGATAAAGGGAAAAAAAAAAAAAAAAAAAAAAAACGCCAGAGAGGCCAACCAAAAGAAGTCAAGAAATTTTCTTATTGCACATTCATGGTTACTAACCTCGTACAGGTGCAAATACAACTGGTTCTAGTGGATTTTCGGTAATTAAGAAAAATTCCAAGAAGTGTCACTCTGATCCATACCTTCCCCTAAATCAGCTCGAACAGTCTTCTCCAGTACTGGTCTATCCGGTATTCGCACGTCTTCTTCTACTTCACGTTCCTCATCTGAGTCCGAGATCTCTAT
Organism: Collybiopsis confluens; assembly: GCA_013368555.1. Classification (NCBI taxonomy): domain Eukaryota; kingdom Fungi; phylum Basidiomycota; class Agaricomycetes; order Agaricales; family Omphalotaceae; genus Collybiopsis; species Collybiopsis confluens. The sequence continues at coordinate 376,109 of JAACJN010000003.1, forward strand.
GAATTCCCGCCCGTGTTCATTTTTCAAACGCTCCAAATCGCGCTTGATCCAATCTGCGGGTGGCGGTATCTCTACAATCACTCTGGATCGTTTTCGGTCCCTTGCCATCACCTCGTCTTTCTCCGTGGACTGAAGACCTATGTCTGCCTCAGAATCATTCGCAGTATCAGACTCTGCTGGATACAGCGAAGACTCTTCGTCTACAACCGATGAAGCTGGTGGCGACCGTGCTAGAGTCTCGGGTTCATCGGGAAGATCGGGTAGAAATAGCGGAGGCAACTCCTTGTTCGGGGGTACAGTAACCACCTGGGAACTCTCCCGATCTGATGCACCGACAATGGGACGGCTTGGTGATGCACTTTTTGTCAATGCGGTTTCTGAACGGGAATTAGCGATAGCGGAAGTAACGTTGTGCTGAACGGGTACAGAAACTGGCTTGTGCGAAAACGGAGTATACGGTTTTGAGAAAATTAGATTGCTCGGAGGTACCATGGTCGCCTGAATAACCGAAGGCCCTGCGACAGCAGTCTGATCAGATTTACTAGGTTTGACAGCACGCGGCGATGAGGAAGGAGTCGAGACAGCAGCCAATGGAGGCGACGGTGTTGCTTGGGAATTTTTCACCGTAGCGGCATTGGGAGGAAGAGGTTGAACAGGTGTGGTAGCGGGCAAAGGATGGAGGGTTGCGATAGGTTGAGAAGGCTCAACGAATGCGGTAGGGGGATGAGGCTGATCAGTCGGGGTAGCGGGAGAAGGCTGAACGACCGCGGTGGCAGGAGGCTGGAAGGTGACGTTAGCAGGAGGAGGCCGAACAGTGGCGGTAGCAGGAGGCGGAGGCGGTGGCTGAGATGTAGTGGGAACGATACCTACAGGGAGGGCCGAAGGAGGAGATGCCGGAGGAAGAGGTGCCGACTGACCAGATGCAGACGACGCAAGCAAGCCAGTCGTCGAACTTGGGTGATGATAATAGTGGAAGGCATGAGGAACAGGTTGTAGAACAACTGGTTCCGTCGAAGAAATAAGAGGCATTCGCTCAAAAACAGCAGGCTGGGTCGCCGAAAGAGGAAGATCTGACAAAGCCTGCCTCTTCGTAATTCTAGAATCAACCTCGCTGGTACCCTCCCTTGATCGCTTCTGGTTCTTCTTCGGCTGTGAAGACATGTACCCCAACGCATTTATAATATCACGTGCAAGCGTTTTTTTGACTGCCTCCTTCGGTGTACGAGATGAGGTCACCAAACTGGAAGCAGAGCGTGACTTTGAAGCATCGGGAGTGGAGGGGCTTTTCAAGGTGCCGACTTGGTTCAAAGCATTAACCAGCGACGATGAAGAGCGATTGGCCCAAGGCGTTGAGAGTGCGGGTACAGTGCTTGTAGATGCAGACGCCACGGGATGTACAGCGACGATGGTGGCACCGGAGGCCGGGGCAGCGGGTGAAGAATTTGTTGCAGGCTTGTGAAAGTTGAAAGCACTCGGTGTCGACTGGTTTACTGGCGGCGGGGGGTGCGGAGGATTGGGAAGATAATGAGTGGTGGAGCTAGCAGGTTGAATCCTCTGAGAGGAATGAGTAGTTGGAAGATAGGGATTCGTTGTGAATACTGTAGATGAGGTAGTATTGACATTCCTTAAGCTTGAAGCGGGAGAGACCGGTAATTTTGCTGCCTTTATGACCTTTAGCCAGTCGAGGGGACTCAACATGATATAGTTGCCATCGACTATGTGGCCGATGGAATATTTTTCTGGCTCGTGACAGCGAACATACAAACCGGTGTGCGGAATATTCTCAATCATACCCGGTTTCGCGCCTTTCACCCAGAGTTCCGCATGTTTGTAAAGCGCCTTCACTCGTAGATCATCAACCTCTGGAAGCCGCATAATTTTCTGTAGACCAGCATGAGTGTTTGACTGACAAAAACGAAGTCAGTTCCGGGAGGATCTCCTCTGAGGCTGAAAACCCACCACTGGAGCTTGACCCTGCGTGCTAGGAGCATTAGAGGAACGTGCTGACTGTCCATGCGCATCAACAAGAGGAGACGCATTATCATTGTAAGGAACATACAGCATCGCTTTGAGGTTTTGTGAAATTGGGAATTGCCCCACTCGTCCGTCCGTCGGCATTCTGTATTCGATAAACACGAGTCAATAGCGATAAGGTCCGTTCACCGTACCTTCTGACTTTGAATTTGGGACACAGGCATTGGAACGGTGGCGCCAGCGTTCTGCGCCAGATTTTTCATCACTGCTGGTACCGGTGCTGGGGTTAGTATTGGTATAGTCGTCGTAGTAGGCTGAATAATGACCATGCATCAGCTAAGAGAATAACAGCAGATGTGTGAAAGATCCTACCCTTTGATTGTCATTCGGAATAGAAATTGTTTGAGGAGGGGTTTGATGAGCTAGGAGGGTGTAAATTGTCGGAGAAACCGACCTCTCAAAACAAGACTCACCCAATGAAGAGGATGACGTTTTCGGAATAGATGAAGGGGCCTGTCCGCTGTGAGATAAGGAGCTGGGATGGACCTGATGCGAATGTCCTTCCTGAGCCATATTTCGAGGCCGAAGCTGAGGCTGATCGGTAGCCTGACTACCCTGATGGTATGGGATATGTCCAGGTGGAACATACGACGAGGACTGCTGAGCGGGCATCGTAGAATACTTCTGTTGTATAGGCTGCTGAGGCCATTGCTGAGTACTGTGGAGCGGTTGCTGAGCTGGAGCTGGTGGTCTTGGCTGGTAACTCATACTGCTCTGTGCGGAAGCCTGAGACCGATAGTTCGAATTGTTATGTTGCATGTAAGATGTCACATTGGGGTTTGCCACTACTGGTTGTGAGGATGGCTGAGTCGCCACACTGGGAGGCTGAGTTTGAAATAGTTTGAGATAGTTTTAGGACACGAATCAGAGTAAGAGTAAGATCGTGTACACGTACTGAGCCCCAGTGAGAACGTTTATCATCATCCACAGGCACTATATTGCTCGTTGACGGCGTTGGTTCATAAGTCAAAGCCAATTGACGAGGATCGACATGGGCTTGCATCACAGCGGGACGATTTCTGTTCAGAAAGATAAGCCCGGTGGTCATCTGAAACACTAGAATTCTCAAGATACCTCGCTTGGTTGAGAATACTCAGTCTACGTCTGCAAAAAAAGTCAGGCAATGGCTATCATCAAAAGAAAAGGGCGCCAATACTTTGCTTCTTCCCCAGCAGCAATTTCGGCTTCAAGCTTCCGTGCCTGTTCCTCCACCACTTGCCTCCTCGCTATCTCCTGTAATTGCAACCGTTGCATCGCCACACGCGCCTGCGCCTGGTCTATGAGTCTCTGCTGCTCGTCTAATGAAAGTTGCTGCAGCAACATTTGGGCGTGGAAGGTCTGGTTTGTATCAGAATGTTGATGGCTGCCCGAAGATGGTCCGCTCGTTTGATTAGAATTGTGTTGACCATTGTACATTTTCTGTTTGTCAAATTTGTACAACGAGTCCAACAGAAAGAAAGGCAAAAGAAGGAAGACAATAGAAAAGTTGCCATAAACGGATGAGGTAATCGCACGTGATCATTTCTTCTTCCGCGACGCGTACCGCGTCGTTGGAAGTTCTGGATGAGAGAAGGTTGATGGGCACGTGTACGGTTTTTTAGAACAGAGGAAGTCAGCCCCTTTCATCAGAGAAATGCGAAGACGATATGATAGAAAAGTGTGCAATGGATTCGGCACGTCAAGCTGCTATCGATTGGCCTATCATGATTCAACGCATCTCACTGCTGACCAGCGTTGGCCTTTTCCTGCCCCTCCGAACGGAAACTGCCCATAGACAGCAACCACAGCACGCACAGAACTGGACAGCTCCGACTCGCAGAAATCTTTGCTATCGCGCTAGACGCGGTCCAGCAAGTACTGGCATGCTTTATAGATGTGCTCAATTGGGAACTCGAGGTGGAGCCCTCACAAAGATACTGATCATTTCAAAACATACAGGGCTTCAATAAGTCCGTGTTCTACGTAAGTGTATGTGGAACTCGTGAGGGTAGCACTGGGTATCCATAGAAGTCCCTAATGAGAAGGTTGAACAACTGATACTTGAAGCAATACCTCGCCAGTAGCCAAAGTTTGACCGTAACTTTCAGATTGAGTGATTATAGCGCGTGTGCTCGCTAGAACAACCTGGTACAACGCGTTAGGGTACGTGGGGCCAAACTATTTGAACACAAATCAGTCATTCTCCTCACCCAATGTAAAAGAAAACCACGTACGGTACGAGTAAAGGTTTCCACACCAGATGGTCCATCGCGACGGGCAAAATAAATAGGGGGTTGGAATCTATCGAAACTTTACGCTCGCACATCAACACTGAACGTTTGAACCTTCAACGGAAAAGACAAACCCCGTATTGTTCGAAGCAGGAACTTTGAGGAAGTAATCCGCGTACACAGGTGTGTACCCAAGCTGTATAGCACAAGTAAAGTTTACTTCGAAAGTCACCTCCTATATAACGAGCGGTCAGCGTGATTGGCGCTGCGAAATTTGTTTGGCTACCCAGGGCTTACCTGTCCAAGGACAATTGAGTTAGGTGTAATCTTCAGAGTTCCGAAACGGGCGGCTTCAGCACAACCTTGGGTAAGCGCAGAGCTAACGAGAGCAGAGATAGCGAAGCAGGTCTTTGGGAACATGTTTGGAGAGGGGATCGAAGTGACCAGACACTATGACCTCGTCGCCATTTTATACTCCAACATCGACGGAGGGTCCCCACCTTCAGCTGTAACACGGCATTAGGGAGTCCCGACTCCCTATGCAGTTGGGCGAGGCTAGGAGCCCCAATTTCAATATTTACTGTACCATATGCGAAGGCTGCCGCAGCCAGTTCATGGCAGCATCTTTTAGAGCGATGGATGTCAGAGTCAATGACCGCACGTGTTTCCATGCTCACTCCTATGACCAGATTCCCTCCTCCGACATTCCAATCCTTCCGCAGACTCTCATTTCAAATCCAAACGCGTAAATACGCGACAGAAACTTCATCCACTCCTCCTTCACCAAGCCTGAGCTTGGATAACCACACACCAGGACCATATCAAGTATTCGACCGTAGAGCAAAGCAAATACAAAGAGACAGAGCTGCTTCGAAGAATGGTGGAAAATCGAGCAGAACTGTGGACTATGTCCGAGATGAAATTGCGGATAGAATGATGGAAAGACTCGAGGTGCTTTCGTTTTCGGTTTTCGTTTCTAGCTGTAACTCAGGTTTCGTTTCTTTTAGGATATCAAACGCAAATTTTCCACAATTGTGGACCTTGGATCTGGCTCGGGACATTTCGGGAAACTGCTTGGTCCGGAAACGACGAAAAAATGTATGATGATTGATTCTAGTTGTCCGTAACCTTTTTCTTTTCTGTTCAATGTCCGCCATATAATGTTTCACAGACGAAGCATTACACCGCGACTCGGACTCGGAATTTGAAAGTCGGTAACTGCTTTTTGGTCGGCACAGGTTTTCTGAATGATCTTCGAAACTTTGACAGTCGAGGTGGAACGTGTACATGCAGACGAAGAGAATCTACTGGAGGTGTTGAAGCCGAACTCTCAAGAAGCTATCGTGTCCTGTTTGAGCTTGCATTGGGTAAATGATCTTCCCGGTGCGTCAGGACCCTCTAAGTACTGCAATTCATCTTTTAAACTGAACATGCGCTTGAAAGGTGTCCTTGTCCAAATCAAAGAAGCTCTGCAACCGGATGGATTATTTCTAGGTGCAATGTTTGGTGGCGAAACATTATTCGAGCTAAGGTATGACATACATATGCGTTCGTTTACTCTCGTATAATTGTAATTATTCCCTAGAACTGCACTTCAACTGGCTGAAGTAGACCGGGAAGGTGGCATATCTCCCCACGTCTCTCCTATGACTGGTATGCAATACGTTCAGTCTTCTTTCTTTCATCTCATCTTACCCTGTTTAAAAGATACCAGAGACATCTCCAATCTTCTCGGTCGAGCCGGTTTCACTCTTTTGACTGTCGATATCGATGAAGTCAAGATCATGTACCCGAGTATGTGGGAACTAATGGCTGACCTACGCGACATGGGCGAAAGCAATGCCATTATCGGCCGGTATAGCGGGCCTTTCTTATTTATCTTCGTTTACTAACCTCACTTAGGCGACATAGCATACACCGCGACACATTGGCGGCCGCATCGGCCATATACAAAGGTAAATCAGGTTCCGTCCGCCCGAGATTTCTTACAGTAAACCCGCCCCCACGCGTATTAGAACTTCACGGAGAAGAGAAAGACGGTAAAATTGCTGTGCCTGCTACATTCCAAGTAATTTTCATGGTTCGTTCAAGTTCTACTAGGAATGTCAGCTCAGATATCTTAACCAAACTTTCTTCTTTGTGTTAGATCGGATGGAAACCTGCTCCAAGCCAGCCGAAGCCGCTTGAAAGAGGTAGTGCGCAAACGAATCTAAAAAATGTCTTGTAGAATTAAGACATGCTCCGCGGCTGAGGCGCCGAGGTCCGAGCGAGCGATACGCACAGTAAATAATTATGTAAGTAGGCACTGCCCGCGTACGAGTGATCCTGTCAAGGTACTATTAGAGTATATAAGTATCAGCAATCCCCCGCAGTTCGTACATAGAGCTACGCCCTCAATCTGGACCTTAAATTGGGGATTCTTCCTTCATCCACTGATCCTACTATCAATGCCTGGCGGTCGTAAAAACCCCCTCAGCGTCACTAATTTCGTGGAGAAGGTAGCGGATGCGGTCCACACAGCGAAAGCAAATGCACATGATCTTGCGCAAATAACGAAGGACAAGGTTGAAGAAAAGTTGAATGCGCCCTGCGTTGATTTGACGATCCAGGTGCGCGTCGTTCGAGTTTGGGCTTACAGAAACAACGTTTTAACTCTATTTTCTCTTAGTTTATTGGTGCTTCAGGACTACCCAAGATGGATGTTGTAGGCGCAGCTGATCCGTATTTTGTGGCAAAGATAGACAGTCATGTCTCTATGGTGTAAGTGACCTTTGCCTTCTCAACCGTTCCGGACGCCAAACCCAGCCTGTGCAGCTCAACAGTCAAGCAGAACACACTTACACCAGGCAAGTCTGAGCTTCTGTTCAATTCCCATACCTAATTCACTCGCGTCATTTCTAGTGTGGAATGAAATATGGAGGGTGAAGAATGTTCCCATAACGTCCGACATTTACGTTGAAGTTCTCGATAAAGACGTCGGAGCTCCTATCGACGACTTTATAGGTAAATTCAAAACGAGTGTAGCTGCGGGAGCAAAGGAGCTGGAGATTGAAGGTCCTTTGTTTAGAAGAGATAGAGGAACGTTTTGGTTAAAGGTCTGTCTTTCTGTCTGTCTGGTCCTGCATCTCTCACGTTGATTAATTATGACCTTGCTAATATCCAGGTAGATTCGACACCTTCTGCAGATCCAGCGGAACCTCGGTATCTCTTCGACGGTCCTATACGTTATTCCCGTCATTTCTCTCCAACAATCGGGAGGCTCACAAACCTCGACGACACGCGTCTCTATTCCACTTGGAAAATATATCTCGTCGGAGTCTCTTTATATTTCAAAGACGTGTACCAATACTGGAATCACGACTACAAGGCCGCGCAGAGTATCTTCGGAACCGGACCAACCTCATTGGCTATCCGTACTGGTATTCAAGCCGGCCATCGTCTCCTCTATAGCCGTAGCACCTCCAATGGCTTTGGGATAATCGCATCTTCTGTAGACGTCTTGAAGATCCTGCACAGTGATCGACCAAACCCAAAGGGTATTGTCGGAACCGACGAGGAATACCTCGAAAGGCGCTCAGAGGTTGGAGCTTCAACTTCATCAACATCTATACAAAATCCATATGCTCATCGTGTCAAACCCGCAGTATACACGTATATCATCTCAGCCGAAGACGACTCGCTCCGATTTTCAGAAACCGGCGCTGCCTTTTTTGTCGATTTCGCATCCAAACACGCTTTACACACCAACTGCTCTGAACGTGTTCGCTATTCCGGTGAATTCCATCCTAGACCGCGTGCCAAGGACGCGTCATGGGTAGGATGGGATTCATTCGATGATACGATACAAGATGGGTCGTGCGACTGGGAAATCCTAATCGACAATAATTCTGGAACTTATTCTCCTGATAAAGCGGTGTTACCTACTCTTCAAGCGTTACTGGAATATAATTTTCCTGGATTCGGTGTGAAGGCGCTGGACCGAGAAGACGAAGAGTTGAAGAAGAGTGTGGAGGCGTGTCGGAAATATGCTTTAAACTACCGAGGCGTGCAGGCAAATCATCTGCAGCCACATCTAGAAGAAGGAGAAGAATCCTTAATGCAGCACGCCGGAAGTGTTAAAGCAGGTGTGGCGGTACAGTAACAGGATTCTGGGACTGTCAGGTTGGATGAGAATATTTTTACATTTGTTTATTTGCTTATTTCTTGTTTTACTGGTTCGTTTGGTGTACAGTGAGGCTATAGTCATGTTGTATTTCCTCATAATCGTTATGATCATGTATGTAATTGGAGAAGGCTGTAGCCGAGGCCCCGTCTGAGTGTACACCCAACCCTCTTCCCCACACGATGTCTTTGCCACCTCCATGTAGTCATCGATCATCTGTTATACGCTCCACTTTTTTATGGGAGACTCGGAATTCACAGACTTGGACCTAGACTCCGCCCATTGGCTGGTGCATATCACAGCCAACATTTTGCCGGGCGGTTGAATTTTTACCGCTTCTATAGCCCTGACTCCGGCACGTTGAAGGGCTGTTAAAAGGGCTGTGAAAAAAATTAGCGCCCTCAGAAGCTGACGCATGAGACTGATGAGCTGGCGCATCTTTACTCTTTTCTCCTACTACTTCTAGGGCCTACTGTACACCTTAGCCTTTTCTCAATCATAGCTTTCTCTTGCTGGTGAGAAATCTATCATTTGATCCAAATAATTGCTTTTCTGAGGTTTGAGGTTGCGGGCCATGGCCGCTGATGGCATTCTTGGGCAATGACTGGTGGATTTCCTTTTTGGGACTTGGACCCAAATTTGATGACTCGTCTCTTTCTCCCCTTCAACTTAGCCTACTAACTTATATTTTTTCTAGATTTATCTACTCTTCTCTGTTACATTCACTTCTGTCCTTTTATAAACTCCTGAAAACAGCTCAAAATAGTGAGAAGGTTGGGGGAAGAGACTGCGGCTGAGAGGCCTAGAAAAAATCACGTCTTTATGTGTAAGAGATTTCAGGCAATGAAGGGCAGCGGTGAGTATGAGATATTTGACTTGGAGCTACCACTTTTACTCATAGGAATTTCATAGATTCTTGTGGATACTAGATGTTACTCATACTAGATGTTACTCATACACGCGCCCAGTCACCTGTTAGGCAAGAGGGTCGTGTTAGCTTTTCTTTGTATTTAAGCCTTTCTGGGGCGTGTTTCTTTCTTTCAATAAACTATCATCATTCCTAAATGTCTTCCTCTGCTGACGCCAATAATGCTCAGGCTCCTCCCTCTCCCCCACCCACCACAGCTGGAAAGAAACGCTGATGCGATTAATTTGCGTTCATGCGTGAAATCATCCAAAGTACGACTTTCTAAGTTAAGAAAGTATACTTGAGAGCTGAGACGAGCCCTAGTCGTCAGCTAACAAGCTAGGCAACTATGTATGCGATTAATCGAGGATTGGACCAGGCGTCCTAACTATGTTTACCTGGGTCGATGGTAAACCATACACATCTTTGTATAGATGGCTTATGAGAACTTGGTCCTAACTCTCGAAAGTTAGCAGACTCACCCATAAACCGCCAAGGGTCTCATATATGAGCTAGTTACTTGCTTCGTATCAAGGGATCGAAGACCTGCGAGGCTATTTAACACGTGGCACTTATTCCAGTGGCTCTTATCGAGTCCTAACTTGGTTTCACCCGAAATGTTATTCGATGATACTGAGTACTTGTACCAAATGGAACGAAAAGCCAAAAGATATGAAATGACATGATATGATACGACTTAAGTGTCGATATATGCGACATACATTAAAAGAAATGTAATGAGAAGCTAGGATACTTCGGCACTCAACGGAGGAATGGTTGAGAGTACGTCCAAGTACGTTGGGCGAGCTAGGCCATAGTTCACAGGGACCGGTACCGACATTCCGATGCCAGATCAGTTATGACCCGTGTTACCATGCGGAACTAGAAGCTGGAGTATATCCAAAGGTTAAAAGAATTATCAAGGCACTCTAAACCAACTCTGGACAAGTTAGCCGATCCGTTTAACCATCCGATCCGTCGGACCTTTTACTCGAAATGGAAGAATCCTACGAAAACTAGTTAGGAAGGACTATCCAGGTGATCGGTTTACCTGGGAGTGGAATTGGGGTCGACGTTTCAACATTTTCTTGAATATTGTTTGGAGTTTGAGGATTTTAATATTATTTATTATTTTACGGTATATATACTCCGCACGTATGTATCCTAACTTTAGATTACCCAGTGCGGATCTCACCTTATATTATATTTTGCTCAGTATCTGCCGGAGTGGGCGTCTGAGAAGTGCAAACCAGCGGGAAAACTCCTGTGTAGCCAATAAGAAAAGAAAAGTTACGAAATTTGCCCGGTCAAGGTTGTGGTGAACTAGACCGCGTATCTACCAAAAAGTTGTCCTATCTTCGTTGGGAAGTTGAGCCCTTGCCCCCCTTCGTTGATCTATCCAAAAGTCCATACGAGGAAGTTGAGCCCTAGCCCCTTCGTCACTGGCACGAGTCCGTTTCGAGTTTAGTTTAAGTTAGAAAGGCCAGTGCGCCCCTACTTCGACTAAAAGCGATACAAAGTTATATAAAAACCTAGTTAGGCTACATCGTAGTCGAGCGTCGAAGCAGTTGAGCCCTAGCTCCTGTGGACAAAGAAAACCTAAAAAGCGATAGATTCTTGCGGAACCCGCGTAACCTTTGACAAGCACACTCGCACCTTTATAAATTTGATAAGGCGGAACCTGTCCTAACTTACCTAAATACATTTTGGGTTTAGTTTTGGTTTTGGGTTGTGGTAGTAGTGATCCCACGCACTGCGCGTTAACGCGCGTAAAATCTGACTCAGTAGAGTCAAAATACCAATCTTCATCTGAGTCATGCTCAGAGTCTGGACCATAAGCATCAGAAGAGGGGGGCAGATCAGGAACATTATCATATTCAGACTCTGTACCAGCCCCATAGCCTGAAGTAGCGGCACAAGAAGATGGACGGGTCTAGAAATAGAAAAGCCAATTATAAATCATAAAAGGTGTTCCAGAATCTTAGACATTAATCAATACTCACGGAAAGGCCCTGTTCCAATAATTGAATATTCAATCTAGCCAGCTCTTGCTCATGGTAAGCTTGATCATGCAAACTTAAGCTGGGCAGTATTTTCATCAAGATTGATTTCAGCTTCCTCCAAGGCTGTCTCTGCATTGGAGGCAGAGTTTTTAGATAGTGCCTACAGCCAATAATAAAAAGATGTACTCTATAGTGGATCAGAATACTTTATACCAGATGAGAAGATGCTCCAGGGAATTCTGCTGAAGGAGAAGGATCAGAAGACCCCTGGGAGCAATTTTGGAAGATAGCAGGAAGATTTTGATGTTCAGCAGGAAGCAGATGGGAATGGGCGGCAAGAAAAGCACTCAAGAACTTGGTTTGGGCTTGGGATAGAGGGACAGACATGGGGGTGTGAGTCACGAAAATGGGTCCAAAGCCCAAAAAGGAAAGTCATTGCCTAGCCGCCTATGCTCCTTCCCACAGCGACGACATTTACATTTAAAGAATACAATTGTTTGTATTATATATCAATATCAAAGATGTCACATGTAGTAAGGCCGGGCCCCACACCCGGGCCTTACAGCCCTTCAAAGAGCCCAGTTCACTGCTTTGGAAGCGGTTAATTTTGCCCTGCCCGGCAAAATGCCCGCTGTGTATGCGAAGAGACATTGTAGCTTTTTTATCGCATATTCCAGTGGCGTCGGCCATAAATAAGGCTAAAGTATGCGAGTTCCCTGCACATACTCTCTATTCGCACAAAGCCATAGAAAGGGTTAGAAAAATGAGCATCTTTTCATATGCACGTAAGTGCGTACTAGTATTAAAAAAAGAAAATCCCGAAGCAGTTCTACAGATAGCTGTTGAGTCCCAGTTAAGTACTTTAGACGGTAGGTATACGGAAAATAGAGCGACAACAACAACAAACAAGGAAGTATACGTCGTACTTGTGTGGGGGTGTGCGTGGCAGACAGCATTATATATAAAAACAGAGTAAACAAAAGTGATACAAAGCATGAGGCCACAAAAGAAGTTGCAAGAAAAAAACAGAAAGAAGAAAACAAATGGCTGCCAGAGCATGTTAAACCATGTATCGAGAAGATCGTTTTACCCCGTATCTCCATCTTTGGCACCAGGTTCTGAAGGGGTCGCTGACAAAGGCGACGGGGAGTTGGGCTTGGAAGATGTCTGATTCGGAATCGGAGTTCCTATCTTGAGTTTGAACTTCTTGGGTGGTAGGTCGTTTCCGCTCTTGCTTTTAGAATTAAACGTTATCGATATCGGCCCACCCCCTCCTCCTCCTGGACCAAAACTGTCCTTCTGCTTCTGTTTCCCCAGATCAGGCTTCTTGGAGGATCTTGATAAACGCTCCAACAGCTCTTCATCGTCATCGTCATCGTCATCGTCATTCCCTCTCCGTCTCTTCTCTGGCCGTCCGGGACCTAGAGCGTTCATTCTAGCCATAAGACCAGGCCCAGGTGACTGAGGCCGCGACCGAGAAACCATGGCTTCCAGTAAATTATCCTCATCATCTTCACTCAATGCAGGCAGGAGATTGGGTGGTGACCGTATCTGTCGGTGCGATGGTTTAGGACTAGAGGGAGGCAGGGAAGACGACGAAGCCGCCATATCTTCAGGTATATCAATCGAAACCGCTTCTTCGTCATCGTGGTAGTCAACAAGGGAGCTAAGTAGTGGGGAGCGCGGTGGAGTTGGGGGATGATTTCGCGGTCCTCTCGTCGGTAGAGCGCCTGCGACAGCCATACGCCGTTTCCGTTTCAGCCCATTGGAAGTAGGAATAGGAGATGAAGTGCCATTTCCTCTCGACCATGAATGGGCAATGGACGGTATGAAATCATCTTCGTCCTCGTCGCCGTTGAAATAACTTTCTTCTTCTGCCTCGAGAGTACGACTGCCAGGCGGCCAACCACGGGTGTCCAGGGACCTAGATAATGTATGGGGATACATTAGATCGGTAATAGGGAAAAAAAGAAGCACAGTCCAGATTATTATTTTACGCACTTGTCGGGCTTTGACTCTTCCGGCGGCGGCGGCGGTTCGTTGTTCATATCCCATCGACTTATGAACAACTGGAATCGCTGAGAACCGAGTGGCGTTTCAGCTAAAGCTTTTATCTCAGCTTCATGTTTTGTCATACAAAAATCGATTGGGTCCTTCATGTTTTCCTTCACGACCATTGAGGCAACGTAATCATTGGAGGGAAAAAACCGGAAACATACCCGACGCATGTGCTCAAAAAATTCTTGACATGAGCAGCTGAGAAGATTATCACGTCGCGACTCTTGAATCGTCAGATCAAGGACGGGCTTGAAGATATCATGCTTCATCAGTTGTGTCAGGGTGTTTTGATTATTCTGTTTGAGAAGCAACCTGAAAACGCGGAAAGCAGCTACATTGACGTATAATTAGTCTAGATTGGATCGGGAACAACTCCAAGGGGTCCTGCCTATCTACTCACCATGCCGTAGATGCTTGTCTTTAGCTTTAAGCAGCGTAGCCAATTTGAGAACAATGTTAGAAGACAGCAGATAAAAGTGACTTCGGAATTGATGCTGCAAGCTAAAGTTGTATAGTAAATCACACAGATATACATATCGATTCGTTTGGTCGCGCGACAAGGGGTAGACGGTCTCTGCAGCACCGTAAGGTATATCAGAATTCAACAGGAATTGTTGCCACTCATACATACCGGTCACGTCTTTCCAGTCTGGTAGGTCGTACATGGGTTTCAAAAGAATCCGAATACAATCCTTGTAAAAGTAATCCATGAATCTTTCCGTCCCAGGATCATCTTTTCGAGCCATCTTTGATGCCATAGCCTGTGAGAGTAAGCTATGCGTAAATCTCTGGACGCAGCATGATGAAAGAGTGAAAATTAATGGTTGGCCACGTACCTGGGTCGCCTCGGATCCGCCCGATGGGAAAGATTCATTTGTAAGCGGGACATCTAACCAAACTTTTAATGCGTCCCCGACCTGACTTTGAACTGCCAGGTCCTTGCTCTGTGCCATATTCCTACAGCACAATTCGACAATAGTCTCCGCTTTATCCGCACCCCGTTTGCCGGCTGCCCTTTCCTTCTCAATCGCCACAACCTGCTTCAGTACATGTCCTCGCACACCGTTCAAGTCGTGGTCTAAAAGCGTAGATAGGACCTCCCCACCCGCATTGATCATCACTTTTGATATGACGTCCTTTTCCGAAAGACCTAATGCCCATTGAACGGCGAAGAGAACACCACGGTCGACTAGGGTCCGAAAAAGGGCTAGACGAGCAGGCAGTTGCACATTCTTCCCCATAACACATAGTTGCTGGATGAGAAATATCACCGACCGTCGAAGACCTAGCGCTTGTTCCGACATCTCTTCGGGAGGTGCGAAGGCGTACGGCTGCGGTTTGATAGGTAAGGGGGCTGCCGATGGTTCTGAATCAGATGAGTGCCCATTAGATTGTACGCTGTTCGGTGCTGACGGCGATGACTCTGACGAATTGGTACCATTCACTTGTGGTGGCGGCTGCGTCTTTTTTGCACCTCCCGTAAGCATTTCTTCATCGACATAGAGTTTGACAATATCCCGCAAAAAGGTGTTATCTTGCTGCACGTGTTGGATAATGTCAATCTGGTTGAAGAGAATACAGGAGTTTATGAGGTTGAATGTCGAATCATCCAAAACTCTTGCCAGGACAACGTCTTTCAGAAATTGAAGGCGATATGTGTGATGGATCTTGCGGTGAATGCCATAGTCTCGAATGAGGACTGGCTCGTGGTATTGGGGGCCTTCCATCAAGAATTGGCGAAAATTGGCCTTGAAGGTGGGAAACTCGGGGTCATCTGCGCGTAGAAATCATCGGATGAAGCTCGACTGAAAACTAATTTCGATCTTACATTCAAGCATGCCACAAACATGCAAGAAATAGTCATCTTCGAGAATTTGCTCGTATATGTTGTGGTCATTGAGCATCACTGAGAACAAATCAGGATACGAATAAAGAGTTAGGGTAAAAGGTGACGCACGAATGGTTTGCATAATGCCACATAGGGCATGCAAATTCTCCAGACTTTCGATCTCCTCAGCATCATGTAATATGCCGATCAGGTGTTTGATGTAATTCTGAGGTGAATCGGATTAAAATTCGGCTTGAAAAAGTAAGGTAGATGACATACTTCACTTTGAATGTACTGGCATATTTTTTCCTTGACGGTGTTCGTCCTGGCTAGTGCTTTGATAGCCTTATCTATCTCGTCGATATTTCCGAGTCGTGGTAGAGGTAGGTGTCCTGTTCGCATAATACTCGCAGTTGCAAGGGATGACGATGCAGCCGAGGCGGGTAGAGGGGATGACGAGTCGAGAACGATAGCGCCATGCTGGTCGTCAGCTGCGTAGAATAAGTAGAAGTTGAGCTAATTGAAATCAAAGAACTCACTGGCACCGCTCAAGTGCCTCTGGACATCTACGATAAAGCTCCAAACTTCTGCGCAACCTTCCGAATCTTGAAAACTCAAAGCGTAGTCGACTCCGTCTGGCTCTGTCCACACAATCAGCGTTTCTATATATAAAAACAGGCAGTAAGCACACGGAAACAGCAGGTATGAAATTTCGAACCTTGCTGTCTCTGGTAAACGTCGGAGGTTCGAATCGTGGTGGACAAGATGATGTCGTCAACGTTCTTCTCAGACCTTGCAGTGAGAAGAGCCTCTGTACCATCTTCGGAAAGATGGCCAAAGCAAAAAGCCGTTCCTTTATCAACCCAGCAAGCCCCAACCAGTTGGTACACCTTGCAAAAGAACATTTTGTGGGTGTACACGCGAGATTAGAGTGATTCCTGCACACCTTTACGCGCTTCATCTCATTCGGATCACCGTTTTGATAATACTCTTGCTCATCGTCACCGACAGTGCCCGAGATCTCGTCAGAAGTACCGTCATGCTCGCCAGCCGCATCTAACATCTCAACATGGTTAACCAACAAATCCAGTGGTTCGTCCTCGTGTTTGACCACGCCAGCCTGTATTGGATCCGCCAGTGCCAAGCCACTATTCTCTTCATTCAATGCTGGATATTCGGTGTTGTTTTGTGGGTGGATTTGAGTGGAAGAATTGAGGGAAAGAGTGTCGTCTGCCGTGTCTAGTCTACTGGCTAAACCAGCGGCCACGTCAGCTTCGTTTGCGGGTGGAATAACAATGAGTGAATTTTGGCCGTCACCATCGCCGTTCATGACGGGTAGGACCAAAGAAATAATGATAAAAAGGGCAAAGCTCAGAAAGGTCGGCAAGGGAGGAAGGGTTGATGTTTTGTCATCAAAAAAAATAATAAATTCCGTCATCGTTCCTTCTTCCCACTCAACGGCGATGAGTTCAAGGACGACCAGTCTGCTCGCCATCGCCGGCATTACTACTCTCGGCGTCGTCGCCTATGCCGTATATTTTGACCACAAGCGCAGGAACGACGTTGACTTTAGGAAAAAATTAAGTCTGTATTCGTTTCTTCTCTGTCCGGCCTCGAAAAAAAAATATTGACACTTGCTACAGAAAAGGACAAAAAACGCGTTGACAAGTCTATTGCATCCTCAAAAGCTTCTTTGCCACCTGAACCTGGCGCTGCTAGCGACGATGAACTCCGGGAAGCCCTCGAGCAGGTCAAGGCTGAAGCGGTCCCCGCATCTCCCGACCAGAAAGAAGCTTATTTCATGACTCAAGTCGCTTCAGGCGAACAATTGGCTGCTCAAGGTGCGAAAAAACAAATGATACTCAATGTCAACCTCGTCACCTTACAGTCTTTTTGCTAGGCCCAATGTTCCAACTCCCAGCTGCTTTAGCTTTCTACCGTGCACTCCGAGTCTACCCATCTCCCGTAGAACTCATGATGATCTATCAAAAAACCGTTCCGGAGCCCATCTTCAAGGTGCGCACTGTCCAAGTCATACTGTGACATATCCGCTCAACCTGCCCTCTAGCTTGTCATCCAACTGACCAACCTTGATGTAAGTCTCTCCAACCCATCGAATTCCAGCATAGACGATGTCGATGAGGATTCGAGTCCGGTTAGAGGCCCGCCTTCAGAAACCTCGTCTCAGGAATGGGACAAGCTGTCCACATGAATCAATCGCATTTAAAACCTGTACACTCTGCATGAGCTACATATAAAACTCTTACGCATTTCTTTTGCTTGCTTTGAACGTTGTCATGATATGTTCTAATACAATCTCTCTCTTTGTTCTTCTCCCTCATCTGCTGCCTTCAGGTAAAGAATAGAGTCGAAGGTGAGCGACCTTTAGTGAGCTTCTCGGTCAAGAATGCGCGCTGAGCAAAGGAATGTGCCGTTCTCAGGATATTATTCCCACTTCCCTCCCAAATCGTTTGGTGTCAAGGTTGAAACACACAGGATCAGTGATATATCCAAAAAGATTCTTGTCCTGACAAAGGATGTGAAAGCGGGAGAAGTTATCTACGAGGTATAGTTTATCGATCACTCTAACTAAAGATATAAACTCCTTGCTGATCCTCCTCAAAGGAATACCCCATCGTTGCTGTTCTTGACACCGACCTTCAAACACAAGGAACTTACTGCACACAGTGCCTGCGAACCATTGAACCTTCCATGTCCATCAAATCCCCTGAAAGTCCTGCATTCGAAGCGATCTATTGTTCCGTTGAATGCCAAAAGACCGCCAAGTCTCAATATCACAACCTGCTCTTTACTCTGGAACCACCTCTTCCTCCACATATCCCGGCAGAGCCTGTTACGCCTGAAAATCTTGAGGCGCGTCGCAAGGCTCACACTCAATATGCTGATTACTTGAAAACCACGGCTCATGGTCACAGCGCACCCCTTCTCGTCGCACGGTTTATAGCCCGCCAGGTCGCCTCCGAAATGAGCAAACTCATTCCCGATACTACCCAACCGGCTTCGAGTACCCAGAAAGACTACACCGGTGC
This sequence comes from Collybiopsis confluens, assembly GCA_013368555.1. Classification (NCBI taxonomy): domain Eukaryota; kingdom Fungi; phylum Basidiomycota; class Agaricomycetes; order Agaricales; family Omphalotaceae; genus Collybiopsis; species Collybiopsis confluens. The sequence continues at coordinate 394,361 of JAACJN010000003.1, forward strand.
TGATGGCGGAGACTATCTCCTCGCGGACCACTTTGAACGTCTGAGATACCTAGAGGTTACTCCACCCAAAGAAGAGTTGGAGTTGATCACCGCTGTTTTGGAGACTGTGTTGCCTGGTTTGAACTCGTTCGTTACGGACGAGAGATATGCTACGCTTGTGGCAAAGATGGCTTACAATACTTTCGGGGTATACTATGACGGTGGACGGGACGATAAGGTGCGTTGTTCAGTCTGGGCTCTTCGACTCATTCTCCATTTATTGGTGCTCTTTTTTATATTACCTCTAGCCTATTCCCTCGGCTCGCCCCGAGGACATCGAAAGGACACGTATTCCCGTTGGGACATCTCGTCAAGTTGGCAGTGCAGTGTATACCGTCTCTTCGTACCTCGCACACTCTTGCGATCCTAACGCACGCCCCGAGTTTACCGGTGGTACCGCTCAACTCCACCTTATCGCCGCGCGGGACATGAAAGCCGGCGAAGAGCTGACTGTCGCATACGTTGATGTTACTCGTCATGAAGACGAGAGCGTGATCGATTGCCGACGGAGACGTAGGACGGAGCTTGCACGTGGGTGGAAGTTTGCGTGCCCGTGTGAGAGATGCGAGAGGGAGGCTCAGGAGACTGGGTTACAACAGATTGAAAAATTCCAGGATGAGTCGAAGGTTGAGAAAAGTATGGAGCGGTTTGAGGCTAACGAGGGAACCTTGTAAAAAGAGGGAGGGTATCCGTGGCCTCGAATAAGTACTATATGTAATTTCGAATAATTTAGTTTCGTGAAGTAGTTTTGCATACATAGCTGACCTAGTCATGTCCGAGTCGAGTATAGATAGATCTCAGTTCAAAAGATCTTTCTGGGATAGAGTAAATGGAACTCCATGTAAAATGATATTGACACCGGTGGCGTTGATTCGTCTGAGACTCATTTCTCGAACGAGGGCGTTGATTAGAAAAGACCTATTAGTGATCAAGATGTGCATTGAAACCTGCGGCCAGTTTTGACGTGGCAGTGGTACATGTAAATCCCTCTGAAAGTTGGCGGTTTGACGAGCAGTCAAAGGCAAAAATAAGCGGGAGGCTATAAGATACAATCTACATCTTTTGTTGGGCAAAAAGTAGAGAACTGCAGGAGCGACGAGCAAGACACTACAAAATAGAAATAAGAAAATCATGTTTTTTCCGGAGGGGTTCGGGACGGCGGCCGGCACGCCTAGACTCACTACTCCGGCCAGCAAGCGTTTAGAGGATTGCAAGAAGCTGCTCAACCATAGAGAACCCTTTCAGACCATACCAAAGCCTCTAGGACCTTGCAGCTACCAAATGGCCGAGTACCCGTCCCATGATAGTACCTTCACGGCCTAAATGCCGTTTCGGGCGCTAATTTATTTCGGAGTTCTACTCGCTCCAAGTCCCAGCCTGTCTGTTTGAGCTCTGTCTGGAATTCCACCAAGTCCGGCTTGCACGTTCAACCAGGCGGCTGGAGTGACTAGCAGGCCTCTCATTTTTTATTTTCTCAAGCTTTCACAAACGATTCGTTGGACCCATTGACCCCAAAAGACTAGGCAAAAGCTGATTCGCGTTCTGGCCCTGCAAGCAAGATGTCAAGCCCTAAACTCTCATACTTGACAATTCCTGCATTGAGAAAACACGCCGCCACTGTGATCTTTGCGCACGTAAGTCAAAATACGATGGTTAGACCTTCAGGCGCGCTCTTGAGCACGGGCGTATCCTTTCTGACCCTTATGCTCCGTTTCATGCTCGATCCTGACCTATTGACAATGACAGGGCTTGGGAGAAAGCGGACATGTATGGAAAACGTTTGCACAGCAAATACAGCTAGCCACACCAGCCCTCCAACAAACAAAGTGGATCCTTCTTCATGCGTAAGATAACATGTTAGACCCACACCGATCTACGATTTAAATCGCTAAAGAATTCTATTAGCCTCAGAAGACTTGTCGCGACCGATGATAAGGTTGCAATGATGCCATCCTGGTAAGAGCACTTGGCTTTAGTGACTAAAGTTTATTCCAACGACTTGCTGTACCGCCGGTCTCTATAGGTTTGATGACCGTGGTGTAACCTCCGATGATAATCTGCGAATGCTGGAGTTTACCGACAGTTTGAGCGATCTCATCGAAATGGAAATGAAATCTTCACAAATAAGCTCCGAGCAGATTTTCCTTGGAGGATACGGTCAAGGCGGCGAAATCGTTCTCGCCGCTGGTCTGACACTCAACAAGAAAGTGGGAGCACTCATAGCGTTCAATGGGCCGCCCTGCATATGAAGTATCAAGTGCAACAGGTATTATCCAGTGTCGTCTTAGAGTTGCCTGTATGAGTCTCATTTATACGCCATTCTGTATAGATGCTGTCCTCGCATGCTAAGCAAATCCCTATTTTCTGGAGTGTCGGAACAGCAGATGCTGCTATTATCGGGATTGCGCGACAGAGCGTTGAATTTCTGGAACACAACGGTTTCCCCGTCTCGCACGGAGCTATCGAGCCAATGGGTATATCGTTTAATATTTACCGTGGGCTCGGGGGTGCGACGGAGACGATTGTGGTCGGCGACCTTACCAAATGGCTGGACAATATCTGTACAGCTCTACCCCATCAACGGTTGTGATTTTGGCAAGGACATGTACAAAACTTGGGACTCGGACTCGAGGGCAGCGTGAATAACCCCGGATCGACTGCATGTAGTGTATCCTGGTTTATACCTTAAGTATATTGCGGCGCGGTTGGTATTATCGGCTAAACCCTATTTGATCACGTTGTAAGCAGTGGCCCAAGTAGGAATGGGGTAACTCGGAGGCTGCTCGGAATAAAGGAGCCGGCCCTGCTTCTGAGGCGGGAGGCGATCAAACATGGCACTAACGGTGCACGCACGTCTCATATCTATTTTGACTTGGGTCTTGAGGCTTTCCGCCAGGATTAGCAAGTTTGAAGATTGTCATTCGATGAATGGCTGACCCTTCCCACGCGAAAATGAATGCTTCAATAGTGCCCGGGTTCAGTCACCTTGCAGTGCATAGACGTCGGTGACATGATAAGTATTCCCTCCTTCCTCCTTTCTCCTTCTCCATCTTCAGACGTTCATCGTTGTAACCTCCTCCATCTCTCTGGAACCTTACCCCGATGTACCCGTACGCGTTCGATAGAAAACGCCGCTCACAGGGAGCCTGCGATTATTGCCGGAAAAAGAAGGGTAGGTGTGCGTTAACTGTTCGCATTGCCCGATGAAATTCAATCTGTTCTTTTCCCCAAAGTTCGATGTAGGTTCCCTCTCCCGCTCTCCTCTGATGCTATCAGCGCAGAGGGCTCAATTCTCAATCATTCTTCCAGGTGATGGTGCATCCAGACCAGGAGGGATCTGTTACAACTGCCAGAACGCTGATGTAGAATGTACACACAATGCCGAGCAAAAAGTAATTATGGTGATTTATTGGTTTAGACGAGATGCTCATAAAGATTTTTCAGAAACGAGGTCCACGAGTAGGGTAAGTCCTTCCCAGTGCTGCCTGATCGTGCGCATATTTGTTCAAGACCACGAGAATGTAGCACCATACGAAAACACCCTTCAGAGTCGGTACAAGCCTTGATTAGTGCCGTCCTCGCAGAACCAGACACATACGCAGTCCCTGGTGACCCAGATGTTGTCCGCAAACTGCTTCTTGATCTCTGCCACTGTATAAGAGGATTGGAGAGACAGCTGTCTCGTTGGCGGCGGACTGTTCAAGAAATATCGGCGGAAAACCCAGCAGCGGCTCAGGACGGTGACTCAACAGATTCAGATTCGTCTGGTAATGGAACAGGAGACCCACTGTTGGACATCACTTCGCCTATTCAAAGCTTCTCGTCCCATAATTCAGAGCTACCTAAACGGCATTTCGGTAAAAGTAGTGCGTTTGGCAGAGTTATAGTCTACTAGTGGTCACTAATCCTTCAATTGTCCCAGGTAATTTAGTCATAATGAGGACAGCAGTGGATATAAAGAAGGAGCTTATGGGGGAGCATGTGGGGCAGTTTGTAGAGAAGAGGCCGGAATTTTGGAACATATATCCTGTAAGAATCCCACTGCTTTCTAGTCTTTTGGTACTTGAACTTCCCTAGTGGCAACAAGAACTTATATTCCAACGGCCACCACTGATTTTTCCTGAAGATGACTTATTGTGCAACCTAATCGATCTCTATTTTACACATGTCCATCACTTTGTTCCTTTGCTACATCGTCCGACATTTGAAAAGGCGGTATCTGATGCTTTACATCTGCACGATTACGAATTTGGATCGGTAGTTCTGTGCGTCTGCGCAATTGCTTCTCGGTACTCCAACGATCCCCGAAATGTTGTAAAGGGCATCGACAATCCCCATAGTCTAGGATGGCCATGGTTCCAGCAAGTCGCAAACACACAAACAACCCTGATAGAACAACCGACTCTGTACAAATTGCAATATTGTTTTCTCTCCTCGCTATTTGTCCTCGGAACTTCCGTGTTTCACTCATCGTGGGCAAAAGTCGGCCTCGGAATACGGTTGGGGCAGGAGATGGGTGTGAGCACCGTCATCCGGAGATAAAGGATCCCTCTGATGGTCATTTTCTATTAACGCAGGTCCACCGTAAACAAAAAGGTCCCCGAACTGTACAGAATGAGCTTTGGAGGCGAGCGTACTGGCAATTATTGGCTCTTGATGTAATGGTCAGCGAAAGTTCCTCCGTGGCTCCTCTCCTCTTTTCATCGCAGACTGTCTTTACAGAGCGGGGTCAACTTCGGTCGACCCAGAGCGACGTAAATATCTTCCCACTTCACTTCGACAGCATTTACTTTACTGACATCGGAAATTGAATGTAGGACAGGCGATGAGTAAATCCTTTTGAATTGATTATCACGCCAAAATCTCTGATACTCACGTTTCTATCTAGTTTTGATCTAGAGCCTCCAGTGGAGTGTGACGACGAATACTGGGAAAATGATGATCCAAGTCAAGCGTTCGTCCAACCTCCGGGCATCCCTTCAAAATTGTCGTTCTTCATTCATTATGCAAAGCTCTTACAAATTGCAGGGTTTGCCCACCGCATACTCGTGAGTCATACCTATCATGCTCAAGCTTGGGACCCATAACTTAAGTGATTCGGAATTCCCAGTATTCGCCGACGAAGATGTACATCTTCAGGAAGATTGTTGCTTTTGGCCCTGGCTTTGATCAGAAAGTGGTCACAGAGGTTAATGCTGCATTAAATCAATGGATGTCCGCTCTTCCTGACCACTGTAAGCTCAATTATTGGCCGTGACCGAAAGGACCGACTAACATCAGATTCGAATACCTAGTGCGATGGGACGCCAGCCGACCGGACGGATTGTTCCATCGTCAATCTGCGGTTCTGCACTGTCTCTACTATTGGACACAAATGCAGGTGAGTTGTCGCCGCAGCTGAACAATCAGGCGCTTGCAAGGAGCTGATAAGACTACAGCTACACAAACAATTTATCCCTCGGCCAAATGAGAGTGCGCTCCTGATGTTTCCCTCACTCGCAATCTGCGCAAACGCCGCAAGATGTTGTGTTAAAATATTCGAAGCTATGGAAGGAACAGAGGTGTTGATTGTTCCGCACATGACGGTTGGTCTAAAATCGTATGTTCGATTCCAGATCATATCTCACTTTTTTTCTTTATTACCTAGGCTCCCGTCTATGTCACTGCCACGATTTTGCTGCTAAACATCTGGAGGAACAAACGGCTGACGGTTCAGGCGGATGTAACAAAAGATCTCCAAGATGCTCGCCGATGTATGCGGGTCATTTCTGAGTACGAAAAAGTGTCCGTTTTCACCTTCAACTCCCGATGCTTGATGCTAAATTGGCTTTGTAGGTATCAGCTGTCGGGAAGACTAAAGTCAGCCGTTTGTTATAATTCACAGAGGGCTCCACTAATAATCGTGTTTCCCAAAGGGACGCTTTGAGCTCTATTGTGGCCATGGTCGACCTGTACCTTGATGGGCGCGGTGCTTCGGAATCGGTGGGCCAAAGCCTGGGACTGAACACACCCACCGAACGATCGAGTGCAGGCTCAAGTTCTGGGTCCCGCTCCATGTCCCCTGACGAAACCAAGCTCCGACTTCAACCTGTCAACACGAGAGGGGCCTCTTCTCTTCCGTTTGCGTTAAATATACCAAGCGTTAGGCCTGAGTCGGGTCCATCATTCTACCATTCGAACGTCCCGCAATCCGTTCATACCAGGAACTTTGAATATTCTATTTCTTTAAATAGTTCGTGCTTTCTTCCTCGTCCGGCTGAATAAGGCTGATAATTTCTCAGCAGGTGGCCCGCGAATGGAAGTACAGTCTACTTCTCCAATGTTTTCGCAAAACCTGAACGTGACACCACCGTCCATCAGTGCAGCCATTCCGGAAGAGGAATGGTCATCCTTCATGGCCAACGTAGATGTTCTGTTACAGTCGGTTGATCAAAGAAGTTATGCAGCTCGATACTGACAGCTTTGCCATATTTTTTTACGACTACTACCGAAGAGTTAGTTGCACCATTCTAATTTGCATGTACTATTGAGCTCTCCTGGATTCTTCCGAAGATTTTTTCCTTTGTTTTCATACTAGCTGAACACTAATCCGCCATCCACTAGGATCGTTTGACCTGTGATATAATCCGAATCGGGCCCAGCAAGGTATGATACCAGTTTGGCTGCGTCCTCTGGTACACTCGTTCTTCCCAGGGCGATCTGTTTCGTGGTTGATTTAAAGTTTTCGCCTTTGGGTAAGCCGTTGACTTTGCTCAACTCTTCATCGATCTGCTCCCACATAGCGGAGTCTACGATGCCCGGTGCATAGCCATTCACGGTGATACCATGTCTCCCAAGCTCAACGGCGAAAGCCTGAGTTAGACTTCTGACCGCTGCTTTGCTGGCACTGTATATAGGAAGCATGGCGTCTACCCTGAAAGACACCCCACTGCAGAAACACGATTCATTGCTATCTCGCGCAGCAAATAATTTCAAGATTGTAACAAACCTCGCGGCATTAAGAATCTTTCCCTTCGTACCCTGTTTGATGAACTGCTGTGCGGCAGCAATATCAGAATTCACGACGCCATAAACATTGACTTCGAATATCCTGCGCATGTCTTCCTCAATGACTTCTGTCGGCCAGCTGACCTGCGCAACACCTGCATTGGCCACCATGACATTGAGAGGACCCAAGCCCGATACAGACGCGGCAATCATTTCCTTCACAGAGTGCATTGAACGTACATCGCCGCAGAAGGAGATGGCGGAGCGCCCGAGTGAACGGATTTCTTCGACTACCTGTACGTCCACGGGAAAAAAGAGAAGAGTCGTTAATGTAGATACTCAGACGTTTATTGATAGATGCTTTCGCATGAAGAGACACGAATGACAAACGTACACTATTGACATCCTCCGAGTTCTTTTCCAAATCGTTCACACAGATATCAAATCCATCGTGAGCTAGACGTAACGCAATCGCCCTGCCGCTTTATGGAGATATGAGAGATCAAAAAGAATCGTTGCGCCCGGAGATGATTTGGGCTCACATTCCTCGTCCAGAACCAGTGACGATGGCAGTCGAAAGATATCTTGATGAAGTAAACTGCTTCGAGACACCGGTTGTAGTAGTCGTAAGCCTTCGGAGGGAAAACATGGAAAAGTTCAACAGGCGCATGAGTTTTGCGGGTGTTTTTATGAAGTAAGCGGTCCGGTATCCGCAGGGTAAGAACCGTTCGGCCGTCGAGACTGGAAAGAATCGGATTTCAGATACCAATTGGATACCAAATCGAATTCATTATTTCTGCACCGCCGGCGCCTGCTCAACAGTTTCCGCGGCCTCATTTGTACCTTCCACCTGAACGTCTTCCTGCTCAAGCAGGACGACATCTCCCACAGTTGCTGAATCGTCTTCCTGAACCTCCGCCGAAATGTCTTTACTACCCTTGTTCTTCTTTCCGCCTTCCAGAAACTTGCGTTTTGGGATTATACAATTAAACGCTTCCTCCCAATTCTTTGTCTCCACCCACTTGAGCATGATCTCAAAAACCTGGTTGACTGTGAGCACCTTTCGCGTCGGAAGAGAGCTGATGTATTTGCCAATCGGAAGGCGAGCGTGCCGGATGGATTGTGAGTTGGCTTTCTCTAGCGTCAGGTTCTATAAAGGCCAAACAATAAAAAAGCGAGAAGGTATCTACATTGATAGCATAACGAACCTTGTAACGATTGTGATCTACCAATGCACCTATGATGTAAATTTCATCAGGTTTGAGCTCCTCGATTTCTTCCCCAGAATCAGCGGTGAGATATACGACACTTTGTTTCGCGGCATGGTCCGCTGTTCCTTGGGCCGTTGGCGGAGACGCGCCTCCTTCAGACCAAAGTCCCTCGTAACCATCCTGCCACCACTCTGTATGCGACCATCGCATATAAGCCGCGTCGCCTATCGCCTCTAACCGCTCTCGGGTCCGGCCGTCAACTGAAGTACAGAGTAGATCAAATGGATAAGCTGAATTGCGGTTTGCACTATACGTATACGCCAGTTGAGAAGTGAGAGAGTTGATTTCCTGTAGCTAGTATTAGCAAAAGGGTTTCACCCAACCTGGACTGCTGCCATGCTGACCTTTTCCGACATTAGTTTATCAAAGCCCAAGTCGAGCACGACCTTGCCACCAAATTCGATGACTTTCTGCTTCTTCTTTGGTTGTTCATCAGCCGAGTCTATCTCTCCAGCTGCTCGTTTCTGCGCTCTGAGCTTCTTCTTTTCCTTGTTCATCTGTTTTTCCCGAGCGCGTCTTTCAAGTTTCAATGCCTGGTATCGTTCGGCTTTGGCTGCCTTTTTCATGGCCTTTTTGCTCATTTTTGGTTGGCTGGTCTCGACTACCGTAGCTGAGTGGTCAGCTGGTGGATCTGCCTCATCTGCGAAATCGAGATCTTCGAGGTCTGCCATCGTGAAGGGAAAGACAAAAAGGCAAGGCCTATTATCTTATCTTATCTCTAATGGTTCGATGCTGTGGTAAGCGCGGTAAGCGCTTTGAAAGCCTCGGCCTCAAGTTGTTCCCCTGCACCCATAATCGATTTGACAGAATGGCTCCAGGCGCAAGCACTCTCAAATTCTTGGTTACACCTGCTGCTAAGAAACATACAGCTACAGTCATTTTTGTTCATGTGAGCAGGCTGTCGTATGTTCCAGCCCGGCGACTCGGATTGAGCACTGTGTACAGGGCCTTGGCGATACTGGACATGGCTGGAAACCTGTAGCAGACATGTTTCAAAGAGAATCTAGTCTAGGTCACATTAAATGGGTACTGCCGCACTCGTAAGTTCTACAAAGGTACACCCAAAAAAACCATACATAAATTGCCTTCCGATAGGCCCAGTATTGCGGTCACTGCGAATATGGGAGCGGTCATGCCTTCATGGTGAGCTTGTTCCAGGTGACGTATCTAGCCTGGATCTGAACGTACGCCGTAGGTTTGATATTAAATCATTTGGGTTTAAGGATGCAGAAGATGAAGCAGGCATGCTCAAGAATAAAAACGCCATTGTGCAGTTGATCGAAGCCGAGGTCGCTGCAGGAATACAACCAAATCGTATCGTGCTCGGCGGATTCAGCCAGGGAGGAGCAATGTCTCTTCTTACCGGGCTTACATTAGAACCGCAGATTGCAGGTATCGTGTGCTTAAGTGGCTGGGTTCCAATCAGATCGACTGTCCAGAATGTACGCATTTTTTCTCGACCTGTTATAGAACAATCTAACGGCTATCTAAGAACCTTACCTCTAACGCGACGAAGCTGCCCATTTTCTGGGGCCATGGCTCCTCGGACCCTCTCGTAAAGCCTAAGCTCGCGGAAGAATCTGTGGATTTCCTTCGAAATGTGGGCATTTCAGTCGTAAAACCTGGAGAACTAGCAGGACTTTCGTACAATGTGTATCCAGGCGTGGGTCACAGTACAAACACGCAGGAACTGGAGGATTTGAAAACGTGGATTGCCAAAGTAATAGCAGAGTAGGAAGCTTAAGGTGTAACAAAACATATATATGACTCGGGACCACGGCCCAATATATCCGTGAATTCAAATAAAGCCTTTTTGTCCTCTTTCCACCGTCCTTCCTCGACTCTTTGCTTGCCACTGTGGTAAATAATGGCTAGCAATGAGCAGGGGACGGTAATGCATGCATGCAAATGTCTCAACGTCCAGCTCAGATCCTCGCCGCCGCCCTCGAGTAGTGCAGAATCTGGTCTTCCTTCGGCTTCCGGGTGGTCTACTATTTTTGTGGCCCAAGATGAGGATATCAAGATCGTATGTGGCACTCTAGATTAGCCCAGTTCGTTTATCTGACTTTTGAATACAGACTTATCCACATCTAACCCTTCGTTCTCGACATCGTGCGCCGTACATCCCAGACCCCACGCGATGTGCACGTTATACGACGCTCACATGTCTAGCATGCAAGACACTGGTCTACCGCATTCATCAGGCCGTCTCGATCGACGACGAGGTCAGTATCAGAGAGGGTCCAATCGTACTCAAAGGCTGGGCGGAAACCGAAGTTTTGCGAAGCTCATCTGGCTGGCTCGAGCTTGCTGCCAACGGCGTTCTAGTCTGTTCTTTTTTTTCGCCCTTGTCTGCTCTGACTTTTCATCAGGTCGGTGAAAGCGCCGTCAGGCAGCAAAAGACGCTACCCCAATTTTCAGATTTATTCGGCATAATTCTTCCTGCTCCGTCTGCATCCCCTTCCCTTGCTCTCTTGCCAGATTCTGAATCTTCATCTCAATCTCCACCTCTGCCAAAATATCAACTTCCGCCCATTCCTCCTATCTTTCCTGAACCAAAATCTACTAGTTCACTCTACGCAGTCCTTGCCGCGATTTCAACACATCATTCTAGCGAAATGCGAACACAGGCGGAAGAGTATATTGATGGCCTTGTGAACGAAAAGGTTAACGAGATTCAACGTGCGGAAGCTTCATTAAAACGAAGTGTGCAAATTCTTCTGCAGACCCACGGAGATGGTGTCAAGAAAGCGGAACAGGAATACCACGCGCTACAGGGAGGGTCCGTTCTTCAGTCCGTATCAAAAGAAACCGCCCCATCCTCCTCACCTACTAGTTCAAGTACGCCTGTATTTTCTGGCGTACCTTCATCTGTCATTCGCGACTTTGTGCCAATGAGAATAACTCCATCGCCTTCCACGGCTGCTTCAGTACCCGCTCAGGCTTCAAACCAACGCTCTTCACGTCCTCAGGTATCCCCGATAAGTGGCTCTCTACCACGAGTTTCTGCGCTCTCTGCTTCTCTGGCCACTTCCTCTTTTCATCATCCAAATGCTCAAGCCCGCGATATCACGGCCGGTAGTGCATCTACTTCATCTACCCCCGCCCATCTTACACATTCATCCGACACCGACTCTCTCCACTCTCTTCAATCCGCTTCTTCTGCGACACTAACCTCACCTCAAGACGTCAATCACGTCTTTCAGTTCCGCAGGAACGTCAACGACGATATAAACACCGCTGCTAGTCTCAGATACTTCCAAATAGAGGAGGAAATGGAGAGACGGGAGATTGAAAAGGAAAAGAGGGAGAATCGCTCATCTGCGGCAGGATCCGGAGCAGCCACAGTTTCGGACAAGTCATCTACCAGTGCGAAGGGCAAGAGCAGGGAGCTGCATGGTCGTCAGAAGGTGGAACAAACCATTCAGAACGGGCCTTCCCGCAGCCAATCACACACATCCAAGGCTAAAGGGAAACGAAAAGTGGTGACTTTCGACGTGCAGGTGGATGAACCTGAGCACGTACAGGATCCGAAAAGAAATTTGGATACAGAAGGCATGTTTTCACGTATACACTTTCTTCCGCGCTTTATTCAAGGATAGTCTTTGTTTTATTTCCTTATAGAGATGCTATTTGATCTCGAAGACGAACCAAATGATGGACAGGCAAGGAATTCGGTAGTCCTTCCCCTGATCGAACCTGCCAACCAGCTGCCTTCGTCGAGTCGGCCACGATCAGTAAAACGTATTTTGAGTGGCAACGCCGCTCCACCACTATCATTTTCTTACCTTCGACCTGCATCACTGCCTGCGCCACCTGCGCATATCCCTTTGGCTACATCCGTCACGGTGCAAAATCCCACTAACCCTACACCTACACCCACAATCGGTCCTCCAAAATCCAATGATACTAATGATACGAAATCTCAGGCAAATGACAGCTCTGAAAATACGTCGCCTACATCTATTCCCATTTCCGAAATATCTTCTCCCACTCGATCTTTAGACCGCGAACGAAATGCTAATATCCTCAATCTTGTCGGGGCCAGTCTGCCAAGTCACCGTGCGGCGTGGGCGGGGAAGGATGACAGGGCGGTGTATGAGACTTTTTTGCGTGGGGCGCGTGAAGATAATGATCTATATGAGGAGGAGGAATATGAGAATGATGAATATGATGATACTCAAGCTATACATGGTGAGACTACCTCTCTCTCTCAGGGATTCGCGGTATCTGATGCGTTTGTATGATTTAGACCGGGCATCATCTGCAGCATGGGCACCTTCCTCTGTCTCCGTCGGTATCCCACGTTCCAGAGGTAGCAAAAAGAAAGCCCCTGTGTTAAGTCTGGCGTCATATCATCCGGCATTGGTGCTCCCGAACAACGTAAATGTAGACGCAGATACAGACGCGTTTTCTGCTTCCGAGTCGAGCAAAGACCGTAGATTGATGTCTTCGGAAGCGATACGTCGTGCTGCTTACGCAGAGCGAGACGTCGAGCGAGGAATTGATCCCGGTGCTCTAGATTATGTAGCGGGCACAAGCGGGGGAGTCGATCATGAAGACAACGGAGATGGTTCTTCAAGTGCAGATGAGAGTGTACCTGAGAGTATTGATGGGGAGAAGAAGAAGAAGGAGGGAGTAGAAGGACATGATCGAGGTACTCCTCGAGTATCCAATGGCGGTCGCAATGGGACGAGTGGTAGAGGGAGAGATAGAGCGCATAAAATTCTTGAATCTCAGGCGAAGAGCGGTGTTCCGGATGATGGAATGTGGAGAAGTTTGATCTAAAGTGTTGAGGGTGTTTCTTCTTTTTTTTGATTTCTGATTTTTGATTTTGTTGTTGTCGTATGTTCAATCTGTGTGTATGTTCAGGTTTACTACATAAAGTATCTGTTTGTTGCCTTCGTAGCGGGTCAAGGTAACGTAAATTAGTTGTAATGCACTCTATACTATGATATGAGGTGTTAATGAGAGCCCAAATTCATCGCTAGCGTCTCCGCCCGGCCTTCGAGTTACCTTATTCCCATCAAGGCCATATAGGTCTTGGGTGGCCTTCGCCAAGTAAATCTGCTGATGACAAGATTTCGACAGAAGTGGAAGGAGGAGGTCATAAGTATATTCTCTTTTGTACAAACTTATTTCAGTCAACTTTGGTTTAAATTCGCCTAGAATTGAATCTGTTTGAATATATTATCCTTGAGTCTGGGCTGGTTATTATGTATGCTTGCTCAGGATGCCCGTGCACAACCCGTGCATATGACCTGATTCGATACTCTGATGATTTACGTTGGGACGATTGAGATTTTAGTTCATGTTTGGGTATATTTATATCTCGGTAAATAATTTTTATTGGAGCGAACCGCGAGTTGAAGCAAAAGGAACAACTTGAACAAACGAAGCTGCTCAGAAGAGCCGTATAGCATCGAACACAAAGTTGGGAGACCTTTATCTTCAATGAGTATCATGCGAATCCACGAGGGGTAAACTCACAAGAAGCCGTCTCCTGAGGACCCAGAGATGGGATTGATCGTCAATGTGTTGACCGAGGAGCCAGTCAGTAGTACACCAGATGCTGCACAGATACCAACACCCCGTCAGAAACATCGCTTAGATTCCAGGTCAAGTAAAAACGGCTCACGAATGCTAACGGTATACATTATGTTCTTAAGAAAAGAGGAAGAAAATCACCCCTCCGATTCAGTGGAGAGTCTCAAGAGCTTTCGAAAACAGACTCACGTTGCCTCGCCAAGTGCCACGAGTCACTCCTATATACCCAGGAAGAAAAATGAGAGATATATCAGTAAAAGATATTAATACGGGATACTGACCTCGAGAGTCCGGCTGGCTAGGAGGTGAAGGTGCAGGTCCCGTGAATCCATTGAGAGTTATCTGTGGCCGAGCACCTGAGGTTGATAATATTAGGGTCCTCTTTTCCCAGTATATATCAATCGGAATCTTCACGTACCTGCGAAAGCAAGTGTCGTTCCAATCTGCAGTGTACGAGCGCCACCTAAAAGTGGGTGACTCAGATACTCGATAGAAAAGCCGGCTTCATGCTACATACCTTGATTTGATGCAAGTGTGAAACGAATAGTGACTGGTCCGACAGCCTACACAGTTACGACATCCATGCAATACGTCTCGACTGTTTAGATTGAATACTTTACCTGGAATATGGCCATTGGGAAGGACGAGACAGCTTGTCCAATAGTAAATGTGACTAATTGAACATTTTCGATCAGTTCAGGAATACGATGGCACAAGGAGAGAAAGAAAGAGAAACAAGATACTGACCAGGGCCCCAGCTATGCATTCTAGTGTCACTCGGGCTAAAAGACAAGAACTCTAGCATGGGCTTTTGGGAGCTTGGAGCACGTACTGCATTCGTTCGATCATGCTATATGGACGATAATGATTGGTACCCCAATACGACCGCGTCCAAAAACAACTCACTCTGCATTCAAAAACCCTCTAGGAGTTCCATCGAAATCGCCAATTTGCCAAATCACGGCGGGGTTCTAATAAGCGGATTTTGGATGAAGTAGGAGTAACGAAGGGAAAGAGAGAGAGGCCCTCACTGCTTCCGCAGATGCGATGTTCGAAGTAAGGAGACCGCCTGCAGTGACCGTGACAGTCTGAGTGGCGACTGCGAGCTCGACCTTGTACACTATATTCAAGAAACATCATTAATGATGGTTGGGTACCGATAATTCCAAAAGACGAACGTGTCATGGTATATGTCCCAGGCTTCATGAATGGGCTGGTAAATTTTCCGCTCGTATCCGTGCGTACCCTACATCATAGTCACATAAGAGTCACGAGTAAAATAAAAGGCGTACCAATATTCAGCGACGGAGTTGCTGAAACCAATGGATTGAAGCGTTGAAAAAGTAGATGCGATACCGGTAGCCGTTCCTGTTACTCGACCACGTCCACTTTGAGTGACCCAGCCGCTGACAGCCAATCCATCCCAGAACGTAGTGTCTAACAGGCCATTGAAATAGAGTGCAGAATCCGGGAGCTCAATAAGAAAGACTTACCAATAGCCCCGGAGGGTGCAGCTCCTGTGGTAAACCACAGAGCGCTTTGGAACACTAATGAGGTTTATTTATTCCGCGATTCTTAATGAACTACCCACTAAGGCCCATGCATGCCCTGACGGTCGGCTATGTAAAAGAAAGGTTTTAGGTGAGTTTATTTGAACAGGGAAGACCGCTAGGTTAGCTCACCTTCGGTATTAGTATGGCCGGAGTTCTTTCAAAATTGTTCAGATTTTTTAGAGGTTTGTCAATTCCAGCTCGGGCGTACCATGTCTGCCAGGGAAAACAAGCTTTGATTAGCGCTTGAGTATTGATTTATACAATGCAACTCACAAAAGTAGAGCTCTTGCTGAGCGCCTTTAAAAAGCGCCATGTTATACACTCGAAAACCAGACCTCATTGCGGAACACGAGACTTACTTCCTTGGTTGTCAATGTCTCGAAAGAATGGTCCCCCAGAGCTCGACTCAAATCCAGTTCCGGGGACGATCTACAGAAGTTTACGATATTCAACACACTGGACTTAGGTCGCCCCTGGTCACTCACCATGAAAACTCCGATGTTTGGACCTGTCACTCCCTTTACGGCGTCGTCGATGAATTGTCTTGAAGAGTAAAACTTGGACCGGGTTTGTCCGTTGACGAGGAAGACGTCGCTGCCTTCGATGGCTGTACCACCATTGACATCAGATTGAGGGAAGCCATTGGGAACAGTGGCTCTGTTGAGACGGGCGATGTAACGCAATTCACCGACAGTTGGTTCAGCCGTCGTACTACATATGTGTCAACTCGTTAGATGCGAAAAAGTATTCAGCAATTCTTACAATGTGGCCATGTGGATAGCAGGATCATTCCTGCGGGCAACATAGTAGCTAAATTGAAACTTTTTAGTAATAATGTTCGAGTAGAGTAGTGAATCTAAAACTTGCTGTATAAGAGTACCTGTTGTACAAGTGATTTTGATGTAGTTGCTCTCGTTTCCAGTCTGTACCCAAGTGCAGGAAGCACCGATCCCAGAGCTAATTTGACTGTGTTTTCCGCTCTGGTCTTGGGCTTCGATGCCGTTAAATTTCAGGGATGTGATGTCTCCGGTTGTCTGGTCGACTGTTTTCCAGCGCTTTCAGCTTTCGGTATGCATGTTGTGAAGAACCCGTACCAGTGAAAACCAAGCCGCCATCGGTGGTGACGATTAACGAGTTCCCGGAGGTTACGACACCAAAACCAATAACGCTTGGGAGCAGCAGAGCTGCGAAAGCTAGAAAGAAGAATAGCATCCTACGCAGACCTCGGCGGGGTATCAAAGAAAACTGATTTTAATACTTTTATATACGAATGACCAGATTTTGCATTTCTCCGTCGCCAGCCAAGTAGATGCGATTACCCCAAATGCCAGCCATAAGTACACGGGTCATGAAACCGACGGTCCGTTTCTTTCAGCTTGGGATACCACACAAATGGGAGTCCATGGTGAGAAGGATAGAGCTGAACGCGGTCTAAGCCAAGACTTTTTCCATAGCCGACGGATAGCGGGTCTCATGTGCGCACCTGAGAATCGGAAAAGACTCTGTTAATTTTCGGTACTCGAAGAGCAATGTGATAGTCGAGCAGCGTTGGCGGGCGTTTCTTCAGCTTTTATTCAGCGGTTCCCGGGTCCCGTCCTTGAAGCGCCTAAAACACCAAATTAGGAAATAAGCGTGAACGCAGCTTGTTCTCGTACCACGACCAACTCACGACCATCTATGGACCCTTCTACGGGCTTTTCTCATCCTCGAGGCAAAACGCCGCCTCCAGCATATACTCCGCCGTCGCTGGCTGCTGGTCCTTCCGCTTCCACTCACCTTCTCGGTGGCGCTATTAATCCAGGTTCTGGATCCGACCCATATAATCCATACACTAATGTCAACTATAATCCCTGGGCCAATGTCCCTACTTCTTTACATCCCGGCCCTCTCTCGAACTCTGGCCCAACTCCAGCTTCGGCTCTGCAGATACCTTATGCTTACTACGACCCTCGATCAGCTCACTCGATTGCCGAGGCGGATGCGAGAGCCAAAGCCAGGTTTTGGCTGACGCTATTCTGGGTAGTGGGCACATGGTTCATGATTTTGATGCTATGCAACTGGATACAGCTCGAGCATTCAGAGTGGATAGAATATGTCGCAGAGATGTGGCATCGCTGGGTCAAGCACGGCTGGCTTTGACGGTTGGATACTGGACTGTTTTCTTGGTGCGCCCACGTCTTCTATCACATTCGTGCTGGAGATCGTGCTCATTTTTATTGTTTTTTCAGCGTCATACTCGTCCTTGCGCTCATACCCGTTGGTCAACGTTCCTCTTGGTAGTATAATATTCATAATTACTGGTTTCACTTACTCTAAGCACTTCGCTCCCCTTGTATCTCATACATGGCAACTTCGTGCTTGCTCTTGTATCTATCGCATTTTTTCTTGCAATGAATCTCATATACGGATTCACATTAGTCATTTTTCGTTTCGTCAACATTCATTACGTCAAAATGCTCGGCCAATGGACCATTCAAGTAAATGACCGACGCTCAAAGATTAGTATAATATTAGTGTTTGCGAGACTCCTGTACGTGGTAACATTCTGTGATACATTTCTCACTCATGATGATATATACAGTAGCGATGTTATTTTACAAATGGAATCAGAAACCCTTCATTTTCACAGTAAATCAATAATTTATGAGATGGTAATCTTCTTCGCAGTCTGCTCAGTAGCAGCCTTGGGGAAGGTCACCGTCAATACACCATTCTCCATGGACGCTTTGATCTCTTCCTCCTGTAGCACAAGAATTTGTCAGCGTTCATTGTCCCAAATGGCTAGATCAAAGTTCGCTTGCCTTGACACCCTGAGGAAGCTGCAGCGTTCGAGAAAACTTTCCGAATCGTCTCTCCCTCACAGCGTAACCGTCCTGCTCCCGGTCCTCGGACTGCTTGGTCTCTGCAGCAACGGTTAATCGACCGTTGTGCATATCCAACTGGACATCCTCCTTCTTCACACCCGGGAACTCGAATGCAGCTGTTACTAGGTTCTTTTCCTTATCTTCGTGCAGATCCATCCTAGAAAGTGTCCGTCAGTTGTCTACTCTGGCTCCTGTCTCGCGCTGCGAAAATCAGAGTTTCGGAGCTTACTTCGGTCGCAAGAACCTCGACATATCGGTCGTTGGCCTCTCAGTTAGAGCCTGGCTCTGGCTTCCCTGATGAAGAGGACGAGAGCCGTTAGGACCGAGAAAGTCATCGAAGAGACGATCAAAGTGGTAGCTGGGTTCGTAGAAGTAGAAGGAAGAAGACATGATAACGTTTGTGGTTTGTGATTTTGCTTTTCTGAGATGAGTTAGCAAGCGCCGAGAGACAAGTCTTATATGCCTTTTTGAAAGAGCTCAAGAACGTTCTGGAATATTCTAGCCGTGCGGTTGCAAATGAGACTGGCGGACAGATTCGGCAAATAGACGCCCGTTATAGAATTTTCTGGAAATTTGACCACTCTTCGAGATTGCGTCGCTTTAACTTGAAGTTATTCTCATTCTTAATGCTTCTGCATAATTTTAAGATCCAATTCTTCTCCAATTTCTATGTCCGATGACTGAGGACCCGGGAAATTGGAACGATCAACATCGACCTTGCCATGACTTGCCACGCTATACGGGTTGAAGATTGGGGCCTGAATTGAAGCAGTCGCACTGAAGACAAGTAAAAATATAAGATCCGAATATGTCAGGTCATAGCTTCCGGCGGGGAAGGAGAGCTTTGTTAAACACTCCCCGTAATAAACTAACGATGGTTCAATTTTTAAGTTTCCCCCACGTCCCTAATCACACAGGCAGGCTATCGACATTCAGAGCTCCCTTCTCCGTGTTCCGTTTTCCTATCCCCTGAACTCGATCCCACAACTTCCTCCGCAATAATGTTGGTGTCCGTTGATGAATAGGTGATTGTGTATCCATTGCACTGTCGAGCTCCTGTGGCCCAGAAGACCCCGGGATAATTGGTGTGTTCTTAGCCTCTATCTTGAGCTGCTGCCGCGCAATGAAGATTTCACAGACAGGTCGCACCTCGTGCTGATCCTATAGAGTTTTGCAGGCAAGATTCAGGAGGATGGTCAAATCATAGGCGGAACACTCACCTGTGTTTCAGCCAGGTAATCATCTAGTCTTTGGATTGTTCGTCGAACTTGTGGACAATCCAAAGACAATGGCAGATCTGCTCCTATCTTTCGCTTTAGTCGTTCCCTATCAACTTCATCAGTGGTCTCCAGCCTGTAAACCAAGCACAAAAAAGCTCAGTAATATACCGGTGGTATTGGGTCCGTTCTGGTAATGCTCTAAGAGTGTCAAGTAATTGTCACTAACAAAAATGCGGTAAGCTTCAACTGAACTGCGTAAGAATCCGCGCGAGTCGACCAGACCAACTGTGAAGAGAGCACCTGCCATGGTTGTATTGGACATGGGGGAGACAAATCATATCCTTTTCCAAAGCACCGATGGGCTTTGATTGTGTCTGCGTCCAGTATATCCTGACCTTTTCTGCTAGGAGAGGGTTAGACATGAATTTTTCGCTGAGTTGGACAATGAATGAGGATATGGTGAAGTCGCAGTTGTCATCCTCGTGAAATCTCTGGTCGGCTTGAATGACATCAAATCGTTTAAACACGTTCTTTAAGTATTCCCAAAATTTATCTTCGGAGAGTTCTTCATCCCATAGATGACGAAGGAGAAATTGCAACATGGCTTCAACGATTCGATCGCTTGAAAGAAGGTGTGGATGGAGGTCATGGCTAGCGAGCATCTGCAGCATCCAGGAGTAGATGAGGGTAGTGTACTCTGGACGTTTTGCAACTGCCATTATATGCACCTCAAGAACCTTGATGGGATCGGAAGGTGCGAAATATTGTTTCCCGAAAAAGGTTGTGCAGAAGGATAATATGGTTTCACAGGATATTCGCGCTCCTTGTAGCCAATAGCCACCCTGTCCGAGGCGTTTTTGAAGATAGCCTCCCAGATAAAAACGTGGTGTCGGGTAGAGTAGATTTTCAAGATATGATCAAGGTAGTCTTGGCCACTATGCAACAGACCGAAAGTGCCTTTTCTCACAATCTTTTCGACGGGCCCGTTTGGGAGCATTTATATGAGACATACATTGACCTTAATATACCCTTAGGAGGTGGGAAGAACAGCAAGGTTCTACAGAGTCTCTCCAAGACCGACTCTAGATGGGGAATAGAGAAGCACATGACCGAATATTGGCTCAAAGATTCCGTGCAACTGGAGATTAGGTGCTCTAAAACAGGCTGACAATCTTCCTGAAAGTTGAAGCGAGAATTCAAAGCTTGCTTCGTCGTTTCACAACCGGGTAGGCCACCCATGGCCTGCATCACAATGCTGTGCACAGACGTGTTCGTGGACGTTGTGAATAACCAATGCGCATGGACAGACAATGGGTCATCAACGTTTTCCACTGCCGACTCCACTGCTGACCACTCGAGGTCATCCAAAGATAATGGAAGGCGCATCGGTCCAGTATCCGGATAACAAAAGAGTTGTATTCGCCGAAAGCCTAGGACCATAAAATAGAAAAATCTTTCTAGGAAAAGAAAGAAGGCAGATAAAGGTGTTCGATATGGGCATTGAGGGTGGAATATGGGGAGGATGTTGACACTACGTAGAGTACATACACCACTGAGGCAATACCTCCAATGACGCATGAGAGTACAAAGTGAAGCGGAATGAAGAACAGGACAAGCCCAGCAAGGAATAGCGCCAGTGAGAGATGCATGATGACAGGAATCGAGCCCACGATAATCGAGATCTGCCAGGTTTCGAAGCCCATAAGCCTGTAGTTGGGGAGGGGTCCCTGAATGGAATGCCAGGTAGCGACGTAGCCACTGTTTTATCAAAACCCAGGCTAATGCGGCGACGAGACTGAAGGTAAGGCTGACGACCCAGAGGCCATTGATCCACACATCCCGCAGGTCAGGAACAAATTTTGAGGCTGTATCGAACGCAAAGGGACTGTTGACGTTTCCCGTCGTCCCAATACTTTGTTGAGAAACCAGCTGGAAGAGGAGACGAGCGGATAATTGAGTATAATCGACCTGAAGATTCTGCGAAACCTCTACCAGGAACGACGTGACGACAGCTGAGAAAAGACCTGCCTGTGATCATCCAAATCTGTAAGTCATTCGAGACATACAAAAACTAGCATGGCATCTAACCCCTCTCGAGCTTCTCCAATCATGTTCTCGTCAAAGACAGCACTTTCGGCCAAGTAGGTGCGCCACACTCGTGCATTCTGCCCCATCTTGCGAAAAATAGGATCCTCGGGAAATTTTTGCTCGTAGTCGTCATCAGCGTTGAAGACCAGAATCAGAAACCGCAAAGTGCTGTGGTAGTTATTCTTCTGATCGTACCCTTACCATGTTGAGGGTCTTGATGCTGTGGTAATCCAAAGAAGTGCTGGGGGCCAGTATCCCATTTTGGGGTCAGTCTCATAGCAGCGGATGAAGGTTGACGTTGAAGAGTAGGTTGAACGCGTGCATTCCAGATATGGCTTTAATTTCGGTCCTGTCGAATCACTGAGAACTCCGGTACTAGCGATCATTTAGCCAAAGCGAAGCTACTGTAAATATCTTTCTTTCAGTGAACCCAACATGCCGATATCTTATCTTATCTTCCTCAGTTTTATCTTATCACTCTATAATCGCTCTCGTTTTGTTTGGATGCGCAATTGGTCCGTCGCGAACTTGAGAGATTCGATAAATTGCTCAACAGATGTTAAACGTTAAAATTTTAGACTCTGCCTCCAATATTAATGGGACGCGAAACTGTTATTAGCAAGCAATCACGTGAAGAACCTCATAATAATTTTCTTCGTTGTTCGTAAACAACAACGACGATGCTTTCTTGCGCACTCTGAGCTCTCAGGAAACTGGGACCAGATAGCTCTATATTGGGGCGAATGTCAGCTTTACCACTTAATGTTGCAAATTCAGATTCAAAAAGCAAAGCTAGCACATGGCTGGGGACCTCTGTACGCGCAGCATACCTTTTCAAGGCCTCTAGATCTGCTAACAGCGACATCAGATTATCGCTGTAGCTGTAACGGCAACATTTGTAATTCCAGGCGCGATCTACTTTAGGAGAAAGAAGAATGTTTCATTTCTTGCTCGTTCCGTAGCTCCTCGTCGTCAACCATCGGCGAACACAATATTGCCCGCTCTGCCTTTGAATTCTAGACCGCAACTTTCACCTTCTAAATCTCCCGTGGTCGAAACGCCCTTGCTAAGGCACGAAAAGGTCAAGAATGCCTCTGCGGAAACTGGACCTTCACTCGACTTCAGTCCAGCTTTGTACGCTCTCCGGGCCCTTGGAATGGCTACAATTTTTGTCTCTATCGGGTCGTTGGCTGCGTTCTGGGCTGTCAAAGAGGCGATGGACGTTAAAGATGTGAGTGCCGCCAATTTCTGAAAGAAAGAATTGTCAAAACATTTTGATATAGACCCTCGAATTTGAACGACGGATGCGTCAATTCATTTTGACTCGTATGCCCATCCTTTCGTCTCGTATACACCGAACTTTAGAAGAGGAAGATGAGAGTGACGCCGTCACCGGAAGCTCGATGGCTTCAGTTGATTGGAATTGGGAGGACGCCGAGAAACGGTTGCAGGATGTGTATGAGAAGGAGGGTGTTTCGGCGTGGATTGAAACTGCCGCGAAGGAGCTTTACGCTGAAGAGCGGGTGGCTAGACTGAAGCGGAAAGAACTCGAAGAAGTTAGTCGAGAAAAATTTTGACTTCCGGTGTGAGTTCGATCCAACTTCACTCTTTTCCCTCCTCATGAACCCTAGAGTAGTAGAACCAATACATTGGGCATAGTTAATGTTCTCAACTTCTATGGTTCGAACTAATCAACTTATTTACTTGTAGCTTATCTATCGAGCAGAAAAGAATACCAAGCCGTCTTTGCGTTCTGTTTGCTCTTTGCGCGTTTTGCTCACCGATTATGTGAATCTTCAGCATATATTTTCTCATACACAGATATTCACCACGCATCGCTCACATGGTAAGCCGATTGCTGGGATGGACCCGTCCATAGTATGTTCGCGCCGATATCGTGAAAATCTCAACATGACGCTGCGTACGTTCAAGAATATCTTAAATGTCGGATGCAAGTCCCGAGCGCAAGTTCCCTTGGCCCTGGTGAAACCGACTCAAAACCAAGTGCTCATGCGCTGAAACTGGTCAAGTTCGAGTCGACAGAACACTCGTCGTATTTTTGCAGTAACATCTTTGGCAAACCTCTTGCGGTAAAGACGCTCTCACTTTGCGTTTATTTTCGAGGTCTATTCTTTACCACGCTCACTTTATTGCAATGCATGTCCGGGAAGTGGCAGTCAGAGAAAGTACGATGCGCGTTTCCTTCATCTCGTAACCCTTTTTCCATAGCTGACGCGTCTGTCCCGTTTCGTTGGCTACGACCTTTTGCGACATGTCGATTAATCTACCGCATGAAGTAAGGGGCATAAATTTCATTAGTTCTACTTACCATTGATGAATACTGACAGATATATTCATAGATTTGTTCGATCCGTGTAAGTCCGCGAGGAAGGGTGTTACACGTACCCACTGTCATTCGAGTTTGGGAGAGCCCGTGAAATGAACTGCTTGCAGATGTCAATCACATCTCCAAACGCGGTTTGTTAAAAAGCGAGCACAGGACTAGTGACATAAACTCATTTTCTTGACAACGATCCCGCTCGCCAGCTGAACATGTACAGGACGGATCTGCGCGGTCGAGTTTGTCCCGGTAGTGGATGAACGTGTAAAAATATCTTGCGCCAGGAAACGGTTTGCGAAAGCGCTCGACGATTGAAGAAGTGATTTGAAGCGCATCTATGTCTGCTGCTGATTGATAAACCTCGGGTACATACGCAAGTATGTACTTTGGCACCGGGATAATCATGATATTCCGCCAATGAAGCAGATTGCACCTAGTGACAAACTAGTAGATTGGTGCTCGAATTTATCCGGGCTTGGGTTTTGGTCAGGAGGGACTTGGATGAGAGAAATGACAAGCGTTTTTCGGCTACGGCCACTGTGTGGACGAATCTCGCTGATTTAAGTTATCCTACGCCGGTCTTGCACGGTATTGCAATAGCAACGTGCTTCTTTGCATGATATATTCTGGATCCACATCTTCCGACTATCAATGAAAGCCCCAAGGCAAAGACCCCACGAGCACTGTCAAGTTGGCTGTTGGCTGCTGTTGCCTGGGCATACTCATACCTCCATGTTGTGCGAAAAAATTCCACAGAATACTTGCGCCTGAAAAGACGTACAGAAACACCCACAGACGCCAAAAAACAGACATGCCGGCGCGTTGAAATAAATCTTCAAAAGTTTTTATTACAATTTCCTTCGGTATTACAAGAGGATACAAGGATTTATCGTGTCGCGTGTAGATCGCGTGTGTAATCGAGACATGTTGCGGTTTACCCTGTGGCAGGCATCCCGAGCCGGGCCTGTGTGACGGCTACGTCGACGATGGCGTGCGTACACATTGTCTTTGTTTTTCCCCCTCATCTTTGTCTTCAGTAATTCAAACTCTTTGCACGTATTTGCGCACCAATTCAGGACAATGGGCTCATCTCAGCACAATGAAGGACCAGACCAGACACAATCGGATGAGGTTTCGGGAACAGAGGAGTCGTCGAGGATGAATTGGAGAACTGGGATGTGATTGGCACTACGGAAGATTCGTGGGTGTTTGGACTACTTTTTTCCATTGGACCGGACAAAGCAGCAAGAATTCCTAGAAGCCCCAGCATTGGTCCTCTGCGCGCCCATTGTTCGACGTGTTGGGCGATAATGCCGACAATGCCGAGAATATCCGGCAATCACCGAGGGTACGTGCGTGGGAAATCTCAGTGATCATTGTTTGTTCACAAACAAACGGGTCACACTCTTCCCACTACTTCGAATTCGATCGCCGTATCCCCCTGTCCTCCTCCGCCTATTCCAACATTTCCTCCGCGCTCAGTTCTGCAATTTTTAGCAAGTCTTGATTGTCTTTCCGACGTCAGGCTCAGCTCATCTTCTTATTTCATCTACAGACTGCGCTCCGCTGCATTTGACCGTCATTTCACGCGTCGAACGCGCATTCTGCATATACATTCTGTCTTTCGCCATAAACACCACTCGACATCCTGGATTCATCACGTACTCCTCATCTTCGTCAGCATCAAGCCGACGAAGATTTTATTAACAAATCCTTGCTTGAACAACTCGACGCTGAACCCATATCGTCTTCTGCTCTATCCGACTCTTCTGCGTCGGACCATCTACTTTCCTCGGGTTCAAACCCCAATTCCTCTCCAGAGACCTCTCCAGTGCTGCCTTCAATGCTTCAACAATCTCACAGACCAGACTCCCCATCGGAACAGTTCGCCATGTATGCCGAATTCGAGCCAGAGAGGAAGTCAACGCTCAACGGCTATCATCGGTCTTCCTTCACCTCTATTCCCAATGCAACCCGACCATCGAAACACCTCGCGACACCATCTTCCACACTTCCGTCCACAAATCCAACTATTTATCGAGATGTTGCACCCTTACATTACCAGCATGATCCATATGCTGTATCTTCTCCTACCCATGCATTTCTTGAACCTTCCAGGCCTAGTTTTTCAACGCAGTTTGGCCTGAATGATCCCTATGCGAGCTATAATAAGCCTCCAGTTTCATCGCAACTGCTTTCGCTCCCGCATGCCGTCAACTCCCATCCTGTGTCCATGTCTTCACAGACGCCCTACGGACCTCACTTGGCTACCAACGGTCTACCTATGGCTGGGAACACTGGCCATGCTGGTGCTTCAAATATCACCAATTCCAACTCGCAGGAGGATATATCAACCATATTCGTCGTTGGCTTTCCGGACGATATGCAAGTACGTCAACAAACTTTTTCCAATCTATGACCAATCATAACTTATGCTTTTACTCTAGGAACGAGAATTCCAAAATATGTTCACATTTTGCGCTGGCTTCGAAGCGGCTACGCTGAAAATTCCCAACAAAGAGTACACTGCTTATGGAATATCCAGTACCACGAACAATCCTCCCGCACCTACCGCACCCGGTCTTCAGAATATTAACCCTTCTCATGCTATCACACGGGTTCAGGCTCAGGCTGCCATGAATGACCCTTACAACCTTGTTACACTGAACCAAGGTGGAGTTGTTGTTGACGGGGGTAGAGATGGTACCATGACTAGTTGGCCAACGGCTCCGATGGACGACTCATACTATCCGCCCGGCTTCCTTGGGGGACTGGTGCCTGGTGTTGGGGGTCCCCCTAGCACGGTAACCCTTGGCCCTACCCCTAACCCTAGTGCTACCGGCCCGGCGGCCCCCCGGAAACAGATAATTGGATTTGCCAAGTTTAGAACACGTGAGGCGGCAATGGAAGCACGAGACGTTCTCCAAGGTCGACGGGTCGACATAGAAAAGGGCTCGGTACTGAAAGCTGAGATGGCTAAAAAGAATCTGCATACGAAACGGGGAGTGACTGCCAACGGAAGTACTAACATTAACATTGGACCCGTCAGCTCTGCTCCTGGTGCCCCGGTCGCACCTGGCACCCTTAATCCACCATCGAATACAGGAATTGGTTTTGGTGGCCATCCTGTGCCGTCTCAATTCGACAAGTTTTCACTGGCACCTGCCGCCTCAGTTGATATTGCAGGTGGCATGAGTGCCCGGGAGAGAGAACTGGGAACGCTCGGTGCGATGGGCTTCTTGTCCGCTGCTACGTCGAATGCTTCCGGGTCGTCTTCTGGCGCTACGGCTGTCCTGCTGTCGTCAAGTCAAATTTCAAGGTTTTGGGATGACGAGGTACCTGAGCAGGAGCGTAGATTCATGGATGAGTCCATGGCTCCCATTGGTACCACAGAGGGCAATCGTCGACAGTCCGAATTCCGGGATGAGAGACAATCGCTACGTTTAGATTCAGGATCTGCTTTTGAGGCCTTTCATTCAATACCTGCATTCGGACCACTGGTATCACCTCCTCCTATCAAGAGCAGACCGCTTACTCTCTCGTCCTTGAATTATGATGAAGTTGCCCCTGGTCCCTGGGACCATTTCTCGGGTGTGGTGTCCAACCCTCCGTCCTCTGCGAGGGCCTCCCAATCTTCCAATTCCAGATCATCTCCTGCCTCCAGCGTTACTGGTTCTTCACCATCCAAGGACGCGTCTAGAGATGATGAAGATGTGCATACAAATCCGGAGACTGAGCTACAGGATCCCAACGCCACGGCAAAGGAGATTGACATTACTCGAATTACTCGGGCTATCGGGAATGGGGCTGTTTCTAATACTCATTCCAACGAAGCATTCTCCGGCCCTGACGTGATGAATGGTTCGACTTCGCAAGGGAACACTTCTCCTCAGCTGCCTTCTCCGTCTAGCGGGAGTGGCACTAGTGTTTCGACACATTCTGGTGGAGTATCAGGTTCTGCTATCCTCTCATCGGCCTCGTCTTCTTCTAGCCTTCGTCATGGTCCTGTATCGCAACATTGTCCACCCTCGAATTTCCCTTCCCAAGGCAATCCTTCCATGCTCTCCGCCATGCTTCCCGGGCTTGTATCCGGAGTCGATCAAAATCCTCCTATCAATACCCTTTATGTAGGGAATCTACCCATCTCGCCTCCGCCATTAGGTTGCCCTCCGGATATATTGGAAGAGAGCTTGAGAGATCTGTTTCGCTCAAGGCCAGGCTTCAGGAGATTATCATTCAAGCAGAAAAACACCGGTCCGATGTGCTTTGTGGAGGTAATGTGCTTCTATAATGTTATGACGAACTGTACTAACGTGCGCCTAGTTTGAGGACGTCAATGCGGCTACTAAAACTATCAATGAGCTCTACGGCAACACTCTCAATGGCCTCGTCAAGGGTGGTGGTATCAGACTGTCGTACAGCAAGAATCCGCTAGGGGTTCGAACGCCAACGAGTGCGAATGGTCCAGGACCAAATCTACAGCATCCGCATCTCCAACATCAGCAGGGTATAACCGGCCGCGAGGATAGAGAACGTGGTGATAAGTTTGGATTTGGTATCCAGGCTTTGTCCCCGATCCCTCACCACCACCACTCTTCCAACCATCGACTGTCCCATCCGCATGAGTATATGATTTCGCCCCCGCCGCCTCGCTTCGCTGGTGCCTCGAGTGGATCGAACATGTCTTTTGGCAACTTTTCGTCGTCCTTCCGTCCAATAGGCAGTGCTCACATCTCTACCGGCTCGGGCTCATCGAATTACATGTTCGGGACACCCAACTCGTTTCAGGGAGGTGGCGGTTTTCATACGGATGCCTTCGGTGATGCCCAGGGTCAAGCCTTAAATCCGGCTTTCTCTCCTTTCGATTCACATCTAGATCATCCACAGATGCCGCAGATGTCGTTGCCGATGCCGCAGAACTCCAATCAGAACCAAAATCTCTAGACGGATGCCGGTGCATCTCTTCATCAACTATACCCCCATCACATCTCCGTTCCAAGCATACATAGAAGTGATACGCGCAACTATTGGTCATTCTTCTTCAGTGTCCGCGATACCTTCACCCTCGTCGTTGTCCATATCATTATCTGTCCTCGCCTCTGCCATCGCACATCCATATCTTATTATTTCAGGGCTTACTCGGTCCTTGCGTGTCCTGGCCATTGTTTGCAACCTATTCGAGTCTGTATGCGCATTCATATTCTTCTTGCAAATGTCTGTATTCACCAGTTCTGCATATCTTCCAAGCTTGCATCCCATCATCTCAAACCCACTGTGTCTATAACCTCTTCTGTTGTTGCATTGCTTTTTTTGATTTCCGTTTTAAAACTGAAATATTTTATCTATTTGTGTCTCTCAGTGCTTGGACTGTGTGCTTCAAATGTTGTCTCTGTCTTCCATCATGATTGTTTCGTGTTCGTGACCACCATCTTCCGCTGCTTGTTTTTTCAGAGTATATATTATCTATGATACGATACGGGACGACTTCAGAATATTTTGTAATTTTCCTTCAACATCCGCAATACGTTACCTCCGTTTTTTTTGTTTTGCTTTCTTCATTTGCTGCTTATATTTGATCGCAGGCTTCTCTCCGTTCTACCCATTGCATATCATACGGCTACCGACCTTCACACATAACGCAATTGCCTCTGCATTACTTTCCACATCACAGCTCACTACCTGACTTGCTTACCCTCATTCGTCATTCGTTCATCCATCTATGGGTCCCTCCCTGTGTCGGATACAAACTACATATCTATTTTATCTATATGCAAAGAGGTTACCCCTCGTTTCTTTTTCCATTTTTTTTCGAAGTTCGGCCATACATTTCTTTTTCTTATTATCATTTAGGTATTCTCTCTCCCTCAAGAAATTTCGTCTGTACTATAGCTTTATACTTACCGTACTCATTTGAAGAATAAATACATCTGCAATTTTCTTGCACTGGCGGTGCTGCTCTGAATGTTTTGATTCTTCAGTTAAACGCAAAGAAAGGAGGCCTTTTGCCAGCGATGGCCGCGATACTTGCAGTGAGAGGTTCGTCGTACTGCCGGCAGGGCAAGTCAGAGTACTGCATAGCGCGGTGGGTTGGTCGTTTGAGATGGAGTGAGTGTATCAGATGTAAACGTAACGATACGAGTCCAAATTCTGTTCCCCCGCTCTTTGTAATGTATCCGACTGAAGCAAATCTTTCCGCTCCTGTAGACGCAGAATGCCTGTCGGGAAGCGTTTCTCGTGTCTATGTTGCTACTAATTTACTTACATATGTAGATTGCGGCGTCCGAAATAATCTTCAGACCGCTTATACTTCAAGCTATACGCAGGATATGTGCCTCTTAAACCCAAAGTGCCTGTTTCTATCTAAGTACAGTAGTCGCTGTAAATTAGATTTCATGAGATTGCAGTGTCCGATTGTTCGAGGGGTTATTGCATGTACCACATAGCGACAGATCCGTGCGACACGGGCACCATCGCGAGCTTTACTCTAGTAGAAATGTGTGTTCCATAGATGTATTGTACATTGTCACAGATACACTATGGTAAACTGGTCGTTCGGGAATCGGACCTCCCCCCAGTATAATTCATATCCTATTCTATCCTAGAAGGTTATTTGACATCAAGCCTTTGCATACGAATCTGCTACGTGTTTCGACACGGTCTTAAAATCTCCTGGCTATTTTCGATTCTCAAGCTGTCCTCGCGTAGATTTTTACCTACTTGGGCAGTTAGGTACTTAAATCACGCTCAGCAGTGTAACCCCCCTCATAATCCACGATTCACAGCATCAGCTTTACGCACGCAAGAGAGTGAAGTGCTGTGTGCGGCAAGTGGTCTGCCAAAGCAAGAGACGGAACAAGTGGAACGGAATAACAGGTGACAAATTGAGGTGTGTTTAAGCTACCTGGAATGACAACCTCAACCAAGAGATAGGTTCGGCAGAGGCACCTAGGTACGGTATGTGCGATGATAAATTGTCGAGTCACACGAAGGCTGGATAGCCTAAGATTCCTTTTGATTAACAAAAATTCGACAGATCTATGTGTATTACGTGTGTCATTAAACTTAGCCTGAGAGGGAAAGACAAGACCGCCGGTGACCTACCGTGGATTGATGAATCAAAGATGAATCATGAAGATGATCATCGAGGCGGAATGGGAGAGGCTGGTCAATACAAGACCTTGAGGACCTGGGTAGAAACTTGGAAGAGACTGTGTATGAAATGTCCAAAGCCCAGTTGGAGAACGAGGCCCGAGAAATGATAGGATATCAAGAGTAATTGAAGTGGAAATTAAATTACATAATTGTTTGACCTGGAAATGAGAAGGTTAGAAGCTTGAAGACATGAGGTTGGAAAATAACATCTGGGGTTGGGGGTAAACCTTTCGCAGGGCGATTTCACGTGCTCGTGCACCATTCATTCTTCCACTGTCATGTGTTAATTTCATGTCAATAGCCAACGTTTGGATGCAACCGTTTTTCTTTCTTTTCTCCCCTTCCCCCCCATGGACGATACTCCGTCAAAAATTGCCTCCAATAATCAGGATCGTTCGCCTCAGCTAGGCCATTCAACTCAGAGCAGTACAAGCCTGGCATCGGGCTCGACGCT
The DNA here is from genome assembly GCA_013368555.1 of Collybiopsis confluens. NCBI lineage: Eukaryota > Fungi > Basidiomycota > Agaricomycetes > Agaricales > Omphalotaceae > Collybiopsis > Collybiopsis confluens. The sequence continues at coordinate 425,877 of JAACJN010000003.1, forward strand.
GCTCGACGACCAGGACGAAGATGTCAGGATTGCTGTCAAGGCTCTAGGAGATATGCGAAACGGAGGTCTCAATAAACGTTGTGAGCAATTTTCAGTCGAAAACAGCTCTAAGCTCATCAGTTTTGTTGATCAATCAGTTACGGTTACTTCACCGACTCCTGCTTTATCAATATCCTCATCTTCAATCCCGGCTACTTCTTTACCAAGTCCTACGCAATCCAATTCCTTTGACCTACAACCCGAGTCAGATTTCGTCAGCCGAATGGCACATATTCCACTTGTGAACGGAGCGCTCAGAATGTACGAGCAAGGCAAAGCAAGTTCAAGGGTTGTCAAGGTAGGTTTTGTAACAAACCTATGACGCCGCTTACCCGTTTACCCATTACCGTGCACAGTACGGCGCTGAAATTATGGAATCTGGCGTAAAGACCATCTCAAGGCCAGTCATTGACCGCCTACCCACGGGACAGCTGGATGATTTTGCATGTCGTCAGCTTGATAGAGTGAGTTGCATATCTTATGCTTATCCATTTCTGCGGCTTTTGCCTTTGTTTCCTCCATATTTATTCGACGGATCAAGTAACTTCTGGTGTTCTCTTCTCATAATCTCAAGGGATATCTGATGAGCTAGATGATGCCCTGTTGGTGCATAGCTTTGATCCAAGCATGCCCTACTTTTTGTTTTTTTTTTTTTCGAACGTTGATATGATCTTTGGACCAAACGTATGTGCATCACTAGCAGGGTACTCCGCTCTATTCTGTCTCGCCTTGTGCACCTCGATCTGTTTCATCGCAGAAAATTTGGAGCGATATTGCGACTACTTTCTTTCTTTTCCTCCTATCACATCCGCGAATCAAACTTCTGTGGATGGAGTGTGCTTTCGAGCCCTGTCGACATGTATGCTTGTCAAATCCTTGACTCTAGGATCTATGCGTATATGGTAATTTCTATGCGGATTGTGGATTTTACGGAGTGCTATCCCCGTTATTCTGTTGGCATCTTCAAATCATCCCGCTCTTACTCTTAGACACACCCGCTGACAAACGGAGGTCCACGCTGCCACATTAGCTCGTACAGCCGCTGTTCGTACGGACAGACGCTGCCTCGCCGCGTACTCTAGGTGTATTCATCCTGTCTGCTAAACAGACTTCCGACAGGAACTACAGAGTTTCTCCCGAGTTTGCAGTGCTTTGGGGCTATTCGGTGTGATCTTTACAATTCGTTGATTCTCCCATCCCGTGGTATTCACCACTAGGCGCCGTACAATGATCATCCATCTTTATCTCTTCAAAGTATTCATTCATTGCCTCACTTTAATTATCTTTTCTTTTATTGGGTGGGTTTCCTTCTCCTGTGATATTGTCATTGCCCGCAGTGATAATCCGGAACAGTATTCTCTATTCATAATCAAATGACTCCATCACATACGCCATCACCTGCTGTGTTTGGGAGACAGTGTCTCTCATTTGATGCAACACGGATACTTAAATCCAGCATACGATTTCATTCTCTTTGTGCGGGCTACCAATCTTTCAATTTTACTTATTTATCCTTTCCTCTTCTTGTTCATATTTTTTGCTTCTTTCCTTTCGAAGTCTGTACTAACAAATCTGTCATCCTCCTGTTTTTTTCATGGTCACCCTTCCCCCAATGTGTCTAATCTCGATACGCCCTATGGATGACGAACAAAATTTCTCCTACTCCCCGTTGTCACCTTGTCGATACTCTCACGTCCTGCTTGAACGTTCTGGAATGCCCTCAATGCGTAACGCCACCGACCTCGACGACTTTATACAACTTCCCCGTATTCGTGGTCCTGATCTTATCCAATCACTTCCTTCTCTGCGGGAACTACGTATTGGTCAGCTGGACAAATATCGCCGACCATTGCAAAGTCCTTCCGATAGACAGGATCCCGAAGGTACAAGCAAAGACCCTCGCATGTCTTTCGGAAGCGGGGACAGCGCTGGCCGTAAAGACGTGCGAGAAAGAGGGGAGGACGTAGATAAATGGGTTCGCTGTAGGTGTTTCTACTTCATTTCTCACTCACAGCTGCTTAAGATTGACATACCTCCTTAGCCGCGTCATATCATGCCCCTCGAAGCCCATCACGTTCACAAGGCTCGCTTAGTCCACGATCATCAACACCCAAACGTGCCTCGGACTCTCAAGACCTATTTGATGCAGATGTAGATTTGGCGCATCCTGCTGATGTCCATCGGGGGTTATCACCACCGTCGTATCGTCAAGAATCAGCGCAAGATAATCGCAACCAACAAGTCGTACCTCGTACTCGGATACACAACTTTCTCGTTGAAGCTGGAGGTCTTGGCATTGCGCTCAGTGAAGAGAGTATGCGGAAGTTGAGATATGTATTACAATGGCTGCAGGTAAATATAGTTCCAACGACGGCCCTTATGATTTCATTAAACAGAGGCTAACCTCCGTCATCGCAGTACGCTACAAATCGTATTGATCAACAGATTCTGGCGATCCGCGACTTTACGGAGTCGCTGCAGCAAAATTACTTCTATCCACCGGTTACAACATCTACGCCTGGGGGATCTATGCATCACCATTCCCGCTCGTCTTCAGGATCCTTCTCTTCCGAGTCTCAGGCTCAAGCTATCTCCTCCGCACACATGCGAAAACTGACTTCTCTCCGGAGAGACGTAGTACAAACCGTTCGACAGGTCGTCAACATTGTGTCGAAGCACGGCGGCGGCGCTGCGCTGCCGGAGCCTGCGCAAAATGCGATGAAAGGGTTCATTCTTAAGCTGCCCAAGAGGGTTAAGGAAGCTATGAGAATGGGCGCACCTCCCTCTGACACTTCCGCCGGTATGGGTGCAGCAGCAGCTACAGCAGGAGCCAGTACCAATATCGGAGGCGTCAATGGGAATGAGAAGGACAGTATTACTGCTGCTGCATCCGGAAGAGCCAGGAGTGAAAGGCGATCAGGTGCATCGCGCAGGACCAGATTGGATCGTGGTGTCGGTGGTTCCCTCTCTGCCACACAGTCTCCAGCGAGTTCGACAACGAACTCTCCTGCCCATTCTCCAAGGATGTTTTCCTCACGCTCGCTTCGCTCGTTCACTGACGATGATCAGAGCTCGTCTAGTTCGAGCAGACATGCAGCATCACAGCAGACAATGAGTGCTGGTATGGCCGTCGTGGCCGCACAGCGGATCCTCACGCTTGCGACGGAGAGTCTGGATATGATGCATGGCGTGACAGGGATCGTGAAGGACAGCCTGGATAGGGCCGATGCGTGGGTTGAGAAGTTGAAGATAGTTGGTATCCAGCGAGGCAATGGACCATCCGAGTCTCAACCTGTCACCTCTCTGGATTCAGGCTCTGATAATCACGGCCTTGATCTTCCTCCGAGCGCACTGCCGGACAGAGATCAGGATTCGGACTCCGCTCTGCTCTCTCCTCTGAGCATGAGTCTGAGTCTCGGTAGAAGCAGGAGAGGAAGTATTGGAAACAATCTCGGTTCCAGTGTACCTTCCACTCCAGGTTTCAGCGGCTATCCGGGGCTCTACCAATCCAGCGGCAATACGCCGTTTTACGATACTCACGTGTTGCCAGTAGATGCTCCGAGTCCCGAGGTCGGCCTGGGCATGCGGAGAATGAGTATTCGTGGAGATGATGATATAATTAAGAAGGAACTTGAGGAAGCGAAAATGGAGGTAGATGAAGTTACCTTTGGTAAGCGTCTCCATTAATGGCATCCTGCAGGCTGGACGCTCAAACTATTTCCCAGAGTGAACCGTCTTCACTCATTTGCATGATTCTATGTACCCGAACTCTGTCGATATTTAAAGTCTATCTCATTGCATATTCATCTACACATTCGCTTGTTCTCATGTTGCTTGTATAGTTTTCCCAAATTTCTATCGCTGGACGTTATCTTTTTGCTTTGTACTCTAAATTATCTAATTCATTCATTTGTCTTGTCCAACATTCGTCCTCCGTTTTCATTCGTCCTCCGTTTCATTCGTCCTCCGTTTTTCTTCAGCCAGACATCTAGTCGAAATCACGTTCATTCACATTCATGCATTCCTGACACTTGTATTTTTTTTTTGTCATGATTAAAAAACATTAGACAATTGGCATCAATATCTGACGTTTGACGTTCGACGCTTTCTTTTTCCATACACAGGTCTCGACCCAACTTTGACAGGCGGGACAAACCCGGGAGTAAAGAGTCTAGGTATAAGACAATTGCTCCCATACAATCAAAACCCTAGAAGCTCCGGAATATCATACCGCAGATATCGTGCGCCGACGGGCGCAAGCGAGAGCAATCACAATCACCTCTTCTTCTTACTCTCGGCATCCTTATCTTTCTCCGTACCTGTGCCCTTATCCTGAATCGCATTTACATCCTCCGATAAAATTTGTCCGTACTCGTTTACACGCTTAGGATCGATCCGGTAGATCCATCGCTGCAAAAGAGAAGAAAAACAAAGGTCAACATGAGAGTTCGAAAAAGATTACGGCAAAGGCAGACGGACGGACAGAAACGAAAATAGAAACAAGACATAAAAGATGGAAATAGAATAGAAAACAGAGATTGTGGAGAGCTTACCTGGTAAAGAAATATTAAGAACACTACATCATCGCGGAAGCATGCCAGACGATGAAGGAATGGCATTTTTATGCAGAATCTAACGCGGGTTATAGATAAGTATATATGAAGAAAAAAGAGTAAACAGGCTTGGTCCTGAATGAGACGTACGCGAAAAAGTCATCGACGACTGTAGACAATGTTTTATAAATCATGGCTTTCATAGGCATATGCGCGACACTCTGTTGGGTGTGTAAGAGAACCTCAGGATACCTGAAGATACCGAGAGAAGCCTTGCGGGGTACGAACGAACCTTGAGCTTGTAGTTGATAATCAACTGCGGTACCAGTTGGGCCTAGTTTTCCATTCGTTAGAACGAAGCTATCGAAGGGAGGAAGAAGACGGAAAGATTGTACGTACAAATCCAAACATATACACATACGACGTCAAGGTGCCAATAATAAAACTGTACCATCCTCGGTGTGACTCGTATAGGAGGGAGTAGCCGGTGTAAATGGCGAGCGAAGGGATGGCGACATAGGAAACGTAACGGAAGGCAAGACGGTCGTACCTGTCTTTTAATTAGTATCTCGATCGTAGCAGAAACAAATTAGAGGCCGTACTCTTGTGTTTTCTTTTCGTCCTCGCTGAGTACGTGCTTGTCTACGAAAATAACAAGGTTCAGTTACAGTGCTTTGCGCACGCAAGTGGAAGGAAGTAGATCGGACGAACCCTTGACATCCAGCCTGTATGGAAGTAGAGATCCAGGAGAGGCTGGAGCGATCGAAATATCGACTGCTTTGGTTATCTAGAGTAACATCAGTACACAGACCGAGGGGGGTAAGGGTAAAAGCCGAGGTAAAGATTCCGAACCTTCCAAGCTTCAATGATAACACCCATTCCGGATCCGAACAAAATCATCCAACTGGTATTGTCGTTGTTGTCGATCAAGTAGAGGAGAATCACTATTTGGACGAAAACGTTGGTGATGATCTGCAAGAAAAGCCAAAGTAGCTCGTTTGTAAATATAATCAAATGCCGGTCAGATATATACTACGTACAGTTCTGAAAAAAAAACATAAATCAAAGGTGGAAAGCACAGGGCGTAAGAACCAACGGACCTGACAGAAACACCAACCATCTCCTTCTTATGTCTCCAATGAGAAACGTCCGACTTGAAGGCCAACATTTCGAAACTTGATTGAAGAACGATGATTATCCTTACCCCGCACCACTCTATGATATCACTTACACCATATGCAACACACTGACTAGACCGGTAAGCCCCAAGAACCAAGGATTCGTCTCGATCAACATCCTCTTGATTTCGTCCAATTCGGCACTGGCACCTGCACCCTGTTGTTTCGCAGCTTCCTTGAATCCTTGAGTCATTGAAGCAAATATTTGGAACTTCATGTATGACATGGGTTGGAAAGTGATTTGGATGGGTAAGACGGGTGTGGTGTCATTAATTTCGGTGTACTGTGAGCGGAGATGCCAGAATTCGTTGGGGAAGATAATGGGTTTGTAGATGCCTGTAGTGCCAGCGGGATCGCGGCTGTTTGGTATGAGATGGACATCTGAGTAAAAGGTTGGCTGTGTGGAGTGAAACAGGAAGATGAGGAGGAGGAGGCGTACGTTCGAGAAGGGGCGGTGGTAATTGAGCGTATGGGACTTGAGCACTGTCAGATATTAAGGCAAGGGTAACGTTCTGAATTTGCATTTAGATATTGTGATGAAACAGGCAGTGATTGAGATACCTTGTGCCAGTATGGCATGATAACGTCGGCCTCCTGCAATCTACATTAGTTGCAGTCCATTCTAAAACACGTAGAAACATACCTCTGGCTCTTCTCGGGATTCTTCTTCGCTGCCACTGCCAAGAAGGTTCTTCTCTTTACGGACCTTAGGTCTTGTTATGTATGGAGTGAGGACTTTCAATAAAATAAATCAAAAGGAAAATAACGAGCGTGAGCGGAAGCTTTGATCGCGGTGTAAGCATAACACAGACGTTTGCGAACATGGTGTATGTTTTCTGGGTTGAAAGAGTCGCTCTGTGGGTCAGGATTCGTCTTTTCCTTCGTGAGGAAGATGTCCGCCCACAGAGACCCATTGTTCAATACGGTCTAACAGATTGGGCGTTAGAACATGATTGATAAAAAACAATTCGACTTGCCTCTGGAAAGACGATATCGTATTCCACGACTCTGCTATCAGAATAGTCTCCGTATGTGATATTGCGCCAGACAAAACTGGGTAAACCTTCGTCTCTGTCCTTTCTGTAGCTGGACGTCCACTGTCTAGAAAAGACATCACCGTTTGGTGAAGTTGAGAGGTAGACGTGCATGTCGAGGGTGGTACCGAGCGACCATGCGGGCACCGCTTGTGCTGGAGGTGAATGCCAAGGATTAGTTACCCCTGGAGAAGCGGGTGCGCTCGCTGAAGAAGGACCAGCTGATGATGTAGTTTGGACTACCGGAGGTGGAGCCGTTGGTTTGCTGGGTGCAAAGAATTTTGTAACTGAAAAGTCCGATTAATAACAGTCAAATCCAACCAAGATGGCGGTACGTACTCATTTGCGAAACCATCCATACCAGGAAGAGTTGCTGTAAAAAGTTAAGATCTTTAAGGATATTACATTTCACGAGCGAGACCTGCCTGAGCTATACCGAAAAATTTTCGAAATGGAGACTGCTCTTCTTCCTGCTGTTGCTGGCCTCTAGCATTCCCTGCTGCTGGAGCCGCAGCTTGTCCTTGCGCACTCGGCATCCTGGACGACGAAGGAAGAAGTAGAGTGATGGCGCAATCTCGTGACTTGACACGACGCGTTCGTCTGTCCGCGCTCAACGGTTGCAGCCCAGCAAATACGAAATAGATTTCACAGCAGATTTCTCAGCCTGAATTTGGCAAAAAGGGAAATTTGATCTGGAAACCCTAGACCCTTCCAATCGAACATTCGATAATTGCACAGCTCACGTGATCAAATTGGGGCTTAGGGTTTCTCGCGGGCCTTTTCATCGCCTGCCTTTCCATCCTTTCTTTAAAACCCCCATCATCTCCTCGCCGTCCTCAGCAACCACCAACTCTAAAATCTTGTACGTCGTCGCGGTATCTGATATCATTTCGCGTCCAACTCACCTTTTCTCAGTTTAGATTACCCTATATCTCAACGTAAGTATATTAGCGCCCTCCTCAACGCGTCCATCCTTATCGCCATCCCTCACACAGATGCCTGAATCCCGTGAAGACTCTGTCTACCTCGCCAAGCTCGCTGAGCAGGCCGAGCGCTACGAAGGTCGGTGTCTCGTCTCATATCGCGCTTATCTGTCCCCCCCCCTGATAGTGGCTCTCGTCTTCATCAGAGATGGTTGAGAACATGAAGCGTGTGGCTTCGTCAGACCAAGAACTCACTGTGGAAGAACGAAATTTGCTCTCGGTTGCATACAAGAATGTCATTGGTGCCCGTCGTGCATCATGGAGAATTGTATCGTCGATTGAGCAAAAAGAGGAATCCAAGGGCAACGAAGCCCAGGTTTCAATGATCAAGGGCTACAGGGAGAAGATTGAGGCTGAGCTCGCAAAGATTTGCGAGGATATCCTCGACGTTCTTGACAAGCACCTCATTCCTTCCGCCGCCTCAGGGGAATCGAAGGTCTTTTACCACAAGATGTAAGCATGACTCATTGTTCACTTGTCGTCCCCATTTATTAACCCTGTCGTGAAGGATGGGTGACTACCATCGCTACCTTGCCGAATTCGCAACCGGTGACAAACGGAAAGAGAGTGCTGACAAGTCCCTTGAGGCCTACAAGGCTGCTTCTGATGTCGCTGTTACCGAACTCCCTCCCACTCACCCGATTCGTCTCGGTCTCGCCTTGAACTTCTCCGTCTTCTACTATGAGATCCTCAACAGTCCTGACCGCGCTTGCCATCTTGCTAAGCAGGCATTCGATGATGCCATTGCCGAACTCGATACTCTCTCGGAAGAGAGCTACAAGGACTCGACTCTCATCATGCAGCTACTTAGGGACAACCTGACCCTCTGGACTTCAGACATGCAGGACTCTGGTAAGCATCTTTCTCCATATTGTTGGTCGTGGGCTAATGACTGATCTCCCAGCAGACAAACCTGCAGACAAGGAGGAAGCTGCCGATGCACCCGCCGACGATTAGACGTGTTTATTGTCTGGTATATATCGCTCTTGCATTCGTCCTTGGCCCAGCTGTATTCTTTCATGCTTACATCCCTTGAACGTCTATCACCGTCGGCGTCCTCGCATCCCTCGTATCCCGATCCCTTACTCTACCATTCCATTATCGTAAATTTTGTTAGCTTTGCATGGTTACCTTGAGATGAAATAAAGCGTAAAAACATGTTATTAACTCTTGTACAAATCCGCCCGATTGAGTGAATCTAAAGTGACGGCATCAACGCGTCTTTTCTGGATCGCCCATGAATGTCTCGCCATATACCTTGGCTTCTTGGTACATTTTCCGCTGCTGCGGTCTTGTTCTTTCTTTATGCTAGCCAGGATGTCGCAGAGCACCTTTCGCCTCAAGGTTGCCGAATGTCGTATATGAATCCGTCTTACATTCCGCAGACACGGTTTAACACTTCTTGGACACCTTTGGCCGAGAGATATTCACTACTCTTATATCGAGAAGACCAATGGGAACGCGAAGTATGTGGAAAAGAAGCCGAGTATTTGAACCCAACTAATTCGGGCTCAGCTACACGGCGCAACTCCGGTTCTATTTATCCCTGGAAATGCCGGTTCTTCAGGCCAAGTTCGGTCCATCGCGTCCTCAGCTACAAGACAATATTATATCAGGCCCAATGAGCCAGCTTACGAAGTGTACTCGCGAAATATGAAACCTCTAGATTTTTTTGCAGGTCGGTGTTTGTACTACAGCCAACTTTCGATACTCAAACTTGGTTTAGTGGACTTTAACGAAGACCTTTCTGCATTCCATGGACCGACTTTGCAGTCGCAGACAGAGTACTGTGCTCGAGCTGTTTCATATATCCTTTCTCTATACCCGGCCGATACCACGATTATCATCATGGGTCATTCCATGGGCGGGGTAGTCGCCACGTCTTTATTGCCCTCAAAAGACATCGCCGCTATCATAACGATGTCTACGCCTCACACCCTACCTCCGGCGCGGTTCGATCAGCGGGTCAATGAGATTTACGAGAGAAACAGGGAGGCGTTGTTTCGCGACCCGACGCCGATTTTGTCCTTGTGTGGAGGAGCGACAGACATGATGATTCCTTCTGAATTGTGCATATTACCCTGGTCGGTTGAGGGATTGCCGTATAGGCGGACGGTGTTTTCATCCGCTTTGGAAGGTTCTTGGACCGGTGTGGGTCACAGGGAGATGGTTTGGTGTCATCAAGTGCGGTGGAGAGTGGCCAGAGCTGCTATGGAACTCACGATGGCTACTTCGTCGGCTGATCGAGGAGTAGTATTAGACAGGTGGTTGAGAGACGGGCATACGTTACCTCCACCTCCCACGGAACAAACCCCTGAAACATTTACATTGAACGAAGGTGATTTCGAGATGTTGAGGCCGGCCAGGCGTTTGTTTCTACGGGATCCCAGGTGGAAATCGACACATATACTCCCTGTTTTGGCGGATTCCCCTCGATTCGTTCTTTTTGTCTCGCAAGGGTCAATTTCACCGATCGCACCTCAGAAACCGTACGTGTTACTGGTATCGGTGTCCATATGCTTAGGTTCCTCTGCTCCTTTCCAATGCGGTCCCCTTCAGCCTATAGTACATAGACTCATACCGAATCCGGTACCCGGAACGGTTTTTCCTGCGCCACAGCAGGGGGTAGATGAATCGGAAGGTGTTGTGGTATTTGAAGCAGATCTTACCCTGCAGAGTCTCTCTGGAGATCAATGGGTGGCTGTTCGAATAGAGCAGTCGGATGGAGAAGGATGGGTTGTCGGCGGTTTCGTTTCGGCGGAAAAGATCATCAGTAATGTTTCTATGCTTGGTGAGATTTTCTTCCTTTCTCTTGTTCCAAAGTAAAATCTAAGCTGCTTTTTGTATACAGGAATCCTCTTTGGTGGTACTTTTGTGTCGTTGAGAGAGTCTCATCAAGTCGATCTGCGCACGTCTATTCGGTTACCAAAACTCAGCTCGAACGCGCTTGTAGTGTACCGAGTTACTCCGTCAACAACGGAAGACACGTTCTGTGAAGATTGTGAGTGATTTGATCAGATGAACGGACTGAATGTTTATATTTTCATACCTAGCACCACCCCTCTGGCCTTTACTCGTGCATTCTTCACACCCCTCGGAGACTCATTACTACACCCTCTCTAATTATTTTACCTCTGTTTCATCCCAAGGTGTTACTAGCAACATCCTCCTTCACACGCACGGCTCTGCCCCGTACATTGAGTCTGTTGCGGGTCTTTTCAGCGAGGGAGTTGAGGTTGTGATTTACTCGGCTTTCGGCGCTTGTCCTAGGCAACTTTTAGGCTTTCATGTAGCAATTGACTGGACAGCGACGCTTGGACGTTGGCCCGCCCGATATTTAACGACGATTGTGTGCTGGGCTATTGGAATAGTCTCGTTGATTGTGTTCGAAGCGTGGGGAAGCGGGGAGAGCGACCATACCCGTAAGCACGTTCTTTTGGGCTGACAGTCGTTTTCTTTTCCTTTCTCATTGTGAAAATCCAGCTTCTGTGCCTCCTGTCACTCGCTCCCTTCGAGAGTTTGGGCAACGAAGGCTGCCCAGACTCTTATTGGCGTCGCTTTTAATTGCCCTTTTGCCACTTTCTGAGCAATTTTTCCTTGGAAATGGCGGCAATTGGATATATGCACCAATGGCTCCTCTGCTTCTTTTGATTGCTTCTGGATTGGTGTGCGCTTCGTGGGGATTGCTGCTTCTTCTGATGTGGCCGGTTGGGAAAATCGGTAATATATTCTCGGCAAGGTTCGGAACTTTTTTTATGTTTAAATCTCGACGATGATAGCAAGCAAGCTAACGCGGGATGCCTACCTGTACACAGACAACAAAAACAACAAGAGGAGATTACTGGCGCTCGAAGAAGCACGCTCGTATCAATGGCCTTCGTCTTTGCGCTGATCTTCTTCTTCATTCCGTGGCAAGTGGCATATCTCTGTTGCTGGTTCATCCATATGCAGTCTTGCGCGGCAGACTGGTTTGCATCATCAGAGGAAGCGGTGTCAATAGCGCCTGTTACAGCTATCCCGCTCCTAAATCGCGATGAGTCGTCAACTCCGATTGAAGACACCAGAGATATTCCAAGGATGCCCAGTGCCCCGCCATCTGCACATAGGTACCTGAAAAGTAACCGGAATCATAAAGCTCATTTGCTGCTCTTTATGACATGGCTTCTTCCCCTTGCCGCCCCGGTGTTGGTAGTCTGGGTACGGACACTGGTGACTGCAGGATTGACTACGCCGTTTGACGGGGATCATTTCTTCTTAAACGTCGCTCCGTTCTTGATTCTTGTCGATTTTGCGTCATGGACTTCAAGGCCCTTGTTACTTAGGAAAAGGTGGGCTATGTTCCGAACTTTATGATACACAATGCTAATACATCTTTTCTTGAAGTGGAGAGTGGTATTTCTCCACACGCTGGTCGCTGTGTCTCGTTGCTGCGATTGCTTTTTTCGACGGGCCTCGAAGAACATATCATATCTTCGATGCAGCACGATTGGCCATTGGGGCGCTAGCAGCTGTTCGAATAGGACCACAATACTGGGGTAGAAGTTTCTGGAGATTTTGAGAGAAAAACGCGTCAGCCACACCATTCTTGAAGAGATTCAAAATTCACGTGGTGTTCATGATGGGAATACATCGTTCCGAGATCTGAGATTGGCTCCGCTCTTTTTTTCTTTTTCTTCTTTCGCTTGTTAGAATCGTTCAGTTCCACGGGTTCCAAGAGGTTTCTCTCTCGAACCCACTTCCTGTAGGGTGATATCTGTAACGCTCAGAGTTGGAGGAAATTTATGGTGTTGACTACCGCAGTGATTTAAATGCGTGCGATCGATGATCGTGAGGATGGATGATCAAAAGCATTTTTTTTATCTCGGAAGCTCACCGTTCAGCGTAAATTTCAGACGGGTGGACGTGTGTTTTCGAATCAATATTTTATGTTCAGGCCGCCCAGGATGGGGGGGGGGATGTGAAAAATATTGCGGATTTTTTTCGAAGAGAGTCCCCGAAATGTATTGAGACCCGAACAGCTTGAACTAGATCATTCCTGAATTCAATTTGGGGCCTGATATGTCCAGATCCGGACAATAACCTTCGCACCCACATTTTGCACATGTGGCGGGAAAAAAATCGGTGAGGGGCATAGGCAGATAACCATAGGTTTTGAGAGTAAAAATATGGTTATATGCTAGTCAGAGAATGGCTTCTGAGGGAGAAATTGGCAGGCTCGCAAACAGCCGAGGTGCGATTGCGATGACTGATTTCAATTAGGGTTCCACGTGAGTGATCCAGCTTAGGAATATACTATTGCGGCTCTCTGCTCGTTACCACAAGCACCCCCGGCTTTTTCTGCTTTCTCTTTCCCTCTCTAAATTTCTGGCTTCGTTTCCCCTGATAAAATCTGAATCCTCTTGGTTAGACCATGCACGGTAGCCCCATCGCCGCCGTGCCTCGTGGGTCTCCCTCTCGCCGAGGCAAATCCCCGAAATTCTCCACCCCGAGCCCTCCTCATTCTTCTGCTGGCCCATCCAAACCAGAAACATCAAATAATCCCTCATCCTCATTTTTCTCATGTCTCAGCATCCCTGTAGAGGGTGCAATGTCCATTGGAGAGGATTCGCCTCCGGAGAAACTTCCGGACATCGAGGCCCCACCAGCCACACCTTCGACTAGCGAATCCAAGAGAGCACCCCGAAAGTCCAAAACGTTTGCTTTGGCAGCTCTCAACAATCATGTGCGGGATGATCTGATTGACGTTGACGAAACTTCCTCATTGAGCGTTCTCGAGGAGAGATACCGTCAATCTACACCGATACCTGTATCCCCTGCTCTCGATTTATCTACAGTCAAGACGACCAGTCCTCGTCATTTCAAGCATCCAAAAAGTGTACAGAGGCCATTTGGATTACAGGATTGCCCGGAATATTTTCCTACTGCGGAAGAATTCCAGGACCCGACGGCATACATCAAGTCGATCTCTGCGGAAGCTACAGAGTATGGTATTTGCAAGATCGTTCCTCCAGAAGGATGGAAGATGCCGTTTGTTACCGATACCGAGGTTTGTTTTTACTTTTTAAGCGTAATTTTCTTTTTCTTCCCTTCTCAATACCTTTGCTCCATTCGAATAGAGATTCAGATTCAAGACTCGACTCCAGCGACTTAACTCGATAGAAGCGTCGTCTCGAGCTAAACTCAATTTTCTGGAGCAGCTTTACCGCTTTCATAAGCAGCAGGGCAATCCACGGATAGTCGTTCCCACAATCAACCACAAACCATTAGACCTGTGGCTGATGCGGAAAGAGGTGCATAAGCTGGGCGGCTATGAAACGGTGAATCAAGATGAGCTACCTCCCATAATTACCGGCTAATGTTCTGCAGGTGACGAAAGGGAAGAGTTGGCCCGAAGTAGCTCGGATTCTAGGATATACCAGTGTTCAAGGACTAGCTACTCAGATCAAAAACTCGTATTATCGAGTTATTCTGCCCTACGAAGATTTTTGCGAACGGGGCCGGAACACTCCCGTTTCTCCTCAAACCAAACCAGTGGTAACCATACCTGTTACGAATGACAAGGCACCTCACTCGAGCGCCACACCTACACATACGGGTGATGATAGCACAGCCTCCAGTCCCCTCACAGCCTCATCTAGTCCACTCTCGGAACCTCCAGATGAGAGTGAGTCCAAGGATCATGCCTCGCGCCCTCGTCGGAGCACTAGACAAACTTCGGTAGACCGTAAGAGATGACATACTTGCTCATTCATGAAATGATGTGGTTCTAAATATTTTTCCTCAGAATCGCCGAAGAAGTCCACTCCAGCTCCTCCTCCTCCTCCTCCTCCTCCTCCTGTGACACCCCTGGTAACACCGACATATCTCGACGAGAAACCGGTGGTCAAGAGTCGTGACGCTGGTAATGAGGTATGGCTGACTATTGTTATTCTTCTACATGGGGATAAACTTTTTTGTCTGCAGCACTGCGAGATCTGCGGGAAGAAGAATAGAGGAGACCAGATGTTGCTTTGCGATGGATGCGATTGTGGTACGTCGTCATTCCGTATTTGTTCAAGTTAGGAGTTGCTGAGTGAACTGCTGCAGGCTTTCACATGTTCTGCCTTGACCCACCGCTGGAGTCCATTCCCAAAAGTGAGCAATGGTATTGCTATTCCTGCCTTTCGGGAACCGGAGGCGACTATGGCTTCGATGAGGGAGAAGAACATAGTTTGTCCAGCTTTCAGGCCCGAGACACAGAGTTTCGGCGGATGTGGTTCAGGTCTCATCCCCCTCAACCTCAACCTGCTGCTATGAGAGACGACCCGACCGCCACGCATTTCGGCAATGTCATCGTCTCCGAGTATGATGTCGAGAATGAATTCTGGCGATTAGTTCAGTCTTCGAATGAGACAGTGGAAACCGAGTATGGCGCTGACATCCATTCTACCACCCATGGAAGGTGAGTAGGATCGCGTGATTCAATTATCAGTGACAAGGATTAATGACTGTCGCTTAGTGCCATGCCTACGCTTGAAACTCATCCCTTAGATGAGTATTCCAAAGATCCATGGAATTTGAATAATATCCCTGTCGTGTCGGACTCGCTACTTCGATATATCAAATCGGACATATCTGGTATGACGGTACCTTGGACTTACGTTGGCATGATTTTCTCGACGTTCTGTTGGCACAACGAGGTAATATCCAAAATCAGACTTTACTTGAATGATGAACTCATCGAAGGTTCGACTACAGGACCATTACACCTATAGTGTCAATTTCAGTAAGCTTTGGTTTGAACCTACTTCTTGTTCCTAAATGACGCATCATTTTTTCAAGTGCACTGGGGTGAGACGAAAACCTGGTATGGGATTCCAGGGGCAGACGCAGAAAGATTCGAGGCTGCTATCAAATATGAGGCGCCCGATCTTTTCGAGACCCAGCCCGACTTGCTTTTCCAGCTGGTCACATTGATGAATCCAAAACGTCTTGCTGACGCTGGGGTTCGCGTATATGCATGTAATCAACGAGCTGGTGAATTAGTTTTGACTTTCCCCAAAGCCTATCATGCTGGATTCAATCATGGTGTCAGTATTCTTTTTTTCTCTTCATACTTATTCCTCAGTTGAAGTTTTCGATCTACAGCTCAATTTCAACGAAGCTGTGAACTTTGCTCTCCCCGATTGGCTCTCTCACGGACGCGATTGTGTCCAACGCTATCGTGCATTCAGAAAGCTCCCTGTATTTTCGCACGACGAACTCCTCATAACTATCACTCAACACTCGACTTCCATCAAGACAGCAATGTGGTACGCTTTGTTGAATTTTTATTGTACTTCTCATATTAAATTCTTACTATCAACCGTTCCAGGCTCACGGATAGTCTTCAAGAAATGACTGATCGTGAGATGGCGAATCGTAACAAGGCTCGTGCTTTGGGGTGCATCGAGTCTTTGGAGGAGCAAGATCGCCCCGAGGACCAGTACCAGTGTTCCATATGCAAAGTCTTCTGCTACCTGTCCCAGGTATGCTGTCCCCACAACACCAACGTGGTTTGTACAGACCACGCGGAGTATTATTGCGCAAAGTGTAATGAAACAAAATCACTCACTCTTCGCTTACGCTTTTCCGATGCGGAGCTCTTAGATATCCAAAGCATAGTCGCCGAACGGGCCGCAGTCCCTGCGATATGGAAAGCGAATCTTGATAAAGTTCTTTCCGAAACAGCCCGGCCATCCTTGCGCCGATTGCGCGCCCTTCTTGCTGAAGGCGAGCGTATCCACGCCAGTCATTCTCTGCCGGAGTTCTATATGTTGAAGAAATTTGTCAATCGTGCTACCGAGTGGATCGAAGCTTCCAACACCTTCATCATTCGAAAGCAGGTCAGGAAGCGTCCTCGGAGGTCCAGAGGCCGCCCGACTCAGGAAATGGAGGACGCTCATGAGAGGCCTGAGAAGAGCTTGGGCGACTTGTACGATCTCCTGAACGAAGTGGAACTTCTTGGCTTCGATTGTGCTGAGATCGCAACCCTTCGGGTCCTTGCACAGCGAGCCGAAGAGCTCAAAACTCTAGCAGCGACCATCCTCCTGTCCGCTGCGACCAATCGTACTCGGGAAGAACATATGCAGCAATGCCGAAATCTCGTTCTCGATGCATCCTCGCTAAATGTTGCTATCGACGAAGTCTCTGAAGTGGAGCGAATTGTGGACAAGGAGCGTCTTCTAGCGGAACTAGAAGAGAAGATGGAGGACGGTTACACTCTCACTCTCGATGAAGTCCGTCAACTGTTGAACCGTGCTCGTGCTAGCCGGGTTTCCTCCGACAACGAGTACATTCGCATCCTGGAAACTCGATTAAGGGAAGGTACCAGTTGGGACGATCGTGCCCAGGAGGTTTTGCGTCGACCTATCAAAACCCTTGAAGACCTTGACCAGTTTGCGGACCTGGATCAGTCTGTTCCTATTGACCCCTCGATCTTAGATCGCATCATGTCTGCTCGCGCCAAGGCGCGGGACTTTGAGAAGACGGCGCAAGGTTGGTTGAAAGCAGCGCCAGGGACCCCCAAACCTCGACCTAGTGACGTCATTAAACTCGCAAAGAGGGCAGAGAAGGAGTTTAATTTACCTGTTCTGCAAGAAGTAAAGAGCATGGCACAGATCGCGAATGAGCTAGAAGATCGCTCGGAACAAATTTTGAAAACGACTTATGCTCGTTCCGTGAATGAAGATGTTTTCCGGTCTATACATGAATGGAAGAATTACGCTAACATGCATCTCAAGATGTTTTCACTGCCCAAGTTCGAAAAGGTCGACTTGCAAGTCGCAGCTCATGAAAAATGGGTCGCTGATTTGCCTTGGTATTGCCGTAAACACAACGGAGCGTATACCCACGGGAAGGAGGTTTTGGACGATGTCATTGAATGCACTCGACCAGACGATGACCATCCCCCGAACGACGAATACCTCACTTGCATCTGTAATGTTCCTGTACGTCCTCCGCCCGCAGGCGTTCCCTCAGATGCCGTCCAGTGCGACCATTGCTATGCGCGATTCCACGAAGAGTGCGCCAAGAATGGAGGATCCTGCCCTTTCTGCGACCATTCTCACTGGACAGGAGACATCAAGAAGGCTCGGTCCTGGCATTTCTGCTTCTTCCCGAATCTCCTCATCAATGCCCCAGAAATTTCAAAGAAGTATTCCGAGGAGTGGAAGCAGCTCGAAGTCATTGTTCATCGGGTCGACCGCTTGTCAGCTGTGATCGGGCAGTTCCTCGCCTACACGTCTCAGCCAGGTAATCAACACCCGACTTACATTCACCAAGTCCGGCATTATATGCGCAAACTGTATAAGATACAGTTTGCCGTCTCTCCCAATCCCAAGGTATCTTTCGGCCTTGATTTAGCCGGCCTTCACCGTCTTCTCGCTGCCCGACCAAAGAAGCGTAGAAAGCCCAAATTCCATTTTGGTCAAGACTCAGATTCAGACTGGACGGATGGAACGAGATGCATCTGCCGGGGCCGAACGCCTTACTTGCTCGGTTATCCTACCATTGATTGTGATCATTGCAACAGACGATACCATGCCGGCTGTGTCTTCTTTAGTGTTGAGTATCAAGGTGCCCACGGTATTAATGGTCACAGGACGTACACTTGCCCACTATGCTGTTTACGCAAGAACAAGACGTATCCCTTCTCCGAAGTGCGAGTTAAACCTCCGCGTAAGCCTTTCAAATAGTTTCGCGCCGTCTATGTGCTGACATTATCGTAGCAGAAGACACTGCACACGCGGAGTACTACGTCGATACTAAGGAGATGCTGGATACATTCAGTAAAACAATTATATACAAATCGATGGGTCAACCTTACACTCAGACTCTGTTTGTCGAGCTTTTGAAGTTTACGCCAGGGCAACCCGATACACATGCGGGAGGATCAGTGCAGCAATCTCCTTCGGCTGGTGCCCGACCTTCTAGCGCTGACGCGCGACCACCGCCACACCCCAATCACCCCCTTACTGTTGCACTTCCCCGGACCCTTTCACCCAGCGAGCTCAATGCGGTAGCTCAGAATGTACCTCCTCCTCCCTGGTCAAGATGGGGTGCTGTAGCTACTCCTTCCCGGCCCCCTTCTATTGCGCCACGCAGAGAACTACCTCCAGTTTCGTCACTACCTCCGCACCCCCCGCAAGATACCCGAAAACGGAAATATCCAGAAGATGCACCCCATGAGGATCTACTGCCTCCCATGGCCAGCTTGACTGAACCGGTAGCGAAGCGACGCATAGTTTTGCCCCCGGTGCACCACGCACTCTTGCCTCCAATTCAGACTCATCCCCCTCATCGGCCTTCTGTTCTCCCCCCTCCTCCCCCCCCTCCGCAATCTCGGACTCCGGTCCTCCCTCCTTCAACTGTCCAGACTCAGAGCCTTTCTCCTTCGTTGGCTCGACTTATGTCCCCAGTCGACCAATCTCCTCGACCAAAGTATGTCCAGTCACATCCCTCCAACGCTGTTGGCAGGAACGGAGGACATGATAATCATCATGGTTCACCTCTCATGAGACCAGGAGGTATAGATATCCTCAATTCGCCGCCGATGAGAGATATTGTGCCTCCTCTTCCTCCCCCTCCTCTAGTGGCGTCCTCGTCCAGAAATGGGCATGTATCGCCGGTGATTGAGCGAGATATTCCATCTCTTGGTGCTCCCCACACCCGTCACATGCTGCTGGCGTCTCCCATCCTCGAAAGAGACGGGGTACGCTCCCGGCCCAGTCACGAAAGTGCTCATACGTCTACAGTTGTACGCAATGGATATCCTAGTGCTCAAAATACGCTTGCCACGGGAATTGACGCGCCACCGATTAGGAAGTTGATGATGTCGCCTGGCAAACCTTGATTCTTTACGGATGATTTTTCATTATTTTTTTTCTACCTTGCTTTCCGCCTCTCTGTAGCCTGTCACAGTGAATATATATAGCGTACTTGTTTGTTTCGGGATATAGTCAACAGTTTTTGACAATTGGTTCTCAATATGTAGAGTAAATTTCCTTAGGACAGTAGTGTGTTGCATACAGAAATGACAATGGGGAATCAACGTCAAAGTATGTCTTCCATGAGCTACATAATAAAATATGTACAGGGAACAGAATTTCTAAGCTACAGGCGGTTTGCTGCCAGGCGTGAAGGTGTAGGTCAAACCGCACTTGCCGCAGTACTGTCGGTCCTTGTGGAATGCCATCTATGAACCAGTGCTCCGTTAGGCACAATTTTTTTGACTAGAGTGAATGATGGGGCACTCACAAAGATACCTGCGCCGCAATCAACAGTGGGACATTCACGGCGAAGACGCTTGATCTTTCCATCTGAATCTACCTTGTAGTACTTCAAAATGGCCATCTTGACTTTCTTTCGCTTGTGCTTGATCTTCTTGGGGGTCTTACAAATCGATACAGCCGTCAGATGTCTGGAAAGCAACATAGAAAGCGATGATGAACATGGACATACGTTATAAGTCTTTTTCTTACGCTTCTTTCCACCTCCTCGGAGACGCAATACCAAGTGAAGGGTAGACTCTTTTTGGATGTTGTAATCATTGAGAGTACGTCCATCCTCAAGTTGTTTCCCAGCGAAAATCAGACGTTGTTGGTCGGGAGGGATCCTGAGAAAACGTGTCACAAAGTCTGATGATTTAAAGGTCAAGCACATACCCTTCCTTGTCCTGTATCTTAGCCTTGACATTATCGATAGTATCAGAGGATTCGACTTCGAGAGTGATAGTTTTGCCCGTAAGGCTGCATAGAAAGAAAAGATCAGTATAGAATATAATGACTGAAATGAATAGAAAGAAAAAAAACGAACGTCTTAACGAAAATCTGCATCCTGTATTCGGAAGCCTTCGTCTGTTCAGCGAGATAAACGGTGAAGTCGTTGACAAAAGCAAGAGCCGATTGCGATGTGAAAGCAAGAATTTTTTTCGACGTGATTTGTGAGCATTGGTGGCTGTGCAATCATATACAGTTTTGAACCGTCACGCGATCACGTTTCTATGCCGGCATCTCCTTCGCGGACCTTGTTCCTTCTCCTTCCTTCTCCCGCTGTGTCCTCTATAGAATATTTTTCTTCGGTACAGATCAATCAAGACATCAATTACATAGCTCATCTGCTTTCGTATCGACACGACCGTCATTATCTTCCAAACTTCAAGGGCAAATTACTCAATAGTCTGTCAATGGTTCATCGTCACGCCACGCGAAGGACGTGTATCGACGACCGTCACGGAACTCGAGACAGCACCCTGGGTTCTGGGAACAGCACCTGCTATGTATGATTTCATTCGGACCTCATCAAAAGGTTCTTATCAGACAACTTGAAGATGGCGATGAACTCAGGTAATGAGCCTACCAATGTCTAGTACCAAGTGGTCCCCCGATTCTCCACTGTCCATTGCGCCTCCGCTGACAAGTTATTTCTCCTTTTGTTTTTGCTTTGAACGATGGCATCATACTCATACTTTCTCACTGACTGACACAGGCAGGATATAGAGCATGCAGCATGTGCATATCTCAGGCATACAATCAATTCATGCCAACGAGAGACAATTCGAATGGGGGACATTTTGGTGGCGATCATTTACCGCTCTTATATTATTTAATGTCAGTTGGGCACAACTTGGGGGAGCACGCTATCGCGGTATTCATTGTCGTTATGAATCGCGTTGATGAGTGGAGAGCGCATGGACGGGTGATAATCACCTGGTGGTATGTCGGCATTGAACTGTCGAGAAAGATATCTTCTTTCTGATTTTAAGGGCCACTTCTCCCAGGGTCCAACGCGTATAAAAGGGACCCTTGCTGAATACAAGCTCATCGCGCGACTCCCCGAGGTCAGTCAACATGCGTTCCATCCTGCTTGGCTTGGCCATTTACGCTTCATTGGTGCTCGGCCGTCCTTCTCGACGAGAGAGCGACTATGAAGTAAAAGAATCGGTGTCTCCTCCCCGAGAGTGGAACACCCATGGCGTTGCTCCGTCTCATCACAAGATCGAGCTGAGTATTGGCCTTCCACAGCCAAATTTCGACGTTTTGGTAGACCACTTGTACCAAGTGTCCGACCCATCTCATTCCCGCTATGGTCAACATCTGACCAAGGAGGAAGTTGAAGCCCTTGTTGCTCCCCATCCAGAAAGCCTTGACCTGGTAAACGCCTGGCTTTCCTCTCACGGCATCGAAGAGAAGGAGATGTCCCCAGCCAACGATTGGATCACCATTCGCATTCCTGTGAGACTTGCGGAGAAACTTCTTGATACGGTACGCGCATACTGATGCCATAATGCTGTCAAAGCTTGTTTAATATCTTCTGTGTAGACTTATCACGTCTGGACACATGCGTCAACTGGCGAGTCAATTGTGCGCACCACAAGCTACAGTCTTCCTGCCCACCTACATGAACATGTTGACGTCATTCAACCCACGACCATGTTTGCCCGAATGAAAAGCTTCAAGTCTACTATTCATCGATTCGATAAGGGAGCCGGACAAATCGTTGAAGAGAGTAACACGCCAATCATCAGCGCTTCCGGCGTGTCGGTTGATCCCAGTTGCAACTCTACGATCACCATCTCGTGCTTGAAGCAACTCTACAATGCCGTAGGAGTCACCCCATCGACCAAAGTCAACAATTCCATCGGAATAACTGGATATCTCGAACAATTTGCAAACTTTGAAGATCTCCAGTCTTTCTACGCTCTTCAACTCCCGGAAGCATTAAACACTAGTTTCAAGGTTGTTCCTGTAGCCGGTAAGTTTGCATCCATACTGTCGTGAAGTAGGCGTTTGTTTTAATGGATGTCTCTAGGCGGTTTGAACAATCAGACTCTTTCAGAGGCCGGAGATGAAGCCGACCTTGACGTGCAGTTCGCCTTCGGTCTCGCTTTCCCCATACCCGCACGTGGATCATTTCATTACTTAGATCGCATTTCTCATTCCCAATCTAGGGTACCTTTTACACTACCGCCGGAAGCCCACCGTTCATCCCCGATTTGGAGACCCCCACGGACACCAATGAACCTTACATCTCCGTACGTTCTCCTAATCTCTCTCAATCTGGCTCGGTCAGAAATTGACAGCACGTAGTGGTTGAACTTTGTCCTTGCTCAAAAAGAGGTGCCCTGGGTAATTTCTACGAGGTGAGAGTTTAGGGTATGAAACAGGTTTGCCTTTATTGACTAGATTTAGTTACGGAGATGACGAGCAGACAGGCAAGTGGCTCATTTCTCTCATTAACGACGTATTATCTGATATCGAACATAGTCCCCGAGAGCTTCGCGATACGGACGTGCGCCGGTTTCGCCCAGTTGGGTAAGACTTATCAACCAGTAGTTCTCGCTTACCTTGATGATTCATTCTTATAATAGGTGCTCGTGGTGTATCCTTGACCTCCTCGAGTGGTGATGGAGGCGTTGGAGATGGTGACTCCGATCCCGCGACTCAAACTTGTATAACAAACGACGGAAAGAACAAGACCGAATTCCTTCCCCTGTTCCCCGCTTCTTGTCCTTTGTAGGTGGCTTACATCTGTTCATTCCATCCCTCTCTGATAAAGTCTGACATTACAGCGTAACTGGTGTTGGAGGTACTATTAATGTTCCAGAAATCGCAGTCTTCTTCTCTGGAGGTAAAGACTCATTCAAATTCCCTACGCTTTCTCGCTTATCTAATCTCAAAACTCCCAGGTGGTTTCTCGAATTATTTCCCTCGTCCAGCGTACCAGGATGCCGCTGTCAAATCGTTCCTTAACAAATTCCCCAAAGGAAAGTATGCAGGTCTTTTCAATCCGTAAGTCTCGTTTATCCGTATGAAAAGTATCTGTTTTGCTGAAGAGCGATTTTTTCTGGATCAGCAACGGAAGGGTACGAAAATAGATCCTCGTTTTGCACTCTCTTACTGATTTAACCGGCAGGGAATCCCAGATGTTGCTGCAGAAGCAGACAGATTTCAAGTCGTCGTTGGTGGTGAGACTGGTCTTATCGGTAAGAAGCCACCACTGCGTTGCAGTTTCAAAGCAGCAATAACAAACTAACATTGGACCGAAAGGGGGCACATCTGCTGCCTCGCCCACGTTTGCTGGCTTTGTTGCTCTCTTGAACGATGCTAGGTTCAAGAAAGGAAAACCCAGTCTTGGTTTCTTGAACCCACTTTTCTATTCCAGTGCGGTTAGCGGGTTCAACGACATTACTGAAGGTAACAACCCAGGTTGTGGTACTGAGGGGTTCAACGTGAGTTTTTTTTTTGCAATGCCTTGCCGTTCGATCACGCAATAAATCTTGAAATTGTGTAGGCGACCGTCGGATGGGATCCTAGTAAGTTGTCTTGTTCTCGGAGTGCATGCTCGTGTGTTGATATAGCGACCCAGTAACTGGCCTTGGCACGCCTGATTTCGGGAAATTGGTTAAACTGGTGACATAATTCATGGAAAAACGACTGGGATGCTTTTAAATATCTTGATTCCCAATGTACACGCTGTAAAATATAAAAAATGTATGCTGGCTTTCTGTTTTTGGCAACGAAATAGCCACATTTGGAAGTTTGATATCGGCGCGAGATAAGATAAATACGTAAGCCAAACGGCTTCTTTCGTCAGCCATTCGGCAAATTACTGGCTTGATCGAGGATGTCATGTCTTTCACTTTCAACTGGCCTCAATTTTCGGACCAGTTTCATTACGATGCGATTCAGATGCTCAATAACGCCCTCAATAAGGGCAACAAACCGCCGGTCATAGCAGACAAGATAGAGGTTGTGGAACTGCAAATGGGAACCAAAGTCAGTCGCACAGTCGGGATAGCTCGCTCAGGGATCGTTGAAACGTTTGACATACAGCCACCCGATCTCGAAATACGTGAAATTGGCGAGCTCACAGTAGATCAGTTTCGCGGGATTTTTCGCCTTTCATACGAGGGAGATGCACTCATAGTTTTGAAAACAAAAGTACAGGTGCGCATTGGCTTTCAAGCCGTTATTTTATCTATAGTTTTCACATATAAAATCTAGGCCAATCCTCTCAATCACAAACAGCCAGATATTCACCTCATGTCTGGGTCCAAGGGTATGCTTGCCGCCAGACAGCCGCTCGTGGTACCAATGCATCTCCGTCTTTCCAATTTTAAGCTACGGTCCATCGTCGTCCTCGTAGTCTCAAAGCAGAAAGGAATCACCCTTGTCTTTAAAACCGATCCCTTACAAAATGTCGACATCAACAGCACATTTGACTCTGTAGCTGTGATACAAAACTTTATTCAGCGTGAAATCGAAGGTCAGCTTAGGCAGATGTTCAGGGAGGATCTTCCGGGCATAATCCATCAACTCAGTCAACAGTGGATCAAAGCCAAAGTCGAAGCACCTTACCTCGCCAAACGAACCCCAGCCCCTCCGGCTCCCCCTGCACCTTCCCCTTCGCTAAGTCTCCGCTCTGAGCCTCATGCGATCCGCGCGCCTCTATCCTTCGACAACGTGGCTGGTCTATCTTCAGCACCCATACCGCCCTATCTTCATTCCTCGCGCTCTTTTGCCACGGGAAGCACCAGTCTGCCTCATCCACGCTCCGCTTATTCGGGTATAACCGGGACCACTAGGCGTTCTACAACTTTATCGAAAACCACTCCTTCTTCCCCTCCTGATGATACCTCCAGCACGTTTCCTGACCTTGAAAATTTTGATCCCACTTATGGGCTTCGTCCTGAAGGTCTACCAAACAGGAGCGTCTTCAAAGGTTTCCAGAATCTGTTCACGCCTAACAGAGGTCTCGCAGATCTCTCCGAGGAATCCTCCGAACTTAATGATAATGAACCTCTCTACGATCATGATGATTCAACCACATATGACATGGTTGACTGGGATAGCGGAGTACCTGGATTTGCTGTGCCCACTTCTGTAGATCAGAATGTCGAGTACGAAACTATTCCTGCTGTTGGTGGAGGCAGTATAGTCCGTCCTCGGGTGGTACATTCGCAATCCATGATTCAGGAATCTCAAGGCCCTTTACCTTCATCGAAACGCCTCAGTCTGCGTCCGACAGACCCATTGTTCACCCCGCTTCATGCCGGGGTAGTCCTGGGCCCATCCAGTGCCCGGTTGTCAGGATACAACCCTTACTTCTCTGACTCAGCCACTCGTCTCGCAAGCTTTACATCGCCGCTTAGTGCGTCGCCGTTATCGGGATCCGTTTCTGGTAGACCTGTCACCCCAGATAGTATGGAAACTCAACCCTCGTATTCCAGTGGAGACAATACCCATTCTATATTAACACCTCGGGAAGGAGAGCCTGTCCCGATTCCTATCTCTGCCCATTCTTCTCGTTCCCGCCGACCCTCCATATCCTCGAATGCTGGCAACTTTCAATCCAGTTCATCTCCCAATTATGGCGCCCTCTACGATATGGAAGATGGAACACCAAAAATTATCCTTCGGCCTACGCCTTTCAATAATACACTTCATCAGCTCTCTACCTTGAGCCACTCCAACCATACCCTCTCTCCTTACACCCGTTCACTTGAGCACTTTACAGTGCGAAGTGTTCCTCCACGTTATATTCGTGGCAACTCTGCCTCGTCGAGCGCAGATCGCCAGCCGATCAAGGCCAAACGAAAGCGGACCTATCGTCTAGGCGGTCAGAAAGGCAAAACGGTATCGAACTTACCTTTGCAGGCCTCCACCGATCATCCGCACCGCCCTTCCAGTCCAGACGCGCCAGATTCAGAGCTTGACATTGATGTATCCGACATGGACCGGTACTTCCGGGCACATAGCGACGCAGATCAGAAAAACTACGGTGCGCTTGCGCCATCGGGCCAGACTACTCAGCTCCCCGGCGGCGTCGAGCCATTCAGCCCTCCGAATATTCATCCCCATCATTTCCGATTACGGTCTTCGTATGTGTATCCGGAATAGACTTGTCCTGGGATTTTTTGATTTTTTATTGTTGCTTTTTTGTATTTCCCTGAGCACGTTGGACTGCATATACATATTTCGGTCTGATTTTTGTTCTTTTTTACCCATCTCAGAATTTTGCACATTTTGCATATTTCTTTCTGTACTATCATTATTTTTGTGGCACTGTGTTCATTGTGTATGGAATACTGGAGGATAGGCATCCGGCAGGGGCCCAAACGTGTAGGAAGATAAGGAGGAAGGGTTGACCGCAAAATCCTGTCACCCGTCAGTTGAAAAAAGGACGGGTTTTTTTGTGGTGGACAATTAGTAGTCTAATTAGGTCGAGTGACCGTTAATACCTACGTCAACTGTACGATAGTGAAGAGAATGGTAGTCAACATTAGAAGGACATATTTCGGGGGAAAAAAGAGAAGTAATGAGTATCACGTACTATGCATACTAGGAAGCCTGCTGGTGTTCTGTCTTGCGACCGTTGCTTGTCGCAACTCACGAAAATCATTATTAAGATAGGTTTTTGTCAGGCCTGTCGCCGCAGGAGAGCGTAGTAGGGTTGCGGGCGGTGAAATAATCAAGCCGAGAGCGTCCGGGGTGTTATTCCTGGTCGGAGTCGATGGCATGACTTGAGCGGAAGGTGGAGAGAGGATATCTTGCAGCTCTTGTATAGAGAGCTGCAGTGTATCTGGGACTTTCATATTCACTGGCACAATGGTTTCATCCTCATCCACGCTGATTTTGGAGCGTACATTGTCCAGAGCGCTGGCCTGATCTTGTGGCAGGGCAATCGATAAGGTATCATAGAATGAAGTCAAGGTTTCAACCTTGATTCCACAGAGAATAGCGAGTCTCGAATCGGAGGGTTGGGCAATTATCCATTCCAAAAGCGATAAGCAAATAGAGCTGCTATCGGGAGACAGTATATCGACCCCTTGAATAACAGCTAGCGCTTCTCCGAGGGCAAGGCGGAGAGCGCTCAGATCAATGGCCCCGGGAGACAGCCCCTTTAGCACAGTCAGAATTCTCATCCACATTCCAGGATTGAATCCATCTCGGTGTCGCTGGGACGCTCTCAAAGAACAGATCACAAGGAGGAATTTAAATTTATCGCCATTTTCCTTGTCCTCGAGCGCTTCATCGCAGCGCAACAAAAGCGCTTCCACCACCTTATCAATATGAGGTGATTCAACTCGGGCAGCCAGCAAATCTTCCAGACTCGTTACGAGATGAGCCAGCGCTTGAGGTACGGTCTTCAATACCCCGATGCACCAATCCAGCATATCGGAGCCACCCTGGAGCATATGCCCCATCAACCGAATGTATAGCCCAATTTGATACAACACTACCACTTCTTGAGTCCCCGTATCAGCCTGGTTTAGGCCGGGATCGACCATGGACAAAAGGGTATTTCCACAGCGCTCCAAGAGCTTGAGTTCTTCAGTGAGCATCCACTCTGCCATCCCGACCAAATTCTTGGAGTCGAGTCTAACCAGCCGCCGCAGAAAATGGACCTTATTCTCCACATCGAGCTGCCGGAAAAACTCTTGTGCCTCGTCCAACACATTCGGAAGAACCTCGGTCACCCAAAACTCCTTTTGCTTCTCTTTCTCTACTTCCCACGCATCTTCGCGCTCTGCATCGTTATCTTCCTTCACACGATTCGCCAAGCTGGAATTTGTTGACTCTGGAAGTACATGATCGATAAGCGTGAACATCTGTAACAAATGATACACGGGGTCCCTCCCCGAGCTCATCAAGCCATGCTTGAGAAGAATGTTCATCGTGATCTCGGCTCCGCTTTTACCTCTGGCGGGTTCGATTATGATACCCCCCGGGCCCTTGACAGTGGCTCTTTGAATGAATTCGAGACAGGTCTGTCGGGCAGATTGAGCGGATATGCAAACTGGGGTGCCTGGGGAGTAGATGGTATCGGCCATATCGGTACATGCAAACATGTCTGCGAGATTTCGGATGAGAGAACGGAGAGCGTAGGAAGAGAGGGGGAAGGACAATGATAGTGCTGGTGCTGTCCCTCCGGATGCCGACGAGGACGAGGACGATTGGGTGGGAACAAGGACTAAATGTAGAAGGAGCCCAATGATTTCTTCCGCCAAACTGAACAGTTGAGACAAAACCCGCGGGACAGGCTGATTACTCTGGCTCTGCTGCTGCTGAACCAGAAAAGGCGAATTCAAAAGGAATTGACCGTTCAGATCCTGAGCTACTTCAGCCAAGAGATCCGCCAGACGAGGGACTAATGCCATAGAATGTTCGTTCCAAATGGTTTGCAAGACCTTCCAGTCTCCTTTCAGAGCATCGTTTGTCAACTCCCTCTCAACCAACGCAACGCTCACGCGCAGGGTTCTAATCCGGCGATGTGACAAGGGATGAGAACTGGGAAGAGTCAATTCTTCAATGGCTGCAGGTAAACCATCTTCAACAACCAGAGCAATTTTTCGCATCGACAATCGGTCGTTTTCGTTTATGTAAGACAGAGGTTGCTGGAGCGAAAGAATGGTCTGAACCAAATCATCATTTAAAGCCGCTTGCGGCTCCTCGAAGAGGTCGGAGAGAATTTGTTCGCCGAATATTCCAGATTTGCGAGGTGCACTGTCATTAGTGGTGATCCATTTTAGACGAAGAGTGAACTGGCGCAGGAGAAGGAGGTAATTTACAATCTGAAAAAAGATATGTATCAAAAATGGAAAACTACTCGGAGCATCAGAAAAGAACGTACATCCCGATATCCGTCCGCATTCTGCCAAAGTCTTATCATACCCAGTGCTCTTTCTCGACACACATCATTCCCCAAACTATCAGACCAGGCCCAAACGACCAACACACTCGCGACACCAATGAACGCCCTTACGAACGCAATGAATCCGTCGTGAGACATAGCACCTACAGGACTGCTACCCCTGCCCTTGACTAAAAGTCCTGTTTGGACACCCGAAATCGCTTTTGCAAAAGTCGGATTTTCAGCAAGTTTGGTTACCAAATCCTCGT
Organism: Collybiopsis confluens; assembly: GCA_013368555.1. Lineage (NCBI taxonomy): Eukaryota > Fungi > Basidiomycota > Agaricomycetes > Agaricales > Omphalotaceae > Collybiopsis > Collybiopsis confluens. The sequence goes on from JAACJN010000003.1 coordinate 455,587, forward strand.
GTCCGGTCATACTGGCCAAAAAGCTGCCTAGACTTTGTTCGCCCGAGCCAATGTCCCGTAGCATTGCGGTGGCGGCAGTGAAATCGGCCATTGTATTCAATAGTGCGTCTTCGAAAATGTCCCAAGCTCTTAGACGCGCATCTAGACGTTGCGCCACTTGCTTAGCTGGTGTTGTTTGTACAGGGTTAGTGGAAGATTGAAATTCGGTGAGAGTGGTGAGGAAGGTGTCGGTATTCAGGAAGCGTGCAATGTCTGCATTGGCAGATGCATCGAGCAGGTTCAAAAGGGTGTCTTCGTCGAATGACTGGGCGTCGAAAACGTTATTCGGCTCAATTGCTTGCTATTAAGTTGGAAGAAGTTTTCAAACAGACGAAGAGCACGGGTTAGAGAAGAGAGCTCACGCAAAGAGCCAAGGCCAACGAGGGTCGCTGAGAAGCTGCAAGTTTGAATAACTTTGCGACTTGAAACGCCTGGCTGTTTGTTCTCGACCCAACGTTATCTGCGACGACCTGTGCGAATCTGGAAAGTGTCTCCTCGGGTTCCGCATCAGACACTAATCTAGACATGGCGTCCAGCGTCGCATCGAAATCAAAATTGAATTCTCCGCTGTCACCGTCCTCTTCATCTTCATCTTGAGATATATCTCCGTCCACTTTATTGCTGATATTATTATTATGAAATATCTCCTTTTCGAAATCCACGAAAAGATAAGGAAAGTCAGGATCATCCCAGTCGTCATTATCTGGTTTCAGACAGAACATGAGTTTGGTGATGAGGGAAAGTGGTGGTGCATCGTCCAATAGTGAGAGAAGGTTCCTGGCAAGTAAGGTTGGGTCAGTTGAATTTGCTGGATCAATAGAGGAAGGTAATGTTCGCGCTTCCACTGAAGGTGCTGGCTTTGGAACAGAATTGGCAATTTCCTCGATGGACTGCGAGGGTTGGTCAGACTCTGACACGACGTGACCGTATATCGCGAGTGAAAGAGTATCGAATTGGCCTTTGACTATCATTAACCTCGTACCATACTATGAACGCCGTCGGTGTGATCCTTTATAGAGAAAGCAAACATTCACATACCTCTGTACCTAAATCGACAGTAAAATCAACTTGACCGCCGGCATAGGCAATTGTAGTCGGTACAAGCGCATTAGCTGCGCGCTGTTTCTCCTTCGAGTCTGGTGAAGGCTGGTTTATCGGCTGGGCGTTGAAGTAGACATCAAGGAAGAACGATTCTGGTTCAGTTTCACTGCAAAAATGAGTTTATGAGTTAATAACCATGGCTGAAAAGGGAGAATACGCACCCAACAATGTCCGGACAATTCTGAAAAGGTTTTGAGCCTTTTGGGAACACACGAATGGATGATATGCGGATGAGTTTGGCGAATCTAATGGCGGCAAGATTTGAAGGTCCTTCCGGTGACAATGTGCACCAGTGCAGTAACTTCATCGGATGATGACCGGGCAAAGCAACACTGTTATCTAATCTACTATAATATTATCAGTCACACCATGTGATCTCGCCGAATCACTACCCGTGAGAAATACAAAACCGGACTCTGCTTATGTAATACAGTAAAGTATTGTATTCTTTCGGAGGTAGTCAAAGTGAACTCTAATTTTCCTGTACAGGCAATGAGAATTCAATTGTTTTTTTGCCTCAAGAGAAAGTAACGCTATGTGTTCGGGTTCGAGTCCCACCTAGGTCCAATCTCGACTGTTCTCGTCGAGAAAAATCTTCGATCATTTATATACTCTATGTAATCGATCGAGCACTTCAAGGAGTCACACCGCCAATTGTTTATTTTCCCTTGCGAAAAACAACTCCAGTGGATTGAAAGGGCATTTCCGCCTACTGCAATCGCAAGTCAAGCAGCCAGCGCCAGCCAGCGTCTAACATTACATGTATGAATGAGGCCTTGGCCTTAACTCCATTTAGATAAAATCACCAAACGGGGATAGGGATGGTTTGCATACAGAGGCCTGACCTGAAGGTTCACGTTCGGTGATGATATGCATGTATTACCGTCTAGACATTAACCTGTATGTCGTGTATCCACCAATGATAGCAAACGCCGCAAGACCTGCAATGATAGAAACAAACCAAGCGTAGCCGTCCACACCTTCACCCGGTACATGAACATTCATACCCCATAATCCTAACACGCCGCGTCAAAACAGACTCTCGGTAAAGCAAGAGTAAAACGTTCGTCTCACCAGTTACCAAGTTCATAGGAATGAGCACCGTACCAAGCGCAGTAAGCTTGCTCAACACATCATTGATCTGATTATTGGCTTCGGTCATCTCGATAGAAATTTGTGCCAAATAGTTGGAGTGCGACCGAGAAAGAATCTTTTCATAGTGATTCAGAGATTGAGTCATTGTAATCAAATGATCCTGGGTCGCGAAAAAGCATAAGGATAAGTATACTCACCCGTCCAAAAAAAAAATCATACCTGGATATCAGAGAGATATAGACCCTGGAGTTAATTTCTATTAGCCAAAAGCTAAACAAGGATGGAACCTCGACTAACGATATCACTGGTCGGAGCAACTTGCCAATTTTCATTGCATCGCTTAGCCAGACCTTTCACAACGTCCGCCTTGTTGCCCATCAACCTCAACAGTCCCATGACTTTCTTCCTGCACGTCCCTATTCGTCTCAACATGTCGCTCTGCTCTGGACTTTCTTTCAATATCAAGACCAGTTCATCAATGGAGTCGACCTCGTATTCGATGCTCTGAATAAGAGGTCCAAACGCATCCGTGATGTCATCGATCAGCGCATAGGATATCCAATCGGATGTGACGGAAATGTAGTCTTTGAGCTGCTTGATTCGCCGTCTCACAGAAGAAGGATGAGGCGTCGGCCGAAAGTGGAACTGTAGGAGAGGTAAATAAGCAAACCAACTGCAAAGTCCACAGTTGACTTACCGACAACGTTCCTTCTCTAAAAACAATGATATACATGTTGAGCGGCTCCAAGTAGGTAGGACTGTACGAGTCCTGATCAAAGCCCCTGAAACACACGAAATAATAATTTCTAAAAAGCTCAATCTTCTCGCGTGTTTCCTCCATCAGGATGTCTTCAGTCGTGAGCGGGTGAACCCCAAAAACCTTATAAATAGATGAAAACCCACTTGGTCAACAACTAGTTATTCTACGATCGAAAATTAGAGAAAGTGGGAAACTTGCCTTGCTTATCATTTTCATTTCTTCGTCTGTGGGACTCAACACGTCCAACCACCACGTGGAAGATTCTGGATCATCGCCTTCGTAGCTGGAAAGTCCGAATCCACCTCCGAATCCGGCCCTACTTCTATTCGAGGGTTTGACGTTACCCGGAAAATATCCTTTCGAACCTCCACTCAGTGGTCGCTTCAAGTCCTTTGCTTGAGAGTCATTGCCGTCTCGGTGCACACCAGCAAAAAGATCCTGAAAGGTCTGTCCCTCTGCGGGCAGTTCAGAAAAGCTTCGGGCATGGATAGTAGAGGGAAGGGCGTTTGTGTAGAATGAAAAACGATACGGTCGGTCGTGACCTGTATGTAGTGCGGGGACAGGGACGGTAGCTGATCGAAAAAGAGGAGGATTGTCATCCAAAAAATTTTCGTTCGCTGCTGGAACACCACTGGAGCTCCGGCCTGGGCCAAGTGAAAAAGGTATACGGTTAGCACCCGAGGATCCGCCATTGATATTCTCGAACAGCGCAAGTTTTCCTCCGATTCTTTTGCGATGTGAGCGCGGCTGGGGATTACTCTGGCTGAGTTTGCGCTGACGAGGGAAAGAGGGGGAAGGAGCAATAGCAGGTGGGGCAGAGTCCGCGGTCTCGTTGCTGGGAATGGCCGTAGACGACGAAGGTTCAGAGGATTCTGAGGATAGTGCGGGAGGGGGTGGTAGTGGTATTGATTGGATAGGTTGAGGGGGAGTTTGCCTTGGCATAAAAATGTCATCTGTAAATTGTCGATTACGAGGAGGAGGGAGACTGAATTTCGTTTTGGTGGTCACAGGGGAAGTTAATCCTAGTGTGTGCTTTTCGGAGGCAGCGAATGCTTCTAGAGGCTCAAAATTGAAGGCGGATGATGATGACGATGCTACGTTTGCTTGGTAGGTCGGAAGGGGTCCGTATGCAGAGGTAGATGGATCGTCCTGGCTGGGAAATGAACGTTGGTCGCCCAAAGAAACCAATAGACTGGGATCATGAGATTGAGATAGTAGGTCGCGGACGTCTACCGCTGAGGAGTGCCGTTTTGTGAGAATGGATTCTGAGTCTTCAACTTCATCAAGAGGTGGTCCCCGAGCTCTATCGATATCCCATTGTTCCGAGGGTGAAATACCCGCCTGCATTGAAGATTCTGGTAGCTCTGGGGTTACCTCTGTAGGAGACAGAGTTGGCGATACAGTTACAGTATCTCTGCGGGCTCGAGAGAGCTGCATAGCCATATCCATATCCAAAGTTTGCTGGCGTTCTCGGACCTGAGGATCGTTGGGATCGAATGAGCGCACCAAAGTCGGAGAAAGTCTCGGTCGGCTGTCGGAGAGCTCATCTACGCTGACGCTGGAGCTGCCTCGTCTGCGAAGCGGTGAGCCTCCAGCCGAGGCTGGCGAGCTCGACAAAACTCCATTGCCCGACATTGACGCTGAATGAAAACAAGAGGATGCCGACACAGTGCCGGCTGAAGTAACTGACAGTCATGCCATGCAGTCCTCATCCGATGTCCTATCACCTCGAGGCCCTTTCCCTACCAGCGACGGCGGCTGGGTATGAAAAAGCGATCGCTGAACTAGAGATCGCCACTGCTGCCATGAAACAAGCCCGAAATTCAGCTATATCCCCAATATTCAAGCTTCCAGTCGAAGTATTGACAGAGATGTTCCACTGGTTTTGCCACTCTGATCCAACCGCCGACCAATCATTCCTTCATCCCAACCAAGCATTCCCCGTTCTCGCCCTGGCCGGAGTGTGCTATGCTTGGCGAGCCGTAGCTTACCCTCGGCCAAAACTTTGGTCGGTCATGAACATTCAGCTTCAGGACAGCTGGGAAGCAACGGTCATTAAGTGGCTTGCAAAGTCAGAGAGCTCTATGTTGTCGGTACGCATTCATTCTGGGTCACCTCCTTCCCCCAGTATACCCCAGAAAATGTCGAACGCTCTGTTGGATTGCGCCCACAGGTGGCGAGAGCTCGACCTGTATATTGACAACCACGAACAGCTTCGCAGCTGGCTGTCCCTCGCTGCGCTGAAATTGGTCCCAAACTTTCAGTCACCCCACTCCACATTGCCTATCAGTCAGGCAGCCAACGTCTGTTTCCCTGCTCTAGAGTTTCTTAGGCTCCCAAGGGACACACTTCATGAAATGGGACCATACGTCTCTTCTTTATTTGGGATGTGTCCTACCCTGCAGAGTTACAGCGGAGAGTTATATCTTTCCTCCCAACTGGACCTCTCGCAGATCAAGCGCTTTCGCACACCGTATGCGGGCGCAAAGTCCCTCGGACACTTTTTACGCCGTTTGCCCAAGCTCTCGCACTGCACTTTGTTGGAGTTCGGATTAGAGCGCGATCCTGTGCCGACCCCTGTGCCCACGTCTGTGGAAACGTATGCTTCGAGTATCACCGAGTTATCACTGGTAAATCCCTATCCACAGATTTACAAAACAGACAATATGTTCTTTCGGAACGCGTCATTGCCTCATCTGACATCCCTGGAGCTATCCGGTTTCGAGACCGTTCATGAAGGCGAATTTGAAGCGCTGTGCAACATCCTCTTGAGCTCCCAGTGCAAACTGCAGAAACTGACCTTGCACGTCGGACCAGCTCTTAGTTTTCTTCAGACCTATGGAATAACCCAGTGTATCAAACTATTAAAAATCAACCCTCACGTCATTTCGCTGACTCTTGTCGGCTACGACGTTCCAGAGAGTCTGACCCGCCTCGCTCAATACCTTTCCTCCCAACCGCCAGATACAGTCGAACATAATTCACTATTTAGCCCAAGTATCAGAAATCTGGATTTGACCTTTAGAAGACGTTCGGTGCGGTGGAATACGAATATTGATAAGATAGCGGACGAGATTGTTGATCCACTATGTCGGATATTGCAAGCGAGAAAGTCGAGTTTGCGTATCGTTAGCCTTTGCTTTGGTGATGCAAAGTGGGACAATGGCTCATTCCAGACTTATCTGAGGGACCTTCTGCAAGAAAAGGTTGGAGATTGGTGGAATTTTTCCGAGGCTGCGGAAGGTAAAGGAGAGGGTGTGATGGTCTTGCCGCTCAGGTAACGTAGCAGTTCGAACCGTGCTCTGTACATTCTTTTGCGACATAGAATTTAGTGCTTGTATCGATAATGTAAACCCAAATGTATGGCAAGTCGATATTACATGTGTCCCGTGATCATAGAGGATCCTTCCTTTCATCACTCTACACGCACTTCGGACTACCTTAGCGAGCACTCGTCTATTAAATTATAGAGGTCTGCTCTGTCCTCATGACGGAGCACGACTCCCTGCTTTGTTCTGAATGTTCGTCCAAAATCGACAATCTGGCTGAACCTCCCTTCGACACCGAATTCTATCAAGCCATTTACTCTCGGGCTCGCAACGGTGATAACCTTCCAGCCTCTCCCGTTGAATTCGGGCAGTTGGATGCTTTCCTTGCCGAGGTACCGGGAAAATTAGCTGCAGTCGATAAAAGACTAGCGGAGGCGGAACAACTGGTGATCACTCTCAGGAAATCGAGAGACGATCTACTTGCTCATTCAGATGCCGCAAAATACATGGTTTCTTCCCCTATACGACAGCTACCCCTCGAAGTATTGAGTGAGATTTTTACCTTTTGCTGCTGGCAAGACGGTTTTAATCTCATTCTCACGAGGGAGGCAGGCGGTCCTAGTACTTTTTTTTGCCAGGCGATGTTACTTTCTCATGTTTCATCGTTTTGGCGGAATACTATCATTCATTCGCGCCCGGATCTCTGGTCGTCCTTCAAGATGTCGTCGACCTTCTTCAAATCGAAGCCTGATGCTTTTCGCATCCTCATGAAATACATCTCATGCTCCTCGCACCACACATTGGACTTCCATTACGAGATTCATCCCGAAAGCCGCATCAGGGTAGCCGCATCAGATCCCGCAATCAAGGTCTTATTCGATAACTTGACAAGGTGGCGCCGAGCTACTCTGATATCCAGCATTCCTCTCCACAGCATCCATCCATGGTCCTCATGGACGAGCCTTTCGACAAACGCCGGTCCATTGAATTTCTCCAGGCTTGAGTATTTACAAGTCTCACCTTCCATACCCTCCAACCTCTTTTTGTCATTCTCATCTTTTCCCAGGCTACAGACCATTAGTGGACTGGACTGGAGTGATCACCACGACTTCAGCTTCCCTGGTTGCTCTCATATCAGTGAAATCAAAGTGTCTCGCATGATCGGGAGATCCCTTGCACATTTACTTCGTTTCCTTCCGGCACTGAAACGTTTGACTGTACTGAACTTTACGTGTTCGGAGTCGCGTGAGGACAACAAATGGTTGCAGGACACACCTTTCCATACCTCTCTCATTTCAGAGTTGACTGTGGGCCCTCTATCACACTGGAACATCTTCGATATGGAAGTGTGGAACTTCCTGCGGGTGCCCGATCTTGTCAAGCTGGTCATCTTCGTTGGAAAGAACCATATGGAAAGTGTACTTGGACCCATCTCTTCGTTACTTTTCCATTCAGAGTGCCACTTGCAGACCCTAGAATTGACGTTTGATCAAGTAGAACTTGATCACTCGCCACAGCAGATGCTCGTAGACTTCATTGCTCCATTTTCATCTCTCATCAACCTCTCGGTCACTTTCTATGCTCCGAAAGATATGCTCGCTCTGATGCATCATCTGACCCTGGTGCATGATAGCTCAGTCCCTAATGTTCGAAATCTGAAGCTCTCGTCTAATCTCCCCCCGGAGGACTCCGAGTGCCCTGTGATTACATCGAAGATCTGGCAGCTTGTTGAGGCTCGTTCACAGGTCCCGGGATTCAGTGTCGATGTTCATTCTGCAGGCGTTCCCGCCTCAGATTTCCAAATCATGGGTATGGATTCCCCGTATGTCACATCTCTCTCTGCTGCATCTCCCTTGCCAAACTATCTGACTGATGGTGATACAGTTAGGAGAAAACCTACTCTCTCCATGGATTTTTCACACTCTATGCTTGGGGCCACATCGATTTGAATATTCCCGGAAGCTCTCGGTTCCGACTTCTCCAGACGTAGCCTACGACTCCTGTTATCCCGCTGCTCCCCTCTAGCATGGAGGGTCAGTCCTGGACACAGTGGTTTTCCTGGGGCACCGTTTCTTGACATTCGTGTCACGCGCTCACCCCAACCTGTGAAATCGCCGAACCGCATCGGGAGTTCAGCAGTTTTGCCGCATACGGTGGCTCCGTTACTTGACAATTCGTTTCGTTATCGTAACTATAGTATGTTCTCCCTCTTTCCTCGTTTAGTGATGAGTAATTGGAAATCATGCAACAGCGTAGATAGAATACACATATGACTTGCGAGGAAAATAAAGTGTACATGAAGAATATGTATCTTGATCGAGAGAAAACACCGAGATGTAGTATTTGAACTTGAAACCGTCCCGGAAATTGATGAAGAGAAAAGAAAAGATCCGTTTTGAAAGAATTACCGCCACTACACAATCCCGCTTCAAAAAAAATAAAGAAAAACTATTTTTTCAACGCCCTCAATTGATTCTTCAATTCCGCATTCTCCGTCTGGGTGACCACCAACTCATCCATCAACATCACATTCTGCAACTGACTCGAAGCCCGCACGGCTTCCATGCCCTCTAACGCATCCGATAATTCCTTCTTTGCCTTATCCAGCTCGGCTTGCAGTGCTGCCTGAGAAACAGACCCCGCTCCTCCTTTCGCGGTTTCAGTGGCAGCTAACTTGACCCTCATTTCATCGATCTCCTTCTGCATCTGCCTCCGTACCATATCAGGCGCCTGTGCCGCTTCCTCCGCCAACGCCAAAGCTCTCGCACTCAACGCATTGTTGGCCTCCGTCAACTGTCTACACGTCTCTGCCTGTTCCGCCGCTTGAATTTCGATTTCACTCTTTGCCGCTGATATCCGGTCTACAACCTCTTGCAACCCTCGCATCTCCTCCACCTCACCCTGAAACTGCCCGCACCGTTTTACAAGCTCTGCATTCCGGTCTTCTAGTGCGCGAACTTGACGTTGATATGTCTCCAATGCGGAATTTGCTTCTGAAGCAAGCTTTTGAGCGCGTTCGGCGTTCTTTTTTAATAGGTCGTGCGCCTGGGCGAAACGGAGAAGGCGCTCGATGAGTAGCCGGTCATCGTTGAGGAGGGATTGAACTCGGGAAATGAAAGATTGGAGAGTAAATTCGGATTGAGGGGATGAGAGGGCGGAAGGGTTCTTGGTGGTTGAATCATATAGAGATCTTAAGCTCCGGACATCTAAATCGGATATTGACTTGGCTCCTCCACCTGGGCTGGAAGGGGCGTTGCCCATCGTGGGACTACTTGGTCCGGTACCGGCACGGAAAGCCCTCTCACGACTTGAGGCAAATTTTGCTGCGCGAGCTTCGGGAGAAGGCAAAATCAACCACAGGGATTTGAGTGCAGAGAGGATAGACACAGCTTCTGGAGAGGAGAAATCGGAGGTGTCGGGGGTAGCAATGTTCGATAGAGAATTATGTGAGGAATTAGAATGATTGCGAGTGGGTGTAGAGGGAGTGGGTGGAAAAACAAAGTGCTGGCCGTTGGTGGGGGATATGGGAGAACGAGTAGCAGCCGCGTCTTTTAAATTGCTCAGTTCCCTCTTTGCATCTTCCCTCTCCCTTCGTATGATATCCAGCTCCCGACTCAGCTCTTCTCTTTTATCAAATCCAGCTCGAACATCTTCCTCTAGACGTCTTTTCTGCATTTCCCAGTCAGAATCCCGCTGTCTATGTCCGATTTCTTTCTGAGCACTAGCCTGCTCAGTCAAGAGAAGCTTGGTAGACAAATTCTCGATGTGTGTTCCGATGGCACCTAACATACCCTTCAATGATGAATCTCGGAGAAGAGGACTATAGCATGGGTCTGGACGAGGGATTGTAAAAAGGCTCGGCCAGAATCAAGGTCGTCTGCTGTTTCAGCATGGGTTCGTTCGAGCTGTGATAGTTGTGATTCAGCTTGTGACAATTGAGACTGAAGACCTTTCAATTCGTCATCTTTCGCGTCAAGCTGTCCCTGGAGATCCGACATCTGCTGCCTGCATTGTGCCAGTAGTGCTTCCGAGCCACCTTTGGCCTGTTGCATTTCCTCGAAGGCCCGCCTCTCATCCTCCCATCTCAGCTTCTCGCCTTCGTGTGATTCCCTTTCTTCGTTCCAAATTTCCCTTTCTCCCTTCAAAAGTTCTAGTTCCTCCTCCAAGAGTGGAACATCAGTTTCAAGAGCAGCTACTTTATCCTCGGCGGCCTGGACTTCCATTCCCAGCATAGTTTCCAACTGTTCCTTCTCCAGTCTAAGGTGATTCAACTCTCGTGTTGTCTCCGCTTGCTTCTTCGACGCTTCAGACAATGAAGCAGTTGCTGCCCTGAGCTGCTCTTCTAACCTGTGATTTGTTGCTGAGCAGCCTGAGGGAGGATAGACGTAGCGGTGGGTACAGCAGAAGATGGATGGCCCGCAAAATAGCCATTGAAAGTCGCAGAAGCGGGAGAAGACAGACTTGGTGTTGCGGGTCCAGATCCCGCATCGCCACTGCCTTGTTCGATTCGTCGCACACTCTCGCTCAACACTCCAGCTCTGTGCTCGACCAGCCGGCGAGAGACGTCGCTCTTGACCTGGGCAATCCTCCAAACTTCTTTCTGTGTCTCGTCAAAGCGTTTATTGGCAGCATCGAGCTGTTCGTTGCCACCTACGCTAGCCGATTTTGAGCCAGAGTTTCGTGGAACGGAGAGCGTGGAGAGAGTGAGGGAAGCGTCCCGAATTTTGCGTTCCGTTTCGAGCCTTTTCTCCAGCGAGCTGAGGCGTGAAGCGAGGAGTGTCTCTTCCTGTAGAAAGATTCGGACATCTTTATTGTAGTAGCTAAAACGGAACTCACCTTTTTTAGTTCGTCTACCTCATCTGAGCTTAAGATTGCGAAATTCCGACTTTCCACTACAGCTTCACTGGCAAGCAAACTAAGCAGCAAATCGTCGCGTGTATTGCGCTGAATGGGGCCTGATCCCGATTTTCTTGTCGACCCATTAGCCGACGATGAGGATGAGCCAGTATTGGACCTGTTTCTCGTCGAGGCACCCGTCGTTGGACTGTCATCTACGGAGCCTGAAATCGACTGTGAAGCGAGTGACGATCGTGATTTATCCTTTTTCTTCAAGAACAGCGCTGCTGTTGTCGTTGGGGGGCTTTTAATCGGAGCGGAACTTGTTGCAGTCGGCGGCGCTGCACTAGACAGTGGACTACCGAGGTTTAGAGGCGCTGGCGGACCTGGACTTTGAGAGTCACTGAGGCCAGCCCCACCGAGGAATCTGCGGACGCCATTCATGACAATGGCCGTAGCTGGTACAAGCTGAGTTTCCGGCAGGCAAATTCCATTTTCCTCAACTTCACGTTCACCATGTCCGACATCCACGTCCGACATCCACGTCCGACATCATCCTCAAATTTTCGAAATATGGGAGAGATCTCAACAGCTCCAGTGCTTTGTACCATGTATAGAACAAAGGCATATTACAAAATATAGAATCCTTACGGCGCCGGTTCAGGGAGCACAGCTCGGGTTTTGGTTCTCCCAGCATTCTTTCGATCATCAAATTACTTCCTCCGAGATTATTCGACGTCGAGTACAGCAGACAGCAGATATCACACTTTTGACAAAAAAAAATCGAAAAGCTCGGAGAGCGCAGTACATGGATGATAGGCTCCGCCAGCGGATCGATTTTCCACGCCACAGGAACTCTGGCTCTCGCCGTCATGTTGATTCGGCGGAAAGATGTATGTCGACTCAGTGGAGGCTTGGATAACAGGTAACAGGTATGCTATCCCTGTCGACCCTAGCCATAATCGAACCCTGGCCGCACATCGAAACGGTTTATTGCCTTCAGGTGCATATTCGCTATACATTACTTTGTTCTTCTATGTATACCGCTCGGCTGAATCCTCTCTGAAACTTTACAAGAACGTTGTACAGATGTTCCAAAGAAAAAAACGCAACAGATCGAAGAATTGTCGGCGACATCAGCGATATTCCTTATGGAGTATTTCGCGATCCCTGTCGACAGCCTCCGATCCATGGGGAAATAACTGATTAGAGGTTGGAAAATCAACCAAAATTTTTGACAGAAGTCTCTCCTCAGTGCTTAAAAGATAAAAAGCTAATCTTTTTAGTTCCTTCGAGTCGCCGTGGCTTCCTCAAATTTGTTCGAAATCACTCGCGTTCCAGTCATGTCCAAGTAAGTCACTCCCTGGCTGTTCATCTTTCAGACCATCAGATTATTTGAACGTTTAATAGTGACGGTGACCTCTTTGACAATGACTGGATCAATTTCATGTACAGCTTTCCAGCCCCCACACTGTTTAATTCGTTTTACGCCCTCACCGATCTAGCGATGGCGTCGAATGAAGCCCGAGTCAATGGTGTTGTTGAAAAGGCCAACAATACCGCCGACTCGGAGGTTGCATGCGGTCTCAATGCGCCCAAGATATACAATACTCCAATTTTCCGGGAGGAACTACCAATGCCTCTGGAAAGCAACGAGAACACCTTCCACATGGGTACTGGCACTCGAGATGCCGCCACGTTTTCTGTATGTTTTGAAAGATCCGTTTGAGAGCCCCACTGATAATTACTCTAGGTGTTTTCTCAACGTAATACCTTTGCCTTGGAATCCACGTCCGTTAACAACCCCGATTTTGTCCTAAAAAAGGGCGGAGGGCAGAGGCGCATAAGAGAGGCCAGGTTTACCTGCCTCTATTGTCCGCAAAGACTGACCACCAAGCAGCGGCTTAATAGTGAGCAAGAGAAGTTTTTTACCATAATTGATGGCTTTTGGATGTAAACACCGCAGTTTTCTAGCTCATGTCCAAAGTATACATTTCAAGAACTCGAAAACAATCGAGTGTTGTTATTGCTTCCGCCGGTTGACAGGAAGTCGAAGTCTCCATCGACATCAAAGCAATAAAAAAGCTTGTCCAAATTCGCTCCTATTGGCCATCCCATCGTACTGATCGACAAAGTGAGGTTGGCCGTGCTGCGCTGCGCCATCTTTCAAGCAATTTGCACCATATCTGGGTCCCACGACGTTTAAAGCTGTAGAACGTGCTTTAATAATTAATCTTTAGCCATAGCGTCAATTTAATACTTACTTGATGATACTGAAGCTTGACAGAAACAGATGATGGTCCGCGGGACAAATATAAATGGTACTGACAGAGGTACTGACACTGAGAGTATCGGATTGATTTGAGAAGCGATAATACAGCTTGCGTACGATGATTCGCAGACATCAGGGCCACGGAAAAGTTGGAAAAGTTAGAACAGTAGATTAACATTTAGAACCCTTCCCCTTCGTATGCATTCTCTTACTCGGTGAATGGGCCGGTGGTTGAGATCAAGGCTGAGGAGGAGCCCGAGGGGGGTTGGGAAAGTTATCTGACATTAAACCGTCCCGCCACATTTTCTCGTCCTCGATAATTTACGATGCCATAGCTGCGAGCCATGCTCCGTTCTTGCAGGAATTTTGTTCGGAGCGGTCCCTAAGCAAGTGTATTCGCCAGTGTTTCACCCCCACTCTAATATTTGGAGAGGATGGCTGAGTTCCCGCTTACTGAAATAAATTTTTTTTGCGGGTACGGAAGATATTGTGGAGCCAGAGGGCAGGATTCAGGGGGGGCAGTTCGCCTCCAATTGAGAGTACTTAGCAGCATGGTGGCGCTACGGACCCACTACTAAAATATCTAAATCAAACTTACAGTGCTTTGCAAAAAGGTTTGAGGAAATCATTTCTTTCGTCCTGTTTATTGATATTTGATATTTGATCCGGAATTGTATTCTCGGCGAAGGTGCATCAGTTACATACTGGGCCGTAATGAACTGCAGCATGCTTGTGGAACTCGGGCAGGGTTGCCTCCATTCCAGTGAACGCACTTACTCGCTGTAACTGATGCACCTTCGCCCGAGAATACAATTCCGGATCAAATATCAAATATCAATAAACAGGACGAAAGAAATGATTTCCTCAAACCTTTTTGCAAAGCACTGTAGTATGACGCCTCGCAGAGCCTAAGGTATCAGTATTTTTGATCGACCGTTAGGTTTTTTTATCATATTCCGTAAGAACCAGACAAGTAAACCAGACAAGTAAACGAATGAATTCGTCGAAGGTAGAACAGACCAGAAGTATGGCCTAAATAGCCATGTATGGAACAAAGAACGTGTACGGCGGAAGTAGGATTCAAGTGTATTGATTGATTTTTATATATATCATAATCAATGCCGCCCGAATCCCGTCCCAATGAACGGAGAAGATAGAAAGTGAGATATTGGTGGGGGGTGGTTACAGTACATCATGATACGAGGGAGCGCTTGAGCTTGTTTGACAGACCTGATACTTATCTTGGCTCGAATGCGAGTAGTGTGAGTTGTAAAGCACTGCACATTCATCATTCCGGTCTTGACAGGAGCGGCAGCACATGTCAAAGAGGAGAGTTCGGAAAAAAATAATTCGGTCGAAGTCGCATTTCCGATGGCAAAGGTGCTCAATCATGGAATCCTGCTCGAAACCTGTTGATCATGAAACACGGTTTTTGCAAAACCAGGCATGAATCTGCAGTTGCAAGATAATGATCATGAAAATGCGGATTATTGATTGCTTTCGTGATCGTGCAGTTTGTCCAGCGCGGTTCAGCTTTCATGAATAAAGAGCGGGTTCAATGATTTGAGCCCTGGGACGCCATTCAGGCATCGATCACGGATATCATTCAGCGGAGGGCGCATTGATATTCCCATCTAAGATATTTTCAAGGCGTTTGAGAAACATGGTTTTTGGGGTCGGCAGCATGTCAGAGCAGATCTACTTCAGATTCTTGAGTGGGAGTATTTTTTCATAGTCCTGCGGCCACTTTTTCAGTATGAGATTATAAGTCGAGAGTAACATGTACGCTTATCAACAGCTTCCTTTTCATTAGTGATATAAAAGGTGAGCTTGTTCACCTTCCTCTCCCTACATCTCACAACATCGATTCCGCCACACTCTCAAGATGTTCAAGTAAGTGGCTTCAATTTTGATACACTCTGCATAGTTAATCGTTCAACAGCAGCAGCTACTGGAATTCGACGTACCCCTATTTGACATTATATGATCCCCGTGGTATGGAGATGGCGCGACCTGTAGCACAAAGCAATGTTGCTGCCTATGCTGCCTATGATGCTGTTGACAGTGCAGCGCGTGGTTTCAGCGCGTCTACTAGTAGGGGATACATCCCTGGAGACTTCTCAAACGAATCGCTGCTGCCGCCTGTGGAGAACGTCAGTAACTGCAACACCTGGCTTTATAGTCAGGCAATCGCTGAATATCCGGTACGCCTGCGATACCCCCCTGAACATCACTCATACGTGTCTGTTTTTTCAGACGGCAGCTTGGATGGACTGCGGAACAAGCGCTGAATATGAGAATGACATCACCCTCGAACAAGGCAGAGGGCAGAGGCGTAAGAAGGAGGCGAAATTTTCATGCCCCCAATGTCAAAAGAAGTTGACCACCAAACAGAGGCTCCACAGTAAGGAAACATGTTTCCTGTAGCAATTATCGTTACTGAACCAATGCCTCCAGCGCATGTCCAAAGCATACATTTGAAGATTTCGAAGACCCTCGTCTGCTGCTACTGCTCCAGCAAGCTTACGGGAAGCCGAAGTCTCCTCCGACACCAAGGCAGCCGAAAGGCCTGTCCTTATTCACCTCTGGCCAAGCGTCAGATGAACAAGGTGGAAGCCTTGACCACCCCGGAAATCAATCAATATGGATCTTGAAACGTTTCTAGTTGAACTACAGAGACTTACATAGACTGCCGTGTCACGTATACGATGCTTGCTGTTATGATTTTCTTCTAAACATATCCTTTGTTCCAAAGCTCATTCTGATATTTGCCGAACGGAACAGATGGACCCACAGTCCTAATAGTCATGAGAGTGGCGAACTTTGAATGTTGGTGAAGAACAAATATTCTGAAATGTACCAGAGTCCTAGCCCGGCTTGATTTGAAGGCAAAGATTATAGCCTGGTCGCATGAAACATCCGCTCGTGCTCATATTGTTGTAGATTCGCTCAGTAAGCAAGTGCATAAACTAGAACTTTCTATTACTTTCTATTATCTTCGCTGCTATTCCTCTACTTACATCTCATAGTACATAGTAGAACCTTCTAGATACATGTACTTAGGTATATAAGGCTTGTACTGAAGCCTACAAACAACAATACTATTATCTTAATCTCTTATTCTCACAATACATATTTCGTTGTCCCTATTGTTCTTAACAACTCGCAGTTAAAAAAAGAGGGAGGACACCTGGGGGAGTCTTGCGACCTTGCCATGGGAAAATCGTCAACATGTTCGTGACGTCGACCAAACGGAGGGAGAAGCTGAAAATCCGGATTAGAGAACAGAGAACAGGTCGTCGAGGGAGGCAAATTTACTGTGCGCTTAAGGATGCCCAGCTGTTTCGAACAGTTCAGCCTTCAGTTCCAGCGGTTGTAAGTATGATCCACACAGAATACAACAGAGGATAAGGTACTTGTATTGAATATAACCCTAAATCGCGACTACAAGCCAGACATGTAGTCAATAAATTCCGAGTAGGGATGCACGGCCCAGATTATATAAACTTCCCCAAAGAATGGGCAAGGGACTAAAAAACGGTGCGTGTCGCCGTGTCTAATTGGCAGCTAGTTGAAATGACCTTCTTTGAACCATTGGTAGGGAAACATATCGTTGCATTGAGCTGGAAGTTTGAAATTGGTCGTGAAATCCGGGACACTCTCAGCTTCGCAAAATTATGCCTGGTAATTCGACGAGGAGCATACTGGCGGCAATGTAAACCGCGCCGCCGTCATCGTGAAGGGACACTGTATCGATGTATCGAACTTGAATAGACAGAGTAGGGAACGGTCAACGCTGAAGCGCTCATTCTGGCCCCGTGAGAAATTAGCAAAATTGTGCGAACCCTCGATAATGTTTGAACGCCGTCGTGACACCGGAAACACATACATATCTACATGTGCATAATAGTAGAGTTACATTTTCGCCAGCTTCTCCAAACAATCAAGTATACTTCCTAGAGCAATCAGCTTAAAGCTATTCGTACCAAATATATCATCCTGTCGACTGATCCATGCGTACCAAGCCTTGTCCAAAATGAACAACAGTCCTTCCCTATCCTCAATAACTTCACCCGCACGGTCCGGCGGCTGGAATCCCTGCTTGGTCTCTTGGACAAGGTCCGAAGTATGCGTACGCATGCGATACACCCGCTCCTTCTTCCATCGACGTTCCGAGCAGTTTGCTAGGATGATACCGAGAATGATTTCTTGTTCCGTAAGCCGGACAGATGCATCATTGGAGAGATTATGAATAGCAGAAATGTACCGCAGATTATCAACATAATTTTGGAACAATAGCTCGATGTCGGAATCATCGCGACCTCGGTCAAACGGAGGGAGATGCTGGAAGACTGCATCAAATAATAGAAGAGAGATGCTGTCCGTAGGGAATGGAAGCGGTGCAGGTTTCAAAGAGACCGTCCATTCGTCCGGCAGGGTAACCTCTTTGGGTTCGATTGCTCGATACATATACCCAAGGATGCGATTGGATTCGTAGTAGTCGAACTTTCTGTCTTTTACGACTTCTGCGGCTTTCCAATCGGGCTTGGCACGGATTAGCGCCCTCGGGATGTTCTTTCGTTCTACGCGAATTCCGTTCTTGGGGTAGTCAACGGCCTTGAATGCGCAGTATGATTGCAGTACATGAGGTTCGAAGAAACATGATATGATGGGACAATTACCTGGGAACATTTGTGTGCGAGTTTTACACAGTCAGGATCAAAAAATCCTTTCTTTAGACATCGAATCAAAACATGAGACGCGATTTTAAAATATCTAACAGCGTCTAACCCACCTCTGATTGATCTAACACGCAAATTTTTCATTATGACAAAAGGCGAGGATAAGGAAAGTAGACCGACCGGCAATGACCAAGAGACGGTCGGATAGAAGACCCTACAGACAGGAATGTGAGAATAATCATTTTTAGAGAATGCATTCGAGTTACGAGCAAGTCCGAGCTGAAATATTCCACAATAAATTTGTGAACGTCTTCAATTTCACACGCCTTTCCGATACTCATGGTTTTTCCTGGGGTATAAGACATTGCCTCTGAAGATACTGAGGGCAAAATTTGATCATAGGTTGACACCGTGTATGTGTCGCTGAGGGAAAGGCTCAAAAGAAGCTCGCAAGACGGTTAGTAAAACTGACCCATCCAAGTCTCCGCCCGACAAGCATGAGGCGAGAGATCTTTTCCCTACAGTCAACATAAATAAGTAGGCTTTTGTAGAAGTCCTGTCGCTATACCTTGGCTGGGTAGAACGACAACATTTTTGAGATGCCTGAAAAGACATTTCTTGTGCGCAGGAGGTTCTCCGATTGCATGTACACGTTGAACTGTGGGTGAATCAATACACTAAGGCACATTGGCGAGTTTAAGCAAAGAAGGTACCGTCTCCAGGATGTACAAGTGGGCTTCGCCAAATCAAGCATGCGCCTTTGATATATTGTGGCTCCGGATCGCCAGGACGCTGAACACAGGCTAGAAACCAGCATATTCAGAATAATAAGGCGAACAAGAAAGAGTTGATACATACCAAAGATTTGATTCTCCGCCAAACAGTACGTGTTATCTGAATCAAAATCGAGCCTCGATGAATCTGTGACATATGAAGGACCTTCATCAGCAACGCCGACAAGAAGATGGCTGCTAGGTATCGGTATCCGAGCATCAAACTTGATTTCTTTTAGAACCTGCATCTGGGAGACATGTCGAAGACCTTGTAGGAATGGGGTGTCAATGTTCGTTTTTGTAGAGGTTAGAGATTTGATATCGGCATTTCGTTTTGCGAGCTGCTCCAAGATCCAAGGCAGATGGAAAGCCCCGCCGAAAGAGTGTGATGCGAGGAAAGAATGACACTCCGAAATGGATTCGTCCACAAGGTGAGCGGCCGATTTGGCGTCTTCCAGGAGTTTCATGAATGATTCTCGCTTGACACCACGGTCCTCAAGTATCATCACTAGGGCCCTAGAAAAAAAGTTTTACCATGACATAAGTCGAACAAGCGCGGAAAACATACTTGTTAAAGTAAGCCACCAACGGTGTACCGAAGGCGTCTGAGATCTCAATGTCCGCTTCATCAGCACTATTGCTCTCAAATTTACGCATAGAAGGTCGGAGCCGCATACGGATACCCCCAGAAGTCTTATCTAGTTCCCTGTCGACGACAACGACGCCTTTAAACCCCAGAAATCGGATTTGATACTTTGGCGATAATAAAATAAGCATACCGAAAGACTTGTTCCAACATGAATGTATACTCACTGCTGAGGGTTCGATGGCATGATCTGCTCGACTCGGATGGGCTAAGCACAGTACTCGCCAGATTTCATTACCCAGCTCTTCCGAGATGGTCCCCACTCCATCCGAATGCAAGTACGGTTTCCTTCCCATATCTGGCATAACTTCCCATTCATTTCGGCGAATCCTTACCGAGCTCTCAGTTGATGTGAATGCCTGTGCCAAGCGTGCTGCGTATTTCGATGGGCACCAAAGCAGCGGTGGATTATCTGGATCGATCTCTTGATCTATCGGCACCGAGAAATCACCAATGGTGTCTCGAATTCTCTGAGCCGTTACCAGTCCAATGCGCGGGTGCCTGAATGGGGTCATAAACCAGACAGAGTGGTCCCGGAGAGCAGAGCTTGAATAGGCAAGAAACTCAAAGTGTCGACCCGCAAGCTCGAAGCCACGGAGCATATTGCTAATTCGTTCTTCCAGAAAAGGAAGATCTTTGTACACTTCCTCCTCGAATTCCGGGTCCTCCTCATCCTCTGCCGCATCATCTGTCTGTTCATTGAGGAACGATCGGCTATCGTCGTATTCGCGGTTCCACCGCATCCGCAAGCGATCCTCATCGCAAAAGGCAACACGAATGAAGTGATCTTCGAATCCCGCATACTGTCGAATGATCCGGTTGGATTCGGTGGCGTAGGGGCCCTCAAGCATCATTCGAGTAGGAGTAATGACTATGTGATAACAGGGGAAGATCCTCGAAGATGGTAGCTTTTCTTTGAAAACGAATTTTGAAACAACACGCTCAAAGCATTTCATGTGACCCTCTACAGCGGAGCGACCTGGATCGCTCAGCTGTTCGCCGTACTTGCGCAGGACCTCTGACACGTATTTTGTCCCGTGCTTCCCGTGCAGTTGTCTGAGTTTCGCTTTCATGTCCAATAACTGCAGCGTGTGTAGCCGACCATTACGCAATAACGCCTCCAGCTGAAATGCAATCGGCCAGTCCCAGGTGGAAGTATACAAGCGCCATTCGCGAAGCCTGGCTTCGGAAAAAAAGCACCACCCCGCAGCTTCCACTTTGCTGAGAATGATCCTCGTTTCGAGTAGCGCGACACCGCACAGGTCGCGAAACTGTTCGATGACGTCTTTTCCGTCTCTGACATTATCGGGCAGGAGAACACGAACAGTGTAAGCGAAGGGAGCGATACGAGCATGAGTCTCGTGCCGCTCCACGCTCCCAATTCTAGATTTCATACGCAACATTCCACGGTCATCGCGAGCGTTCCCAGTTTGAGCTCGATAAAAGTCATTTTCTTCGAAAAGCGGGGGAGTGTGGGTATCGAAGATGATGACTAATTCCACAAGGCCTTGTCAGATAAAAGAACGGATGGCCAGAGTCAATGTAGATGGGCCAACTCACATGCATAACCGTAATCATATCCGACAGCGATCTTGGCGATGGATGCAAAATCGATGACGATATTAGTCCCCACATTCTCTGAGAGACGATTCCCAACCTATAACAGAGACTAAGGCACAGCACATTGTTATAATGACGCGAACTAACCTCAATATTGACTAGTTTATGATCAAACTTGAGCTTGAGCCAAGCCTGGCCGCTCTCGTTGTACTCCTTCTCCCACTCGCTCGAATACTTCCTCGAAGAACCGGCCGTTGCACCAGGATCCATGAAAAGCAGACCAAACTGAACCTTGGCGACCCTCAATCCGACACCGTGCTCCAATTCTTCGACACGCCTCTCGCGGTCCTGTTCCCGCTCGGGGTCAACAAAAGGAGCATTTTGCAGCCGTGCGGTGTCCCGAACAGAGGTCGACTTTCGTCTGTCGCGGAAGCGCAAATTTGAACCTCCAAGCCTGATCGGATTTCCCCTGACATGGTTTAGGAATTGATTAGCTATCCTTGTAGACGGTACACTGAGGACTCCCGTCCCATTATGCACACCTCCCCGTTCATGTCGAAATAAACGAACGAAGAAATTGAGTTTGCGATCAGGACGAGGTTGCCTAAAAGGCGGGTTGTGAAGGCAGTCTGCGATTGCTTTTATCACATCCCATTTATCAACTTGAGATGGGATTGCCTTCAACCCAATCTGCTGGCCCGAGCCAGTATACAGTGGCTCGATTGGTGCCATTTGAGAGACGACGATGGCGTTGAGGAGAAAGAACCCTTTCTTTGCTGCGCCGCATGTTCAAGGTTAGAGTTTCGAAGGGTTCGGATCCTGCCGCCGGCAGGGCGAGCCCCAACTTCCCGCCACCATGTTCAAGAAAAGAAGTCGACCTCAGCCTCGAACTCGCGAACCTTCACCAGAACCCGATTCCAATGTAGATGTCCCTGAGCAAGAGGAAGAGGGAGAAGGAGAACACAGCAACCTTCCGTCAGTTTTAGCCAACGTATACCCAATTTTGAATTCGTTTTCTTATGTTTCCCAGCTGAATAGATTATCAGACCTTCTCGAATTGCGAAAACTAAAAAAGCAGCGGCAAGGTATCGATTCGACGAAATTGAGCAAAGGTGCTGCAAAGAAAAAGCGGAAAATGACCAGAGAAGAAGAGGAGGAAATCAAAGGTGGACTGAGAAAAGGTGCAACCCCAGATGAAGAGGAGTGAGTTCAAAACCATTCTTCTTAAAGAGCTGAAGCTCATTCGGCTTTCCAAGGGAGGAAGACAAGGATGCAAAGGCAAGAAGGGTCGTCAGAACCAACAACTTTACTCAACAGACCAATGCACTCGACGTTGACAAGCACATGTAGGGCTCAAGACTTCCAGTTCTATTCTATCTCTCACCCCTTTCTTTTCAGGATGGCATATATAGAAGAAAACCTCAAGATACGGTCAAGGCCCCGGGACGAAGCCGAAAAGAAACCTCTGGACCCTCAGGAGGCATTGTATCAAGTACCCGAGCGTTGGAAGGTAGAGCAGAAGAAAGCTACCACAGCGGACGAGGGCAGTGTCACCAACAGTATGACGATGCTCACTGCTATACCGGAAGTCGATCTTGGGATGGAGTATGCCTCCCGTTGAAATCGATGCGAGTCGGTACTAAAGCTGTTTTTTTTTCAGCGCTCGCCTCAAAAATATTGAAGAGACGGAAAAAGCAAAACGGGTAGTAGCTGAAGAGCGGCAGGAGAGAAAGAAAACGAATCCTGATGAGCAGCATTTAGTCGCTTCCCGTTGTGAGTATTCGAAGTCCTTCGTTGGCATTTTGTACCAAAACGCATTACAGTCTATCAACCTAGACTCAAAATGAAGAGTGATGCCGATATAATTCGGGACGCCAAGCTGGAAGCTATGGGACTCCCTCCTCAGGACGAACAACCTCAGCGACAAGAGAAACCTCAGATGGCCACAGATGATGTGGTGAGTAATGCAATCTCCCCGGAATTTCTTACGCTAAAAGCACCATAGGTCATGGAACGGTTTAAGAAACGGATGCGCAAATAGTCGTCAAATTTGTATTCTTTGTACTCTAGTGTGATATGCGCGAAGAATTTCAGTCTTTGCTCCGCCGATGATTATGTATCATGGAGCACGACCCGCCTAAGCTTTTCGAAATTGGGAGTCCCCAAACCAGTCACTGCAAATGGGGTCAATCGATGCAATGAACATTTTTGAACACGACTTGACTAACCAGGATCCCAACCCTCTGTCGCCTAAAAAAAACACCGTCAGTCCCGAGACAAAAAAGAAAAAAGAAAAAAAAAACGGTATACATGAAATCCCCCAGTTCCACATCCAGGATTACTCCCAACCAGCACATCATTCAACCCCTCCACTCCCCTTTTATACAACAGAGGATTCAAGAAACCCAGCGGCGGAAGCTTGGCACTGAGCCGGACATCGTTCAAGAGTGCGACGATTCCAGCGAAAGTCGGAGACGAAGCTGACGTTCCTGATATCAAGTACGGTTTGCTGCCAATAAAGACGCGAAAGTTCAAGCCCTGTGCGGATACGTCTGGACTTTATATGGGTTAAGAGAATGAGTCTCGCAGAACGGAACAGATACTTACATGGCCTGTTGTGGAAATATGGAAAGTGTATAGCGTGGATAAGTAAACAAGAATCTGAAAGACCTCGCTGAATGACCCTTACCCGTCCAAACCTGAAAAGTTCAATGAGTCTGATAAACAGGCTAGCATAGGGGATATACTGGGTACACACCTATTAAACAGACCGTCGTAGGTATTTCCGAGCTTTCTCAGGAATCCTTCCACTGCTTCTTCTTGATACCACGGACGGGGAAACTAGCAGAGCAGAGAAGAGGTTAAGGGGGGCGAAGCGGGTACTTGGAAGAGAGTAGAGTTACACTGGGAACAGAAATGTGAGGAGTAAAGTTAGTACGTAATGTGAAGGGAACTCACTATTCGCTCCAACCGCCACCGGAGAAATATACCGCCTCTTCCGGTATTCCCTGCGTGCCACCTACGGATGTTACACTACCGAGTATAGAGTCAACCACTTGGAACGAGAACTGTAGATGTTTGGACCTACTATGGACATGAGCTAACAGGAATGCGTCCTATCAGCCCACTCATTATCGAAAAGAGACTGGAAGAACTCACGCCGGAAACACAGGAAGGAATCGCGTCTGGTTTCTTCCGTCATTAGTAACGCACTGCTGAGTTGTGGGGTCGGGATCGTTGTCGCCTACGCCACCGTCCCCACTGGAAAATAATAGCGTAACCCCGCGACAGCCTATCAAATAGGCAAGCTTATTTGGCACTATTCAGAAGAAAAAACGCGAGCTGCAACGAACCCAGCTCCAAGAATCGCGAACATGTACGACGGGCGTAATCTTGTGGGACTGGAACACAAAATTTTTATAATTCAATGAGGATATCATTATGGTCGCGCCTACCGGTTTGCTCATGATCGCCATAGCTGAAAAGGTATCAGATATTTGTGCACATGAGTGATAGCTTCTGGACTTGCCTTGTTGATATCACAAGCGGGACATTATCCAGACCAAGCACGTAGTCTAGCCACTATAAGAAGGCATGCATATTCAGCAATTTGATTACCGCTCGGACACTATCTCCTCACCTTCTCATAAGGCTCATTGGTGTTGCTCGGAGTTTCAGCATCAGGGTGAAACGGCGGCTCTCCGCCAGTCGAATAGAAGGTTCCAGGAGCGGGGAATCCCAACCCGAACGCGAACTGAACGTCCAAATTAGCTTCGTCTCCAGCTTCCGCCGCAGATTGAGGGTTCAATCCACCTGTATAACTAGTGAGTAAACTAGAAGGAATGAGAGAGTAAAAATTTCACCGTTAACAAGTACTACGTCGAAGGAAGAGTTTCTCGCTTCGGGTCTCTGGTCCGCGTAAAATATATTCAAGTCCTCCTCGTTGGCGTACTCTCCCAGATACCCGGTGATACCAATTGAGTTCTTTGAAGAAGCTTTAGATTCATACCCCGCGGTTTTATACAGTGTTTGAAGGCAGGCGAGGGTCACTGTGTTGTTGCAGTTGACCGCGGCAGCTTCGCTGAACTTCACGTCGGTGACGTCTCCCACAGCGGCCTTGGTCTTTGTTCGATACATCGTAGACTTCATGCGAGCAGGCCGAGCAAACGTCGTGGTGGGTTGAACGAGATCAATGTGTTTGTGAAGATGCTCTGGGAGACTGTATCTGGTTGTTCGAATCATAGAGCTGCCTTCATCATGTTGCCAAATGTGATACGTCTGACAAGATACAGTCAGAACACGCGTATCTAGATAAATAAACGAGCAGTTTACTGTGTCGAGCATTTCTTCTGCGAGCTGGACTGAGACTTGAACGATGACCCAATCTTCTGCGGGTGTACGAGTAACCGCATCGGAAGGGATGCCGTGAGTGTCCAGCCAGTCGTTTACCAGCTGGATGCTCCGCTCATCCGGGGAGACGAGGAATTCTACTTCAGCTTTGGAAAGATGTTGGCCGTATCGCTCATGGTCCGGATCACTGATTTCCAGCAACGCCTTCTGGAGAGACGCTATTCTTGGCTGGGTGAGACCAATTCTAAGTTCAATGAGGCTGTCAGGATGGGGAGTACCACGCCTTGACCAAGCTTTCGGGGTTGTACAGTCTGTTTGAGACGGCTGAAAGAGCCCAGACGTTCGGCGAGACCGAGAGCTGCGAGAGAAAGAAGGGTGAGCTCAAGGAGCCTCATAGCGAATAGCAGAGAAATTAACCTGTAATAACGAGCCCAATTTATATCGATCGCAAGCTTAAAGCTAGGGGCAAGTCAGTGTGGTTGCGAGCCAAGCCCGTTAGCGCGCGTGGGGGAAAAACGCGTCTTTAACCTCAACCGCCATCATCATGTCCTGGTGGTCTCGCATCCATATTCGTCATCTTCTTTACGGCGTTCTTCTAGGCTTCTCGGTCTCATTAACTTCAAGTTCTGTGGCAAATTTTTTGCAAGCCCGCCGCCGAAAGCGCCTCGAAGCCAACTTTGAGCCGAGGCCTATTGAGCTCCGGAGCGATGAGATTTTATCCGGGGTTACTGGGCTGATAGGTATGGTTTAGCCCTGCTCTAGTTCTTTGTTTGAGAATCTCAAGTTCTACACAGGAAACACGCCTCTTATCCGAATCAATTCGCTCAGTAATGCTCTCGGAGTGGAAATTTTGGGAAAAGCCGAGGTGAGCTGCACTGTTTCGCTAGTTGAGATCCCCTTTCTTATTCTTCAGTTTCTTAATCCAGGGGCAGCGTCAAGGATCGCGTTGCTTTACGCAGTATGGTTCGGCTGTTCAAATTATGATCCACGCAAACTAATCCTCGTCCTTCTGTCAGTGATCGACGACGCTGAGACGGCTGGTCTGCTGCATCCTTATACTGGATCAAGAATATTTGAAGGAACAGTTGGCTCGACTGGAATCTCTATTGCTACCATTGCTCGCGCTAGGTTCTTCTTTTCAACCATGGCCAGTTGCTTTTTTTCTCAAAAGTCTACTCTTCTAGAGGATATGACGTCAGTATGTACGTTCACCAAGTACAATCCGAGTAACCATCCTAATTTCGACCTAGCTATCATAATGCCAGACGATGTCGCCGAGGAAAAAGTAAAAGCTCTACATGCGCTCGGTGCGGACGTGGAAAGAGTTCGACCCACAAGTATTGTCGATAAAAACCAGGTGAGCCTATTCTGACTCTCATTCAATCACTCATATAATGCCACTTTTCAGTATGTTGTAAGTGCCGAGCTAGCGTTTACGCGATATAATCGGCTTATGGCAAAGCTATTCCAGAATGTTGCAAGACAACGCGCTCTCGAATTTGGGAGGCGCTCTCATTCCGACAGGCCGCATCTGGCGCAAGCTCCATCCTCAATGGTTGTATCCATAACCGGCGACGAAGTCAACTCTGACGATCTTTTGAGCAAACCTCGGGGATTCTTTGCGGATCAATTTGAGGTATGCGCTATCTAATCGCATTTTCTCCACCGGGATTTTTCGTCAACTTGATTCAGAACAGAAGCAACCATGATGCGCACTATGAAGAAACTGGACCCGAGATATGGAGGCAGACAAATGGTTCCGTGGATGCGTTTGTTAGTGGAGCTGGTTAGAGAATTTTGCGGTTTTGTGTGTTCAATGATTGATGTTATACACACAGGAACTGGAGGGACCGTCGCCGGTGTTGGGAGATATCTTAAATCTAGGAAGGATGAAATTATCGTTGCAATTTCGGATCCCGAAGGAAGTGGCCTCTATAATAAGGTTCGTTCTAGGTGCTTTCGTCTTTATCTAGTAATCTTAGCTTTGCCTACCAGATAAAACATGGTGTGATGTTCGATTACAAAGAAAGTGAAGGTACGAAACGTAGGCACCAGGTCGATACTGTGGTTGAAGGCATGTACGTGGAAAGTTAACATCTTGTCTAGCCCTAATGCATATTATCCTTTTCAGTGGTATCAACCGTCTAACGGGCAACGTTTCTTTGGCTCTCCCAATCTTAAACGACGCATTCAGGTCCGTAGTCTTCCCTTCGCTCTCTGTCATTACTCAACTTTCTTATACTGTGAATAGGATCACTGACGCTGAAGCTGTCGCAATGTCCCGATACCTTGTTCAACACGATGGTCTCTTTCTCGGCTCCAGTAGCGCCTGTAACCTGGTCGCTTGCGTCAAACTAGCCCGAAAAATGGAATGGAAAGCGGGACAGACAATTGTTACAATTTTGTACGTGCGTCCTTCCACCTAGAAACAAAACGGCAGTTCCCTGACGGAATATGCCTCCGCTTCATATGTAGATGTGACTCGGGGAATAGGCACTATTCAAAGGTTTGTCGTCTATGTCTATATTATATATCCGAATGTCACTGATACGAATGGCCCCGTTTTGATGATGTTCTTAGTTTTGGTGAGTTCGTCCCCTGCGTACAGACAAGTTGCGAGTCCGAAGTCATATTCAAAGGAATGATGACTATCTCCAAAAAGCTGGAATACCTATTGATTTTGGCCTGGTTACTGATATGTTGACGAATTGATGTGTGTATGTCCATACATCTTTCGGGAGGTACATCCATTTAAGTCGTACAAACAGTGTCATCCATGGCAAAGGAGACATCGGACTTGCTCGCCTGCCAAATTGTTTATGTTTCATTTGTGTTTGCAGACTGCGCCTGATGAAAAAACATGAGGCTTTCTGTTGGAATGGTGTCGTCTGGTCTATAAAATCCAATAGATTCACTCTGCATGCCTTCTTAGCTCAGGGGTAGAGCGTTCCACTCGTATTCTCCGATGGAAAGGTCGCTAGTTCGAATCTGGTAGGAGGCACGCTACGCGGTCATGGGGTTTTTTTTGTTTGTTTCTGAGCTATTCTGCCATTATGTCTTCTTATATCTCAATTTATTACCATACCTAAGCTTTCCTGAAGCCTAAAGCTGCCCAAAAGGGTGAATGAAGATCACAAAGCAAGCGCAGGCTATAAAGCCCCAAGGACAACCAGATGGATTTCCTTGAGTATCCGCGGACTACAAGTGACGGAGGAGGTAAGTCTGCTACCGGGAATAACCCGAAGATCTACATAGGAAACTTACCCATCCACCGATTGCAGGTCCGAAACATCGCGAGAGGCTGACAAGCCTTGCTCTGAGCAATACCATTTGCATAGCCGACTGATTCCGGAGGAGTGACTACAGAGCTCGTCAATTGGGGATGTCATGTATACGGAAAAAGTAAAAAGGGACGCACGATAATTTAACAAGACTGAAATAGCTGTATATGAGAATGTACTTCCACGGAATGCCGAATGCCAAAGCTAGAGAGTAAGTAAGGATAGCCAAATTAATGAATACGGTCAGAGATAAAGCGTAGTAAATTTTGCGCTTACCTAACATCAATGGAAAGCTACCATGGCCTTTTGGACCGGCGAGAGGCTCTCGGAAGAAGACGACAATTGTATAGGACAGTGCAAGTAGAATCGCTCCGATACGGAACATCGTCAAATGAGAAACAGGATTAACAAAACCGCCACTGTCGGCACAGGATGAACGTCAAACACGAAATGTAAATAGTTAATCCAACTGAAAAAACAAACTGATAAGGATCAAGTTTCGCAAGCAATGAAAGACATGAACATACTGACTTGAGCAAAAATTGCTCGCGTTCAGGTTTACTCCGCCAGCTTGGTATGACCTGCGAGGAGATGTCAATTGCAATTCGGACAACCTCGGGATAGATGCAGCGACGAAACAAGATACGACATCAAGACCTGATCGTGTGTCGTGCCATGAAGCGCTACCATTCCTTACAGTATGATGACCAGAATTGGAAGCTGAGGCTCTACGACGGGATGGGGTGAAACGTTGGAGTCAGGAATCTGTGCAAGATCTTGAAAGTCCCGATTGGTGTAGGGAACGATGCCTTCCGTTAGAATTGGGAGGTTCGAGGGGCGATTGGATGCTGGCGTTTGAGAAAACCGTCGATCACGGAGGCCGATGGGCACCAGAAGTGGCTCGTTGGTTGATAGTTATTGAGGAATGGATGGGCTTCCTCCAAGCTGGCGGAACCATGATGTCGGGCGCAGAGCAGAGAGAGCCCGGCGTTTTCGGTGAAGAGGGGGCAGACCGGTCCAGAGCGAAATTTCAGCATCAGAAGTGAATGTCTCAAATCCTGACGGGAACGGTCAGTAGAGGGGTCGATACGGGCCTGCCAGTTCTTTACCTTTCACCATGAAGAACAGGAACGGAGAGGAAAAGCTGGCTGATAAAAACTCGCCTGCTAAAGTGGTTGAGATCGATATTGTTGAGAAATTTTTTAGTGCTCGAGTGCAGAGTCGAGGCGTCGCAAACCTCGACGATACAGAAACAATCTTTTGCTCGCGTAGTGAGCAAGACTACCCGTGTCAAGGACGTTTGGCGCCCTGCTGACACGCATAGCAAGCGTGG
This sequence comes from Collybiopsis confluens, assembly GCA_013368555.1. NCBI lineage: Eukaryota > Fungi > Basidiomycota > Agaricomycetes > Agaricales > Omphalotaceae > Collybiopsis > Collybiopsis confluens. Next base: position 485,584 of record JAACJN010000003.1, read on the forward strand.
TGACGCAAGCCCGACTCGGACGACCTTTTCCTTCCCTCCCACTCCCCAATATGGTCCAAGTAAACGGTGGAATATCCTTGGACAAGATCCTGAGCGAGGATCACGACGCAATAGAAGATACACTCGACAGCACAATGGCGAACAGATGGGACGAAGAAAACACAGACAAGCCAGTTGCTGAAGGTTATTGTATAGAATGTGAAGGTTAGCTTCATCAGTAGACCTTCTTTGCTTTCCATTTGTTAATACACGAAAAAATACAGATCAGCCTGCTTTGATATTCTGCGAAGATTGTACAGATGCTTATTGCGACGTGTGCTTCGCTGCACAACATAGAAAGGGCTCTAGGAAATCACACAAAACGAAACCCGTACAGGGCACCCAAAAGCCTGCTCAAAATTCCCTAGAGACGGCCGAGAAAAAAACGAAAGATGGGGATGTACGCAAACGAAACATCTTTTTATTTATCTTGAAGTCGCTAATTACATATAGATGGAGGTAGTCGATGACGACGACAGTAGCGAAGAGTGGGAGGAACCTATGGCTGATCCTAGTCAGCCCTCAGCTCCCCAGCCTGCAACGGGTTCTACCGTCGGGGAATGGTTCGTTGAACGTGCAAAACATATTCCAGTCCGGTTAAACCTCGGCGACCGCAAGTTCCTCCGACTCCTCGAAGCCGCCCTCTCCGTCTCAGAATATACCGACAAAATCGATACCCTTAGCTTTGGCCAATCCAAAGCAAAACGTATAGTGGCCCAGATTAAAGAATTGTGCGCAATCATGTCCGGCCTGCTGCTTTCAGCAGATTATAAAGCGGGGCAGGAGCTATTCCAGGATAGAGACTTTCAGGCAAACGAAGAATTTTATCAGACTGTTTTCGAGTTGGGAAGGAGACATAAAATTATGAATCCGGATAAAATGAGGACGACGTATGGAAAGTTGATTTACCTTCTTCAGGTGCGTTATGGATTAAGATTGTGATTTTTTTTTGTGTATGCTAAAACTACCCCCGACTGTTTTTTTTAAGGACAGTCAAGCTCCTGAAATCAAAGAACTGCTAGGGTTTACTTGTGTGAAGCCCATCACTACCGTGTATTCTATTCTCAAAGGTATGCAGTCTTCAATCGAGGTGCTTGCTCGTGCTCATCGTCACCCTTCCCAAAGAAAACGACGCGTTAGACATACTCCGGGACGATCTCATCAATGCCGCAACCCAAGAGATCACCTCCCAAGGCCGCTCGCGACGTGAAATTCAACGCGAAATACAAAAGAAAGAGCGAGCCATAGAGGCGCTCTCATCGCGTTACCAGCGTCGAGGGGCGTCACAAGAAACGCTCCGTCAATGCTTATACAGTATCGGTGACAACCATGCCTTCCTCCGAGTCAACCGCGACCCTTGCGAACGCATGATCCAGTACCTCAAAGACTATTTCCATCCTACACAAGCCAAGGATCCGAAACGCAGTCTTGCTATTCGCAGTGGAAAGGGTGGCGCGCGTCTTTCGCATGACCATAGCAAACAGTACGCGTATGTTATCCAGAGCTTGACGCTTTGGAGGGGGATTTTGCATGGTAAGCCAAAAAAAAATGAAAAAAAGAAGAGACAGTTAGGACTCAAAACCTTTTTTTCTTTTTCAGACATGTTCCACCTCTGGTCTCTAGCCGAAGAAGACCTCTTATCCGATTCAATCTCTTACCGTCTCCGTGACACAGGCCAGGGCCTCAATCGCGTCCAAGCCTCACCCAAGACATCCCGACTGATGCACACCATCCTGCACAATGCTCAAAAAAGCGTAGGATTCTGGGTCGGGTCAAGCGTGATCCACATGGGCGACCACAACGTCCCCAACGCGCTCCTCTTCATCGACAAATACACGCAGATCTACCGTATCCTCTTACCCATCTGTAACACTCTCGCACAGATCCCGCAATTGGTGGCGGACAAACCTGCACTGAGGTCGTACATCGAAGACGACTTTGGGTCCACGGAGAATTTGATAAGGGAGATCTTGGTTGATTTCTTTAGACATGCGTTCGATGGTTCTGGAGCTGATAATTTCTATGATGCGGGGAGTTGTATTGATGGACGGTTGACGAGCGCTTGGAATTGGTGTTCGACGTTGGAAAAGAAGAGGTTTTTCCCGGTGTTTTTGTTGACCGGTGAGTTGGAATCAGGATAAATATCTTGAGAGCCTTGGACTCGATAACTAATACTCTTTCCTTCTTTCCTTCTGCAGGCTTTGTTGGATTCGACGGAGATTGGTGATTCGGGCATAAGCTTCGCATATCGTCCATATCGACCTTTTTTTGATGTAACGAGTTCTTGGGCTTCTCACTGGATCGAGACGACGAGCGCGAAGAGAAAGAGCCAAAAGAAAATAATGTATAGCATGAAAAAATACGATCATCACGCAGCGCCATGACCAGTACTCCGCGTCTAGGCTGAAACCGTCTGGCCAACTTGTCTCTTCGCATTCGCCACAACTTCTAAGACACCGCTCAGTCCGGATTTCCAAGCGAGGAGCCTAGACTCGAGAGCTTGCCACTGTTCACGTTCGAACGTACGCGCGGTTGCACGAGTGACGTGTAAACTATGAGTCGTCTGCGAAAGTTTTCCTGAAACTAGGCCGGCGCGGATGACTGGACGAACAGTAAGTTTCAAGCGAGATAAGAGGAAAATGAAGAATTGACCATCAATAACCCATTTTTCCACTTGAGAAACATCCACTTCAATAGCTTCGGCCACTTTTGCGTATGGGAGTTTTGTTCCAACATTTTTAAATGCGAGTGAAGCGAGAGTGAGCAGACGGATTTTACGTTCCAAATTCGTACGGTCGAGATCTTGTTCGTGGTCAGTATTGAAAAGAAAAAAAGAAAAAAGATCACGCACTGTGTTTTTCTAAAACACCAGAATGAGAGCTGACCCAAGAATTGAATTCGGCCAGTCCGTCGTTTAAAAAGATCTTGAGAAGACCAAACAAGTCATCGTTCTTGAGAGAGAGTACGGGATCGAGTTTGAACAGAGGGTCAAAGTCGAATACGGAAGGAAGACGGAGAGCAGAGGTGATAATTTGGGCTGCGGCAGATTTTCCCTGTTCTGAAGAGGGTGAAAGGGAGCGGACGTAGATGATGGAGTATTCGTATGCTTTTAGACTGGGGAAGAGAGAGAGAGAGAGAGAGAGAGAGATGGCAATTTTTTTGAGATAGGGCAAATGGAAAGATGAGAAGAACGTACGGCTGATCTGATTTGGTGTACGCGTCGACGATGGATTTTAGGAAAGCGCTTTTTTGTTCGGGGGAAATGTCCCATTCATTGAGCCATTTGTTGACATCTGAAGGGTTTAAATGGAGAATGTCTATCGAGTCGTTGGCTACGGCGATCTGGAGGATGGTGTTGTATACTGATAGCCTGAGCGACGAGCTGCGTGGTATGGCATTGAATAGGTTTGACAATCTGTAAAAAAACAAAGGTTGGTACTGGATTGCAGACTTGGACTTGGGCGCACATGCGGAATTTAATGAGGGTTTGTTCTGTAGGCTGGGCAGAAATGACGGCCTGCAGAGCATCTATGTGCTGTTTTGCTTCTGGAGTGTTTGGAGGGAAAAGGGTGAACAAATGGGCGTAGATGAGGTTGAAAAATCCTTCAATCTCTGTAGACGCGGGTGTCGACGTAAAGCGAGCAGCGAAATAGTATATAAGCTCGTACCTTTTTCCTGGCCATCACCTAAACCTTTTATTTTTTCCAAAACCATGGCAAAAGTTTTTTTTTCATCGGTGGCAGCTAGAGCGTCTTGAAAAGGACGGATGGCGGCAGCACGTTCTTCATCTGGCAAATTTCGGAGAATATAGTTGACCAGTTCTTGGATCTGGAAAGATAATCAGCTATAATCCAGGCTGTATGCGCCTAGGAATATACCTGTTCTTCAAACGTGCCCTCTGCAAAGATCGAGACTGAATCGGTTTCCATTGAAAAGAGGCTCGGTGGATCACGTGACGGGGTTACTCTTGAACCCGTCGATGCAGCAAATCGGTGCTGCACTCTGCAGTTTCATTTTTTTTACTGCAACGAGTAACGGAGCGACGGCAGAGTAATTTCCTTTTTCTTTCTTTACTTGCTGTATAGCTGTATTATTGTTTTTAAATTTGTTTTACAGCTGTACAACGCCAGGAATACACGCCTCGAGTCATTTTTGCTTCTTATAATCCCTGTTTCGAGCTTGACCCAGTCCCTCCATGGCCTCGCCTCGTCTCGTCTTCAAGCGGTTTGCTTCCTCGAAAGCACACCATCACCAGCCTATTCCCTCTTCTTCTTTTCCTTCAGGCTATCTCCTCACCGGTATTCACGCAGGTGTAAAGAAAAAACCAGAGGTACTCGACTTGGGGATCATTCTATCGACTTCCAACCGTCCAACCTCTGCCGCAGCCTGTTTCACTCGAAACGCATTTAAAGCTGCTCCAGTTCTCATTTCTGAAAAAATCATTGCAGAAAATGTCGGCAGGGCAAGAGCTGTTGTCGTTAACAGCGGTTGCGCAAATGCAGTCACAGGTGCACAGGGGATCCAAGACGCATGGGCCATGGCTAAAGAAACAGACTCACTTCTCACAAATCCTGCTTCTTCGCCTGACCTAGCCTCCGAAACCCTTGTCCTATCCACAGGAGTCATTGGCCAAAACCTCCCTATATCAAAAATCCTCTCCGCTATCCGTTCACAACGAGGCAATGACACTACACTTGCAAAGGATTTCGGTGCATGGGAACGCGCAGCCAAGGCGTTCATGACGACAGATACCTTCCCCAAGCTTCGCGCACGCACCTTCAAGATTAACGGGATCGACTATCGCATGGCTGGCATGGACAAGGGTGCAGGCATGATTCACCCTGATATGGGTCCTCCTTCTCTCGGTCCACTCCACGCCACCCTCTTGGGATGTATCATGACAGACGCAGCCATCTCGCCAAAAAGTCTCCAACGTGCACTCACCTACGCCGTAGACCGCAGCTTCAATTCAATCAGTGTCGACGGCGACATGTCCACCAATGATACTATTCTTCTTCTCGCAAACGGTGCTGCGGCGGAAAAGGACGGGGTTCGACTCGAAGAGATCGATGAGGAAAAGGATAGGGACGCGTATGAGGTGTTCAAGAAGGAATTAACAGAGTTTACGATCGATTTAGCAAAGTTGGTCGTCAGAGATGGAGAGGGTGCTACTAAATTTGTTACAGTCACCGTCAAGGTAATAATTATTCGTTCCAGAGTTTTAATTTCTTTTCCCTTATACTTCAACAGGGCGCTCCGACATATCAAGACGCACACCGTGTAGCCTCCCGAATCTCTACCTCGGCTCTTGTCAAGACAGCCCTCTTCGGTGAAGACGCCAACTGGGGCCGTATCCTCGCTGCAACCGGCTCTATCCCCCTGAGCGCACCTCTCCACCCCCAAAAAGTCTCTGTCACTTTCATCCCTTCCGACGGAACCGCTCCCCTTCCTGTCCTAATCAACGGCGAACCGGAAAAAGTCGACGAAGAGCGCGCGAGTCAGATTTTGGCGCTGGAGGACTTTGAGATTTTGGTCAATCTGGGCGGAGGCGATGAGGGGACTGAGGTAGCTAAGTATTGGACGTGCGATTTTAGTTATGTGAGCCGACCGCCATTACTTTCTGTTTTTTTTTTGGGTGTTAGGTTTCTTTTACTAAATGACTTTTTTGTTTACAGGAGTATGTCAGGATCAATGGAGACTATCGGAGTTGAACGTCGAATAGGTAGCCCAGTGTATGCTAGCATTTCGATTCTAATTTATTCGCTTGCGGTTTTTGACCGGGCTGGATTCTACCTTGCGAGGGTTTTTTTTTTTTTTTTTTGTTTTGTGTTTTTGCCGGCAATTCAAATATACATTAAATTCATCATGTGGAATCGTTTGACATGCCGTGAGAGGGCACTCGCTGGCATCTCCGGCATGGAATCTCTTCTACCCCCGGCATGTTCGGCGTGGAAGTACCAATCTCCCATTTCGAACCTGGCGCTCACCTCTCTCCCGCATCGCCGGCACTCCACTTGGGTAAGTTACCAATCTCCCCATCCGCTCGCTCTTCCTTCGCTCTTGGAACTAGTCCCCATTGCTCGTTCTCCACTCTCTTGCATCACCGGCACTCCTACCCTCCAGCCAGAACCCCTGTCTCTAGTGCCCGAAGGATGAGTGACACTTATAAGTTTATACCTAATCCGAGTTTTTGTTAGAAAAAACTGGAAATGGTGGCAGAAATCAGACGCTCCAGAACTGAAAGCGAAAATATTTGATTAGAGCACAATTCAGATTATTTCGATCATAATAATAATAATAATGGTAGTAGTACACGGCGCTGCAGATAATGTATTTCGATCATAATGTATTCTTGCGGCGTACATAAATAATCAAGAAAACGAAGAAAACAAAAATATTATCTTATCTTATCTTTGACCTCCCGTTGCATGTGATAATCGCCGGGACTACGAACGGCCACTGAGCGGCAAGCAGCTTAATTCCACTCCCCCATCACCTTACACTAATCCTGTCCAACCCTGGCCCTCAACAGCGAGCATTTTCCTTGAAAGTACTCCTCCGCAACCAGTTAACCCATACTAACAGCGGATCTCAGGCCCTCGGTTAAGTCTTGGTCTCCATTGGATTTTAATATGCCCGTCGCAACTTCCACAATAATCCAAACCCCTTCCCATTCCGATATTATATCTCTTAAAGCTTCAGTACACTCTGACAAGATGTACTCTGTCAAGGAATCGACCGATCATGACTTGAAACGAAGCAGAGTTCTCGACAAGGTATACAACCGAGCAGTGCGTGCTTTCCTCAATAGAAACGTCGTGTTAACGCACGAGTTATTGGCAACCGGGTTCAAAACCCTCCAGCCGACCGACCCTCAGAATTTCTCTATCCTCAGAAAATGGGATATCCTGCGCATCACTTTCGAAACAACGATGTACACTTTCCCCCCGGACCAACAGCCTAGAGCAATTCCGACTCTGCACGACTTGCTTTCCAAACCGTCGCACAATTTTGTAAAAGAAATGTACGACCGTTCGCTTCGGTTGTTCAAACAAGCGGGCGATGGGGCAGTGTTACCGTCTCAAGTGTTGTCTACACTCGTCTATTCCAGTTTGAAAACGGACGCGCCGGATGTAGGGAGGATGATGATTGAGGATTGGTTGGCTGGGAGAGGAGATGATTCTTTGGCTTCATCTTGGATGTCTTCATCCTCAATGTCGTCTGCGGAGTATTCATCGCTGGACGGCTATGATGCTGACGACTCGGTCAACGGGGACAGCCCTGGCGCTAGTCTGGAAAGCGGCGATGGATACTCCAAAATTCTCGAGCTGTACTGCCTCCAAGTGTTGCCGAAATTAGAGCAGTGGGAGTATGCAACCGAGTTTTTGGAATATGAGAGTGAGCTTGATCCAGAATCTAGAGACGTAAGTTGTTGCCATGTTCCGCTTAAGTCCTCATAATAACCCGGATACACTAGAATCTCAAACGATCCCTGCAATTTCTCCATTCTCAAGCTATTGCTTCCCGACTCCCTTCTTCATCTACTCCGTCGCTCTTATCGTCACTGAGTCCACCAACTACACACGAGAGAGCGTATTCACCTGCTCCTTCAACGTCATCATCATCATCCTCCCTTTCTACAACTTCCACCCATACTGTTGTTCCTGCTACTCCCCGAGCTCGACAGCCTTTGAAAGGGATGCCCGATGCTCTAGAGGAAGGCAGTGTTGGTTCCGAGGGAACTATTACTCCCCGGCAACGGACCGGCGCAGCAAAGCGAACCGACTCGTCCAAGGGAAAAGGGAAAAAGAGGACAAACATCACCCCTCGATCCTCCACCCCGCCTTCTTCTACTTCTGGCTCTGCTGCAAAAAACGCACACCCTCTGAACCCGAACGCGTTGACGCCCCTATCTCTCCCAAAAACCCATCTGAACCCATCTTTTTTGTCTTCTTCTTCTTCACAGCGACGGTCGACGACGAGCCCGAGCACTTTCACGCTTATCAAAGCCAGTATCGGTTCTTATGTGGATCACGTTACAGGTTCGAGTTCAGCAAACAAGATCGCGAGCTTGATGGTCGTTTTTATGGTCGTTCCATTGTTTTCGTTGTTTGTGAGTTTGCTTCGACGACGGAGAAGGTTCGCAGTCGTTGGACCTCCTGCAAGCAGTAGTCTTAGTAGTGCGGAACTGGTTCGAGCGCGGTTGCAGGCTGTGAATGCGAATGCCAGTGCGATGGGGGTTTTGGGTAAAATGTTGGCGAGGACATGGTGGGATATTATGCAAGTGGTATTTGACACTGTGAAGATGGGAGGGAGCGGGTTGGTATAGAGAGGCTACCTATTTTCTTAAATATGATACCAGCGCTTATTTACCTGGCATTGCCTCATCCGTTTGTGCGCACCAGCATCCAGCGCGAAACTTGCGTAGAAACCTTGTTGTATTCGAGGGCGAAATAAATTTGAACCAACTGGAGAAAGAATAGACCTCATTGTGAATGAGGGTTGATAAGGGAAAAAGGTATGAATTTTATGGGGCGGATTTTTAGCGTGTATCTCATTCGTTCAGGAAACGGGCTAGCAATATCATCGAGCAGGAGCAGCAGGAACAGGCGGGAGAGACTTCAGAAGCTGGTTCCAGGACTTCCTCAACTCCTGAAGCAGCCCCGGCAGCCAAACGATGTACGTTGTCCAAACCTTCATTTCCCTGCATGTCCAAGCTAACGTCTTTTCAGCCAGGCGAAGGGCAGAAACACGAGATTGTCCGATCTGCAACGAACCTATTCCTCTACGATTGCTCGCGAAACATGCTCAACTTGAAGATTCACGGTTGGACGAGGTTATTAGCCATATTGGGTCTAAAGAGCCCTTCTTGGACTTGACATACGAATCATACGCTTCTTCATCCATTACTATCTCCCCTCTCGAATCCACCTCATCCACTTCCGCGCCCACAGGTCGACGCTCTGCTGCGCGAGCCCGCCGAACCATCCTCGAAAAAACTGCACCTGTTCGTTCACAGTCCACCGTGGTATCGAAAGCTATCCAAAGTATCAAACGAAATCGTAAAAACAGACATGCAAAACTACGAGATATGGCGAGGGAGGATGATGAGAATTTTGTTTCCTCACGGTTGCGGATTACCTCTTCTAGAGGTGAGATTGTCTGTCCGGTGTGTCTGGCGACGGTTCAAGGAGACGAGGATGTACAGGATGCCCATGTTGAGGCTTGTATTGCGAATGAGTCGCAGCGTTTGGAGGAGGAACGGGAAAGGAGGGCGGCGCAGGCGAGGAGAGAAGAGGGGGAGGCTGCGGTGGCCGTGGATATTGAAGGTAACGATATTGATGCCGCTGGGTATTTCGGAGATGTCCAAGGTAACTCTTGATCTTTCCTCTATCCCTTATTCCTTGACCCGCCTTTGTAGGAATTGGCTTCCACGCGCGAAATCATAATGAACAAGATGTGGACGACGAGATTGATATCGATGGCGACGATGCAGAGATGTTTGGGTCTGCCCAGTTTCATGAAGGTGATATCTTGGACCTCGAACAACGTTCGACATCTGCTCGCACCCACCCTACGTTAGGACACCCGCATGTGCATGTAGACGAATCGGAAATGGAAGGAGACCAACCAGTCAAGGTTCTCCGCCGACTTATCGCTGAGAGCAAACCAAAGCAGGCTACTGTTCCCACACCACAAGCCACTGCAATCCCAGAAATGGATAAGGCCGATGTTGCTATCGTTATTGCTAAAAAGAATAGGAACGCGAAAGCGTTGGTGATTGCGTTGGAGAATAAGATTAAGATTTTGGTATGTCTTAGGTTTCCGATTCGCTTCTCATGTTAAGCGTCTACCTACAGGAAGGTACATCTTCGTCGGGTTGCAATCCATCTGTATCTCTGTGTCGCATATGCCTGGACCCATACAACGAGCCGACAGTGTCTACCGGATGCTGGCACACATGCTGTCGCGAGTGTTGGCTGCGCTGTTTGGGCTCGACGAAGCTGTGTCCAATTTGTAAACGGATCACTGCAGCGATAGAGTTGCGGAGGGTGTATCTGTGACCTTGGACGACTGGGGAGATTTTCTTGTCAGCAATCACTTTGCAGGTATATTATCATCATTACATATGGCCAAGTCCCTCTGAAATTGCGTTCTAAATTGTTAAATGGTTCCAGATCCAATGCTTCCGCCGTCTCCAGCCTTGGAGTCCTTCCCTTCAGCCCATCCACCACTTCCAGTTTCTAAAACTCAAATCAAATTGAGTATTGCGAAATTGTAGGCCATCATTCGAACGTACCAGCTTTTGTTCCATTCTATCGGTTGTTCCAAAAGGCAGCATTCTTGGATAGAATATCTCCACCTTGCCCACCTTTTCCTCCGTCTGCACCAGATCCTCCTGACCCGGTCGCTAGTCACGGTTGTTAATCTTGGGGGGATAAATTGTCAGAAGGAGGAAATCTCAATGAAGGTCGTGCCGGTGGTATGCCATGAGTAGCCAGCATTGGTTTTGCGAGCAGAGTTTCCGGACATGATACCACCACCCGATCCACCTGACCCACCGCTGACGGCATTGCCTCCCGACTCACGCCAGTTGCTGTCTCCGCTCATGATAGTAAAGGGTTTGTTAAGTATGAAAAGTAAGGGGTGCTGAAGTGTTCTGAGGGAACGCTGAGGTCAGGCCTTCTGGAGGGCTGCGTTTTATACTCAGAGAGGCTGGGGTTGGATCCGACCGACCGGCCTTGGGGAAGTCTGCTAATCAATACCGACTATTAATCCCGCCCAGAACGCAGCATTGCAATCATTGATTTCTACGTATGAACGGACTGGTAATTACACAGAGTTGAGAAAACAAACTAGATGATCCTCCGTTCTATTCATTCTGTCACACTGGAACGTCAAGTCGAATATTCTGGACTACTTGAAATCAATGGAAGAAATCTAGTACTCTTACTAGCACTAGGACTTCTTAGAGTGCGAGCTCAAACGCAATGATCTCTACTGTAGAGTCGCCTTGTCGGAAAACATCTATCCTCCGAGAGCATCGAAGATAATTACCGCTTGTGACATACAGAATGCTCGGCGATTAGCCGTCTCGTACTCTAGGTATATGGTCTGGATCTTTCCGGTTTGAATCTTCTGACTCTTACTTTGAGCTTGTTCAAGTCTCCTTGCCAATCGTGCGCTGAAGCTTGTTTAACACTATGTCGACGTATGGTAAGCACATAGAAGGGTCAAGATCATCTAATCTGCTTCATCGTATCCTACAGGGACAGGATCGGGAGGCAACGCTTCGAATGGTTCAGCCGGTGGACGAGGAGGCGATATTTCGTCTCACAACAAGTCAAAAGACTCGTACAATACGAGTAATACTAGTATCAACTACTTTTGTGAGCCCCTCGGACCCATCTCGATAAATGCTCAAGCTCAAGGCTCATGCACAATCTTATCGCGTTTCCTTGCAGATGGTCCACAATATATCGTGAACCCGGACGGACGAACTCTTGATCTCACTTTGTCAGGCAACACCAGTACGACGATTGAGTCTTATATGCCCTGCAGGATACTGATGCCTCCGAACAGTAACGTCCAATCCTTTCTATGGAGGATCTAATCAGATGGTCGGAGCATTGTCGTCTTTGGAACGAGAATTGATCTTATAATATTCGATTTTTACATGTTTCCAGTGGTTGCTGGAGAACGTCGGAGGCAACAAGTTCATTCTTCGATCGCTATACAACGGGTCCTTTGTCAAAGCGGATGGTCCCAATCTTCTCCCTTCAAGCACCCCCAGCCACTTCGAGCTAGCCAAAGAAGGCGGCGGCTACAAGTTGAGCTTACCATAGCTCGCAAAAGATGTTGCTGAATCTGACTATTTGTGACAGAATCATCGCACCGGATATTGGGCTAGCGCTTGGTCTGGGCAATAATGATGCGAATCTCCGCCCCAAAACGAACAAGAGCACAAATCTTGAGGTTCTCGAGGACAACGAAGAAAACAGGGAAAAAATTAAGGAGCTTACCACGACGTCCAATCTTCCAGTACGTATTTCTTATCAATTCCGGAGGCTGGCTAATACATACCCCAGAGCATCGACCCGACGCCTTGGACTGGGCCGCTCAGGTCTGTTACTGGATCCAATAGCAAGACATATATCAACTTTGTCAACCGCATGGACGTTGAGGCAAGGATCCACTGGGTCGCCTACGACAGCTCATGCAGCAACCACGGAGTAGTGATTCAGCCTGGCCAAGTTTATCGCCAGCTATCCTATGGACGACATGTTTGGGTTGTCGTTGTGAATGACAGGCTTCAGAAGTACTACACGGCTCTGGACACCGAGTGCAAAGTGTTATTGAATTTTAACCTGAGCCTGCAGCCAGGAGTGGTCTATAATATCATGTATCAGTTTGAGCACGAGACTTTGGAGGAGTACGGAAACAGGCAGAGTGCGTTTTTCTTTTCCGTTTGTGCGTATTTTGTGTGCAGAAACTGGGGAATGTATAGTCCAATGCGGTCTTTCTGGGTATAACAACAGCGCCAAGGTGCGTTGGATACTTTTAAACCGGATAAGCCGGATGCGTATTGACCACCCTCTCTAGTGGATATTAGAATCATTCCAAGGAAAATGGGCTCTAAAAAGTTTCGGAAGTTATCGTTATCTCGGAATAAATGCCAGCGGTTCCAATGCAGCCGGGACATATTTAGCAGCTGTTGACGGACCTTTTTTTTGGAATATCATTGCCAACGAGTCAAATGCGACATACAGGTAATGTCTGATTCTTTCAATCCAAACTCTCGACTATTCCATGATTCGGATATTTCGCAGGATATCCGTCCCGGATACACAATGGGTAGTGGCAACGACAGGATACGTCAACTTGCCACATAATTTCGTAGTTGCTCTGAAGAACGCAACGGCGTTAGAAGAGAACGAGGACCGATGGCACTTTGTGTGTGTATAAGTAAGAATGGAGTTGGTCATTGTCGTGAAAATAATATATAAAACATCGCTGGAACCCATTTTTAGTGTCACATATATAACAGTCTACTTTAATGTGGCATGATGTGCTGGTGTTATGATTATTTTCGGGATCTCAATCTTACTTTCCATTAGATCAATAAAATGCCGACACTGCCGAGACTTGTCCGCTTGCCCTTGCTGACTTCAATCCGGCAAGTCAGCCGTCGGCCGTTAAGGACTGACTCGGACATTTCATAAATTCTCGGCCGACGTCCAACATGACGCAGAGCGTTTACCCAGGGCCGAAATCGGCACAGTGATATCGGGTTTCTACAGTTGCAGACCTTGTGGTGTCAATCCCTTTCGAACGAATGGGAGCTGTCAGGCGCAGCAGCAACCTGTTTTGCTGATCAGCGCGGCTCACTTTTTTTATTTTCGGCTTCTCATAATTGGCAGCACATGATAACTAGTGACTATGATATGACCGTCTACAAGATCATTGACAGATACGACTTGTCTTCGAGAGGATTATCGGCATTCGGCTGTCGGCTGCCCCTCACTGTGTCTCAGCAGCGGAATCCGGACCTTGCATCACGAAAAGTGACTGATGCACTAGATTAGTTTGCTTTACAAAACTGGATATACTAGATCCAGTCGGACTTCGGACTTCGTATGTGATTTTGTAAAAGACACAGAGTCGAGAATATCAATATCGCAAAGCCGCTGAGCGCCTAATTGCCTTTGAGGCAATAACAAAAGATCGAACCTGGATTAGGGAGAGAAGTTCAAGCTCAATTCAGTCGGCGAGTCGAGGCGTTACAAGGCATACCCCTCTGTATAAAGAAGTCCAGGTCATTTTTCGCAAGAGAGTATGGGCAATGCGAGTCAACTTTATGCATCATACTTACTCAATATCGGGGTAACACTTCGAGCTTGACAGCATAGTCAATAGCTAACCCTAGCCAGATAATCCACCCAAGCTGCCCATTGCTATTGAAATTTGCTGAGGAAATATAGCTCCCAATAAGTCGTAAGCTATCATTCAAGGTTTAGAAACACTTACCCCAGCAACTTGCCGGAATCTCTAAATCGACGGTCTTCCATTGCCAGATCAGATGAATAAGGAGACCGCCAATAGAGATAAAGTAAAAGGCAAGGCCTTGTCCGTTTGCGAATCCAGCAGCACAAAGAAGGAATGTGAAACAAACCCCGCATGTTATTAGAAGTGGACGAATATGTGACCCAAAAAGAATAGCTGTAGATTTGACGCCCATCTTGACATCGTCTTCAATGTCCTGGCAAGCGTAGATGGTATCTGATTCTCCAGCATATAAGCTGGTGTGTTACATCAGAGGCTAAACTTACCGTAGAGCATTGTCCAGCTATCAGTCACACTATTAGCAGTCGAGAAAGAGAAACCAAAAGTGACACAGTAGACTGACCACCAACACCCGGCCATCCCAGCCAATAGTACCAACACGTCGAAATTATTTGTTGTAGATACCCAGGACGTCACAAAGCCGAAATTCATAGCGAGCCCCAGCCACGCCTGCGGCCAATAAGTGATTCGCTTCAACAATGGATAGATCGCGAATCTGAGGCCCAAAAACAGGTGCCGAGGATCAATTTAAGTTTTGTTTAATGAATGGAACTGTTCTTTTCACGGGGGAACGAATCTCACATCGGTAGAAGCTGTGCCAGCGCCACCCAGAGGCTGCAATAGATCGCGGTTTGGTGCGTTAGCTATTGACTCGGAAATTTAATGGAGGGGAGCTAGTGGCTTACGCAAAGAATTGGACGGTAAAGTAAAACCAGAAAATTCCGATTACATATTGGACTAGGACGTATACAGAAGCTGCGGGAACGGAGATTCGACCACTTGCTACAGGTCTGTTCTTCGTCCTTTCTATACACCGAGGTAAAGGCTTGACGAAAAGATGATCAGGCTCTAAGAACAGCCACTTACCAACACCAGCATCCGTTTTACGGTCAAATATGTCGTTTATGGTACACGCAGAAGATCGAATAATGAAGGCGCTGAGAAGATATTGCATTAACTTGAGGGTATACGTGTCCCATGGCATCTTGAAAGAATAAGCTGCCATCGTTAAGCCCCAAGCTCAAGGAGAGCAACCGAGTTAGGCCGTGATACACATTTTTTGACCATGAAAGTACGCACCAAAAGGCCAGAACATGAGCTTGAGCCCGGTCGGCTAAAAATCACTTAATTGTTGCAGAAATTTTGAGATTCGAAATCATAAACCTTTCCTAATCGTATCAACTCCAGATATGGGCTCATAGCGGGCGGGAAGACATCCAGAAGTGTCTTCTTGACGTCGAGAAACTCAGCCTGAGTGAACTCGGAAGTGAATTTTTTGTTTGCCAGGCTGATGGACATACTTGATTTTGGCGGGGAGTTAGGCAATGAGATAAAAGAAGATGCGAGAAGCAGCCTGAGCAGATATGAGACGCGATGGGTCTTTGTTTCGCTCTCCTAAGAAAGTATTTATACTACCAACGTCCGTTTCTTTTCTTGAAACAAAGAGAGGTTCCGATTCCGTGGATCAAACTAGCTGGAGCCAATCAATTTGTTCACCGCGCATACAACGCCTCTTGACCTTCTGACATTGAAGGGCGTGAACAAGTTGCGGAGATTCCCATTAGTGTAGAACCGTACATGTACATGCGAGCGTCCGCTTAGCCTGGAGTTCACTCAGGCTTACTCGGAGTCATGAGAGGCAGTTTTTTGTATACAATCTGCTTGCTCTAAATGAGGTCAGAATCGGATAAAATCGAATGACTCAACTAGTCTTCCCCCCGGGACTATCAGGTGTTTGAATATGACACCTAAATCCGGACGCATCTACTTGACAGACTCTGAGTTAAACAGAGGAATGATAGTCTCCGTTTATAGACAATAGGCGAGGCTTGAGACTCGACATTTATTCTGCGACTGCCTGCAGAAAGGTAGAAAATAAAAATAAAAACATACCTGACAGTTCTTGTGGATGCCTTTGCCACGAAATGACAAGTCAGTTTCGGGTCCGAACTGCCCGGCCAGTGCAAGGCCCTAAACTACATCTAATTATCTACCGCCGGTGGTAGGATGCCTCTTGCTCGAGATTCTGCCCCAGTTAAGGGCTCCTGGGACCGAATACGAGCGTGCAAGTCGCTGGACGGAGAACTCGGAGAGGAGTCGTACATCCATCCTTTCAAACTCAATCTCAGTCTATTATCCTGCGCCTCGTGTGATCCCAACGCTTTCAACAAATGGTGCCCTCTCATGTGAGCAACCTGTTCGGCGCCCTATACGCGTATATATGCCCACCGTTCATGGTCTATATTTGTCAAAATTTTCCTCAGAGATTAGGGCAGGTAAAGGTTATACCTGTTATCCTTCGAGGGTACAAACTTCCGCGACTATCAATGCCGAATATGAATATCGGTTTGAAAGGTGTTTTTGTTTTTGTTTTTTGCCTTCCCGACTGCCATACTTGTTCTGAGTCTTATCTGGTAGGAACGGCCTTGGAACGGATAGTAGCGTTCCAATTGGATCGGATCTGTCATCATTTGCAAGTAATCTTCAGTCGGCAAAAACTGTGGCTCGTGTCTGATGATGATCGCCCGTTTTTGTTCATACGACACTGGAAGACTCCGCTCCAAGTCGTCTACATCAGCTCCTCTCCGCTTATCGGCGTGATCTGCTAGTCCAAAAGCCAGATACATTTGAACACTGAGCTCACCAGCTACAAATAAATATCGTCACAAGCGCAAAATTGATTGCGATTTCGAGGAAGGACAGGAGAGACGAGGCAGTTGATCTGTGCCTTGGCCAGGTAAGTAGAAACAGATTGGCTTAGGAAGTAGTAAACGGGGCTAAGAGTCTCTGTGCATGGTAATTGAATACTTACTGCCAACTGATAACTTGACTTGACTTGACTGTCCTTTCAGCATTAGCATCCAAAGACGAATGCGGACCCTTTTCGGTAAACTCGAATCGAGGGTAGGCAGTACGTTCATACGTTCATTCACTGTATTGAGACCGCCCGCCTCGGGGATCATCAAAAAAGAATAAAACCCGCTTTGCGCTTGAGAGCAAAGAAAGGACAATTCCATAGATCCCTTATTTGCAAACAGGTCAAACAGACTTGGGGGGGGGGGAATTCCACTGAAAAAAAAGAATGGTATTACGATGGGACTGCACCTAGCCCCATCATTCGAGTAAGGAAAGGCGAAAAGTTCGGAGAAAAGAAACGATGCAGACGCAAAGGTATGACGAAAGTTACCTCTTACTTGGCTGAGGATCGTCCACCATTGCTTTGAGTAAAAAAGATCAGAAAGTCCGTTTGTACGCCCGGATGGCACTAGCCCGGCACATCGTTTAGGCGTAGGTCCAAGTCTGCGGAAAGATTGCACATCAGACTGGAGAGAGATTAAGGAATAGAGAGGCTAGCTTTGAGATTACGCGGACTCTTGGCAACGTTCGAACAATGCAATGCATGGAAAAATGATCCTTTTGTGGCTACCAGTGTCCGGCGAACTTCGGCGAGAAGGTTGATTAACTCCTCACGAGATGTTACTACAAATAACTACAACACAGCATGCCAGAATCAGAAAGAGTACGGGGACCCACCTACAGCCAGATAGACAGGTCAGGTCCCCTGGAAAATACGCAAACCACACTATTCTACTTCGCCGTCACCTTCTCATCTCCGAAATACTCCTCCACCAGCGCCTTTTTCTTCAAATTGAGCAGGATTTGTTCCATTTCAACTCTAGTGGGCATCTTCGGAGGTAGAAGGCTTTCAACGGAAAGGAAGGGGATAAACGAGGCAGCTGTTTTGGCGTGAACGAGGGCTGCCTGAGACTGATCCGCTGTGGTAGAGATGGCAGCAGTCGATGGGGTATTTTTCGGTCGCTTATCCGAGGCAGGCGGTCCCGAGTCGTCATCTACGGAAGTGTCTGTAGTCTCAGCTTTTCGTTTCAACTGTGCAGAAGATTCATCTGCAGTAGCTGTTATAGGTTCAGGTCGCGACATCTTGGGTATGGGATGGTCTTCCGGCAGGCCTAGTGCTTCGTGTAAAGTTGTATATGCTTCCTCCCATTCTTCAAGTAGCAATTTTTTTTCAGTTGTCACAAATATACATGGATGCACGCACCTTCCTCTTCCGCCAATCGTTCAGACTCTAATAGAGTGCCGTCTTCTTCGTCAAGATCACCGTAATATTCTGGCCCTTGATTCATAAACTTTTTGTAGTACGACAGCGTTTGATTGTCCTCGTCCTCATCAATCTTACGACTCTGGAAGAGTTCACGGACCCCAGGCAAGTCTTTTGCTCGACCAAAGTACCTGACGACGAAACGAGTGAGAAATGGTCATCAGTGGTGCCGAAAAACTTACTTGTAACCCTTTGTCCCAGGAACTTCCTTGCCATCGTCGTCCAGCATAGCGACATTCCTCCGATAGTTTGCTCCCCCCAACGCGACAATCTGATTCTCCCAATGTCTCTTTTCTCTCAAAATCTTATTTATCTCATCGTTGATATCTCTGACTTCGTAGTCGCTCAACCCAGCTGCGAGTTCTTGGGTTTAACGGAGTATTCAACCAAAAAACACATGGAGAAAAGCGACGCACAATCTTGAATCTTTGAAACTTTTCGACTTATCTCTCGCAAAATTTCACCTCTCCACCTTTCACATTCCCTGAGACTTTTACACGCGCTGGCCATTCGTGGGCGGCGGTCGCCTCTGGTCCCCAGTCCAAGCTCGGCCGCTTGGGCTTCTCGGAACCGGTAGAGCATAGACTGAGCCTTTTCTTCATTACGGGCCTATGCATGGTGGTTGTAAGAAACGATGGGCTTGAGAAGAAGAAGAGAAAAAGAGAAAGAAATACCATGTTGAGATGAGTGTCGAGGTGAAAGCCGTTCTTTCCACGATCTAACGCATATGATTTCTTGGCTTCTTTTCTCTTCTTTCTCAGCGCTACAATGTCTGCGTCTGCTGCTACCCCCAAGCAGCCATTACATCCCTCAGTGGTCGCAAAGCTAGACCCGGAATATGTTAAATTTCACAACGACGTTCTGCAGTATATTACTCCTCCACATACCTTACCATGGGATCCGTCTCTCCGAAATGCTCCGGCCGTTCCAGGGAGTACTGAGCCTTTGAAGGTAGGAAAGATATCCGATATCAACCTGAGCCACACAAACATGCGCTCCTTCACGCCCAAAGGCGATTCGCCCGTTTCGGGTTGGCCTCTGTTCATCTTCTTCCATGGCGGAGGATGGACTTTTGGCAGTATAGAAAGTGAATCTACTTTTGCGACAAATATGTGTGTTCGTGAGTAAGCCCCCCTTCACTGTGACTTTTGATCTCAGAGATCGACCCATCGACTTCAAGGCGCCAAGTGTGTCGTACTCTCGGTAAACTACCGGCTCGCACCAGAGCACAAGTACCCTAAAGCAGTAGACGATGCAATAGAGTCTCTACAGTGGGTCATCAAGAATGGTGAAACCGCTCTCAACGTCAACTTGTCCAAGATCGCAGTCGGTGGCTCATCAAGGTAAGATTTTATGCGTCTCGTATCATTAATCTCATCCCCATCAAGCGGCGGAAACCTCGCAACAATCCTAGCTCTCAAAGCCGCAGAGCCAAACTCTCCATTTACACCACCCCTCCCATCCCCGCTCATCTTCCAACTTCTCATCGTCCCAGTAATCGACAACACCGCAACAGATGGCCCGGGTGGATCATGGGAGGAAAACAAGCTCAGTCCATGGCTCTCCCCCGCCCGAATGAAGTGGTTCAAGGACAATTACCTCCCCAACAAGGAGGACTGGACCAAATGGGACGCATCGCCCATATTCGCTCCTTCCGAGCTGTTGGCAAAAACTCCGAACGCATGGATCGGCGTGGGCGAGTTGGACATCCTGAGAGACGAAGGTGTCATGTATGGTAAAAAGTTGCAAGAGGTGGGCGTGAAGGAGGTTGAAACCGTAGTGTATCCCGGCGGACCTCATCCTATCATGGCTATGGATGGTACGTGAAAACTTTGGTTTTGGCTTTATTTCTGTATCAACTGTTCACTGACGATTCCTGGCAGCGTAAGTTCGCTGTCTGGCTTATCATGTCCTCAGATTCATCTCCCTTTTTCCAGGGCAGTCAAATTGGGAGCCAAGCTGATCACAGATGCTGCCGTTGCGTTGAGCAAAGCTTTCAAGAATGCATAAGTACCTACGGTGAAGTGTGATAAATTTTACCACCCCTGTAATGACAGCTCTGAAAACTTGTATGAACGAAGATAGTAAGGTATCTATACAACTAACGGACCACTCTTCAGAAAGCAACAGCGCAAAAGTAGTACCTATTATACAAACAAAGTGTCTAAAACCCTCCAGTATGTGCCCAATGAACCCAGGTTATTCATCACTCCATGAATTGTCCCACTTATTCAGTGTATTCGACCGCTGTATCGTCTTTATCGCCGTCGGATTAGCGACCGGCTCTTTCTGCGGCGTAGAAGGACTGAGGACCACAGAATGAACAACAGGCTTTGGTAAATTTAATGGTGCCGGAGGCGCTCTACGCTTCTTATTGCCCGATTTACCCACCTCTCGCATTGATGAGATAGAGACAGAAGAGACAGACGCGACACTGCCGGAAAGGCTAGGGGGATATGAGTGGGCTTCTGAAGCAGCCTCTACTCGGCTGCTTGAACCTGAGGATTTGGACTCATAAGGATTGTCGCTAAAGGTACTGAGTTTGTCTCGAGAATGCGAATGTGACCGGGAATGGGAGCCGGGAGATCGCGAGCGAGGGCGCCTGTTCTCGATGTCGAGGTGAGGGCGGCGGGCATGATTGTCGTCGTCGTCGTCGTCGTCAGACGATGCGCTGAACAGGGGTTCATGAACGTCTGCGTCGGGCTCTGTGTCAGCGGGCAGAGCAAGAGAGCTTTGCGAGGCTTTGACGATTGAGTCAATTAGCCAGAATTGCAAGATATTCGTCATGATTGGGAAGATCCCCATAACACTAGATGGCGCTTCAGTCTCAGAGATACATAACACTGGGGGCGAGGACTCACAAAATGACCTGGACAGCGTCACCCCCATCAGTCCACGTCCAACTGAGTAGCCACGCTCCTATTTTAAAAAGTCCAGGGAACAGTGCAAGTAACCCAATGACGATGAATTTCATGGTGGTCAATGCAACGACGTATATGACAGCCTGCCGCGCCCAATATTTCACTCGCGGTGGGTTTCCATACACGCCAGACTCATATCCTTTCAGGTGCATTTTTTCGGAGACAATGTAAGTGAGGATATGGAGAATGAGATAGATAAGTGCGACACCTGGCGAAAGCTATGTCAGGGGAGTTAAGTCGCTTTAGATTAAATGGATGGAGCACTCACCGAGAGTGGTGTCGATTAAAATATTTAAAAAGTAGGAGACGCATGCATTTTCGGATGAAAACTGCGACACCAAATCTGAAATTAACACATTCACGCCGTGTACAAACATCTGTCCGACGATTTGTTTCGATACGTCGAAGAGCCTAATAGGATTTGGTTAAGGAGCCAGAAATGGATAAAGTGGGCGGACCATATTCTCCACGGCCGTTTCGGGGTTTCTCTATGTCTCTTGTATATCAAAGATAGTATTACCAGAGCTCCCATGAGACCCTGGACAATCTGCAGCGAGAGCGAATGAAAACATTAGAATTTCCGCTGTTGATATAATTGGGCGTACGAGCGCAGTTGGACCCAGCAACTGGCAAGAATGTCGGTCTACTGGATATGAGCCGTCTTCATCTTGGGCCTTCCACAACGAGCTGGCTGATGTATAGTCTTCGACGTCCCCCATTCGAGGTCGAGGTTAAAGGAAAAGCAGTGCCGAATTTGGCCCGTGGGAAATCAATGGGAGAACATTATCTAAGCATAAGTAGACAAGCGAGCGAAAGGAGAAAGCTCTGTGAATCTTATCTCGCTCGTTATCCTATCTTATCTTATCTCACCTTCTCCAAGTCCTGCTTATGCCAAGGCAACGCCTCAAGCAAGGCCCTTTACTTCAGTATTGCGCGATGGCCACTGCAAGAATTTCCAACGATACTTAGCGATGTCACGCTATTTGATCATGAGGTAAACCATGGGCAATAATCGAAAATAAGCTCTATTTTCAAGTTGCACGTTGACTATCATGAGCTCGAGGATTCCAGTCTGGCTTGACGTTGACCCAGTGAGTACCAGTTATCGAGAAATAAACTTCAGTTTTGGAACGGGACTTTAGGGACACGACGACGCAACCGCCATAATGCTTGCTATTCATCTGCCAAATATCCAGCTTCTCGGGATTTCTACAGTCTGAAAATTCCAAAAATTTCCTGGCTTTTTTCGTTTCTTACGCTCAACTCTGTAGACTTATGGAAACTCCAGTGCTCATCATACTACGCAAAATGCGGCCCGCTGTCTACTTGCATTCGGAGGCTCGAATATTGGTGTTCGCGTCTACCCGGGAGCCTCAAAACCTCTGATTCTTCCCGCCAGATACGCTCCAAACATTCATGGTACCGATGGGCTTGGTGGTATAGAGGGTTTACCTGAAGCAGATGATCCAGTCGTATTAGAAATCATTGCAGAAGATGAACATGGGGAAATTATTCATGCTTTGGACGGAATGGTCGCGCACATAAAACAGACTTGGAACAACGGCGTCGGGAAAAAAGTCACTGTGGTCTCCTGTGGACCTATGACCAATATTGCCCTCTTTATCAGCGTTTATCCTGAGCTGCTGGATGGTATAGAGCAATTTATCTTTATGGGAGGCGCCGTTGGTCTCGGTAATAAATCTGCAGTTGCAGGTACGTATTAGAACTGTATCCAAGTCTGATCAGTGTTTCTGTATGATTCTAACGATTCGCCAGAATTCAACATGCTGTGTGATCGTAAGCATCATCTCTTCTCAGACTCAACGACGGTGTTCTTAAAAGCCATTTACTTCAATTGACACAGCTCATGCCGCCCAGATCGTCCTGGACGCTCCGGTCCCCACTGTGATGATCCCTCTCAACACTACCCATCAAGCCAGAGTCACCCGGGATATTCACATCAAACTTCTTTCTGGCTCAAAACAAGCCTCTGATATTGGTGGCGATCACCTTCCTAGTGCTCAAACTCCCCTCCGGCACACACTTTCTACTCTCGTCTCCTTCTTTACAGAAACCTACAAATCCGCGCACGGATTCGATGCTCCACCATTACATGATGCTTTGGCCGTAGCGTACGTGGCACTTGGAAAGGATGTCTTTCCCGAGACACAATCGCGTCGGTATCGCGTCGATGTAGAATTAACTGGGCAACATACCCTAGGGGAAACCGTTGTTGGTGTTCGGGGATGTCGAAACAAGTGCAGTGATAACAGCTGGGGAAGCAAGGGGAAGAACTGCATTGTTGTGCTGGGCTTGGATGTGCGTGATATTGTTTGTGTCGGCATACTAGCTTTGAAATGATCGCTCTGCTCTAGGTGGACAAATTCTTCAATGTTTTCCTTGAATGCGTCGACCGTTGCGATCGAGTATCTCCATTGAATCAAGGAGGGAGTACAAGTTGAAGATTTAGACTTTTGGCATACTAGTAGTGCATATGTAGTAAGTATATAACATTAGTCCAGCTGCAATATAACGGTACATAGAATCTTAACTTTCCAGTTTAGATGCACAGCGGAATCTTTGTGAGGATATCAATAGGCGCCTAGTAGAAGGTACGCTTATCCATGCCTCTTGAATGTTGCCGTCTATTGGCCGTCCATCATGATCCAGTTTACAAATAAATTGATTTTTTTTTTACACACAGATCCCACATAACTATTCTTGGGAAGTTCGTTATTCAGACTTCAAACATTTCTGAAGAACCTTGAGAAGCGTGTCGACTGAACCTCTCTTTTCCTGGACGCGGGAGGGGTCCATTCAGCGAGCCAGGTCTTCATGAATGAGAGAGCCTTTGTCTGGACAGCCAAGACGGTAGAGTCAACCTTTCCACTGGCCGTCGAAAGATCGGAGCAGTGGAATCCGTCGCCAATTGCGATTGGTTGAGTGCTGGTACTCGCGCGAGCTACTCCGTCCGCAGAAACAGTGGCTTCTCTCCAGGGGTCGCCTAAATTTGACAGACGTTAGCGCCGCGAATGTTCCGGAACGCACAGATGAAGCCTAAACAGACGATACTAACGTTGTCCGTTGGCGAAGAAGAGACGATCAATAGTCATGTTCCATCCCTGGTAGGCCTGGTCTGTGTTCGCAACTCCTGCAGCCATGGGGACATCATTAGGCGAAGGGAAGACATCCGGAAACATCAAGGAACATTGACGCTGTTGGTAACAATATCAATGGCTGGCTCTTCACCGGCGAGATCGGGAGGGACGTACAATGTCAGAGACTGGCTGCGCAAGTCGGGTCACGATAGTGGGTACATTTGTCGGGGCTCCGTCCTATATTGGGGCTTAAATCCGGAGATATATATGTATAAATATTCCCACGCACCTGGAGGAAACCAACTTCGTTACAACTTCGCAAATAGTTAGACTCCCACTCTGGCAATAAGAGTGGCACTTACACAATCCATGTCCAGGAGCGGCCGGCGTTGTCAATAGCGGTGTCTGTGTAGTAAGCCTGAGTGGGATCGTAGGTTCCCAAACAATCACTAAACGGAGTTGTGAGCAACAAAAGAAAGTAGCTTATCGAATATTTCTCACACAACATCTGCTCCTCCGCAAACTGCAGGCAAGACTGATTAAACCCTGATTCTTTCTTTGAGAAACGTCGCCACTTACGATTGTCCAGGTAGGAGGAATTCCAGAGATTACCCCATGCAGTGAGGGCATGGTCGAGACCCCATCCTGAAGCAGGTGCTTTAACACCATTCTTTACCTCCAGCGCATCGCAAAATGAAAAGAACTGTGAACCAGGCCCAGATGTAGGTTGTAGACTCTAGGGAAGATTTTCCCGGATGAAATGAGCACGCAGTACAATCTCGCCCGGGAATTTACCATCGCACCTGCCAATCCCAAAGATTATTACGAACTAGGGCCTGTGAGCTACACCCAAACTATGTCCAAGTCTAAGGCACCACTTACGAGCTAAGATGACTGGTCAGTGTAAGCTCATTAACAGACAAATAGATACTTACAGCCCGCAACGTCATCCAAATGAGTCATTTCACCCAAGCCCCAGTTATCTTTCAGGGCTTGAATGGCAGCAGTATTACTGCTAGTGAAAACCTGATCAATATGGGCAATGACAGCTTCTACATCCGCTGAACAGTTCGCCGGCATGAACTGGCGAATAGGCTCAAAGTAACCCCAGTAGTCCCTGATCCAATGGAAATGAGGAAAGTTCTGCCCAGAAAAGTGAAAGCTTACAAAATAGCTTCGACGACAGCAGAGGACGCATATCCAGCCCAAAATACACCAGGTTTGCTGCATTACCTAATGAGCAACTCGTTGGTTAAAACAGGTTTGCACTGACTTGTCCATTGTCCAGCCGGTCAAAGCACCCGAGTAACTACCACCGATCAGGATCTGAATGTCACGGTCTAGGGTGAGCAACAGATCAACGCAGTGAGAGACAGTAGAATTACCCAAGGAGCTTTCTCAGGAGACAGTTGAGAACCTATTGAACGACAGGAAGTTCACTTCGTGAGATCATTCGATTCGATTAGATGAATGTACCGTTTGGCATGGGAAGATCGACGTTGTTCGCAAAATATTCGAGGTCATCAATAGCCTGCTGAATTGTGTGGAACTTCATATTCTTGCCGGAGAGGTCTGGGACGGGATTACTGAGTCCATAATACCGATGCTCCAGCACGATGGTGGCTCCGCTTTGTTGTTGCGCGATTTGTCCGTTGATAGTCACGTTTGTGAGGTATCCCGTGTAGGCTGATCAGTGGCGAGTCAGAAGGGACCATTACAAGCAAGGAACATCCCACGTACGAGCCGCGTTCGCCTCGCCTGGGAAGGGTGAATTGTTAACGGGAAAGACAAGTATAAATGTTACAACGTATTACCTGGAGTCATCAGAATGATAGGACCTAAGATTTACGTCAATCTCAGAAGAGGAAGAAAGAGGTAGATGAGAACAAACCGCCTGCAGGAAACAATGTGAGCAAACATCGAGCAAGCCAGTACCAGCCACTTACCAGTTTCGTACCACTCATACGTATGCCAATATCTTTGTTTGAAAGTGCCCAATGATGGGTCGGTATGATCAATCTAGAGTGCATTAGACGATAGTGTCATCGGCTGCACACACACTCCTACCAGCTGGTCAAAGAAGAATGTAGTGTCTATCGAGAGGATCAGCAAGTCAGTATGTCAACAGGAAGAATACTCACTGTAAGGGGGAAGCTGAGTACCATTACGGCTGACGACCGGGGCTTCAGATAAAACTTCTGGAATAGGGGCAATCGGGGCGCGAAGTGTGGTTCTGCCATTGGGAAGCAAAGCAACGGTAATTTGGACGCAGAGAGCCACGGAACCAAAGACACCAAGCAACATGTCGCAGAGGATTGAGGCAGGACTAGCCAGCGCATCCTGAGCTTAGTCTTATATACAAAGAGGACCACGCGGACTAACGAATCAAAAATTTCTTAACCAATAGGCATCTCTCCCCGAGAGACGTAAGTGTATTCGAAGGGCTTGATAGGATCACACAGAGCATATGAATCGTGGAAGTAGCAATGGCGTTTCTTGAACAACTGGCAATGCGCATCGTGGTCCACCATCTGTACCGGGAGAACGTGAAAATCAAGGAAAACCTAGCAATTAAAAGTCAGAACTTTGTTCTCTGTACCAGCATCGGAGGGGGAATGGTGTGAACTCGAGATAACAGGATTCTTCAATGATTCTTCAAATAGCTCTGGACGTGCACATGATATGTATACATCGTTCATTTGACGACCCCAAACGACCAATCATGACGGTATTGCGAATCCAGCCGGGACCTGTTCCTCGAGCACATGGAACGACGAACGCGCTCTTGTTGCGTTCAACCGAACAAAGTCCTATCGGTCATTTCAGGCAAACCATATCTAGGATCACGTACAGGAAGATGGACATTAAATTAATAAGCGTATGCAAAATGATGGATAGAAATACAGTGCACAAGATTACGATCATTCAACTTCATAAAGGTCATCAATCATAAAGGCGACTCGAGCGCGCGTTAGGAGCACCGTCCAAAAAGATCTTGCTAAGCGGACGAGCAGCTTGTCGAGGACGCCGCTTTCCGTCGCGCATACTCCGGATAGCTTGATCCAAATCGCCACGACCAAGAGACCGACCAATGGAACTCTGGGATGGAGGAGCCTGAGGTTGTAACTTGATTGTCTGGTAGTGAAGTGATCTATAAGTTATCGCCTGCAAAAGATCGGAAAATGGGCCTACCGGCTCCGAAGGTTCTTCTTCCGGGAGGCTGATAGCTGGTTTAGGCATCGGCGCTCCGTGTTTCTTCTGATAATCGTCAACTTCAACTGCACACTTCTATAAATCATCGCACGATTAGGTCAAAAGAAACAGCCCATTGATATTCCCAACTGGTACTCACCTCGAGAGATGATGAAAAAGATAAGATGAGGCCGAAGAAATCTTCGGGTTTGGAAGCTTCTGGAGAGTCTGGGTTTTCTCCGTAAAATGTAAATAACGAGCGTAGGTCAGATTCCACTTGAGAAGCCATAGCTTTCAAGGCATCGATGTTCGGGCGAGCCTTCTTGGCAAAGGGCTAGAAAATCTCTTAGTATATAAGACTGCAAGGCGCTCGGAGTTGAGCTTGCCTTCATGATCTCGATGAACTTGTCATTTGGAGGTAGATTACTTATTTTTCGGAGCTGCTCGATTTCGCTGTTCACTTGATTTAGGCCTGCCACTAGAGAATTCACGGCCTGAACAGTAGTTTGTACCGAAACTGCCGTACTCCAGTCAGCTGTGCTTATATGATGTATTCATCAGAAAAGACACACCTCGGGCTGCCGCCTCCAAATGCTGCATCTCTTGAATGAATAACAAAAGGTTGGGATCTGTCCGCATCAAAACCTTTGCAAGGTAGTGCAGAAGAGTCGGGCACTCTGCGCCACCCCTTACAGTCTTGGTCTCCTTTAACTATGGGCAGACTTAGCATCATGGTTAAAACTTTTCTGGTGCAGATTCGCTCACCTTCGGCAAAGCATCGAGCTGGAATCCACGCGCACTACCACGGAACGTGGATCCATTCAAAGCATTTCCAATAGCAAGTACAGTCTAGAATCATAACTGAGTCCCAGGCATTCGAAATAAAATTTTGTAATGAACAAACATTTAGTACGCGCTT
Source organism: Collybiopsis confluens (assembly GCA_013368555.1). Lineage (NCBI taxonomy): Eukaryota > Fungi > Basidiomycota > Agaricomycetes > Agaricales > Omphalotaceae > Collybiopsis > Collybiopsis confluens. Next base: position 513,937 of record JAACJN010000003.1, read on the forward strand.
GAACTTTTGTGAGTTTCTCAGTTCAAGACACGCATTTCGGAGGATATCGAGTTCTGGTCGAAGTTCGTGCATGTCGAGCTCCAGCTTGCGTTGAAATAGAAGGCAATCGAGACGCTCGGAAAGCCTAGGGATAGTGATGATCTACCGAAATGCACAAAATTCAGTCACGGAGAAAAACAGGGAACTAGAGAGCTCGCCTGAGCAAAATATTGGTCAGCCTTAGACAGCTTGTTCACGTCGTCGAAATCCTTGATACGCATGATCTATTAATCGATAAGGAAAAGTCTGATTCGAGGAAACACTTCAGATCACCTCTTCAGATGTCGGAAGCTGTTTACTAATCGCCCGTAGATCGTCCGTTGACAATTTCTTTTCGTCCAGCGTGAGAAAAGCATTCTTGAGGTCTTGAAGTCCCATCTTAATACGCGAGAGCATGATTGCTAGACCGAAACTTCAGCGGAAAATGCCATGGCGACAAATATGATAAAATACCGATGTTGTTGGCCCGAGTGATATCCAACAAAGTAGTGGGAGCTTGCTTTTTGGATGGACTGCGCTGTATCTGAGAAGGCGTTGGAGGGTTGCTATCGATTGAAAAGGTTGAATCAAAATCGGGGAGATCTATCGATTCTGGCATTATCTCGCTCCAGATCCCAGCTGTCTGGGGTATTTTATTCCAGAACAGGGGTCGGTATTGACGTCGGGGTTTCGTCTGCGACGCTCTGAAAGCAGTAGGCGGCGGAGGCGGACCACCGAGAAGAGATGGTGGTGGAGGAGGAGGCGGAGGAGGCGGAGGGAATGCACCTGGCGTCAGAGATTGAGGTGGTAGGGGAGGTGGCGGAGGCGGAGGGGGAACTCCATTAATGGAAGGTGGCGGCGGCGGCGGAGGGGGTGGTGGGGGTGGGGGTGGAGGAACAACGAAGATCGGTGACATCGGCGGCGACGGCGGGGATGAAGGGGGGGATGGAAGGGACGGTGACTCATCCGTTGAAGGCAAAGATATGGAGATGGGTATCGATGGAGCAGTCAATGAGCGACGGTTCGAAGGGGGAGGCGGCGGCGGAGGGGCAGGTGGGGCAGATGGGGCAGGAGGATGCATGGATGGACGAGAGGTATCGGAAGGCGACGTAGGCTTCTGCTTTGTCTTCGTTGGTGGGGGCGGAGGTGGTGGAGACCTCATCTTCGCTTCTTTTTCGGACTTGGGCCGGGCGGCAAGTTGAGTCTTCAGCTCGTTAACTTGCTCAGTGAGACTATCAATTTCTTGATCTTTCATTTCCAGACTTTGAACGAAGCGATTTGCCATTTGCTCCGGGTCTATTTCTGTGTCTCGCTCTTCCTCACGAAATTTGAAACGACTCCATACGGTTTCCAAAGCACGCTTGAGATACTGTATGTGCTGATCTTTGGCTTTGGAATTCGAGGTCATCTCGGCCAACTGAGGATATACATCAATTAATTAGTGGATTCATATACAGATGAGTTCAGGTTCAGTACCTCGTGTTTCAGGGTGTCTATTTGGGCATTAAGACCATGCCATTTAATTCTATCACGCTCTCGTTTCGCACGCTCCTCCTGCGAAACGAATGGTAAAAAGACATGTGACAGGTAGGTTAACTCAACTCACTGCTTCACTAGGAAGTCGAGATCGTAGCTGATCGAGCTCCGCTTGCAGCTGCTTCACTTCTTTCTCTTTAGCGATGACACGCTGAACGAATCCCTGAACCTAGTTATGCGAGTTTTCAGCAAGGATACCCAATGAATTTCTCTTAGAGAAGAAAAGAATAAAAGATGCTCACCTCGTGAGGTGACTTCCCGGCTGCTTTTGTGTGGGCAGGGGAAGCAATAGGTAAAGACTTGTAAGTGTTAATCTCCACCATCTGCTCATCCATCTCCCTTTTCAGCGCCGATCGCTATAAACACACGTGAGCATCCCCGTTGGCGATAAGGGAAGAATACTTGCCTCTTGGCTGAGCTCATCCACTTGCTTCCGAAGTCGGGCAACTTCTTCCTTGACCGCACTCATCTGGTCGTCCGTCGAAGCAGCCCTCACTTCCAGAGCTTGACCAGTGATGCTCTCTACAGATTCGGCAAAGCGCTTTATAAAAACGTGCCAGTCGTCATCGCTAGTCAGAAGCATCGAGTCAAAAGAGAGACTACGAGCAACGTAAACTGTAGGACATACAAGCTATCCAATTGTGAAGCTTGCTGCACAAATTGGTCCAGGACGGCGAGTAAGTGAGCTTTGAGTTCGCTGAAAGCATGCATAGGATTAGAACAGAAGCAAACGCAATAAAACGCTATCACATACATTCCAATATCTCTTTCCAGAAGTCGCCGATAGTGGTTTAGCACATCGATCATTGTCGGATACAACTCTTCGTGCTGCTTCGCTAGACGAATGATATCTTCCAAAGCCGACTCTGAATCCGATTTCATACGCTTGTGTCCGTCTGCTATCCGTGACATCAACCCTTGCATACGTTCACGTACATTCTCCTCGTCTTCGTATTTCTCCTCTGTGTAATAGTCTAGTTGCTTCAGAAGATCATCGGTGGGTCCGATATATTTGAGGGCCTGAAATACGAGCCAGGATTAAAAAGGAACAAATCAAGTCCTCAGATAGAGTACTATACCACAATAGCCTCATTAAGCCCTAACCGACTGTATTCTTCTCGGAGCATAATCCTATCTTCTACAGATCCGGTTGCAGTGGTAATCGCGTTCAGGAGGAGCATAGCAGCAGTGCGAGATTCCCAGATGTCCTTCTCCTCGTAACCATACCCAAAGTCTTCGACAGCAATCTCGGAAATCTTCAGGGTCGATATAATGGTTTCAAAACGAAAATCTTCCCCAAAAGCATTACGAAAATCTGCAAGTGCGAGCTTTGCTACTTGGAAACCTTCTGAATTGGACAGAAGGCAGAATCCAACGAGTATATAACAGACCAAGACTCGGACTTTCGGGGAAGGGGAAGAGAGAGCAAAGGCGATGTGGGTGATGAGTTTGGGGAATTGGAATGCTTGATTTAGACCAACCTATTCAACGATATCAGTGGGAAGTACACATGCAAAGAATGCCAAAAACTATCTCACGTCCGTATTGAAAAGGGCGCGAAAACATCTCGCGGTCTCGAGCAGAGTGGAAGCGTCAGCATCGCTCAGCGTTTTCCGTGTAGGGCCTTTCCCGACATAACTAATCAATAGCCCATCCAGCAAATCTGCGCCTTCTCAGATACAAATTCCTTCATCCATACTAGATTTCCCGTAGATAGTTGCACCCTCAGCTCCAGAAGATGCTTCTTTAGACTGTCCCCTTTCAGTCTACCCGATCTCAGCTGATCAACATACCACTTGGCGGACTTGGTCTTTGACTTTCCCTCGTCCTTCTGATCGCCTCCCGAGCGAACCCATAAAGCATCCCAAATGCTTCCCGTGGTTTGAGCTACAAGAGGCTGTCCCTCTGTTTTGCTAAACTCCGTCTGCGAAGTCGGGGATGTACTAAGTGGGTGATCAAGCTGTTCGCTTGAAGAGGAGGAGGTGAGATTCCAAATCGAAAAACGCTTCCGGTCACCGCCTGTGAGTTGAGGAACCAGGGCTATCCCACTACCGGACGATGGTCCATACGTCGAATTGCGAGTTGGCGATGGTTTAGGTGATGAATTCCCTGTCTGAGCCATTTGTTTGAAAAGCTTCCTCTCCTCTCGGGACATTGTCCGAACTTTGGTACTCGTGCGTGCGCGTGCCTCTCCGCTCAATCCCAAATCGTCCTGTCCGTTCAGAAGATAGATCAGTGGATGTCGAGAGACGACAATGTTAACACATACAAGGATGTGGTCTATATCAGAATCGTCATCAGTATTTGACCCGGAGTCCAGTGAGGAATCTTGAACGTGCTGTTCTACCAACAGAGGCTCGCTGACTACGCTCTTCCTGTTCTCTGATGGAGCGACCACGCTATTCCTGTTGCTATTCCCTTCTGCCATCCAGCCACCAAACAGAGAGGACAGGCGATTTCCGGCGACCATTGAGCTCGTCCAGCCGCCTCGAGTAGGAGTGTGATTACTCTCGGGAGAAGACCTAAGCTTGGCCGTTCCCTGGTCTTCTTCCTCTTCTTCCTCGTCCCCATCATTCTCTTCATTCAGGGATTCCTGCAGAGAGCCTAGACGGCGAATAGTGGCTTGCGATGGTTTCACCGTTGGCATTGAAGAGGCAATAGCGGATCGACGATCTGTGCGAGCAGTATTACGACGCAACCATTCATATGATATGCAGATCCGGAAAGTTCGTTTAGCTCTAGGTGAGAAGGGGTTCTGGAAGGAGGAAAACTTGATATGGTCGAATACCAATGAATCCCCTGGGAGTTCGTGGTAATCTGTGGCATGATAAGTGTGTATGTGTGACATTGGACAGATGGCAGAAAGGAGTATCCACATACCTTCGGAAAGGCCGTCCGTCCAGACCTGTTCCAACACATACTCTATTAAACCTTCACCGGGAATAGAATCGGCTAATCCTAATTCATCTTTGATGTGAGAGATGACGGTTGAGACCAGTGTATGGGTTGAGATGAAGATTTGATACTCAAAAGTGTCGTGGATTTCAATGTGCCGACGAAAGCCCAAGTTTAACTTAAGCTCCGGATTCAACGAGACAAGTCGCAAGGCAGGTTCGTGCAGGTGTTTGGTCATATCGTATCTTGAAATCCCCCTCGCAAAATCCATCTGAATCTTGTCCGTTCCTTTCTTATCTTCCAAAAGTGGTGCAATTGGCTTTGAGGGATTTACCAGACCTGTCAGAAGGTGTTAAAGAGCATGAAAAAGAGCAAGAAATAGAACGGACCATGCCCCAGCTGCTCAAGTTGTGTCTCCTCCCATTTCCTGCCCTTTTCCTCTCTCCTCAGCCTCTGCAATGCCCAACCATGATCTTCCAGGTCTCCGAGTATATCCCTTTTCACATTCGGAGTCTCCTTTAACACCTTGTTTAAAACATCCTGCACCGTAGCATTAGGGCTGACATCGGCCCATGCACAGTCCAAATCATCATTAACGAGCAAGACTGGGACCAACAGAGAAGGGCTGGCCATGGTCAAGATGGATCGATTGGTGAAAATGGATTGGTCAAGGTTGGAAGCAGAGGCTGTTATAGCAGAGACATGGAAAGTCAACAAGAGAATCCGGAACCAACCAATTTACTGGCTTCTGCGACGAACGCCCACGTGGATAAAAAAGGATTAGGAAATTCGGAATGAGTCAAATTGATATGCAACACGTCTCAGGCGTGTTGCATTGTGGCGGATCGCTGAAGCGAGATACAGTAAAGTGTATGCTACAAATCTGTACAAAAAAAATATCATAAACAAATTCGAAAGCAATCGTTCATACATAGCAAGCAAAAGCTCAAACTTCCGAAGATTCATTCGCATCGACAGATGGATGAACCATGTAATACACTCGTACGTTCTCCCCATCTCCCGACTGTCCACTCTCCGGTAAAGAATCCTGGACATCTCCCCGAATCTCAATGAGGTAATTTTCCTAAAATTCAGAAAGAAAAATCAATCAGTACCATGTGAAGAAAAACAAACAAACACCCCACACCTTTACCAGTTTCCTCAACATCTTTGTTATAAGCTCTTTCTCATACTCGATGTCCTCAATATTTTGCATTTCCTCTTCCTTGGTCTCCAAATACCAATCAATAAGGTCGTCCCGATCCAGTCCTTCACCAGTATTGATCTCAACTTCCGAAAGATGCAGCACGATCAGGCTCTTGAGGGTGATGTATTTGTCGTGAGATATAACCATTCGTTTTGTGGGAGCCGGTGCAGCAGCCGCAGTAGCAGCTCGATCAGTTTGCCCGACCACCGTAGAAGATGTTTGTGCGACGTTGGTGGAAGAAGTCGCCGAGTCCAGTCGCTGCGATTCATCTGTCTGGTCCACTGACATTTCAACATCTTGAGACTCTACTGCGATCTCAGAAGTAGGTTCTTGAGCCGCAGGGCGTTCACCCTCTAGCTCCTCTTCGTCAAAGTCAATATCGTCCTGTTCAACATGGATAATAGACTGTCGCAAAAGTGTGTAGGCCTCGCGAACGTAAGCAGGCGTAATCTGATACACAAGTGTAAGACTTGATGTTTCATTAGCACAGAATCAAATCGCACCTCCGAGGTACAATTGGCTCGAGCGATAGCTTCACTCAGCCGGATCATGCTCTCCAATTGCCTCACGGTGATACGATATGAGTTGCGACCGGCACCAGACGCATCATCTTGGCGGAGAATACGATACTTTTCTACCAGAACATCGGCAGCTTGCGGTGTAAGCTATCGAAAACGTCAGCCCCCAGTTCTGAGGACCAAAGAAGATAAAATATCGGTACCTTGGGACTAAATGTCCGCGCATATCTAATGTATCGCTGCAATGTTTCGGTGCTGAACTCTGGGTTAATCGCTTCGTCTTGATATCGATGCACGTTGACAATATGCTCGGCAATGTTCTTATCCGTCTTTTCGTCGCATTCGTCTAATACGACAAAAAAGAGATCAAAACGACTCATGATGGGTGCACTCATTTGCAAGTTGGCCCTTAATGTCCTCTTCCGATCATACCTGCCACCGACGGGTTCGCAGCGGCAAGAATCGAAGTTCGGGCGTTTAGAGTCGCGTGTATGCCAGCCTTAGCGATAGAAATCGTTTGCTGTTCCATGGCTTCGTGGATGGCGACTTGGTCGGATAGATCCATCTTGTCAAATTCGTCGATGGCACAGATGCCATTATCTGCAAGCATCAATGCTCCAGCTTCAATTGTGAAATCGCCCGTTTCCTCATCTTTGACCACAGCAGCTGTGAGACCTGCCGCAGAGGAGGCTTTTCCGGAGGTGTACACCGCACGAGGGAGGAATGAGCAGATGTATCTGGTCTGATATCAGCAACGGCTTTGGGAACAATAAAAAAGTTTTTCGTACTTTAGAAACTGGGATTTCGAGGTCGAGGGGTCACCGACGATGCAAATGTTAATGTCCCCTCGAAGATGCATTCCCTCGCCTGTTTGCTTATGTACGCCACCCATAAGCTGCAAAAGGAGACCTTTCTTCACGATTTCGTGCCCGTAAACAGTAGGAGCGATACTTTCAACCAAGCGTTGGTAGATGTTGTCCGAGTCGATCATCGCTTTGAGTTCATCAAACTCTGGCTCGGTTAGGGACTGGATGAAGGAGTGACCACTTTCTTCCCCAGAATCTTCCTCCCCACGGATATTGGTTCCACCCTAAAGATAAGTGTCAGTCAGGAAAGATAAAACATAAGATACGAGGCGAGCTACCATCGCGTCAGAGTCGTGCACCATACAGGCCAAGAAAGCAGTCTTGTATTGTAGATCTCGCACCCCCAAGCTCTTCAGCCCGGTGACTCCGCCGTTAATGCCAGCACTAGTGGAGCCTCCTCGGTTCGACTCGCGCTGCAGTTGCGCATTATCGCCGCCTGGGAGTCCCATTTGGCTAACATCTGGCACCACGATGAATGTCCCAGTAAAAACACACTTGTCCCTGCCTTGGCGCGCTCGACAAGCTCAGAGCGAAGGATTACATCCAAAGAGCGAGGCATTGATCCAGTTGGTATTTCAGAAGGGTTCTCTTGAATTCTGACCTTTTGCCAGTCAGTAAATTTGGAGGTTTCGATCTGTAGTTGCCATGCTCTTCGGTTTCCACAGGTTGGATTGGGACAGAGCGCAGGCTAAGAACTAGTCAAAACCTGAGCATGCATAAAAATATAGCATCACACCTCCGTGTACTTGAACTGCTGCTCGATATCATTCACTAAAGCCTTGCAGACTTCGCAAATATAGCTGCCGAATAGTAGCTCTGGCCTGACTTCGCTAGTACGCGTCACAGTACCACTGATACTCATCAATGTACCGATCTTGTGAGTCCGTAGCTCTCGATTCCAGAGACGAGAGGAAGATGGTAAAATGCAATATTGAACTCTCTAGATTGGAGGTTCGCTGAATCTGTAGTTGCAGCAGTAGGGTTGATTTTGAGGTATTCTGGCTCATACTCTGCGACGAGATTATGCAACGCGCGTCTGAGGTATGGTAAGAAGCGATAGTACTGTGTCTGAATCGCTGTTGCAAGAACGTCGTCTTTTGCAAGGATGTGGCCATAATCCACATACAAAGTGGTCAACTCGTACTGACGCATGGTGTGAACTTGTTCAATGTAGATCAGCTCTCCATTATGAGCATCTGGTACATCTCCATCCGACATTGGAGTAGAAGCAAGTGCTACGTCCTCGGTGAATCTAGATGTCCAAGAATTATCAACAAAAACGCGTAACGGAGAGCAGGAACGCCGCGCACGATTTGAGAAAAGTCTCGAAAGCTTCTGTAACTCGCTCTCCTACGGTATCCTGAACCAAAGGTATGTCCCCGGGCTGCTGGGTTCTGCCCCTCCGCCTTTTTCGAGCAGCAGACGCGCCTTGCTCGTCTTCTCCTTCAGCGTCAGGGCCATCGTCCAAAGACAGGGCATCCGTTCGTCGTCTAGGTGTTGCCTGGCGGTTTGTCGATTGGGATTGAGAAGGTTTGGGTGCACTGCTCGGAGGAAGAGTCGGAGCTACAGGGGATGAACGGTCGACCATAGTGGTAAAACGCGAAGAAAAAACAAGGACCGAAAGTCACAGCACGTGTCACCGTGACTCGGAAAGATTGGACTTTCCGTTCCCTGTCCGTTCCTTTCCTTTCCTCTCACCTTCACTATTAAGTACCTTCACTACTCATTATGAAAGATCTCGAGCCTATAGATCCTGAAGTTGTCAATGATCTTCTTTCCAAATACCCTTTTGTATCCATTTCAGGCGTCATCAATGTCCGTGATCTGGGCGGATACTCGTCAATCACCCATCCCGGTAAATGCACCAAGTCTCACTTTATATACCGTTCTGCAGAAGTTGCAGGAATTACTGAGGAGGGTAAGCCTTTTCTTCTGCGTTTATATTGTTTACGCCCCCCGCTGAGTCGTGTAGGCAAACAGCAGCTCCATCGCTTAGGTATCCACAAGGTCTTTGACCTGCGATCTGACACCGAGATCGCAAAGTACAACTCTCCTCCCCCAACCATCGACGGTGTAGAACTCAATCATATACCTGTGTTCAAAACAGAAGATTACAGCCCAGAGATGATGGCCAAGTGAGTGCGTGGGCACTCCGTTCGTTCCATCGTCTGCACAGAATTAGCTGAATCAACTTGAAGGCGCTACCAGCTATACGCCAGTGGCACGACAGAGGTGAACAAGCAAAAACTCCATTCAGAAAGCTGCCCTTCCCTCTAAACATTATCATAGGCTTTCATGGAACTTTATTCTCAAATTCTCGACCACGGAGGGCCAGCATTTGGAGCCATACTACGATGGATTCGTGACAATCCGAACGATGCATGCATCTTCCATTGCACAGCAGGGAAGGATCGAACAGGTATCCTAGCAGCTCTCATACTCAAAGTCAGCCTTCCTTTCACATGCATCCTCCTGTTCACGGGCAACGTCTTAACAGGGATATAACCCTATATTAGCTTGTAGGAGTCGATGACACAGACATCTCCAACGACTACTCTCTCACGCGTATCGGCCGAGAACCAGCACGGGCAAAAATCATGGAACGACTCTCCAAAGAACCCATCTTTGCTTCCAATAACGAAGCAGCACTAGTCATGTTTACCTGCCGGTACGCCCCGTCCGTTTTTGTAATACCAAACTGCGGCCCTGACACTTGACTTGCCCCCTTTCCCTCCCCCCCTGCACCAAGTCCGGAAACGATGCTTGCTCTACTGAACCTTCTGCAGACAAAATACGGTGGTGTCGAGGAATACGTGAAACGCTACGCATATCTTTCGGATAGTGATATTACAACGATTCAAAGTAATCTACTTGTACCCTCAGATTCTCACCTATAGCTGTCCAGGTCCGAATTGATATCTCGAGCTGATCTGGGTTTATGTCTTTCCGTACCTTGAAATCATTAGAATATAGCGCAACAGCGACGCTACCTACACACTACTAGTATGCAAAAAAAAGCAATCTGGTCCGATCGTGAACGTGCATGATGAGGCGTAATAGTACTAGTAACAGGATAATAAAGATATCGTGCATCCAACAATGAGAGAGTGTCCAAATACAAAGTAAAGAACCAGCTCCATAGAAGTATACTAGTAGAAGGAAATCACTTCCTAGTTAGACTGATTGTCCTCTTCCCCTTCTGCGCCTGCTGCGTAATCGCCGCTGCGGGATTCATCGACATCGTCTGTCCCGCTCCACTGGATCCTCTCGCCCTAGGATTCAGCGGCGAAAGCACCGACGCTTTAGGAATATTGGACCCACCAGGTGGAGACATAGCAGCAGCAGCACCGTTCACACCAGAAGTAGAATTCAAGGACAGATCTCCAGTCACCCTTCTCCTCATCCCTGGCCTCCCGTTCAACACCGTCGACCTCCCTAACCGCTGTTCCCCACCACCACCACTCTGATCACTCTGCCTATCAAACTCTGGGAAGCTAGAAGAAGACGTCATATCCGCGCCCAACGCTTGTCTCCGAGCTTTTTCATGTTTCGACTGGACCGCACGGAAATGCTGCAAGAGTTCCTGCCACTTGATGTCTTCCCGAGAAGTAAGTTTTGAGCGCGATGAGAGTGCACCGACAGTCCTGAACAAAAAAAGAAATAAAAATAAAGAAGGGAATGAGCCACAGGAGTGCATTTCAAACCCGTTGAATGTCCACTCACGGTTTAGGTGCAATGTGGAAAAACCCCGGATTAACAGAGTTTAATCGATTGCGCAATGAGATAAATGCCGAACTTTGCGGTAAAAGCATGAGCAAGCCATATAGACACTTGTAAAGATGAGGGTATCGTTCAGGTTCTAAAAGTTGCAAACGTATATCTAAATAACATCAATCGTTATCAAGACATTCCCTCTAATCGATCTTCGTTCGACGAGAACTTACAAGTAAAAACAGGTGACTCGATGAGCTGCACCAATTTATCGATTTGAACAAGCATCGGGACAGTGATCTCCAAGTCGGCGCTTAAAATGAGAGATGAGTAATGAATACGCCAATCAAATAAATGTCCTTTGCGCCCTCACAAGATATACAGCAGATTTGATGCATGCTCGTATGCTTGAGCCAGAAGACACAAAGAGAATACCGCAACCGCATTGTGACACCAGGATCGATAAAGCGTTGTAAACAGGGCCTGACCATCTTGCTATTAAACAGTGGCACTAAGCAGCGAAGAATAAGAAGAAAAACAAAACTCACACGGGTCTCAAGACTCTTCAGCCGTTTTCTAAAATCACTAAACTCCGGAGACGTGATCAAGATAATGTTCAACTTCTGCACGATAACACTTGCGAATTCAAGGTCCTAATAAAAAATAAAGGCAACCAGACCATTATCTCTAGTTTCCAAAAGGAAGTGAATAAAGAAAAAAGATCACCCCACTCACATCCTCTTTTTCCAATATCTCCGCAAACGCCTTATATATTCGTTCCGTATTCAAATTCAAACACAACTGCCTGATAATCAAACTTCCCCTCGTTTCCAAAAGTCTGCGATCGGTACTAAACAGCTCCAAAAGGTTCATCATGAATGCCTTGAAGTACGTCTCCTCCGAACTAGAAGAAATCTGCGCCAGAAGCTGTAAATCATGCTTAATCACTTCCTCGGAGCTATCCGACAGCGTCTTGAGTAACGCAGGGAACGTTCCGTCATCCATAGCCAGTATCTTTTTCGGTGCCTTCTGGTGCAACATGATGAGCCATTTCAACGCTGCCACTCTCGTCTCTTCAAACTCGCTCAAAAACTGAATAGTGAGTTCGTTTACGGTAGATTGATAGTCGAATGGATCTAGTTCTTCGGATATTGATGCTTGAGGGTTGTTCTGACCGGAATGGCTGATAACGGAAACGGGAGATTGAGGTCGGCTAGATGTGGTCATGACTTCGGCAGTAATCGTTCCGGTTGGTCGGGAGGTAGGCGTCATGGATAAATCAGCGCCATTACCGCGCAGCGGCCGTGCAAGTACTGGAGCGCTCGAAGAGGCAAGATTGGTATTTGGGCTGGCGGGAGACGCAGTTTCGGCCGCAGTTTCGAGAGCCACAGTCGAGTCCTTCCCCGCCAGCATCGTTGGCTGTCGCGAATTAGGAACCGTGGTAGGAGCACTATTAGAAGTGGTAGCGATTGGAGTAGGGGAAGCTTGAACACGATTCGAAGGGGCCTTAGAGGGAACTTCTGGGGACGAGGGTGAAGGGAGATTTTGGATAACATTGAGAAGCAGCTTGTTGGTACGTACAGCGATGGTCTGAATCATCGCGACGTGATGGGCAAGATTTGGAAGAATTGCGGGAATAAGACGTGGAGTAAAGGGGACCATTACTTCAGGTGCGAAGCTGATGAGTTCTGCCAGCCATCTCAATGCCGTAGACTGCTGAATCTCGTCATCTGCGTTGGTCAATGACAGGCGAAATGAAGAACACGAAGGGACATACGTTGTCCGTCCAATTGATCCATCAGGATTTCAACAATGGCAGGGAAATCGATTTGAACACCTTGACCCGGTACCCAAGCTATGGGGGGACAAGTAAGCAGACTGTAGTTCTGGCACATTACAACAACATGCCTCCTGTGTCTCGAACATCATAATCTGAGCCAGAGTCTTCTCTATATTCCGGGTTATAATCCGGACTGTCATCATGCATAAAGGCCGGGCGTTCAGGAGAATGAGTGATAAAACCTTCGCCAGTTTGAATACCATCCGAAGGGTAAACGGAATCCGCGTCGTGCGTTGACCGTGCCAGCTTTTCTGAACGTCTGCTGACTACGCTCACTTCGCGTATTTCACGGAGAAGGTCAGCTAGCAAAACCTCAGTGGCCACCCGCACATCCTCCGTAGGATCCGACAGATACTTTCTATCTATTTATCAGAGAAAGTTCAGAGGATTAGGACGCCAAACTTACAAAAGTCCGTCGAGAAATTCCGGTAGATATGAGATGAGTTCCAGTTCGGGAACCGAGTCTAAGACTGTGATCCATGAGACGAGATAGCTTCTGGTGAAAGGGCTGAGGACATAAATTCGTTCGCGGAGGAGCGGAATGAAATGGGCTAAGGAAAACGCCTTTTTCGATGAATATGGATCGATTGGATGTGGTACGAGTACTCCCTGGCTGTCTTCGATGTGTTTCTCTTGGTCCGCATGGATTGGTATGTACACAGAAGCAGATTCAGTGACGATATCTTTAAGAAGTCTGTCCAAAAGTTCTGCGCCATTCTTGACCGACAGCTCGGAATCTGCGGCGAGCTGTAGGTACCTTAGATTAATAATTGTATTGAATGAGCTCTTATGACAGCGCACCTTGCTGAGCGCATCGAATATTTCGTTGAAATAAATGAGGACTTCGCCCTTGGACACTTTGGCAATATTGTAGAGGCATTCGGCGGAAAAGTATCGGATTCGGTTCTCTGGATCAACAAAGCAGTCGAGGACAGGGTATACAAACTTGTCCATATACGGAGCGACATCTACACCGAGCGCAATAGCGGTGCCAGCCAAACCGATTAGACCTCCGTTGCGGACGTGAAGAGCATTAGTGGGATTACTGAACATTTCGACTAGCTGGTCGATAATAAGAGAGATTCGCCGGTGGTCTCCTTGCTGGTGACATTCTCGGATCTGCCTTTGGGCAATAGATTGAGCGGCAAGTCGAACAAAAAAGAGATAGAATTACTTTTCGAGTTCGAGGGCCGCCGCCTTGCGCTTCTCGTATATCTTGTCAACTAGCTGCTTTGAGACGGCCGAGTCTGTTATTGAGAAAAATAAAAATAAGGACTGCTGAGAAGGATGAGCAGATCGTACCCATGGATGATGAGCGCGGCGAGCAGACATAAATTACGTAATGGGACGGCCATGTCTGCTGTCACCAGCCTGATCGACTGGCTCACTGGACACAATGGATACATCAATCCCAGTGCAAAATTCAGCCCAAATCCAACTGGAAATTCTATAATAGCCAAAGAACCCATCCCAGCTGACTCTGTAATTGTAAAAACACCGTTCAGTCTGGCCATTACCAGGAAATCAGCCTCGGACTCGCTTTCTCGACTGTTCCCCGTTCCTCGCTCTTGGAACGAGTACCAGTGCATCGCGACGTATCTCAGCTTTCATCACATTCTAGCTGAAAGGTGACTCGTTCACATCCAGCTTTGCGCCAGTAAATGGGGCCTCATTTGAGCTCATTAACAGCTCATCTCTTCGGCATTACCCATATGCCCAGATTCTGCCTCGCCAAATGCAAACAGGTCTTTTCTTTACAGCAGAGGAACGCGAGCTGTTCAAAGGAACTAATCTGTATGGGGCCATTATTGACCGAGAACGCGAATGGATGGCTCAGTGGTCTGAATGCCGGACTGTGATCGCGCAGAGCAACGAGGAATGGGCAAATGCTTTCACTTGGTCAGTGTCCAGCCTCTCGAGCTCGCCCTCTCTTACTTAGTCCGCTGAATTCAGGGATCTGTATCTCGTCTCTGCGTCACACATATCCTCGCGAGCCTTCCCTTCTACTCTTCTATCCAAAAATCCTTCTCTGATTTCATCATCCTCGACTGAACCAATCCTTCTGCCCGGATTCGATTCTTTGAATCACGCTCGAGGCCAACCTGTTTCATGGATCGTCACCTATCCCGAAGACGAAACAAACACCTCAGAGCCCCACCTATGTCTGGTCATCCATATCCCAACTCCTGCCGGCTCAGAACTATTCAACAACTACGGCGCAAAACCGAACTCTGAGCTTATTCTAGGGTACGGATTTTCACTCGCGGAAAATCCCGACGACACTATCCTGCTTAAAATCGGAGGAGGCGCAGGGAGCACTAGGAAATGCGAAATCGGCAGAAATTCTCAAGGCGCCGATGGATTGTGGACCCAAGTCTTATCCCTGATCAAGCTGCAAGCAAATCCCGATCAAGGGGCCTACACTTACGAAGATGAACTGGATGCAGCCTCTATGTTGGACGAAATGGTCAACGGGATGATTGAGAAATTGCCAGAGTCTAGACGAGCTCTTGACCCGGCACGGATTCGTCCAGAAGTGGTCGAGATGTTCCGAAGTTACCTCGAAGGTGGGAATGTGTGTCTCCCTTTCATACATCTCATCCTTTCTGAAATCACTGTACACAGGTCAACAAAGCATCCTCGACTCCCTACTTCTATATGTAGATCTAAAAGAAAAGGCTGCAATTGAAAAAGCTCGGTTAGAAGGCGTAGATATCGTTCTTGAAGATTGAGATTTCTTTTTTGTAGCTGTATGTATGCGGTCCGCTTTGCAATTGCAAGCCTTTGTCATTCCCATTCCCATGATATGCGACAGCCTGGGTGTGATGCACATGCCCGCCTGTACCTCGATCTGTCTTATTATAGGATGGTTCAAGCCACTCAAACACAAATCGTCTTCGCTCGCTTCCAAACCGGTCTTGCAATCCGCAGATAGCTACTTGACATTCAAAAATGCGGAATATCTTCGGTTTTTACATTAGCCAAAAAATGAATCAAATTATGGGGGATCAGAAGACTCGTCCCTTTGAAATCCGTTTTCCGACTACTTTCCGCGCCAGTTGCAGTTTTTTTGGAGCCAGACTGGTTGAATATCCCAATCCTCAAGTATCGGCTACGGTAGAACGAGCATGTACAGCCTAGTGCCCCGAGGTCAAATGAATCGCTACGAAAACTTTTTCAAAACCAACGAGTTTCCTGCGTTTCCGGAAACCGCGATTCAATTTTCATTTCTTTCAACTCTATTGACTTCCGGCATTTTTATCCATTCACCCCCTTCAACCCAGACCATGAGAACAAACGCTTTTTCAACGGTATATAAATCTTGGGTCCGAGGAACCTGAAACCCGCTGGACCTTTTTCTTTTTATTATCCCCAAGGTCTAACCACGCGTCCGTCCCACCTCCTCGAACGACAGAACCCCAACGCACACGACATCAATGTCTTCCACCAAAGAACAGAAGCCAATCTACCTTCCGACGCCACTGCCCCAGATCCAAGCCCTAGTCCGCAGCTCGACGAAAAAGATGTCTCGCAAGAACACCATCATGCCATCCCCGCTGCTCTCGCTCAAAAAGAAGGCGCAAAAGTCATGGAAGTCGAGAATGCTGATTTCGCTGTCGCTCTTACCTCCGGTCCGCAATTGAACCCGCGCAGTTGGGCTTCAATCAAGTTGTATTTTATTCTTCTGGTTGCTTTCATGGGAAGCATGTCGAATGGATTCGATGGACAGGTGAGTCGGACCTCAATTTGGATTCTTGTTTGTAGTAGTGGTGGTCTCGCCGGACTACGGGTCTTTTGCTTTTTCCTCATTCCCGAGCCGTTCAGCACTAACGATTTTTTCCTTTTTTAAGGTCATGGGAGCAGTGAATGGAATGAAGTGAGTAAAATTTGGTATTGCGGCCGGTCTTGCTCCATCTTCAAATCTCGGGAACGCGCCCAGATGCTGATGCCTTATTTCCCCCCTAGTCAATACTTGGCCTACTTCGATATTTCCGGTCAGGATTCAGGTGGAGGGGTAGGAACAGGTAAGAAAGATAATGCCCTTTATCTGCCATAGCCTATATTCACTTTTATCCTTCTGTTAATGCTCCGAATTAGCTACGGCCCTTATTTTTGGTATAGTAAGTATAGAAAACAGCAAACGAAATTGTAGCATTTCAAGTTTGGGAACTGATTTCTTGATGGATTTTCTTCTCAAAATAGTATCAAATAGGTTCGTTTCGTTTCATGTCTTTGTCGAGTGTTCCTATTCTGAGGGAGCCTCTGATGATATCTCAGGAAGTATCGTTGGCGTCGTAATAGCGGGACCACTGACAGACGGTAAATTCGGTCGACGTGGTGGAATGGTGAGCTTACTTGTCATTATCATCTTGATATTTCCTTTTTCCTGACCGTAACCGATACATATTGTAGTTCATTGGAGCTGTGATCATCGTCGTTGGTAAGCGATTGCAAGAATAGCCAGAATACGAGACTCGGCTCTGCTTACCGTGCTCTGTTTCAAAAAGGTGCTGTAACTATTACCACCGCCCTAACCAAATCGTACCTCCTCGCTGGTCGTTTCGTCCTCGGACTCGGTGTTTCGATCACCGCTACTGCGTGTCCATCCTATGTTGTCGAGATGGCGCCGCCCCAGGTATGCCCGTTTTTTTGACCTGAAAGATGTAATCAGCTTGATTGAATCCGAACCAGTGGAGAGGACGATTGACAGGATTGTAAGTATCCCCCGTTTTATTGAGATGTCTTCGCCTTATTCAATCGTATATGCAACTTTAGGTTCAACAGTAAGCTTTGGTTTTCGTCTTGAAAAACAGCCTGAAGTATATGGCGATTGATGATGACTTTTTTTAGCCTTTTACTACGCTGGTTCCATGCTTTGTACCGGGATTGCGATTGCTACTGCCCGTTTGAGTACCACTACGTCTTGGAGGGCACCTCTTGCCATTCAGATCGTCCCTGCGGGGATTCTGTGCACTTTTGTGTGGCTATTGCCCGAGGTCCGTTTCGTTTCGTTGGGTTCCGTGTCGACTCCTGCGATAATTTTTTTTACTGATTCCTACCTTCTGCAGTCTCCTCGATGGGTAAGTCAGAATGTTGTCAGCTCGAATACTAGTTCGAGAGCCTTCTTAACTTTTTCCAATTCTATGTTAGTACGTGTCTGCGGGAAGAACCGACGAAGCAGCGGAAATACTAGCGAAATATCATGGGAACGGGGACATAAACGCTCCACTTGTCAAACTCGAGCTCAGAGAATTCGAAGAGTCGATTAAATTGGATGCTTCCGACAAGCGATGGTATTGATTTTGCTACAGATATCAACAGAAGAAACTCAGGCATTTGCTTGATATAGGTGGGACTACTCTGAACTCGTCAATACCCACAATGCTCGCTACAGGACACTTATGATGATCATGATGGGTTTCTTCGGACAGTGGTCCGGAAACGGTCTCGGATATTTCCTTACAGTTCTTTTCAAAAATGCCGGAGTTGAATCGCAGGAACGCCGTTTGGTACTCAACTTTGTGAATACGATTATATCGGCGACAGGTGCATCGATCGGCACTTCTCTTTGTGATACAGGCAAGTGGCCAAGACACCGTTCCAAATTTTGTTGTCTGCTTTCTTATACTCGATGATACTATAACAGTCGGAAGACGAACTATGTGGTTCTGGGGAACATTTGCCAGCGCATGTACGCTGATTATAGTCACCGGTATGGCCAATTCTTCTCGTTCACGTACGCTGAAACGTAAAGCCGATATTCTTCCTATCTATATTCAGTCTGTACGGCCGAATTCGGAGAATCTGGTGCCAATCCTGCGGGTGCGAATGCGGCTATTGCATTTATTTGTGAGTTTTTCAATGTTTACTTGATAGCTAGGGGAACACGACTTAGGTGCTCTGTAGTCCTGTTTGGCTTTGTTTTCAGTTTCGCATACACTCCACTTCAGGTGAGGAGGAAGACCTCTTGCTTCGAATAATCGTGATCTCAGAGGATCTTTTTTTCTAGGCTCTCGTACCAACAGAATGCCTGGCCAATAACACTCGGTAGGTTGCTGTGGACTTCTGTCGAAGCGCTTGCTAAAAAGAAATTATATAGCGCGAAAGGAATGGCGATGTGCGCGTGGATATGTTGACCGTGTCAATATCTTCTGATCCCTGACATAGGTATTCGCTTGCCGTGAGCTGTGCGGGTCTTGTTGGGAACTATGCTGGACCCATTGCGCTGCAAAGGATTACTTGGAAGGTGTGTTCTTTGTTCTGGAACCGAGATGATGCTGACTGCATCAGTATTACATCGTGTATGTATGCTGGGATATATTCGAGTGTGCGATGATATGGCTATTTGCGGTAGAAACTCGGGGCAGAACACTGTACGCAATCATGATTGTTTCTTCCAACTGTATGATCTGACACGGATAATGATGACAGGGAGGAGTTGAATGATATATTTGAGGCATGTCACCCAACAGAATCACGTATTCAATATAGATCTCGCTCACCGGTTTTCATTTGAACAGAGTCCAAATCCAGTCAAGGCTTCTTTGGTAAAGAAAAAGATTGCGGTATTGGAGAAGGGTGGACAGGTTGAGGTAGTGGACGTTGTGAATGATGCGGTTTAGTGCAGCCTTTTGAAAGCCTTTTTCGATGTACATGTATATGCTCTCTGCCAAGATATACCCATGATATGAATTCTTCAATGTTCACTACTTTTCATCCAAGATCTGTGCTCTGGAATTGTTATCTAACCATATTATTAGACTAACTGGTGCATGGGAACTTGGTAAACTTTGTGGGTTAAAGCCGCCTATTCGGCAGCGGAAGTTACGATCCTGACCATGATGACCAGATGAGAACATAAAAAGCTTGTTCCGCGCTTTCTCTTTCAAAACTTCTCCGCCATGGTTTCACCACTCTCTTCTGCTCTAAACTCCATTCTTTCCTTGACAATCCTTCTCTCTTCGGTCACTGCGCGTCCTGCCCCCTTAGAGCCCCCGCTCATCTCCGCAACCTGGATTGCAGGGTGGCATACCTCCAGCAACGATCCTCCACCATCCCCAGTATTCGATCTAGGCAACATATCATGGTCAAAGTACACCGATATCTATTACTCCTTTGCGTGCGTAGATACTGTTCTCAGCGCCACCGCCTATGTTTCAATTCAATAACAGGGTACCGACTGCTAATACTTCAGTCATCTCTTTGGACGGCTCTGCGCCTGACCTTTTGCCATCCTTTGTCGAGCAAGCGCGCAGCAACGTATGTGTTTTATTCGCATCAAATTGCTAGCAAATTAACCATCATCGCGCTTATTTAGGGCGTCAATGCGCACGTTGCTCTCGGTGGCTGGGGAGGGAGCCAGTATTTTTCCACTGCGATCGGGTAGGCTAACTGCGTCTTTCTGTCAACTCTTGTCTCTGAATGAGGATTACCCCAGTTCTGCAGAGAATCGTACGCTCTTTGTCAAAGCGCTCATCGAGTTCGCCACCAACTATTCGTTGGATGGCATCAACTTTGAGTGGGTATCTCTTTTGATGTAGTAACATGACGACCAATCTGGTTCCTATCTCAGCTGGGAATATCCCAACTCTCAAGGTATTGGTTGTAATGTCGTCAACAAGTCGGATACTGCAAACTTTTTATGTGCGTGTTTATTGCTTGTTCTGTTTCAAGCTCATGTATAATGCGTGTAGCCTTCCTGCAGGAGCTCCGAGCTGACCCTGTTGGCAAAAATCTGACACTTTCCGCTGCAACTGCCATCACACCCTTCATGGACGCAGATGATCAAGCATCGACCAACGTCTCTGCCTTTGCAGATGTCTTTGATTATATAGCCGTGATGAACTACGACATTTGGGGATCATGGAGTGCCTCCGTTGGACCCAACGCACCCTTGAACGACACATGTGCCTCCCCGGACAACCAGCAGGGTTCCGCGGTTTCTGCAGTTACAGCTTGGTATACTGCCGGTATACCTCTCAACAAGATCGTTCTTGGCGTTGCTAGCTACGGCCACTCTTTTTCTGTCAACAAGACTTCTGCCTTTGAGTCGGGATCTACCACTCAGTTGGCTGCATATCCTCCCTTCAACAAGACCGACTTTCCTCTTGGGGATTCTTGGGACAATAGTGCAGTATCACCCGATGCATGTGGTGTGTTGGAAACCAACGGAGGTGAGTGGGTAATTATCTATCGTTGGCTGAAGTCGCCTGATTTTCGTACAGGAGTATTTGATTTTTGGAGTTTGATTAAGCGTGGATACTTGACCGCTCAAGGAAACTTCACGGATGCGTTTTCTCACCGATACGACGAATGCAGTCAAACTGTGAGCAACAATGAGAATTATTCTTTCTCTCCTCGAATTTTCTGACCCACCCATTCTCTTCTTCTCAAGCCTTATGTCTACGATGCGGATAACGAGCTCATGATTGCCTTCGACAATGCTGAATCATTCGCAGCCAAGGGATCCTTCATCCGAGAATATGGCTTGGCTGGATTTGCAATGTGGGAAGCAGGCGGAGACTCAAAGGACATCTTGCTCGACGCTATTCGCGCTACTGCTGGATTCGATTCGGATTGCTAGACATTCCTGCACCCAGTTACGCTTTCTACTTATTTATTACGCCGATCAGGCACTGGCATGTCACTTGCACGCTCTCTGATATATGAGTACCTTAAACAGAGCATCATCCTGCATTTATAACACATAGCCCGCGTAATGAAGCAAGGTGGCAAACTAGAGTGCAAGTCAGGACCGGTTTTCTACCAAAGGAACAAGAGAAGGGTGATGCTTACCTGGACTTTCGCTATAGCCCTCAACTGATCAAAGTCAAATCCTTCGCGATCACTTAAATCACCACTGTTGTGGTACATAGGGTCCACAACTGTTGAACAGCGATAATTAGACAATAGCTAGTATAGAAGCGATCGGAGCTTACTGGGTCCCGCTCGTTCGAAGACTTGGGTGGCTGCGAATCCTTGTTGATGGAACGATTGGTGACTATTTTCATCAAGTCAGAAAATCAGGATTTTTTTCGTAAATGAATCTCTTACTCGCTACAGCACGCCGGGGAATATCCTGTGGTGAGCTCGGGGCTATACAAGGACGAGATGTTTATCACAAGTTGTGCGACTTCAGGAGTTCCAATTCTGAGAGTTAAGATTGTAAACCAGCTATAGAAAGAAATTCATTGAAGAACGCACAGATCTGGTAGGCCGAGTTGTAAAGGCTCGCCTGGTTTACGATAGGCAAGCATATCAGCTTGAATCATGAGGGTTATGTTGGCATTCGATTCTCTGAGTTCACCTGCATCAAGTAAAACATTGCCCTCTAAACGTACGAAGGAAAAGAAAAAAGGCTTACGAGCGTATGCCCTCGACCCGTATAGCCCTTGCTCTTCACCAGCAAAAGCAACAAGCTCTACGTTTTGATGAAATTTAACACCAGTCCGCGCGATTGTGCGAGCGATATTCAAGACGGCAGTCGTGCCTGAAAGTTATAAGCTATAGAATACCAAAAACAAGCAACAAACGCACCCGAACCATCATCATCAGCACCAGGGGCCCGTGTATTGCCAAAGGAGCCGCGGCTATCATAATGTCCACTGAAGATGACGGTTCCAGTGGTGTTAACGACAGCTTCGTAACGGCTGCAGTTACAAAGAGTGGGTAAGAGTCACGTAATAAGCCGTTATACGAAAAAATCTACCAAATAACATTAGGCGCAAATCCTGATAGGAACGGTTTTAGCTGACAAGTCGCTCCGGTTTCCTCAAAGCGCTGTTTAAGCCATGCGGCGGCGGTTCTAGATCCCTGGGCAAATGAATGACGAGAAATTATCCCGCTATCTTCTCCCGTAAGGAACCGGACGTCGTTCCTCATCTGAGGGATTGAAATGGCGTTCACGAGAGAGGCAATGATTGGATCGTACTTTAGCTTGGAAAGCACGCGTTTGACTGGTTTGACGGCGGATGGTGGAACAGGAATAAAGTTGATTGGGGAAGCCGGCAGAGGTGTTGCTTTCCAGAATCGAGGAAGATACGAATCCAAGTTTAAAGCAAGCTGCGGGCTCACAGACAAAAGAGCTGCTGTTTGTGATCTATAAAATAGCTCATAGCCTGGGAGTGCATGGATGTCGACCATGTAGCTCTGCGCAGAATCAACGTAGCTTTCGGTCGGTATCTCGAGCGGTGAAGATAAGCGGTCAAGAAATTGTTCAAACTGCGAGCTGCCATTCACTGGAACCTTGAGAGAGCTATCCACTGCTTCCTCCTCGACCCAGACGAGTTGCTGGAACCCTTGCATTGCCGGAGCAAATGAAGCAGACAAAGAGTTTCCCTGAGTAGCCCATGACTCTACACAGGATTCGTCCGCAATTAGAACACTTTTGACTTGGGGTCCGTCTTTAAAATTGCCATAGAATGAAGAGCACGAGCTGTGGTCGAACAGGGAACCGTCGAAGGGGGTGACAAGTAGAAATTTGAGTGCTTGCATGACGGTTGATGGAAACCCTCGGAAAGCTACCGCGTCCCGGCAGGCAATAGCACCCGAGGATGGTGACCAATTCGGTGACCACTGATTCAGCTCTGTGCCACAACTCAGTGAATGTGTTTCTGCAACACTGTTGGTAACGGTTCTCAGAATATGTCCAGGGTAAGCCAACCTCTACAGCTTTTTGTACAAGGCTGGCACCAGCGATAGCTCCCGTCTTCAATTTTACCTCGAGCATGTATAAAAACCCTTGAAAATGATCTCAAAGAATCCATTTCGTTTTCGTATCCTTCTCTTCACTCTTTATCTTCTGCAGCGCAGCCATGTTTGCCCTTTTTTTTGCGACTCTGGGGCTTTCGATCCCCGTTCTTTCGGCTCCGACCGTATATCGACGCGCCCAGTGCGCGGACGTTATGGTCTGTCCCAATCAAGCATAGAAACTCCTGATGTTTACGTCTAAAATGCAGGTAATATTCGCTCGTGGAACGACCGAACCCGCACCGATAGGGACCATTGTCGGGCCACCTCTGCAATCGGCCCTTCAGTCCCAGCTCAAAGGGCAAACATTATCTTTCCAGGGTGTCGATTACCCGGCAGATATTCCAGGCTTCTTGGAAGGCGGCGACAAACAGGGATCGCAGACAATGGCCAATGATGTTCGTATCTAGCATCGACTCGCGAAGAACCATATAACTTATATTTCTCTCGCTAACAGCTCACAAATGCTGCCACCTCTTGTCCAAATGTAAACAGATCGCTCATTTTTCTCAAAAAATTCCCTAAAATTTTCGTCAGGCCAAGATAGTAACGGCAGGATACAGCCAAGGCGGTCAACTTGTTCATAACTCGGCCAACTTGCTCAGCCCAGCTGTTGCGTCCCGTATCAACGCAGCTGTTATTTTTGTAAGTAGGTTCCTTAGTACCTGTCCTTCCATTTAATATGACTGTCATTCCAAATTCACTCTACAGGGAGATCCCGATAACGGTACAGACGTTACGGGGGTAGCTAATTTGAAAGTCACTTGTCATAACGGCGACAATATATGCCAGGTTTGTTGTGTCTTTCTGCCCAGATACAAGTATGCTCACGAACTATGCAGCATGGAGATCTTGTTCTCCCCCCTCATTTGTGAGTATCCAGAAATTTATCGCTCCTCGTGTCACTTGATCTCCTTTGGTTTAGGACATACGGTGCAGACACTCCCGCATCTGCACAATTCATCGTACAAAGCATTCAATGAAATCGACCCGAAATGAAAATCATCGGTTCTGGTCGGGACGGCAAACAATTGGTGTGTAATGTGGAGTATTGTGTCCCTCGTATGGTGCATGTAGCGTGCGAGCCACCACAGCAGATACGAGGGACACTGGTGTATATAGGGTATATTCAGAGAAATCCGGAATACGATTCGAAATTTCTACTTATTTGGACGTTGATTCAGCGTTGAACTATTGGAGTTTTTTCTCCTCTGCTTCTCAATATTCAATTCTCTGTAACAGCAATCAAATCAGCAATGATGTTAAACGTCTTCAAGATTCCGTTTTCTTGCTGAGCCGCTCCGCTCAAGTGGCCGATTATGAGAACCCGAAGTCAAAAAAAGTTTGCCGCATAGGGCTTTTCCAACGGTACCATAGTCTCCCTACGAGTCGTTCGAATGCTTCTTTCAGGGCTTGGGCCTGATTAGGCATTATCTTAACTTGAAGAGTAGCGGAGAAAACGGATGTTAAAGGATGTTGCTCGATTTTGAATGCGTATAAAAGGTGGGACATTGCATGAAGCAGGATGGGGCCAAGCCTAAAGCTAAACTAACTCGCTTATTCACGATGCAAAAGCTTACAATCCTCGTTCCATTAATTCTTGCCATTACCAACTGCGTTTCTGCAGGTGGTAACAGCAAAGAAGAACTAGAACATCATAACCGTTGTTCCCGTCTACTAAATATCGCCGCCATGCTCATCCAAACTCGTCGAGAGTCCCCGGCTTGACACCCGACGGATATTATACTTACTTACTGTCTGGAACTTGCGCGACGGTTATCGCTGAAAGTTTCGTACCCGAGATCTGCAATGCCACCCAATTTCTCTTCTCTTCAGTCATAACGCACTGGTGTTCCATTTCCGCACAGTGTCCCTGCCCTTCGTCGGCACGCCCGGCTGCACCAGCTCACGGCCGACGACGAGTGCTTCAATTTACTTTTGAATAATGAAAGTTTAATCATATTTTTTTTGGTCCGACTCAGAGGTGAGTTATTTTGTCGCCCACATCGATGAACCTTAAGTAGCCTTTAGGCCGAAGTTTCGTACGAGGTAGTATAGAGGCACCATCTCAAAAGCCACTTTTTGCAGCCACTTTTTGCCGAAGCCGACTTTGCCTCGGCATATTTCTTACGAAAAGGACCAACCGAAGATATCATGCACAATTCATGTTCCATTTTCTTCAGTCTTAACCAACTTTGGTTCAAAATCTACCCATTGCGGCTGGCAAAGTGTAGGATCTTCTCCAGAAAAACATTATATCCCAAAACAAGACGCTTGTCATTTACGGGGTAGAGTCGTACACGTTGGTAATGTATCTCGAGAATATGTACGAATCGCAAAAAAGTTATAAACATAAGTAAGAAAGCGTTGATCGCTTGAATGAGCAAGAAAGGGAATTGGAAGTATCGACAATTGTCCATGGGTGGTTTATAATGCTATGTATGAACAGATGATGCGACGCACAAGGAAAACAAACAAGATAGAGAAAGCAAAGTGGTATAGCCAATGTAACAGTCAGATAGGAGCACAACAGAAAGATGAGACGAAACAAGGTAAAAAAAAAAAAACAGAGGGGATGAAGATAGTAGCAAGCAAAACAGAAAAGATTACAATTTGTCCACTTCAGCCGAAACTCATCTGCTCGTGCCCCACCTTTCTAGATTTTTGCTCGTTAGATTCCATCCTCTCCAGTCCTCTAGCCAGACTTCGCCTCCTCGTGTCCTCGACAGAACGTTCCGCCACAACCCCAGCAGTGGCGAATGACCAGCGTTTTTAGGTGTTGCCGCGATTATTTTCGACGTACGATCATGCTGATGAAGTGGTTGCAGGGACGTTGGTGACGAAGGAGAGAGAGGATGCGAAGATGAAGTAGTCGTAGTAGAAGAGCTGACCGTAACACCGACAGTATTCAATGTCGAAGGTGAGAGAGCAAGAGAGTTGCGGCGGGGAGAACGTGTGATGGGAGACGGCATTGACGAAATCAGATTGGAAGGGGTGAGGGCGGAAAAAAATCGCGCCGTAGGTGAGACGGGAGGAGAGGATGTCATAGACCAGGTTGAGGATCGATGTCGGTGCCAGCGCTGCCATGGTCTCCTGTTAGCTTCCAAATATGCAACTGGGGATTCGGCCCGAATAGAAGGCGTCCGTCGGGCTAAGCCGCCTATAGTAAGGCCTTCCACTACGAGACTACGTCTTCTGGAACCAGTGGAGCTTGCTGACCTGCTAAGCCCCAGGTGCACCTTGCCCAAATGGCGAACACCACGTCGCAGGAGATCACTGTCCGGGTCCAAGTCTCTGATGTATTTGAGGCTGGGGAAGGGGATATTTTCCCTTTGCTTTGGAGAGAATGGCATTGAAGGGTCCTGTGGCGTCGAAGGTAGAAGCAGTGAAGAAAGCTGATGGTACAACGTGAAAAATGGATCATTTCTTTCAGCCTCGCCCTCGCCATCGCCGAGAACTTCTTCCCTCTCCTGGACACTTTTATCCCAATCTGCTCTAACACGCTCCCCGAGGTCCCGAATACCGATCATGCGTACACTGGGGTGGCTTGGGAGTAAAGGATGAGGAGCCAGCCAATCGGGATGCGTCCAGTCCCATTCAAGTCCTCCCCAAGCAAAATCAAAGTCCCACGATGGGTCATTGGAAGAGGACGAGAGAGAAGCGGAACATATAAATGTGCGGAGGTTAGGTGTCATTGCGGCAAGGGAAGGAGGTTTGTCTTGAGACCAAGAGGGCGGAGTTAATGTATCGTTAGTAAACTCCTCCAGTTTCAGAACCTCGGCCTCTGCATCTTTTACTTGCGCTTCAATCCATCGGTTCTCCATTTCCAACACATCCTTGCTGTACGGAACGCTATAGGAACCGGGGCTCGGCCCGGGACGGTCAAGACG
Source organism: Collybiopsis confluens (assembly GCA_013368555.1). NCBI lineage: Eukaryota > Fungi > Basidiomycota > Agaricomycetes > Agaricales > Omphalotaceae > Collybiopsis > Collybiopsis confluens. Next base: position 541,167 of record JAACJN010000003.1, read on the forward strand.
ACCAAACTCTAAAACGGATATTCGCCTCCCATGAACTTGGAAGAACTTCCAGAAGCCATCGCCGAGTTGACGCTCAAATGTGTGATGGAGGGCATAAGGCGTATTGATGGTGACACGTCGAAGAGCAGGGAGAGACCAGTTGCTCAGCGATTCCATCAGCAAATTGGCTGGGGTCATTGAAGAACGCCCGTCAGACTTGGATAGAATGGGATTGGAGAGAGTGAGAGTGAGATTCGTCAGAAGGGGGAGATGGAGAGAAACGACTTCCTCAGAGTATGGATCCGAGTCAGCATTGTAAGGAAGGTAGAGGTGGAGGGACCTCAGCTGGCTGAGTCCAGGCATAGATTTACCCTCAGGCGCGAGAGGTAGCGGAAGTGTGAGGTTCGGATACAACGTATACGTCAAGCACCTGAGACTCCCACCCTCCAATACCCGCTCCAGCAATCTTTCCGGGGTCGCCCGCCAGTCGGTATATTCATCCAGCAAAGGGCATCTGATCCCGCCCGAGTCCGAGAACCCAATCAAGTGCCGGGCGTTTTGTAGGATGACAAGGATGTCCGATGGGTTACAGCGATCATAGGAGGCCGTTTTTAAACTGAGAAATCGCATATGTCTACCGGACCCTGCGCCGAGTGAAGGGGTCGAGCCCTCGTCCGTGCAAATCTGACTGAGCAGAGTCAGTGCCAACGCCTTTGCTTGAGAACTCTTGCGAATATGGACAGTGTGATAGAGCGCCGGCTGCGAGTAGGCATTCCAGGCCTTGCTAACCAAGGAATAGGCAAGGATATCACGTTTAGAGTTGCCACTGTTATTGTTGAAACCTTCTGCGCTAGCCATTGCGAAGATTTCGATCCACAATTCCTTTGGTAGTCCAGGCATTACTCTCCCTGGCCGCGTCTCGTCCAGGGCATCGAACTGCCAGCCCCCGAGCCTCATCTGCCGCTGCCCCCCGAGCTGTCTTTGAGATGGTCTGAATATTAGGGAAAGCTTTCGTTTTAAACGAGTGTCCTTTTGGTCTTTGCCAGCTTCGAGGTCGTACTGGTCATCCCATCCCCATTCCGAGGCGGAGCTTCCTTGGCGAGATCGTGGTTTGAGCCGGTCGAGCATAGGACTGGGGAAAATATAATTTAGGGAGGGATCAAGGGAGGATAATGAAGAAACATACATGAAATGAGGGAGGAGATGGTGGTGGTTGAGAATAAAGAGAGTGTGTGGGCCGTTTTGCTGTCCGTTTCTGAGTTCCAGGCTCGGCACGTGCTCTGGCTTCCCCCCCCCTCGGCATCGCATCATCAGATCTTTCTTTTTCCAGAACTCCTAAAAATGAGACTGCCTCCGCGTTTCTTTCGGCCTCAGACTCCCGCCATTTGGAAAATAGGCGATTGTTTCAGGCTCAGGCTCCAAGAAAGCCAAGGTCTCTGGGGCGTACTGTTTGCTCACTTTTTAGAACGGGTGGGTTTTGAATTCAATTCTCCTCAGAAATCTATCACCCAAAGACGTGTTCTTGATACTGATATGGCCGAAGCAAGGTAGACTGAGCCACGTTCCATCTGGATACTCTACATGATTATTGTATCAACTCTGATTTGGGGTCAGCGGAAGGCCCAGCTGTTGAGTCTGATCATGTCTTCTGCTGTCCGCTGTCGCATGCGTCTAGCTATTCGTAGACGCCTCCGCAGGCCTGAGCCAGGTGGTGCTTTCTGATACAAAGTTATGCCCTCATGGTGCCCTGAGGTACCTATCACAGAGACTGAAGCCCACCCAGATACACATTGTGATGATGTACAGTGCAATGTTCCTGGTCATTGGTGAGTATGACTGCCCGTGCCTTTCGAATATAGCCTGTTCAAAATGCAGACTCTCGCTATCCACTCTGACAGTTTGAGAGTCTCACATCTTTAAAAATCGTTTCAAGTCCATCTTCTATCTTTCTCACCGGTTACTTTTTGTGTAACCGTTTTATCATCAACGTCCATGCAAGTCGGTGCTCAATGAAAGTTGGGGCTGAATTTTTCTTTCCAGAAGGGTACGAGTCTTCCTGTAGTAATGGGTAGAGAACCGACGCTATGAAATTCCGCTAGCAAGCCTATTCCGTCGGGCCACGCCGGGTTCGCCGCCACTCCTTGTGGACCTGACAAGCTTTTGCAAACTTTATCCTTGAGGATATTCTTCACCGATGTAACCTCAAGTATTGTGGTAGTTGAACAATGTATGTACCTTCTATGACTGGAGTCCGCCTCATCGTTGACACGACAATCCTCCGACCCTCCTGTATCGGCTAGTAAACTGAGTACTCCTTCACAGCCCCTATACTTACCATTGCCATAGCTTTCGTGGCCTTGCCGCAGCCTCGCGGTGTCATAGAAGCAACGGTCCATTTGGTCCCTGTTCCACGGCCCAACTCTCAGATCTCAAGGCTCGCAAAGCACATCCCTCCAGCGTTGGGTCGGGCATAGCACGTTTTGATGGTCGGATACTGGATTTGCTTTCTGAGTGCGCCTGGTTCTTCTGTAGGACCGCACTGATGTGTTTCTAGCATCATACTTACCCAGGTCAACAATATTAACGGTTTTAACTATGCACTTTGAGTGCAGCCTGAGCTCGTCCTCTCAACATTTAATAACCTTGGCGACTTTATCTTGTACGACGACAGTGAATTTACTACCATTGGATGGTAGTTGAACGTTGAACGTTGAACGAGTGGCCAACACTCGAAAGAAGTTTCACTAGTCCTCACTCGGCTAATACCTTCAAAATCCTCTCTCTCTCTCTCTCTCTCGCTCTCTATGGCATATATGACTGCACGAAATCTTAACCTCCTCGATAGATATTCATCATTGTTCTGATTCGTGCGACGTAAGTGGGGCGACTCTGATTTTTTGTGGGGATGTGTCACTCTGCCAAGTTGTCAAACGAGAGGAATGACTTGCGATTCTGTTCTTCCGTACTCGACCAGAAGGACCGAGGCCGATGAATTCGCACATTCGGAGATTTCCAGATTCTCTGAAGGCTCAGCGCTCAGCGCTCGGAGGTTAGGGTGGCACTTGCAAATTCCGCAAAACAGGTTGCTGCTGGACGAATGGCGAGTTCTAGATCGCTTACGTGATTTATTTGTCCATGTGGAGCGTCTCATAAATGACGTCACAACCACGTCAAACCAAGAAATTCTTTTTACACAGTTGATTCGCATTCCTCCTTAATCGATTAATCATCCAGTGTCAGTCACAGTACGGCAACTCTGGCATTTTGGCAACTGTCAGTCTTCTGCATTGTCTTCCGAGGGAAAAGACAAAATCCGGGAGTCGGATCAAGTGTTCGGCAGGCAATAGCCGAGCATTGTCATCTTGCCGAAGTACGGCTTAGGATTTGCCGCTCAGCTTCTCTCTATTTTTCTTCGCTGATTGCTCCTCTCAACGATTTTTTATGTATTCTGATTCTTTTGCACTACTTGCTTGGTCACCAAACTCCCATTCTTGTATCCCGCCCAAAAATCCTGATACAGTCAACAATGATAATGTCTAAAATCCTTTCCAAAATAAGCATCAGCTTCTATAACTACACGTTAGGCTAGAGACCAAATCTGGACGGGGAACTCAGAAGAGGACCCTGGACGTAGACCATTTTTTTCTTTTCCTTACTTTATCTTTCGAATTTTGTTGTAATATCTATCTAACAGTAGTCGGTACTTGTCTACGGGGCTGGTATCGAATTATACTGAGGTATATACTCTAGATTCAGATACTCGAGTACAAACATCGTCCGTATTACTTATGTAGCAAAAGGAAAGCAATACATGATATGAATGGTTTGTGTAATGCGTTAATGAATGGTTGAATTTCTATTTAACAAACGGTTCGTTTCTTCTAATATGCTTCAAAACTCAGTCCTATTAGCTCCATCAACACGTCTTCCACATCTTCACCCAATCAACTCTGAAAGCATTATCATCCTCGCTACTCGGCCACGTCGAAGACCAATCGCTCTGGGCTTTCGCAAAGTCGTACATCGCGTCGTTACTGCCATCCGTCCACATTTTTCCTCCAACACCGTCAGGAAACCATCCAGATGTTCCCCCTACCGCTAACTGGATAATAAGATAGAATTCTTGATCAAACGGCGCATTCCATCCTCCCCCAGCTTCTTCCCATATATTCTCCACGGCAACTGTGTCTCCAGAGGTAAAGTTTATCGCCGTAGAGGGATATTTGGGTCGGTTGAAGAAACTCTCTTTGTTAGACTTGATACTCAAGTCAAGCATGGCTTGCAACCGAGAGTCGACGTACATCCGCATCCACGATTCATCCCATTCCCTTGGAAAATATAAAGACAAGCATGAGAAGTGATCTTTTTCTAAAAATAAAAAAAATAAAAAACCACAAGAACTCACAAAGTGTAGGTGTGGAACGATTGTGACCAAGAAGATGACGAGAGGCGTTTAGTGTCCCACCAGCCATACAGGGTGGACTGAGAGAGAAGCGATTGCATAGGAGCGTAGTTGAGGGAAGAACGAACGTAATTGACACCTTGGGCGCCGTATGAAATCGAGTTTCCACGGGATTCCATAATCTAAACGAGGGTGGTGATGATTAGAATTTTACCCGTGTATAGATCGAATGAGATCATTACATCGATTTCTCCGCTCAGTGGCCAAGGACCATATTTGTTATCGACGGGCAGGAGCCATATACTGGGCCAAAGCCAGTCGCCAGTTGGTGTTTTCGCTCTAACCTGTACTCTTCCGTACTTGAGCGAATACGTCCCGTTGGTACTGATCTTTGCTGATTGAACCGGAGGAAGAACCGTTTTTGTGCTATTATCGCTCGTAACAGAGCATGCGGTCTTGTTGTCCGTGGTGCAGTCGTCACCTAGATCGTACGTATACCCATCAAATATCGATGAAGTGCCGCCGACAGAATTCGAAGTGAGAGTGGGTACGATATACAGCTCGGAATTTTGAATCTTGAGATTCTCATCCTTGTTAGTCATGATCTCAAATTCTCCGTTGCCAAAGCCACCGAGTTCGACGGTACGTTTCCATATACTGGTGTCTAGACTTCCCGACGAAAAATCATCGAAGAAGACAGTGCACAGCGATGACTCGTCGAGCAGGTCAATATCGGAAACACCAAAATAGCATAATAGGGCAGCACCGGCAATGCCCAAGAATATGCCGATAAGGGTGAGGAAGTATGATAAGCGTTCCCGAGGAGCTGATTTAGAGAGCCACGGCTTCTGGTCTTTGGGAATTTTCTCGAGAAGGAGTGTTGACTGGAGAGGCTGTTTGGGACGTGGGTAGATAGCTAATGCGGTAGATGAAGCGTTGGGTGAATTTGGGTGTGTTGGATAGCTAGGAGGTTGCCATACGTTAGACGACGGTCTAGAAGCTGGACTGAGAAATGGAGCACGAAAAGTGGTGCTGTTGTTTCGAGAGTTTGAGGTAAAGTCAGGATTAGATCCTTTGCTTGTGAGACTGGCACCGACGCTGTTTCTGTATATCGAGTTTCCGATGGGTGTACCTGGACCACTGGAGTCCTGGCTGGGCGTAGGACCATGGCCATGACCCGATTCAGACATGAATGGGGCATTGGGCCGTCCAAGCTCGTCGATTTCCATGGGGTCAGCAGAGCGTGGAGATACAGGATCACCATGAGGAAAGTCTTCTGAAGAATAACGACGTCGGAGATGCATTCCTCCCGCCATATTGCTGATACTTTCTACCGAAGATTTTCGGTGAAAATTGTACGACGATGGTGGAGGACGCGAAGCGGGCGTCGTCGTGCTACTGCCGCCATAGAGCTCATCGGGCGACCAGTCCTGAGCGTGCTCGTCGACGACGGGAGGGGGAGACATGGTAATAGTGGTGCTGCGGCAAGCAAAGAATTTACATAAATAATTCCACAAAAATTCAAAGATCCTTCTTTCGGAAACAGGCACTTGGGCTTGGATCTCGATCATGAAAAAAAAAAAATTGAATGCAAAAAAAAAGGATGACATCATAATGTACGCAATGATCACGAGGTCGTGCCTCCAGATAACCAGCTTTGACTTTCAGCCGGTTCGGGAATAAATAGTTGATGAGGTCTATAGTATAGATACGTCCGTCCGTACGCGGCGTAACTTGGATAAAAATAATAAACTCGAGTTGAAATATGTCAGCTCGGAAAAAATAAAAGCTGTTACTTTCAGTTCGTAAAAGTCAAATGCAAGCGAGCAAGTCCATGATCATAACAAAAGCAGAAAAAAAGCTTATGTGGAAGCAAAGAGCGTGTGTAACGTTTGAACGGTATCATCAACAGGGCAGTGTCCTGAGCAGCCAGACGACGAGTATCCATAAAAGAAAGAAAACGCGAAAAACGCGAAATTAGTAGGAGAACACCATCAACCAGGGGTTGAGCACAATCTGTGATAGGCAACGGGGGGTCAATGAAGGCCATGTATGGCTTAAAATTAACCACACATACTGGGAACAGTATATGGCAAGAGGTCACAACTGCCAGTGGGAAGATTACTGCCCACGATGAACCGTCGATTCGCCATCCAAGAGGGATAAGAGGTGTACTGAGAATGATCATACCAGCCACAAGAACGAACGCCATTATGAGCGGGAACCAGAACCTTGCCATCGCCTTGTCAGACACACTTTCAAAAGTCACAGACGCAAAGGGTACTTTACCTCTTGGCTATTTTGGGGATTTCCTTGAAGAAATTAGACCGCTGAACCTCTTTAACAGTAGCACTCCAAGTGATGTTGTAGGAGAACAAGTGCGCGAGGATAGCTTGGCTCACGGGTATGCTGAGACCACCGAAGAAGAAAAAGCTGTAAAACGAGATGGATTAGGTCAAGGTTTGGCAAGGAAACCATGGAAGGGTTGAAAGGAACATAGTAGAAACAATTCGCGCGTTCATCAAAGCACCGCGTGTATGACAGATGAACAGAAAGGAGGTTGACCGTCCGTCCGCTGCTATGAGCCATGCGTCCGCAATGTGATTTTTCACAATTGCTCTCAATCATTCTAGCCAGAACCAGTATAGCACCCAAGACCTAACGTGCACTCTACACGCATCAGGCGTCGGAGTACACTATAGACTGGACAGCGAAAATGAACGTGTTGACCGAGTGGCGGAAATGAAACCAACAACGAGACTGGAAAAGGAATAGGAAGAAAAAGAAAGCAGAAGAAATCACTCACAAGAATGGTATCCACATCAGATTCTCCAAGAAAGCCCATAGCTACCGAGCAAAAAAAATTCCATCAGTACGCGAATCCCATGAGGATCAACGGAAAAAGATAAGAGGGACGTAATTTCCGCAAAAGATAAGGAAAATACAATAATCACTCCTGAAACAGAAGAGGGACAGAGGAATCAATGACTGCATTTCACGACGTAGGCTCCAGATCGGCGTGTACCAAAGCAGCCAGTTAGAGTTATAGCTCGGTAGTCTGATTGGCCGAATGCATATGAAAGCGAAACGCGGACAACCCTTTCTTCTTCAAGGTTGTGGAGTTGCTGGGAAAGAACACAAAAAAACCACCGACGAAATGAACTCAGTGAAATGAACTCGGTGTTTCTATGGCGTTATGTAAACGCGATAGACAAGGAGTCCCCGGGGTCCTCCCTCGAGTTTGTTTCCCATGGCTCGCAATCATCGTTGTGGCGTTAAGAATTGTGAAGTAAGATGGGAGGAGGTCTAATACACTTGTTGGGCATCCGTTATCCCCGAACGGGAGCAGGCTCCTATACGCCTCATTCACTGAGGACGCCTGCCCCATAAGGGCAAACAACGGGAACAAGGAGCCCAACACGATGATGGAGCCGACTCAGAAGAAGTAAACGAAGATGGCAGAGGGAACGGAAACAGAAAGGAGGCAGATGATAATAATCGAAACTCACCAACTGCTTCTTGCCCAAACGATACTCCAACAGGGTGTATCCAACGTTTCCGCTGCCAAAAAAGACCACAGTCGTCGCGAGCCAAATCTCAAAGGAATGCATGTAGAACCCATCGACTGGTAGCTCGAACCCGAGAAGGATGTAGTTGACAAGGGAAATAATAAGAGCAGCGGCGATACCGTAGTATGAGAACATGTCTATTGAGAGTTCAGTTAAATACTGGAGAAAGGAACAAAGTACGGGAAGACAGATAACTCACAAGCCATCATACTGATCTTGTAATGTACTGGGGCTTTACTCCACATAAATCGATGGATTTGTTTCGCGATAGGTCCACGACGCCACCATTGGACAAGCGGGTTAAAGAGAAGTCTTTATCTGGGTAAGGAGCGGAACGGCGAATGGATAAAAGGGTAAGATACTCACTCGTTACACCCATACGCGTACTTCTGCCATCTGTTCAACTCATCATCCACCGTCAAACTGACACCTTCTTTAAATCCTCCATTAGAATACGTTGCCCATCTGAAAAAAAGAAAAATGTATCATAGGCTCCCTCTCCTTGGACCCGCAAAATCTCTGTGGCTCACCTAATATCATATCCCCTTCCTAGCAGTCTCAGCGCCATATCGAAATCCTCACTGACGTTACTCTCAGACCACATCTTGACTTGTGTGATTCTACGTAAATTCATCAAAAATTTAGTATTTGTCCATTAAAATAGAGTAAAGAAAATATACTTGTTCTCATCAGCATTATCAATAAACGAAGCATCTTGAATAGCTTTCCATCGCAAGAACGCGTTATGGCCCACGAACGGCGCGATCTCTCCATTCGCGCAGGCCATCGATATACAGCGGTTGATTCGGCGCGTAAAGTACGCGATACCGTTTTCAAAGTAGTGATTCGCAACCTGCATCACGTCGGATTCGTGCTGGATGATGGCAACGCTCGGAGAGGCAGCCATTTCTCGGGCGGCATCCCGAAGACAGTCCTCAGGAACGATAGTGTCGGAATCGACGAGAAGGATGAATTCTCCGATCCGCATTGCTTTTCCGTTTGCTGCCCAGGGTTTCCATCCACTCCCTTTGCCTTCCTCTCCGCCGTAACCAGTGCGAGATTCAGAATACATCTGATGAAGCGAATTAGTTAGAACGAGACGGAGGGAATACGGGAAGTAAAACAAAAAAAACCATATATTACCTCTTCGATAGCCATACACAAAGCTTCTTCTTCCAAATCCTCAATCTCTTCTTCGCCGTACAGGTCGTAGAAATCACCTCCAACAGGTTCCATACCAAGATCATAATAGGCCTCGTCTGCGGCAGGACCCGGTGTTCCAGGTGCAGCTTGAGCAAAGCCTGAACCGAGTGGATCGTTCCTATTCCCCATCAGAGGTGATGTCTGTGAGGGGAAAGCACCTGTTGTAGGAGTAGCAACGTTCGGGTTCCCAGTAGAGTTTGCAGACATGCTGGAAGGGTAAGAGTTGGAAGCAGAGAGACCGCCGACATCCATGTCGTCCCCGTTTCGGCTGAGATACTGTACACCGTACATTCCGTATGGGTTTCTACGAGCCGGTGCAGGAGAAGAAGAGTCGGAATTCGAACGAGGTGGATACGAGTGAGAGATTTTCCTAGCATGGGCGGAAGTAGGTCGAGCCTTGGGTTTCAGATTGGACGACGAGCGCGTCTGCGAGCCGCCTGAGATTGTAGCGGGATTGGAGTTGGGGCTAGAAGAGACGATGAAATTAGCTGATGGTCGTTTGCCATAGAAAAGACCTTACCCGTTTGCAGCCTGGTTTTTCCTCGCCTCAACCAAAGCCAACAAATGTCTTTCCATGCACAAGCTCAGGCTCAGTCCATAGTTCATGTTGGACGCCTTTTTGAATCGACCAGCTCGAAGAAAAGTGGGTATTCCCTTCTCAGCAGCATCGCTTGTCCCCTTTTTGTTCGCAAAGGTACCCATAGCCTTCTCCAAGTCGGATCCAACAGCCCCACCAGTCTCATCCTCACCTTCGCTTCCACCTGCGGGACATCCGTGTCGAGGTCTAGCGACCCAAGCAACACCTTCACTCCTGTAATACCTGATCCTCTCATCCCTATCTGCCTTGGTCATCGGCTTTGCGCGAAGACCATCGTCGCAGACAATGATCGAAGATGTACCGCCCTGTCTGGAATATGTCTGCATTGCCTTTTTGATGGAAGCTATGGAAGGGGCCAAGACAGAGGGAAGAGACTCGAGATAAACAGGCATCTGAATCGTAATGTGCGGGAGATGTTCGCGCGGTTCTGAACCTGCAGGAATCGGTTTGGATGGATCAGATGAAGGAGCATGAGGGAGTAACGCAGGCGCCTTTGGCTTTACTGCACTGTAGTACCGGGAATTTCGATGGTAATGAGCTATAGGCCCAAGCGCCATGGTCACATTTTGGAAGATTTGAAGAGTGAAAAAGAGGGAGACGCAGTAAAGGAAAGGGAGGGTTACGGCTAGGATAAATCGCATGTATCTATCCGCGCCAGAAGGTAGAGGGTCGGGGGTATCAGGAACGGGGGCGGTCAGGAAGTACTCTCGGAGGATTGTACGGAGACCATTACCAATGAATACGACGGCTAAACCTGCTGCCAAACCATTGTAGATAGGTGCATAGAGAGCAACTTTTCGGGGAGGTTCAATGAATGATGGGGATGGGGAGGTAGTTGTGATGCGCTTTCGACCATACCATGTACGCGTTGCCTTGGTCTCTCGGGCCTCGGCTGCGGTATCAGACTCGGGCGGTGGTAGCAGTCCCTGTGTTGGAACATGACCCTGAGAATGTCCAGAGACAGAATCGTGCCCAGAAACTGAACCCCCGATGAAGGATTGAGTATGAAGAGAGCTATTGGTACCGGTTCTGGGAGCTGGCCTAGACCTCCAGAGTAGACGAATGAGCCGATCGTCGAAGTCCTGTACGGTAGGGACAATGCTGTCGAGATCATTACTCCACACGACGAGAACCCTCTCATCCCGAATGAAGGCTGCGCTCTGGTCCTTATCAGCGAGAAGGGGAAGGTGTAGAATGGTCTCGATTATCTGAATTCTGGTATTGGAATCGACATAGACCGAGGATTCTTCAGGAGAAGTTTCTGCCAGGGCAGCATGGACTGCGGCGGACCGAACTTTGACCGCGACGACTGGACCGAGTTTCTTCACGGCCGCCTCAAAGGGTTCAAGAGAAGCGTTTTCATAGGGAAATACGCGGTATTCTGGAAATGGCTCCTCAGCAACTCTTATGGCCACGCCTGAGGAAAGATTGTCTTCAGCAGGGCGAAACCACGCGTCACCTGGAAGAATTTAGGAAATAAGGGTAGAAGAGAGAGACGGATACACACCTTGCGTTTGCTTATGACGAAACACGAGAAAAATGAGCACCTAGATGCAAGGAGTGAGTTGAAAAGCCGTACTTTGAAAAGCCACATTAACATGGCATCCCAGCGGTCGTAATCCATGTTGAGGAGGTGGTGGGGAGGAGGAGGAGGTGGAGGTGAAGGGACAAGCTCAGTGCGTGTTCGAGGCCAGGCCTTTCAACTTTTTTAAAAAGAAATGGCGCAACCATCAAGGGCATGGCTTATCAGTAAATCCGTGGATCGCCAATCTCGTAGCGGTGTCCGGTGTCCCTAATAGAAAATAATACTTATGTAATAATAATAATAATTCCTTGTGGGAAAAAAAACCAAACAAGGAAACAGTGCCGCCAGTCGACGTAGTTTATGACGAATTCGTTACGTATTTCTCATCAAAAGAAGTGTACGGCAGGTCCAGGAAGTGGAAAGAGATGTGCCATTGGGACTGAGTACTGAGTACTGAACGTTGAACCTGCAAGGATCCAAAAGTACACACCAGCGCGACCCTGAATCAAAGCGTACATCCCGAGGAGTCGATACGGAACCGGTCTGCTTGCGAATCTATACCCCCTCTCTGTCTGCAGGGTTCAGTTCTCGCGAGAATCTGCGGTCAACGACCGCAAGAAATCGACATGGTTCAAGTCATCTTTCTGGCAATGACATCCGGAATCATTACATATACTTATACTTATGAAGCTGCTGCCCCCCAAGCTCTCCAAAATGCTGTCGATTCCGAGCCAAATTAAGTGGCTCATGGAGTTAAATAGGTGGAGGGCGGTCGGAAAGCAGGTTCGGAGATGAGCGTCGGCGCTGAACATGAAACTTCTTGTATAACCTCGTTAGCCTCTCTCTCGCTGGCACTAAAGCGTAAAAACATATCGAGGATCCTGATCATTCATCTCATCAATCGGACCCAACTCGGCCTTCTCCTCCTCCGACATCTCCTCCAATCGTCGTGCATTACGCTTGTTGAGTCGGGAAAGCCGCATTCGGAGGGTAAAAGCCATCAGCATCGAGAAGAAAACACAGCTTTGAGTCGTTAAGTATGACTGCTTATACGCTCGCAGAGTCGAAGTGAGTAACCTACCCTGCGGCTATGGCATGTCCTTTTCGGTATTCATCCCCAGGGTCAAAGTAGATTTGAGGTGACGCACTAAAGGCGATTTGATCAAGGTCCCAAAAAAATTCCTGACAAGAACAACTCACATAGATACAGTATTAGAAATAGACACGATAAAAGCTGTTCCAACTCCTCGTTTGGATGTAGGACTGAACACATTCGCAGCCCAGCTCCTAGAGGGAGGGAAAAAGAACAGTAATCCATATATACCGCAGCGAGGAGCACCGACGAACTCACATTACCAAAGGAAACAAACTATATAATCCACCTACGACCAAGAAGAGTGCAAAATACGACGCTCCGACACTCTTTTGCACAGTCGTAGCCAGGATAACATATCCTACGAATGCAATGAGACACGAGGCAACAATGTGCCACCCTCGCTCTCGGGTTCTATCGCTATGCCAGGCCTGGAGAACGACCATTCCCCATCCAACGACATAAGGTGCTACAGTTAATCCCTGGGCGTTGATCGCAGTGAAACCGAGGTCATTAATTAGCTACGGAAAAGAAGAAAAATGAGTTCCAGCACACTGTATAGTAATTGTTGTGCAAGGCGTACCGTAGGCAGGAAATAACTTATAGTCGCTACCATGATCATCAAATCAACATTTATCTTTATCAAGCTCCAAGGGGTAGATATTCCTTACCTACTCCGACATTGACTGAAAAAAAATGTAAGCTCAGCTGGAACCCAAACCGGGAAATGTAACTCACAGCTGGCATAGATCGACATAAACATCCAAGCATTCGGATCAATGAGAATAGCCTTCAACCCTTGCCAGCCAGTCCCACCATGAGATTGAGGTTTATGATCCCGATTCACCCGAGCTTGAGCGATGGCTTTCTCGTGTGGAGTGAGAAATGTTGCAGAAAAGGGAAAAGAGGGAAGGAAGAACAAAGTCATGAAAGCCATGATTATGGTAGGGATTGCTTCGATCTTTGCGGCGACGAGTGAATTCTTCGTGTAATAGAACTGAAAGGTTACGTACGAGATAAAGAAATTGCCATCTGGAAGGGACGCGGGGGGTTAGTCTCGATGATTTGCTGTAAAACATTGACAGGGCCATCTCACCCGACGAGAAGAGATGTTTTGGCTCGGACAAGTCCAAAAGCGAGCAGGCCCTGGAGATATATAAAAGATCATCTCAGAAAGGATGAGAATGACCAAACTTACACCGATGGCTCCGGAATAAGTGGCCGTCATACCCAGACTTAAACAACAGACTCAATTTCCGAACCCCTTCAGGCTAAAACTAACGTACCTGATGCGCATCGCGAGCTCATGTCTGGATTAAAAGTCTAAATTAGAAAAGCACTTGCGCAAGTCGAAGGATCGAACTTACCGTTTATACCAAAATGACATGTAATATATAACTCCTGCATAGTACCCTGTTTCGCCTATGCCTAGGAGAACACTGTACATCATCATGAGCTCAAAACAATCACGACAGCAGTCCAGCATCATCTCGTACCGAAGGACAAGGAGAGCGCCATAGCCTTTTGCGTATACAATCGAAAGGGAAGATAGGCCCCAGAAAAGTAGAGAGATAAAGAAACTGCGGAGAACTGAGACGGTCACTCAAGGACAACTGATACACAACGTACAATCGATTAGCTCCAATATGTCTCTGCAAAACTAGGAGGGGTAAGTGGTATTTCAGAGGGCGGGAGAAAAGGACTACTATTTGCCGGGATCTCCAAGAGACCTTAGATCACAATTATTTAACTGAGTGGACGAAATGGAATTTGCTCACAATATCCGACGTAGAAAATACTCAACGCCAATGTCCATTTGTTATTGTCGGTAATCCCCTACATTGTCCGAATGAGACCAGCGGCAATAACGAGTGAAAAATTAGGACAGACAAAATTCTGGTTGAAGGCCGGGATGATATGAGTGTTTCCACTGCGTCATTTCAGTGATTACATGAAAGCCTCGGCGCAAAATACTCGCATGTTCGTTCGGTCTGTGGTATCATGAGGTCGAATGTTTGTGAGGTATACATAGACGATACGTACCAAATTGGTTGACTGATGAATATGAGCTGAACGTGAACAAGCGAGCAAATGGGGACAAGTGAGAGGCGCACAAAGAAAGCTAAAAAGAAGAGATCAGTACGAATGCGATAGCGAAGTAGTAAAGTACGATACCCGCAGATGATCAAGGGAAGAATTCTGTTGTCTATCTTCCTTTTGATTCGATGCTGAAGGAATCCAAATGTGTGAGCAAGGCCGGTGAATTACATTCCGAAAGTCAAAGACGTACGTCTTCCTCTAGAGTGAAGGAGATTTTCTCTGCATCGAGGTTGACAGCTTGGGCATGGCTAAAATCTACTCCCGAGAAAAAGTGGCGTCTCTTTGGCCTTGGACCAAGTTCGTTTTGATAAAATACGCCATCCTGATGATCAGAGCCAGAGCTAGGGCCGCTAACCGCTGAGGATTCTGAACGCTTCTCCATGTCGGTATCCAAATGTTTGCTAGTGTCGCCCATCCTCGTTAAAGAAGAAAGCGCTGTCAGTAATAAATCATCCAAAGTTCTTATTCGAACGGTGGATTGAAGAAGCGGTTGGGGTCAGCAGGAAGATTGCTGAGCATATTTTTGGGGTTTGAATAGACAGTAGTCAAGTAAGCCGGAGTCATCTGAGCTCTGTGGCACCGTCGAATGACATTGTCCTGAGAGAGTTCACACTGGCGTAAACTTTACAGCGCTGCTGTTACGCAATTGAGATGGAGGCGAGACTCAATGATAGGGAGTAAATGGTGCTGGGGTGCTGCAACGCATCGGGTGGCACGGCACGTGAATCTGGCGTTGTACTTGTTTGTGCAAGTTTGTTGGGCGGAATGCACCAAATATCGTTTTCATTTTTGGGAATGGATCTCCACTTCGTTCGTCGTCGAAAAATTGTGATTATCAGTTTATCTGTTTTCGTTGTCGAGCAGAAACTTTTATTTTACAGCCCTGTATAAACATGTATAAACACGTTTATGAATAATCCTGCTGACTAATCAGGTGGTCGTTGAGCCTTGCATCTTGCTCCCAACAAGGTCCGCCTTGCCTCCCCATATATCCTTTCCTTTTATCATTCAAAATGGGTCAATGGTGTGTGTTATCGCGCCCAGTTCTCGATAATGTATCTCATCCGGCAGCGCGCAGGACTCTCACTCGCTACGACGAAGTCCTCAATTCCAAAATCAAAAGCCTGGTGTATGTTATCCATCTTATCCTGCTGAAACCGATCTCATTAATTCACGTGGTGCCCAACCAACAGTGCTGGAGCAATGAAACGAGCCAAGCTAGAACAGGCGGAGCCGCAGATCAGCTTCAAGCAGTTCGTGGAGGACTTAGATGTGGGAGACTCTTTTACAACTTCCCTGGTGGACACTTTAGTCAAGGTGCGTCTTGAACTCAATTCAATCTAAAGTCACCCCTGACTCCCGCCTCAGGAAATGGCCGATAGGCGGACCCGTCCGACTGAGGACGACCGCCGTCTAGTATCTGAAAAAACTGCTAAAAATTTGCGGACAATCACCGGCGCAAACAGAGTCTATTTTACGTCAAGATTTCGCCGTTTGAGTAATAGCCGCGGCCATCTTCCCATGTATCTTACCACCAACTCACCTGAGGAGATGGAGATGGATGATGACGAAGAGGAGTTTGACTCCATTCTGGACGCAGAACCCACTCTAAGCAGAGTCGGTGCGGACTCTTCTGTAGTAACCACTGGTGGTAGTTCCACCGGGATCCGCTTTAGGTCGACAAGTCCGGCCACACTCGCCGTATCCGATGAAACTTCCACTGCACCATTCTCTCGCTCTTGGATTCTCCCTCGTTCTCATGTAACTTCTGGCCATAGCCTCACTCGCTCCTCTTCTATCCGCCGTCCAACCCGGTCCCGGACAGTTGATTTCAACGATTTCACCTCGCGGAGACGGTCTACCATAAGGAACAACACGGACACGAGCGGTGGGACCAATGCTGAATCATCGACTAGTTCCGTTGATTCTGGGGGTAGGGACAGCGTCTGGTTTCCTCACACTGGGACACGTCGCTTTTTTGCGGGCCTCAGACATCGCCGAGCGGATACGGACTCTCATATTTGGTCCGATCTTCCAGACGACTTTGTTCCGGCTTCGCTGAGGAGAAGTGACGTCGATAACCCTCCGGACTCCGAAATTGCTGAGGAGCGTAGTTCGGGTGGTCTGGACAGGACAATTTCAAACCGCTTTCCCAGGTTACGCAGGGGCGGTCTGCGTGCCCCCGAATCATTACTATCCAGACAAGCCTCGCCGGTCGAGACCGTGGTTCCAGGTGACTCGGACTCTCGTCGGGCACCCTCTCCTCCCGAAATTTCAGAATTTGTCGTCTTTGACTCTCCCCGATTTAGCAGTATTCCCATACAGGAGCCAGAGAGTGGGGCTACATTCGGGGTCGAAGTCACTTCTTATCCAACGCCAGAAACTACTTTCGATAATGAAAGTCCATCTTAGATTTTTTGCTTTGTATGTAATTGGTTTCGACCGTGGACGAGTGTATTTCTTCCAACAGATTTCTTTGTAGCTGTATATCCTATATATTTCGTCTGGCTTTTTTTTCTTCTCGTTCGTTCGTCCGTCCGTCCTGTTTGCGATATATGATCTTTCTGCGCCTTCTCTTTTCCAATTTGGTTTCTGGAGCCTTCGCTTCTTGAGATCGACTCCCCGCGATACCTACTTACGTGCTCTTTGCCCGCTTCATGTGTGAATGCCCTGTGTGTGTCTACTTATCTGCTTATAAATGCCTATTCTAGTGACAATTGGGAGCCCTCTGAATGGCAGATCCCTCCCACTGGCGCGTGGTCCGTGGTCATTGCAGAAGGAGCAATGCAAGAAAGAGCAATGCAAGAAAAATGACGGACTCACTCACATCTACTGCCTTCTAGCCGGATTGAACGACTGACCTTTCCATCGCCGGAAGTTATGCTGTACGAGTGGAACGCTCTACCACTGAGCTAAGAAGGCCCTCCTCATTGCTCAATGTTGGCCAACCTGCCGAGTATGTGGTGTATAAGGTGCTAGGCAGTTGAAACAAAGCGAAATGATGGTATTCCTACAGACTATCGATAAACTCAAGATAAATAGACAACAACAACATTGGTAGAGAAAATAGAAGAAAGTATAAACGCGATTGGGCTCAAGCACTCAGGACAACGACATCGCCTGCGCCTGCAGCATCTATCCCTCCTTTCACCGGACTGATGATCATGGCATCAAACGATGCTCCAAGACCCTGCTCTGCTTCAGGAGAATCTTTTCCTTGCGCAGCCCCTGGAACAGACATCGAGATTGACCGAGCGCGGCCAAAGTTATCCACATTGGCTTCGACTTCGTCATTATCAATATCATCTTCGCCGTCGTCGGACTCTTCGTCGGACTCTTCATCGATGGCTACCTCTCCCCATTCGCGATAAACTTTTTGAATATACAGACCAGACTTGGGCAGTTTGTAAGGATCGAAGGGGAAAAAAGTGTTAAGCTCGGACGCGAGATCTACGTTGATGCCGTGAGCATGGGGATTGGCAAAGGTCGACGAGGCCGACGCCAAGGCGGTTGAAGACGGTTGACCCTCGCTGGTCGAAGAGGCTGCCTCAGGCCCAGAGCGTCGATTTGACTCCAGAATGGTGTAGCAGTAGATGAAATCTGTGGCATGTGCTACTCGGGCGAACTGTGAAGCGACGTTGGGGGAACACGCCTAGAGAAGACAAGATAATTAGTGAGGCACCGAAAGATTTTGCTGGTGCTCACCTTTAACGGGTTGAGAACGGAGTTTACAACTCGATGCATTACATCCAACTGCTTCATCCACTTCTTTCCTCCCGCTCCTCCCCGACCTCTATTCCGAGTAGACAGATCCACAGTTTTCATCCCATCTTCCTGCTCTTCCTCACTGCCATCCTCCAGCAAATCCCTCCATCTAAAGCAGAAGATCAAAAACACCGCCTGCGCAACAGCATAAAATATCGTGTTCTGATCTCCAATCACATTCAAAGCGTCCAATACCTCATTGGTGGCACGGTAGCTACTGGATCTTTTTGCCGACAAGGCGACGGCACTTTTGAGTATGCCTTCAACGCCATCGAGGTGAGCTTTCATAAACTCGCATAAAATGCCAACCACGCGTCTCGCACCCCCGCGATCGATGAATTTGGCGCGACTGACATATGAACCAATGTAAGAGGCAGCAGCAGCACGGGTGACTACGGGTGTCGGAACACCAGCGTTGCCCCCTCCACTGCTCAAGTCAGGTTCAGAAGGATGAAACAAGGCTCGATCGACGAGCATTCCCTGGAAGATATCTGAGAATTCTGGATCGAGAGAGGAGTACCAGAATAAGAGGAATTGCGTATAGCGAGATTTGAATGTACGCAAGATAGTACGGTCAAAGATGGAGAGAAGGGTATGAAATTGCATGCGGAGAGTTCGTTTCGTAGGGGGAGGTATTGACGATGCTAGTTGATTGGTTAACAACCATGATGAAGAAGCGGGGGTACTTGTCGGAGTAGAAGGATATGAGGACGAAGATGCAAGTTGATTCAGTTGCGCCATTTGAGCTTGATTGGATTGGAATGATAAACTATCAATTATGGGAGACGAGTAGTTGATATCGAAAAAGGGATTGACAGCAGTAGATATGGGCGGCAACGGAGGTAGGTCTGGTAATATTGACGGTGGTTCTCTGTCTTCGTCCTCACCTGATCTCTGCCTTGCTTCTACAGCCGAGTGAGTTGCTCGAAAGCGATCGAAAACAAGACTCAGAATTGAATCAAGCTTTTTCACCATTTCTCGCAAATGCTGATGATTCGTCGGAATATCGTCTTTCCTGGCCCCATCCTCCTCGAAATCACCACCTTCAGATGAAAGATCACTGAAAGTGTCATCAAATTCGTCAGCAGAGGAGTCCAAATCGGACTCATTATCTTCGTCGCCTTCTTGGCCCACTACAATATCGAAGGGATCGAGTTCAAAAATATCATCCTGCTCCTGCGCTGGCTCATCGTCTTCAATTTCGTCGATTTCCACCTGTATCTCGACCTGGCAAAGCACTACATGTGAGAATCTCGAATAAAGAGGCGATTTTGGGGCGTACATCTATCTGGATCGCCCTATCTACTATGACTCCAAGGATTTGATCAGCTAGCTCCGGACAGTATTCCGAAATACGAAGGAGATTGCGAATGTAGGTTATCTGGGCGGTTTGACTTTGTCGCTTATGAGGAAAGTTTCGTGACAATAAAGGCATCAAGGTCGAAGGTAAGGTCGGTATCAGGGAAAGCAGATGCTGCAAAAGATTATGCAATCTATCGTAGATAGATCTACGGGTTAGGGGGCTCGAAGATGTTTCTGCGGGTGACGCCGATAAGGCTTGATATGCAGCCTCTGTAGAACAAGTTGAGCCGCCCTTCATCAGATTAGGAGCAGAGTCGCGTACGATATGTAAAACCCAGCGATAGCTTGCTAAGCACGAGAGAGAGATACTCTGGCCGAGCAGAGAGCAACATTCCAACAAAAACGGTATAAGACCGAACAGTTGTGTTATCCATTGTGACCCACGGCATATTGATGATCGCTTCGACGAGAGACGAATGAGCTCGTTCAAGTCGAGAGACGACGTGCGATAAAGCCAAGATCCAAAGTCGGAGCTGAGCTGGTTGTGGAAAAGGCAGTTCTGTCGGAGAGCGTTTTGGGTTAAACTGCCCAACCAATTCCTCATACGAATCAGTTCTTCCATTAGCTTTTTCTTGTAAAGCATTGTTTACAAAGGCGAGATACATGTCCTTTCGAGTCTTTTCATCCTGTTTGACCCGCGAATTGGTAATGAACGGACGAGGGATTGAAATGGGGCCACTGCTAGAGCTCTTTCGCTGCTGTTTTGCGGACGCAAAGTTGTCCAGACTGGGCTTGAGCTGGGATTCGAAGAATCGCGGTTTTTGAGAGACAGATTGAGGACCAGACTTTGGGCTTCTTTTATTATCGAAATGTGAAAAACGCGAATGAGGGTCCATGAGGTCCTTGTGTTCACTAAGGATGAAGACCCGCACCAAGCTGGTTCGCGTGCGTCGCAAGGAGGCCGGCTCGCGTGCTTAATTTTTTTTCTTTTTTTTTGCAAATCATCACGTGAAATTAGTCATCGAAATTTCGTTCTCAAGAGTCATCTCGGTTAACCCAGAACCAGAACTCGGATTCCAGCCCTTACCCTCGTTCTTTATCTCCCACCAGCATGTCCTCCTCCACCTTTTCCGCTGCTCATAGACGCTATGTCAAATCCCTTTACAGACGTATGCTCACAGACAGTCTCAACTGGACTATACACAGAGATCTTTGGCGCAGGAGGGCTTTGGTGATAAGGTCCGAGTTCGAGCAAAATCGGTAAAAAATTTTACCCAAAAAATTCCGGGTCGAGTCTGAATCGCTTTCTCAAGCAACGTTCACGACCCACGTCAACTAGCTGTTGTCTTCGATAAAGCTGAAGCTGAGCTTGCACGGAACCAGCATCCCGATCCAGTCATCTGTGAGCATTACTTAAAATCATCCTCTTTCACGTATCTTATGGCCCATAACTTTGCAGCACCTCTATTCCCTAGTGGTACAAAGTGGTATGTTTTTATTCAGGCTGTTTTACGGACCAACCTACTTAACGCCGCAACCGCGTCATAACTCAGGGAAAGAAACATACCCGTACGATTTTGTTTTATCATGTGGTTCTCCTTCGCTTATTCATACGCTTATTCATACTTTTTCAGCCTCCAATGGGACCTCTGTACGACCACCTAGCAGCCGACGCGCACTAAATGTAGAGCTCGACTCGTTTCGAGCAGTGGTAGTGCCGCTATTCGCGAAGCAGCTGTGGCATGCTTGCCAGACAAGTGCAAGCCCCGGGTTTGAATGACATGAACTCTCCTCTGTATCCCAACCTATGGTGGAGTGTAGGATATGTAGGACGTGTTTGAGCTCTGGCACAATAAACATGCGAATAAACTCTTTCTGTCTTTCCGAGATATCCCCCACACATACAGCTATCCACCCTAAATCAAGAGTATCTCTCGTAAGTGCGCCGGGCGAAGATCCATTCGTTTTCTACTTCTCCAACAGCTCACGACGACTGGCTTACATAGCGTTTTCCCCAATCGCTCCCATGATGATGCTGTAGGAGCAATGACTCCTTATCGGTATGAGTGCTATTCTAGCTCCATTGCTTCAATGTGCAGTTACTGTCGCGCGTTCTTACCAAGAAACTGGAAGATCGCTGCATTCGATTTGGCTTCCTTCCAAAACAGGATGACGCATTCCTGGATCTTCGCGGCTTCTACAAATTTACCCGACGTAGGCGTGTATTTTATTGCCAGCGCATCATGAAAACTCAAAAGGACAAGCTCTGAAATCAAGAGTTCGTGACTCACTTTTTCAGAGCCGTGCACTACTCAGGAGAATATTTTCCCGACTTCTTGGCACTATCAGCCATTCTAACCAGCTTTGACCTTAGATCAACACAGTGGTGGTCCTGTCCTAGTCATGCTCTGGGATCGTTCCGTCCTGGTCGTCAGCTGAAGTCTCCGTATTCCACCGTGCGAAGATAGCGAGCAGAGGACCGTCTGACAGGACATTCCTGTTCTTGCTACGTTTCTCTATTCTTAGTGCAGGTAACTTACGGGAAATTTTTTTTGTTGTCGCCATGCTTCTTTGTATCGTTGTGATCTGCCATTTCAGTCATCCGAAGATGACTTGGACAGAACAGACTGGCGGGGAAACCTTTTTCTAGTTCAATGCTCCTAACCAAGCACTCTGCCTTCTTCGCCGGCCTCATTCAAGGGCCATTTCATAGTGAATACATACTCCATATATTAACGGTTCTCGCTGTGATTTAGACTGACGGATTTGCCACTGATCGTGGCTCGTAGATCAGGAGCCTGCACCAGATTACTTATCGCTAAACCCTATTTGTTTGACGCTTTCCAGGGAATACACCATCATCTTCCGTGTATTGACATGTCAAACACACTACCATGTTTGGCTTTTCGGCGCACCGTGCAAGTGGGTTGAGCCTGTAAAACGGGGCTGAGAAATAAGATAAGAAGGTCAGAAGGTATTTTTTTTTGGAGCTCTCATGAACCGATTCACTGACATTGCCCCTGTCTGGTGCTGTAGGCTTTGACTGCGGGTGAAAATATCACTTTGCCGCCTATCCAGAAACTCGAATACAAATCGGAACTAACGCGCCTCAAAAATACCCTCTTGCCGTCTCCTGTCAGCCTCCGCTGAGAGATTTTGAGAATCATGAACCTGCACACTGGAACAGCAGTGACTTGGGGCTGTATCGGTTCATTACAGCACCTTTGTGGGCTGTCGCAAGATTAACCGGTTTACGACAAATTTTCAGACGTCCCTGGTATTTAACCGAGTACAGGGTGTGGCTTTCACATTATAGGATGGAATTCCTCGCCACGGATGTTCATGAGTAGGTCGAACTAGTATCCGAAACTTGGAACGATTTTCACCCAACTTGCAGATGGTGGTTTCATCAAAGTACTGCCTTCTTTCAGGACCCTCTCGATGAACATCCCATAGATCAGGATTTTAATGTGACTCAGAGCGCACCGCCTGTTCTCAACTCTCTGCACACTGTGGAAGCCAAATATATCGATCCATCATATCTAGCTTGTGACTCACCGAACGTCTTCGTTCAGTCCCAATTCGATGGACACTGTGGATCATGCGCTGGCAATAATACCGATATAAAACTGGCCCCGCGAGTCGACACCCAACTTCAATTGACGGAAATGGCTTTGAATGCTAATTTTTTTCCTTCCTCCTCGCCGTGGAATTCTCCTCTCAGCGCCTCTACTGACACCGCTTCCTCTACAACTTCGTACATCTCGCAAGCGACTTCGGGTGGTCAGTCGCAGGTGTATGATAGTTCTTATTCCCCGAGCTCGACGGAGTCAAATTACTACAGCCTTGAGCCTGGTGATAATGGTTGCCATCAGTCAGGGCTGTTACAGAATTTGACAGGGATTCCTGGGAGCTTTCAAGGTGGTCACGACTTCATGGACGACAACCAGTTTGGAGGAAGTCTTCATCCCTCCCCTCATCGTAATCAATCCCTGGAGCTTAGAAAACGACATAAACATAAAGTCGCTTCAGACCGAGTTTTACAAGCCAGTAGGACCCGAAGGAAATCCACCAAGCCGGTCCTAACCTGTTTTGAATGTGATGCTACCTTCACGGCAAGTCATAATTTGAGAAGTGAGTCTGCAGCAGCTCTAAATTCTTGTGTGGTCATTGAGCCTGCAATACTAGATCATATTAATAGTCATAACGGGATAAGACCTTATTCTTGCATCCCCAAGTGTGGTCGCGCCTTTGGTACGAAGCATGTACTTCGGAGGCATCAGGGGACTTGTTCGGCTTTTGATTGTCAAAGCTACCCAACTATCGCTAAAAGTGATGCAATTCTGCAGTCTTAGTGTCGAGTATCCCGGGCCAAACCATCATGATCATTTTCCATACCACGAGATAATTGCCTTGTTTTCTGTTGAATGCCAAGAAGATTGCTCGAAAACGTGGCAATTCATCACGTTATTCACACAGCACTTTGAATACATTTCCCACCCTTTCTGCTTTCTGTACACCCTTCACAAGCTGCATAATAAAGCTGTTCGAAGAAGATATTTGATCACAACGGCCAGGGTTTCTTTATCGGGCGATTGAAAAGCATAATCTGCCAGCTCCCTCGCTCGACAGCTTTGGATATTCGGGAAGACGTACTAGATATGCTGTTCGAAATACACCGCCCTGTCCAAGTTCTCTAGTAAATGGAGGATTGAGGATTGAGCACATCAGAATAAGCACCTAAACCAGGGATTGATGCAAGTGGTCAATGATCCACGATTTTGGTTTCGATTCTGAACGCAGAATCGATGTTCGTGGCAACGCCTCCAAAACCGCTCTGACATGCCTTGTGCCCACAGATTTGCTGGACCGTGTAGTTAGCATTGGTGCCGAGATCGCAGCCGTGATTGCTCAGGCGCAGAGAGTACTTATCGACGGAGAGATCCACAGTTCACCCCGGGCCGGAACATGGTTTATGCGGCAGTAGAGTATATGCGTTTCCCTACCCGACAGCTAGAATGCTTTATTAAAATCCAAGGATGCCATATGGTCAGATCTTCCAGGCCCCGTCATTACATTGAAACTCCTCAACATTTCATCATGTCCCCAAGGCAAACTCTAATTCAGCCCTTGTTCCCAATACCAGTGGACTCGGGACGCCACTCAACAGCAACCACTGCCAGCGGCATCAAGTAGATTAGCTCGAGAGCATTGGTCCTGCCAGTAGGAGTACCGCACAAGTGACAAGTCTCAATTTATACGAACCAAAGCCGGATTGGAAGATTCGCCCGTAGCAGTGGTTTTCACAGTGAGTCATGATCGGACACTCCCAGGCCATTTACGATGTTCACCTCCCCTCAAAGAGCCATCGCTCCCAATGTTTCAGGATGGCAAATACAAACCTACTAGCACATTCAGCTCGGTGATGAAATTTCTGTTGAACTTTACATCTTTCAGCCCAATAAATCATGAATTCAATTGAGATTGTTCGACCGAGCAAGATTTCCTATGCATCTACTTACTTGGTTTGACTCGTTTCCCCATTTATTTTCCGGGTAAGTACATATCTAAGACCTGAAATTTTCAAGATCTAGTTATCAGAAATATGGACGAGAATAATAATATTCTCCAAACCCGTCGCTTTCATGACACTCGAATTGGATCCGCAGCGTATTCACTTAAAAAGATATCCGACCACAGAATCTCGTGGCATCTCAGATGACAAAGTGATTCCGTGGATTCCACAAAGTGACTCTCCAGGGTGGCAAAGATAAAAAAATTCCATTCCTCGGGCACAAAAATTATCAAATGGGCGCCGTAAAAGCTACTCCCCGAGGCCCGACCCCTCAGGCTGCTATTTTCTAATAGGGCTTGATCCAACAACCATGGCAAGTGATCCAACAACCATGGCAAGTAGCAACATGTTCTGATTCAGCTGAAACAAACTAGAGTTTATGATACTTCTTGATGGTGCCTCGAGACTCGACTCTGCTCCAAGATTTTTTTTCCAGAAGACTTTTCTTTCCCAGAAGACGCGGTCCTGAGCTCAAACCGACGCGGGAGCACACGTCAAGTTGTGGGCGGCTTTAGGCTAGCTCAGAGGGTCAGGAAGTTCTTAGTACATGTGCCACCAGCCGGCCAGCCGAACCCCATAAAATCGCTAAGAAAAGGAAAAACTGGAAGGGATTGTGGAGTCTAACATATATTGAATTCAGCGCTAAGTCGAACAGAAAATCTTTAAACGCTGTTTAACCGTGGAATCACGGGTGATTCGGAACAAATTTCTTACCTTTTTAACAACGACCAAGCATATATAAGACCCAACGACTCCCCCTACCGCCTCACTGAGTCTCCTCCTGATCACTGTCAGTGATCCAACCTCTCAGAAATGTCTCCCTTTCAGTCCTATCCCGCGCAATGGTGAACACACCTTTATATTCTACGTGCTACGTAGCGTAAATTCTGAACCACGTTTCACGTTCTAGGTCTCAATTCTCCCCGTTGAACCAACCAAACCACGATTCCACTGGAGGATTTTCTAGTGGTCCGAGTCCTGGACATACCGACCCTTTCAATGGGATGGCACCCTCTGACTCGGGGGAATTCTATTCGCCCCCAATGTTCAGTGACACGACAACTCAGCCTGAGCAAGAATCTGGGGCAGTCACGTCTCTCACTAGAAATACATGCTGGAACTTGCCAGCTCCCTACCCAGGCCACCGCGGATCTACGTATGAACAAATGTCTTTAGCCATCGGTTCAAATCCGAGTCTGTCGGCTTCAGCCAACGGCGACTCATTTTTCTCCGCGGTGCAATCACGAAACATAGAAGGGGCTTCAGTCAATCCTAATATTACTGCCGTAGACTTTAGCAATGCAGGCGCTGCCTCTTCTCCGAGTTCAAGCGTGCCAGTGAGTTTCCCGACCTCCAGCCGACTATTTAAATCGAATCAAAGCTTTTTATTGCTTCTTTAGGACGATCCTACACCATTGTTAATGGGTCCTGACAAGAGGTATAAATGTGATAAATGTTCCAAAACGTATACTGCGAAACATAATTTGCGAAGTACGTCATTCTTCAACACCTTTCCCACTGAGGCTGAACAATTCTCTCCATTTATGTGCAGTGCACCGAGACCTTAAGCACCTCGGAAAGAGTAAACCATATCTCTGCGAATTTTGTAGCAGAGACTTTACTGGGACGCGCGCCCGGGTTCGGCATATGGAGAACCAAAACGCTTGCCCAAGCTCGACTCGCCGAGTTAAGCGGCGCAAAATTTGAAACTCTGAGAACGATACCCACCACCTTATCTTACCTACAAGTTGTATAATATGTGCTGTTGATTTTTCTGGGAAATTCCGGAAGTGGACAAACGTAAAATGTGCCCCGTCCATCTCAGCGCAAATCTCCAGGCAGGATCTCGATCAAGATTCAAATCTCATTCTAAACAACCGGCCCTGGAATCCGATGTGAAATTCTCGTGCTCGTTCTTTGTATAGTCACTGGCCCGTTAAATTATTGCTCGTTTAGTTGAGCAATTTGCTCAACACACACTGCAAGCCCCGTTGAAATTCGCCACCTAAATGTTGAAATGCAGTGATAGTTGTACAACTTCTCGAGTCCGACCAGCGCGCGTTGAGGAGATGGTAAGTTGACGATTTGCTAAACCGCGATAAGTGTTTTCTACATTTTATAGTCATGATACGCACCGTTGATTTGAAAACTATAATCTCGCCCACTCACACTTCCTCCCTAGCTCTCGCCAGCCTGTCCCCGCTCCTGTTGTTTGAGATTGGGGTAGTTCTGACAAAACCTTCGCGATGAACCCAGGGTCAGTAAGCGGAGTGAGGTCGTCGTGTTTGGGAAGCCGCTGGGATTGAACGATGAGTATTATTTCCAATGTCGGGAAGGCAGAATAAAAGTAGTAGAAATGGAAAGAAGATTAAGATGACACTCACGGCGCGGACGCTCTCATATGGGGCCTCCCAGCCGCTGGTTTCCCTGATCACCATCGGCGACTGCTCACCTTGCCCTTCGTATTCCAATGACGAATATAATCTGGTGTCGAAAGTGCGGAAGAGGACGCCATCAACCCGGAGGGTAAATCGAGAGAGAATGAATATACATGTTGGCATTACGCGTATACGGACAACAACAGCGCTGCTTCCGTTATCGTGCAGTTCGTCTTCGAACAATGGGACTTCAGCGTAAAAGAGGATAGGATCTGGGCGTGTTAGCTCGGCGAGAGGTATTGTGGTCTGGCTTGGGGAAGGTGAGGTAGATGAGGGGTACCAATGAGGTCGGTTTGAGCGTAACGAAGAATCGGGGGTCAATGACATAGATGCCATCGAGGAGGTTAGAGATTGAGGCGCGTCAGATGGCGAATGACCCTGATATGAAGTTGTGTACGTCCAATCGTAAGGCGTAGTAGGCACTGTTTTGGGCATCGGAAGACGAGGCGAAGGGCCAGTGCGATTTTTGAGCCATTCTTCTGCGTAATTTACCTTCACCCCTCCATCTCCCGCCTCCAATTCACCCGTTTTTACTGCGAGCAAGGCATGAAGGGTATCGAACTGATACAACCAGTCACTTTTTCCTCTTCTCCTTTCCACGATATCTCCGCCTTCGTCTTCATCCTCAAGATCGCTGTCCACCTCGGCGCTTTTACTCTCGAACTTTCCATCCGCTCGATATTCCATCTTGAGCAAATTATTGCCAAAAGTCATTTCTGGCAAAGGCAGTGTCACACCTACACCCTCGCTAGCTTGGCCAAGTCTGCGCAATTCAGCCTGTAGCTGATCACATTCCATAGAATTCGAGATTGGATGTGTAGTTGCTGTTATTCGCCAACATCCGATTAAAATCGTGCGTGCGTTGGGAGATTCCAGTAGTGTATGTTTCGGAAGTTTTACTGCGGGTTTCATTATGGGATTCTGAAAAGGAGGAGGAGTTGGGCGTGTGGATTCCATTGACCGAACTGCGGGCGATGAGGGAGTTGACATTTTTGAATTGGGATTTCGGATTTTACGTAAGCCAGCTCCGAACGTTTTTACTCCAGCACTGAAGGAACCTCTGACTTTACTTCTGTTGAGATTTCCAGTCTGCCGGCCTGTGCTGTCACGGCATGCGTTTGAGCTCGCTGTCTTCTCCTGGCTTTGGTCCGGCTGTTCCCTCGTGGGACCCTATCTATCTATCCTCACAAAGGCACATTGCACAACCTTTCGTAAAATGCGCTGGAACGATTTGTATAATTGTGTTTTCGGAAGGGAACATGTTGTGGCAAGCTCCCCCTTTCATCATCATATTCTCATTATTGTAAAAGAGCGATCTACTTTACAGGGAAAATTCTTCACCGGACCCGGGTCGAATTCGGGCAAGCTTTTCGATTCTCCATGTGTCGAACTTGTGCGCGGCTCCCAGTAAACTCTTTGCCGCAGAACTCGCATTGAAAGGGTTTTTTCTTTTTGAGGTGCTTCAGGTTCACATGCGCTGCATACCAGCGAAAATTATGCTAATGGTAGAGGACAAGCAGCACACTTTACTCACACAACAGGTTATGTTTCGCGGTGTATCTCTTCGGACATTTACCGCATCTGAACCGCCCGTCTACACTGTCAGCACTGCATCGAACTGAAGACACTGGCACCTCCTAATTGTACGCAGAAATATCTATTACTCAAAGAGAGGCTGATGATCAGCGCTGCGCTCACCTTCATTGTTGCTTCCGGGCTGGGAGAAGATGAGGCATATGAATCAAGGGTTGGGACGCGAGGGAGATCGTATTGACCCAGCGCTCTCTCTCCATTCGTGCAGGGATAAGGCAAATTGGTGAGCTCTGCCCAGTCTAGGTCGATGGTTGCTGAAATTGGCCACAATCCCGTAACGTTCTCCTTGGCCACAGTGGAAGGCACACTGGCATGGGCAACCCAACCGAGTCCAGGATTTGGCACAGAGGGGGCGCTGTGCGTACTCGTCGAAGCAGGCAGCCCTGCTTGTGCTTTAGACTTCGGATGTAGGTGATATATCGACTCTTTGAATGCGCATGTGTAAGGGAATCCGGACTCACATATGCTCCATTGGTAATCCCGAAGGAAGGACTAGTAGGACTGTCTTTCTCCGTGTTCGAGTCAGTAGGGTATAGCATCCTGAAACATTCCAATAAGCAATTGCGTCAAACGTGAGTGTCAACGGAAATCGATACCAGGGATGATACGGCTGACTGGAGTATGTCGCAAAGGAGGCTACAATGGACATCCTATACTGACGACTTCCGAGTGCGTTCTAGCTCTTTATATGGTGAGGTACCCATTTGATTCTTGAGGCGAGAATGAAACCCATTATTCCTTGGGCACCTGTCATTACACCAATTTTCATCTGAGATGCTGTTCAGAAGGACTGCGAGCCGGGAGCTGGATTAACGCCAGCTATCCCTCGGGGTCAGTTTATTCCTAGGGCTGAATCGTTAGACCAGAAAATTTTACCGGAATTTTGGATAACACAACAGCCCGTTGCCTACGTTCGCGTTAACTACTCTGAATAAGTACTATCGCTGTTCATAAACCCATCATTTCCAACCTTGCATCGGAGCCCAATATATGTTTCAGCCTAATCAGCATGTTGCAAACGTTGCAATCGGTTTTTTTTCTAATGGAATTTACGGCTTACCGTATGGCCAGTGAAGAATCAGACTCTTCGGATTCAGCCGTAAATACGGACTGTCACCGTGCCTCGAATTACGTCAAGTATCCCGCGAAAGTGTGTTTTGACCTCCCGTTCTGATTCACATAAGATCCTAGACTAGGTTGTGGGCGCCATCCATGTTATAACATATGAACGAGTCTAGTATGGAGATAGAAATCAAAGAGTTGAAGAGTAAAACGTTTACCCGGTCGGTCCTTTCTCGACGAAAATGGTTAAATTTATGTAAAGCATGTGCTTGAACACGTCTCCCAAAAAGTAAAAATGTCACCTTTGGCCATAGACTCGGAGAATCTTCAACGCTCCGATGTTCGGACTCATCAAGTCTTAGGCTGTCTTTGGCTTCCAGGAATCCACTCGCTATACTGCTGCTACCACTATCTGTGGTCTGAGATTACCGGGATCAAAACGAATTATGCAGGAGAAAAAATGAATAAAAACACATCGGAGACTCAGTGGCTGCATTCGCTCTTGGTCCAAGTACCAGAACAGCCCACTCGCGACACAATTGAGCCGTAACCGTCAATGATGGATATACACTTTGCTTTCAATCAACAATCGAGTTGTGTATGAAGCAATCAATGTCTGTGTCTTTGCGAGAGTGGCAGGTACGAGTCCGAATCTGAGCGAGTTTATACATCTGATTTGAATTGTAGCTGTTGCTTGCATATCCCATCCAAAATAGACATAAAATACCTTAGTAGCACACCTTGAATGTCTCTCATAACACATACCATAGACTGCAATGCCAAGTTCTTCTCCTGGGTTCAAGTGAGCCCCAGATGGAGTGCACCCGGCAAGCTCAGGGAAAACTTGCCGCCGAAACGACCCTTTCCAGGCCGCTGCAAGCCGGTCAAGCTTTATGTAAGCACTAAGCTTTAATACTACCATAAGTATGCAAGCTGATTGACTGTTTGACAAGGTATTGATCTGGTATGACTTGAAGGACTGCAAAAAAAGATGCGAGGGAAGAGAAGAGAGAGAAGCATTACATAAGGATCAGCTAAATAAACCAAATACGGACCGAAGAGTATGACTGCCGGAAAATTCTCCCCTTACGGGTGTTTATAAATCTAATAGAAAGCCCACCTCGGAGTTCACGTTCAGCACTCAGCTTGAATTCAGAACTTTCAATTATTTGGTAAACGAAACTCTGAAAATTTTTTCTTTTGATTCGAGCTGCTAATTTGTAAGAGATATTCTCATGAAACTTTTCGCATTCCGGCCGTCACTAGTCACTGCGCCGGTTGCACTCGAGTAGTGGTTAATTTCCGAAGGAAAAGGAGACATACGAAAGCTTGTGATATCTGCTAGATATTCAATTGACATTTGCCTGCGAAAAGTTCCAGTAGATGGTCATATTGAGAGGACAGCGGAACAAAACGCTGGGTATATGCTGTGCAAAAAAGTTGAAACCTTGTCCCAGGAATACGTGTACGAGCCCAGTAGCCTGGTAACCGAGCCCTCGGAGGGTCCTCGTGCTAAATCAGAATAACGATCACGACAACCCCTTAGAAAGGACTGCTATAGGCCTACGAGCACAGATGAGGATGGCTAGGTGAGCATATAGCCAGCTTTGACACTTCAATTTTCGGCGAAATTAGTCATCAGCCCTGACCCTGCATCCGCTCATCGGCTTCTCGGTTTTTTTTGCTTCCCTTCATTAAAGGTCTAATCAGGTCCGCCATGTAACGATCTTTCCACTGTTTCTAAACATTATGCCGCAGACTCCTCGAGTTCTCGTAGTCGGTGCGTTCAATGATCACATTATCCTGCAAAGAACGGTTACTAACCTGTCTGCATGTAGGAGCTGGTGTAGGCGGTCTTACTCTTGCGCAAGGCCTCGTGAAACATGGTATAAAGGTCACCGTCTTTGAAAGAGAGTGGGTCATATCCTCGCGCTAATGTTCGCTTGCTCATTGTCGGTCTAGCGCATCAAGCAGTTTTCGCGCTCGTGAGTCAAATAAACCATCTTGAGCCAGATGCTATGTCATGAACTGTGACTTACAGAGGGATACCGCTTCCGGGTCAATCCAAACGGCTCCGCCGCACTGAAATATCTTCTTCGTCATGATTTGTTCACTCAATTCGAGCGAAGCGCGGCCATTTCACGACTTGGAGGAACGAGAATGAAATACGATGGCACAGTCTTATCAACAGGTGAAGGGTTTGGGGCCATCGCTGCGGCAATGGGACGTAGACCGGGACCATCTCCTCCTGGAGGTCAAGGGACAGGCTCCCCTGCTGCGAGTACTGGAACTCATGATGGTGTGTATACTGTGGACAGGTATGATTCAATGTGCCTGCGAACTTGACACATTTTAATCGTCATCCTAGGACGCTGTTCCGCGCTCTCCTTCTTCAAAATCTTGACATACGATTCGGGAAACAAATTACGAAGTACATTCTCGACTGTCCCTCTCCTGGAAATGTCACAATCCATTTCAACGATGGCTCTTCCGAGACCGGAGACTTTCTTGTGGGCGCCGAAGGACTTCGCTCAATCATCCGGAAGCAGCTTCTTCCGAACCATCTTCCTGTCGATACCACAGGAAGAGTGATCTATGGGAAGACACTTATTACTCCACAACTACTGGAACAGTTTCCCAAGGAACTTCAGAATTGGATGTCGATGACTATCGACGATACTGGTACCAAATCTATGTCCTTATTGACAGAGCCGATTCGATTTAGTGACGAAGCTAGGGCTTATTCGGCCCAAGTCTTGCCCCAGGCCAGCAAAGATTATATCTATTGGGCAAGCTTTCGGTTTCGGCCTTTAATGACTGTTTGCTCACATTCATCTTTTCTCTCAGGTGTTGACAGGTTCTGCTGAAGGCTTTGGGCTCCTAGACTCGGACTTTCTTCACTTAACACCTTCTCAGACTGCCGCTCACACTCTCAAAATTACAGAGAAATGGGCCCCCGCCATTCGCAGACTGTTGGAACTTCAGTCGGTAGACGAGGCGGCGCCATTGAGGATTTGCTCTGTGAAGCCGAGTATTCCCAAATGGGAACCTTCATCAATGATCACGCTTCTCGGAGACGCGGTCCATGTCATGAGTCCTACTGGCGGTGTAGGAGCGAATACTGCATTAAGGGATAGTGCAGCGCTATGCGAAGCTTTGAGAAGGGCTATTGTTGATGGTGAGGGAAAAGTAGACAGAAAGGATATTGAAAAGTATGAGGCCGATATGAGGTGAGCCGGGTGACGTTCGGATTGGTGTTGATTGAATTTTCTGATTTTTGTTCCTACATAGGTTTTACGCTGGCGAAGCAGTAGCTATGTCGCAACAGGGTGGAGCAAATATGTATGGGCAGCCTACATTTGAAGAATGTGAAGTTGTTGACTGGCTGTAACTGACTCGGACTATTACTCGGTAGCTACCGTTTGGGGACTGCGGTGCGACTACGTTGGGGTAGCTTGAATTCGTTGGGGAAAGAATACATCATTTTCAGGATATCTGTTTAGTCTGGCTTAGTTTGAGCTCGGTGACAGTGGCGCGACATACCGAGGCCTGAACCTTCTCAAGTCCTTGTGACCTCCGAAACGCGGTACAAGTATATCCAAACGCGCTACGGCGATCCGAAGTAAAGCACGTGAAAATTCACTCACGCGTAATCCCCATTCCCCAAATATTTAGGTCCGTGTCCGTTTCTTTCACAATTCTTTGTTCTCGACTTCCATGAACTACCTCCGGGGCGCCGTCAATGCTATCAGTGCGCCCTACCAATACTACAAGGACATAAATCCAGCTACCCTCACTGGAGCTATCGATGTTATAGTCATTCAACGTCCTTCCGACAACGGAGGGACTGAACTAGCGTGCTCTCCTTTCCATGTTAGATTTGGGAAATGGCAGGTTTTAAGGCCAAACGAGAAGATGGTAAGTTACGTGTCAAATTTGACTGCTGGTGTATCCAATGTTTCCTTAGGTCACCGTATCAGTCAACGGACGCCCAATTCCATTTGATATGAAGATTGGAGAAGCTGGGGAGGCATTTTTCATTTTTGAAACCGATGACGACGTCCCCGACGACCTTATCACCTCTCCGATACTCCGTGCTTCGTCGCCGTCCAACGATGGAGACACTGGCGAAGAGACCGACCGATTCGGCGCAAAGAAGGACACAGAAGAGCCAGAACCTCTGGATTTGAATGCTCCGCCTTCTCCTCCGGATGATGATATCGAAGTGGGCGAGAGTTACAATGCCGTGGATCATAATGTTGGCTCGGCTCCTACATCGAGACACAGGCCTTCAGCCTCGACATCCAATGTCTCGACATCTCTCCCCTCACAACCGACTCGAAGACGGTCATCCACTATTTCTGGCTCGACCCCTCAGCTTCCTTCCCCACCACCATCTCCGACTCGCACCCAAACAGAAAGGGAGTTAGACGAACGTGCAGATGCTGCTCTCAAGCAGACTGCTCATAGAGTCCATGTTCCGGAGGTGACATATCATGATGGTGAGCTTCATTTGAGATCCGTCCGGTATATGCCAACTAATATTTCTGATGTCGACAGGGATCGCTCTAGATGCGGAAGGCTATCATTTCAAGGAAACGTCCGGAAAATCGTCCTTCACAGAGATATATTCTGGCCATGACCGGGAACGTTCCGACCGTACAATTCGAGCAGATGATGATAGTATCAATTTGTATGCCTTTCCTCGTAATTCTTCGGATAATTTAGGTATGCTTCAATCGACAAACAGTCAAGACTCAGTTGTTAACCACATCTGCTAGATTTCAACGGGCCTCATCTTGTACATACACAATCCCAACCTAATGTACCCGATAATCTTGCAGATTCGGATATAGACTCAACAGACACTGATCCTAATGATCTACAATTCAAACAACACCATTCCCGAGCACTCTCCTTACCATTCCCCACACGAGCTACTTCTGAACCTCCACCTGAGCTGTCAATTCAATCCGCTTCGCCACCCCCTTCTGCGAATTCTTCGAATCTTACGCACTTTTCTGGCCCTGGAAAATTGAACGTTCTGACTCCTGTTCAAGAATACTCCTGGGAATGGGGTGCATTTCCTCAACCATCGCCTATGAAAACTTCCTTCAGCAAGAGCGGGAGACTCGAAACTGGACTTGGACTCGGAGTCGGGGCAATAGGTGCCGGCGAGGGTGATGATTATGAACTTTCTAACGGTGATTTACGTCAAGGGAGGACCGTTACGACCTGGGGAAGAGCTCCTGGGAAGTCATCACGAGGGAGGGTAAACCTCGGGCCATTGGGACTCAGCACGGTTGACTCGGATGATGAAAATGAACATCCAAATCTACGGAGCAGGAGTGTACCTCCTGGGCTAGATGAAAGTCCAACGAGAGATAGAAAGAGAGAGTCGCGTTCCTCTCTTACACAGGAAATGTTGACGAAGATGGATGATACTTCACCTTCGAGGGTCTATGGCACAGGGGGGAAGCTGGGTGTCAGCCAGAGGGATCCCACGCTATTCAAGGTGCTGATTGACGGGAAGAGGTTTGAATTTGAATTGAGTTTAGTGGAATACGAGGACGATGAAAGGGACGGAAGCTATGACGACGAGGAATACGAGGACACAGGCGGGAAAGACGCTGATGAAGAACTTGAACCTCGAGGACGACAAGCCCACCTTACTAGGGGCTCTTCCAAATCGAAGAAAAGCACTCGTCATATCCGCGTGTTTTCGCCGGATGGGAGGTGGCCTGGCATAGATGAATTCGAGACAGCTCGTTTATTTGAGAAGGGGAAAGTGTCCTTCGAGGAATTTATCGAGAACGATCAGCTCTTGAAGGATCCGAGACTTGTCATCAGTTGGACTCGGCAGCAGTACGTTTGCTCTCGCTATCGTTTTGACTACTCAATAAACATCATTTCTTTCAGATATATTTCGCAACGGGACGAATCACCCCTCATGGGCGCCCTAAGTGTCTGGCGCGATTCCTACATCCAACGCAAAGGCAGATCCGTTTTCAATAGGCCGATATCTCCTTCATCGGCTCTTTCGGAAGACTCAGAGCTCGAAGACGACATACTCAGTGACAGTGAGGGAAAGAAGACTTCTCCAGGCATGGAGAGAGCGAAGTCAGAACCGCCAGAGATCAAGGAACACGGAGTCAAATCTCTTCCCCCTACGTCGTCTTCATGGGTTCAATGGTGGAGACGAAGTCAGAAAACGCCATCCTCTACGAATGCTGGGTCATCTTTGGATACTGGTAGACCAGAACTTAAGG
This sequence comes from Collybiopsis confluens, assembly GCA_013368555.1. Taxonomy (NCBI): domain Eukaryota; kingdom Fungi; phylum Basidiomycota; class Agaricomycetes; order Agaricales; family Omphalotaceae; genus Collybiopsis; species Collybiopsis confluens. The sequence continues at coordinate 577,640 of JAACJN010000003.1, forward strand.
AAGCATATTCTGCTCCCAGCGTTGGTGTGCGTACTCGATGCTTATATGTTTTCTATTCTTGTTCAGTCTAATTTTTTTTGTAGCTAAAGAAACGTATGGAAACATCCACGCCTGACGAAATGATCAAGCAAGGTTCAGCTCCTGCTTTGCCCTCCACGCCTGTCAAAAAATCCATTTCCGAACCTCAGCCATTATCGAGGACTTCTACCCCTAAGAAGTATGCCAAGACTCTGAGATTGACTTCAGACCAGCTAGTAAGTCTGTAACGGATTTACTCTCATGTCAGTGATTAATATTGGATCATTTTACCCCGCAGAAATCTCTTAATCTGAAGCCTGGCCCAAATTCTATCACGTTCTCCCTATCTGCGACCGGCACCGTGGCCTGCACAGCCCGCGTATTTTTGTGGCATTCCACAGATCTGGTCGTGATCTCGGATATAGATGGCACTATTACCAAGTAAGTAAACCATCACCCCACTTGTCCTGTCGCTGACTTTGAATTTCTGCATCCTTACTTGATTCAAAAAATTCCACCCTTCGCTTCCATTTTGCTAGATCTGATGGTCTCGGGCACGTCTTCGCCATGATCGGAAGAGACTGGACACATCTCGGTGTTGCCAAGCTGTATACTGACATCTGTCGAAATGGCTACAAAGTCTTGTATCTGACATCCCGAGCAATCGGGCAAGCAGACGCAACGAGAGGGTATTTAAAGGGCATCAAGCAGAACGACTATCAACTTCCTGAGGGTCCGGTCATTATGAGTCCCGACAGACTTATGGCTTCCTTGCATCGGTAAGTGCTCTGGATTCCTAGTTTGCTCCCCTTGCTGATTCTCAAACAGCGAGGTTATCATGCGCAAACCCGAGGTATTCAAGATGGCATGTCTTCGCGACATACAGAGATTATTCGGAGAAGCATCAAGAAATCCATTCTATGCTGGATTTGGAAATCGGATAACAGATGCTCTGTCGTATCGGAGTGTCAATGTTCCCAGCTCGAGGATCTTCACTATCGACTCCAGCAGTGAGGTCAAGCTTGAGCTGCTTGAACTTGCTGGGTATAAATCGTCCTATATACACATGACAGATCTTGTCGACCAGATGTTCCCTCCCATTCACCGCAAATGGGCCCCAGAGTTCACCGATTTCAATTTTTGGAAACCTCCGATGCAAGAGTTCCCTCTGCCTGACTTTTCTCCTCCATCCCCTGCTCTCAGTGCTCGCTCAGATGGCTCTGCTTTTGCTCGACTTCGGAACTTCAGCTTGGTTGGTGGTCGGCAGGGTAACATTTCGAGAACACGTACAATGATGATTCCATCTTCGTCACGCAATTCCGATGGAGAGCCCCTTCGAAATGCTACATTACAGCAAATGTCGTCGTTCGAGCGACTGGGCAGTACTCTTGGATTTTCGGGTTCAAAGGACCGTCGGAGGAGCGAGAGTCCGAGTTCGCGCTCGTATTCTTCTTCGTATACCGGATCTGAAGATGAAGATGAAGAAGGTGGATGGCGTCACGGGCGACGAGAACGTAGGAGAAGCATGACTAGTATGCCCGGTTCCTTAGAAGAAATGGATCTTGATGACGACCCCGAGGAGGACGAGGTAGAGTACATCCACAGCAACAATGGAGATTACGTTCCTGATGACGAGGAGGAGATGGACGAGGCTGCTGCGGAAGATACCTTCGATGACGATTTATTAGCCGCAGGAGAGATGAAGAATGTTCCATTTCTATGATAAGTATTCCAATAATCTATAATACATACACGCATAGCATTCATCGAGATTTCGTTTTTGCATTTTACGACATCTATGTACATACAGTCTAGCTTGAAGAACATGTTCCATTTTCTGTATGTATATCGTGGTGGTCAAGTAGTCAAGTAGTCAACTCTGTCAACTCTGCGGCGTGGGGTAAGAAACTTCTAGAGGTTTCTTATGCACTCCTCACCCATTATCCCTGAGAACTGTGATGTAAATAGACACTCTGATTATAATCCGATGGCAGCCTGGCCAAAGAAAGGACGCAGAAGAAAATAGGGAAGGGGAGAGGGAAGACGAGCGAGGGTGTCGACTGTCTCGGACCGGATGATACATGTCGAAGGACTCAGTCTTTTGGAGAAAATAACACAAAGAGAGCAAACCAGTCTTTCAGTAGTCGTTGCTATCACGTTCTTGATAGGTATAGTTGGAAAGAATTATTGGAGTCTAATACGAATAAATACAGGAGACTACCAAAAGAAGATATTACAATCTATGAGCTCTAGAAGCCGTACCAACGACGCGTATTAGATCGGGGTGCGGTTTCGGCTGTACTCAGTAGAGGAGTCCTCTCGTCCTCTTCACCTAGACTGTGAAAGGGAATTTCCCTCGCTTGCCTGATACCTCCGCTCCTCACATCACTTTCGACCGCCGATTCTAATGCATTGGCCAGTGCCACTCTAATTGCAGCCGCATCCTCATTCTCAGCTACCAACCCGGGAACATCCAAATCTTCCGCAGGATGGCGATTCGAGTCGGAACGGGCAAGGCTTGAAGTAGTGGAGAGGTATGATCCAGCCATTGGATCGTCCGGAGTTCTGTTCCCGAAATCGTCTATACCAAGTCTGCGTTGACGTATCTTCCAACAGATGCACATCACAAGAAGTGTTCCCTGCATTATGCCCGCGACAGCAAAAGTAATCCAAGATGTCCAATTGGTCCCGGGTCGGAGCGCGATAGACAAGACCATCAGAACGGCGCCGGGTGTCTGGATGCACATCATTGGGATGGAGAGAGCACCGACGACTTTGTGGCGGAACGTATGCAGGATCTGAGGGATGTATTGAACGGCGGCGAGAAGGGCGGAAGAGACGCCGAGAAAGGTAGCCCACTGTGCAACTGAATGGGCCATGGTGCTATCATCCGGAGAGGGTGTAGGGATTGGTTCTGGAGAGGGTGAAGGGGATGGGGATGGGGACGGAGGAAACGTGGCGAGGAGGAAACCAGTTGTAAATGCAATGATGATTCTTCGTGAAGTTAGTGCGGGATAGAAAACGGCTTACGATACGTACAAATGTGCAGCAGCCAGCCAGCTCACGACCATGGACAACTTCCACTCCCTAGTCTTCTCGTTGCTTTTCGCTAACCTTAATGGCCGGGATTCGTCATAGTCTAGTTCTAAATCGACATACTTTAGATGCGGGGGATAGTAAAGCATATACAAGACCATTCTATGCCAGTAGGCGTCAGTGTAGCAACCTGCCAGAAACGAAGGATACAAACATTAAGGTGAACATTGCCCATTGCAAAGACACTTGCATAACCCCTGCGGTCATCTCCATACAACTTCCGAAGCTCTACGAACCAAGAAGATAAGTCTCGTGTTATCTATGAGAAATAGGGGTACGCACGAGAAAGCGACAACACTTGATAATTCCCCACTGCATTGTGAACCTGTAAATCGGTCAACAATCACGAACTGGTTCTCAAAAAGAGACATACATATTTAGCATTCCGGAAGCAGCACTTGTGACTCCTAAAAACAGAAAGACGGGACTGAGCCCTTCTGAGGATCCGCTTGCTATGATTCGATAATGCTGAAGGATGTTTAGACCTTCCTAAAGAGGTTATAGGGTACTGACTTGGGGAGCGTAAGAAAGAACCAAGCCACAGCAGAGTCCAAAGGTAAGAGTAGCCGTGAACCAGTCATGATGCTGGCCAGACGGTCAGTTTGGTACGACATAGCAGCAGGTATCCTCACCGCAACACATGTCGACATCGCAGAAAGAAACGCAGCAAAGGCCGCCGGCAATTCGAGCTCATGCTCTCGCGGTCACATGTCCTAGGCTCAAAGTTGAACTTACCAAATTTGGCAACACCCGCATCTCTTCGTTCCGACTTCCTTCCTTCCAAGTACCCGAACCTTTCAGCGCCATTGTGGCCTTTATTGCCGACGCAAGGCCTTACGCCCTTCACGCACGACGCACTAACGCTCACTCACAGCATCGACGAATCCACGATTGAAAAAGAAAAATGATTCCTTTTATTCCTGCCCTCGCTCTTGCTTTTATTTCGTTCTGCTGTTCTGCTTTTGTCATTCTGCGAATTGTTATTCCTATCTTACCCCCGCACCCCTTGAGCCGTCGGGTTGCTCCATCTGAATTCGGTCTACCAAACTTTCGTTCCCTGTCTGCGGCGGACCAGAGGTGAGCGTCACTAGCTTGATGAAAATGCAATGCTGATATTTTACATCCATTTCTAGTCATGTTTGGATTGCAGCACTCGATATCATTGCCCTCTCAATTTTCGTTTGGCAAGCAGTCAGCGAATACGCCGGAGGAGTCACAGGTTTTGCGGCTGCTCAGGAACCTCTCCCTGCCGTGCGAGTCTGGTTCATCCTTACCCTCAGGCAAACATGCCTACTGGTAGTTTCGGCTTTGACCCTTTTGCATGTCCGTTTAGGCCGTTCAGTGTCATTTGGAAAGAGACATTGGATGTTGTGGGGCCCTGCTTCAATTTTGATCCTGACGTCAACAGCTATTGCGGGGACTCTCTCAGCCTCTGGCTTGAACAGTCTGTTTATTGGTCTTGTCGCCTATTCCTCCACCATTGCACTACTGAGTAGTGGTGCCTTCATTGGTCTTGTCGCCACCCTCCTTATCATTCAGCGCAATCTGAAGACTATTGCTGAAGGTCCTGACTCTTGGCCACCAGTAAGGCAGGTGGAAGAGCAGCCCCGTCCCTCTTTTGCGACGGAAGAGATTGATGCGCTTCGGGATGGTGCTTCTTGGATCACTTCCAACGCCAGTTCCCGGCACGATTCTGTTTCTGCCTGGTCATTCTCTACGCACCATACTGCCACCACATCTGTTCGAGGTGGTCAACCTCAAAGTGGCTCTCATCCATCGCTGCCTGCCAAATCGTCTTACTGGTTTGGATCATCGTCTCTCCAAGTCGACGCTATCCCTCCAGTGCCTCCGCTCCCTTCTCCATACGGCCCTTTATCTCCTACCTCTGCAAGCCTCGCTGAGCCTGACCCTTTCGGACGCACCCCCTCTCCTCAGCCCCATTATCCAAAGGAACGCCTGCTAGGCTCTCAGAAATCATGGCTCACATCTTCTGCCGGATCTCATAGTACGATTTCGGCCTGGACCTACCCCACGACGAGAGCTGAAAGTATTCGTAATGCCAGTTCTCCCAATTTGGATACGGCCCTGCTCCCTTCCACTGCAGTGGCATCGTCTAGGCCCGTCACGCCGGCGTTGTCAAGCGCTCAGGTTTTGGGTGGGTATGGATATAACGACTCCGAAAAGGCTGCCACTTCTCCTGCTTCCGGTACTTCTCTAGACATTTCCGTCTATCGCACCATAGGTTGGTTACTTCTTATCTGGATTCCTTTGGTAAGTCCATCTCTTTCGCATTTTTAAGCAATTGCTGATTTGTTCTGTGCAGGCTCTTTCTCTGCCCTATCTGACGACTGCCTCACAGAACATTTCAGCGTCCTTGCCAATCACTGTCCTCTTCATTCTGTCTGTTACCATGTCTTCGCCTATCCTGGCTCTTAACATCGCTCTTCGATCCCCGATCCCTATTCCTTCTGGGCTGTTCGATGGACCCAACGACTTGCCTGCAAATCTCCTTCGTGGGCCTTCACCCGCCTTTTCTGAAACAGTCAAATGGTCTCACGAGTATAAGCGCAGTGGAAGTGTCACCATCGTCGAGGGTCGCCGCAGTGGTGATGTTTGGCTTGCCAACGGTGACGCCGTCGATGGCAAAGGAAAAGTCAGCCGTGCCCTTGGTATGATCTCTCCGATGCCAAAGTTATCAGTTCTACCGGTTGATGAGGCTGAAGAGGAGCCTATGACGCCTCCACTTCCTATTCAGGAAGGTGACTCGTCTCTGCCCATCAATATTCACAGCCGATCCTACTCTGAAACTAGCGCTCAGTTCGGTCGCATCAGAAAGGATTCCAAAGCGAGCTCTTACTTTTCCGGTGCTGATGACTCACTCGCATTTGCATCCAAGATTATGATCGCACAGAAGCACTATTCAACTTTGGCTCAGACTATCCATGTTGAAGGATCTCCTGAAAAGAGCGCGTCTGCAGGGGCTCACCTTTTCCTGAACGACCCCGTTGCTAGCACTAGTGCTGTTGAAGTTTCTGCGAATAAGCGCACATCGCAGCAGCACCTCCGCACCCGTTCTGTCTCGTCTGTCAGTGGTCCACAGACCCCTACTGCTTCTTCCTTCAATGCTAGCCCTAGTCCTCCTCCTGCCTTCCCTCTTCCTCCCACACCTCCCAACGTTCGTGCTGCACGCCTTGCGAAGCACAAAAAGAGCTACTCCTCGATCTCGGCTGGAAATTTCTCTTTCAGGCCTGTTGATGATATGAATGAGATTGACGCTCTCACTGCTGGCGTTTTACCTCTTCTTGTTCCAGGTCTCAAAGTCGGCCATGATATGAGAATTAGGGACTCTCCTCCTGCCACATGGCGCCGACGCGCCCGAGCGGAGCTGGAGGTTGCTCGAGATGGAAGTAGGAGCAGGAGCACAAGCAGAACTAGGGGAGATGGAAGGACGGCCAGGCTGCTTCGAGCGTTGAACGAGTTTGGCGAGGACTTTTCGTCTCCGGAGATGCACTCTACTCCTGCAAGGACTCGGCCAGGAGCTGCTAAGAGTAGGGAGCCCCGCGGTCGCAATATTTCCGCTCACAAGCGAAACCACTTCAGTTTGCCGAGGTATGAGGTTTTTCGTTTTGTATATCGGTGCATGCTCGAGCTGACTATGTATCCAGCCTCAGCCTTGGGAAGGATGGGGCTCAATCCTTGAACCGTTGGAGTACCGAGCTCGGTCGCGCCATTGACAGCAGATTTGGCCAGTACACTTCTCTCCCTAGTAACATCGACTTGCGCAGGAACACCGTCTTTGGATCAGAATCAATTCCCAATGGTCTGACCCACCTTCACTCTGCTCCAGAGGAAGAAGCCCGACCTTTCGCTCCGCTCGCCCGGGCTATGTCGACTCGTTCTCTAGGTCTTCGAGCCGAGGTTCCGCACAGTGTAGACAACACCGCTCGTTCTTCTCTTGCTTCCCTGAGCAACAACATTGTTCCGGCGTCTGCAGCCTCTACTGTCACTCTTTTCGAAGATTTCGTGAATGGAATGGAAAATGGACCCCAAGCCGAGAGCACACCTCATAACAGTGTAGCTCATAAGAGGATTTCGGAGGATGAAGTCCCACCCCTGCCTTCGTCCAGTCAATACAGAGTTTCAATCGCATCTAGCCAATCCAGATATTCTACCGACGCTCATCATTCTTTCCACCCAAACCGCCGATCCAGCATAATATATATCAAGTCTGATGAAAATGACACTGTCTCGCCCCCGAATGCCACCTCGACGTCCTCTAACTCTGCCATGTCTTCACTCGCCCATTGGTCCTCCCGAGCGGTCCGACCTCTAATGCCCAAATCTAGCAAAGTCCAGCGCAAGGCGTCAAAAGTATCTCCATCCACACTAAGCGCTTCCAAGCCGGAGTCCCCGCGAGGTCTGCGACCTCTGTCGCTGCTCCAAGAGCGTGACATCAACGCTACCTCTGGACCTAGTGTCCCAGCAGTTAATGTTAATGGGACCCGCCCTCTTCTTCTGGGGAAAAAGGCCGGTGGTTCCACTTCTTCCAGGAGGCCGAAAGTGTCAGATGAAAATGCTGGCCCGGCTATACCTCGTTCTCGATTGAACAAGCACAATCTGAAGCCGCTTGATCTTACTAGATCTGACACGAGCAAGATGCGAGCCATCTTGAGACAGGATGAGCTGCTACCTCATGTTGTAGTTAGGCCTCCGTCGACGACAGAGCATCAGGTCTATGGCTACAGCTTCCGTGACTAAATGATTCAGATATAATACCCGACCATGTTGTTAAGGGTACCGGTTTGAACACTTGTTTTTTTCTCATTGATCTTGTCGAAATTGTTTTCACCATGTTTTTTTCTCTTTCTTGCTGTCCCTCTGATATCTGCTCTCACATCTTTGTTTTCTTCTGTTATCTCTCAACCCATTGCTGTCTTGCTTTCCTGTTTTTTCCTCATTATCATTATGCGAATGCATAACGTCCTGTAAGTTTACTTTTTTTGCTGTCTTTACGTGCTAGTTACATGTTTTGCACTCGCTTTCGTCTCCGTTGTTAAAGTTTCTGGCTGCTCTCGATGAACTCCAAGTATATACGTATCGCTATGCTTTCCCAAATCTCGTATGCTTTCCTGTCTTTTAGTATGTATAAACTTTTCTAGAAAAAAAAGTTTGAATACTGCAAGCTGTTTGAGATGGATTTCTCGGCGCGTGAGACGAAGCCTGTCTTGTACGGTCATGTCCAGTCTACAGTCAAGTGCAAGCAAAGACGATAACGAGGATGTTCAACCTCCCCAAAAACCTCCATCGCCGCCTCCACATACAACGTTTGCAGCAAGAGGCATACATGTACGATTGAAACCACACTCGAAACCTCAGCCTACTTGATTAATTGGCTCCTCCCCTACGACCTGTCTGGGTTCTCCAAACTGTAGCCTCCGACGTTTTCCGCCTTCAAACCTCGAGATTATCGGATACCCAGTGTCCAGGCGATGAACCATATTGCCTGGAATTGCGACGGCAAAAAATTGGCTGCCGTTGGAATAGACAAGATCACTCGAGTGTGGGCGCCGGAAAAAAGCGTATGTCCTTGGTTTGCTCTAAGAGATGGGATTGTATTTATGTATGCTTTTAAAAAAACAGATGGATAATCGCTCGGCGACTATGTTCTCTGGGGGACACAGCGATGACGTTGACTACGTCTCGTGGAATCCGACACATCCCGACTTGTTCTGCACTTCGAGTCAGAGAGATCGGAGGATAGTTTTCTGGGATGCAAGACGTGCGTTATTTGAGATTTTTTTAACAATAAGAGCAAAAGTTTGCTTACTTATGACCACTTTTTACCAGAAAGCAAATGTGTCCAGCAAATACCGCTCAAATTCAACCCCATTTTCACCAACTACTCACCAGACGGGCGTTCGCTAGTCTGTTCCTCTCCTAATAGCAAGATGTATACTTTTACATATGGTAAAGCTGGCGAAGAACTGAAAGAGCAATGGCGCTTGTCTGACAGAGAGCCAGTAAGTCTTCCGACAAAATTCTCTCATTTGGAGCTGAGCACGCGATAGGTAATTGCTACTACCGCCATCTTCAATCACGTTGGCACAGGGATTATCCTGACCCACATCAATGAAAACGTCTTCAGGATCATGGACTTTCCTAGCTTCAATCTCCGAGCTCACCCTGCTGCTCATGTTGGAGGTTGCTCAGCGGTTGCTCTGGACCCCCGCGGTCGGTAGGTCTCCGCATACTTTCTAGGACAAAAGAAGCATACTGATGTTTGACTCCATGCTGAAAGATATCTCGCTACAGGAGGAAACGATTCCATCGTGAATTTATTTGATACCCAAGACTGGATCTGCGAGCGTACCATCACCTCATGCGAGTAAGCCTGGCTAAACCCCTTAGAGTCATTTGCAGAAGAGTTCAATGGTGCTCTAAATTTCAGCCACGCGATCAACGCCCTCAGTTTCTCCTTTGACGGGGAATACATCGCCATCGCAAGCGGAGGAGCTTATATCGACATCGTATGTCCAAAGTACCATCTAGCCATCTGAATGTCTAATTGTCTATGTAGTGCGCTACGGAAAGCGGAGTACCTCTCCATCGCGTACCATCACTTATGGCCGCTTCTACTGTCGCATGGCATCCCTCAAAGCATCTTATAGCCTACTGTGGGCAGACCAAGGCTCGAGAAGGCGGTCCTCCCCTGGCTCGGTAGTTAGTCTCTTCGGATTAGTAGAGTAGAAGCGACCGGGATCGTGTCTTGAATTTCTGAGCTAGCCCTGAGTTTCTTCCCGCACAAGTCGGAACTACACCTGTATTTGGCAGTGGTCAAAGCTGGTTATATCATCATCATCACTCCTACATAGAACGACCAATCCAAAAGTTGGCCAAGCATGAGAGATGCGCCGCTGGGCGGCAATTTGATGTGGCAAATACTTATACATATAGGTACTGGGATATATACACTTGCTATCCTTTGGGGCTGGCTCAAAGCCTTGCTTTCTGCGCCTCGATAAGATCCTCTAACCATTGGATAACCTTGTCTGTGATAACATCCCTAGCCTCGAGCATAACCCAATGGCCCCGTTCCTCCAGAGCAAGGTCCTGCAACCGAGGAATGAATCTATGGGCCTTGGAAATCAAAGCCGCTGTTGTTGTTGTATCCTTGGTTCCGTATATAAACAAAACCGGGAGATCTGGACGAACATTCGGGGGAAGATGTGCGGCTGCATGAAGCGTAAGGGTCGAGAGACTTCTTTGCAGGAGTAGCGACAGCTTACCTAGTTCTTCTTCGTGTCTGTACAATGCTGTGCGGTAATAGTTGAGAGGCCCGTTCATGCCCTGGTGTTCGAAGAGTCTGGTGTAGAATCCAAGTTCCTAAGAGTAGTTGGCAATCCTTGTCAGTGATTGTCTATTCATGGAAAGAGTTCTGTGAACCTCGGCATTCAAGACGATGTCGCTATCCGGAACTCTGACTTTGGATAATACTTCGGGACCTTTGTATAACTGAGAGATCTTGAATCGTTGAGTGGGGCTTGGAGACCTATAAATTACTCTCAGGAATGTCTCGAGCTAGACAAAGGATCTGTTATCCCAGTGAACATTCTATAGAGCAGTTGACGAGAGATCACATTTGACTCGACCTCCTCCGTAGAGCGTTGTTCCTCGAAGTAGGCCTGATAGCTTAAATTTGGCGCTATCTTTAAGTAATTTTTCACTGGTATGTACTGCGGTGAAGGTGGCGTATATGGCACAGATAATCTTGCAGGATTTTACAGTCATATTGTGCAACGGAGGCCGCGGGACTTACATGGCTAATGCCAAAAGGCGGTCTGGGTGCCAAAGAGCGAATCTACTGACAGTGAATGCCCCCCAGTCATGACCGATGAGAACCTGAAGTATGGATGTATCAAAGAAAAGATACGGATGCTCAGGAAATAATAACAAACAGCTTTCTTGATACTCAGAAGGTCCAATATAGCCGTCAAGTCAGCACAAAGTCGCTTCGTTGAATAATCAATCGCATCTTTAGGTTTGTCTGTTCCCCCATAGCCTTGACGTGTATAACTGAGAATTGTGCGCACACGACTGAAAATGGCTTTAGATTCAGATTCACACCTAACATATCCGGGGTCACCACGCGAAAGCCTCGCTGTACCCAAGGCTTGATCTGATACCGCCACCCGTACCTGTCCAGGTAAGTTGTCTCAGTATACCGCATTTACTCAGCCATGGCTCACCAGCAGTCCGGGAAACCATGAACGCAAAGCAAAGTTGGCGTTCGGCCTTGCTTGTAATCTGTAGGAATCTGGTCGACAAAGTGATAAGTACGACCAGTTGAGAGTTTTTCAGTTCTGTGATTGAAGCTAGACGCGTCGGACGGGTTCATGACGGTTGCTCAGAAAGCGAATTCGGAGCGGAAAGTAACCGAGAACGGTAGCGCCCGACTGGGTTTGAATTATCGGATGCCGAAAAGAGACGGCATCCTGCTCACTCAGCACGAACCGTGTTGTCATTTTCAGTCAAGTCAGTCTTTGTAGTTTTTCCACCATCTCCCTTCCCTAGCCCACTTCCGTCTTTAATTTGCGCAAAACTCTTTTATAATCGATTTTTTACACTTTCAAATTGTGAATCAGCTCTGCCTCATCTCTATCCCTTCTCTCATTCGCTAATTCTTTTTTTTTCTTTTCTAGTTGCCACTATGTCTGCTGCAGTAATACCTTCCACCTCTGACCACCGAGTGACCACGCCTCAGTCTTCAGAACTAAACGGTACCCTACGTGCTAAGAGAAGAAGAGTTGCGAGGCGGAGGGGAAGAGCGAAGCACGGCATGGATAGTGACGATGAGATTGAACGGGAGGTCAGAACCGACTCTGAATCTGAAGACGATTTGTCTTCTTCCGGCTCTTCGTCTGACTCAGACACCGAACCAGTCTCTGAAGACGTTCTATCCAATGACCAGCCCAGAGTCCTCACCCCCAGCACGAGTCAGAGCCCGGAGGGACCTGGAAAGGAAGTCCATGTTGTCGTAAACGCCCACAATGATTCTTTTTTCGGCAAGTCCGGAGATTGGTCTGAAATGGTTGCAGAAGAGGCAGCCCGAGGACCTGAAAGTCTCCCTGTTCTTGACTTTAGCGAGCTCGACAGCCAGGTACTCCAAATACCCACTCAGCCTCGGAGGACGAAGAAATCTACAAAGCACGGTCGCCACGCTTCTACCACCTCTATACCTTCCACGTCCCCCTCGCAACCTCCCGACAGAGAAGGTCACGGGTCTCACGAAGTGACACAGAATTCCCATGCACAACGGCGTCGCAGTCCTCGTCGTGCCCCCGGCCAGACTGCACGTCAAGCTTATCAGCAACGGCTAGAGGTTGACCCTTCATATGTTCCTACTGTTGGCGAGTTTTGGGGTCACGACGATCGCTTACTGGACAAGGACCTGAGGAGCCTGAGTGGATGGTGGAGAGGTCGCTGGCAGAATGGATTTAGAGGTCGCGGGGGGTTCCGTGGCTCGGTTCGTGGAAGGGGTGGTTACATGGGGCAGGTAATACCAGGAAGCGAGGTAGAGCAGGAGGGCCCGCTTCCACCGGTTGATCGTGCTTGGACTCATGATGGATTCGAAGAGATGAAGCACAACGATGACAGCAGTAGCTATCCACGGAAGCCAGTGCAACCTCAGAGTCCAGTTCGTGCGCCAAGTGCTGCTCGAGGATCTTACGCAGGCCGGGGTGGCCGAGCACGCGGTGCATTGTCGCCTTCATCTAGAGCTCGCAGAATCGCTCCGCTCGATCCTAGCCGTGTCTGGTTCATGGAAAAACCTGAGCATGTTTGGACAAAGCAGGCGGAATCATTCCTCTACTTCGACTCCTCGTCTAAACCACGAGCCGGCGATTCTGCCACGATACGTGTCAAGTTACCCAATCAGAAGACTCCTGTGCGTGTTTTGATCCAACAAGCGCCTCCGGCTACGACTTTCAAATCCTCTGGAACTGCCACTTTCAACGTCGACTCGGAGTACGGTGACCGAGCGCTGATCGTTCGGATGCCGAAGCATTCAGAAGCAGCTGTACCGGTCGCAGCGGCGAGGAAGTCGACGAAGAAGTCTACGAACACACAACTGGCCAATGACAGTTCTATCGAGGATGTCTTTACGGTTAGACCTCGACTGGTGTCATCGAAACCGATCCCGCTGCCCGAACCCACCAATAGGAAGTCGTCCATCTCCCCACCGAACATCACCCACAATGTGTCCACATCTATCTCTTCCATTGATCCGGTGATCCAACAGAAGCTTGAGCAGGTTTCAATTGAACCCCGGAAATCTGATCCTGCTCAGTGGAAGCAAACCGAAGAAGCCGTGATGCGCAATCCCAGCGGTAATGTACCAGAGGATCTGACAGAAGACCAATCTGCTATTCCGTCAATGCATTTCGCCTCCCCTCAGTCTTCTTCCCCCGCTTATGGTTCGCCTTATCACTATGCACCCTCGCTTCCACCTGGTGTGGCAATCAATTCCGTTGGCGTAACATATGAAGTTGCTACTGGACGTCCTGTCTATCTACCTACTCCTTCAACCATATACATGCAACCGACCTCTTTCGTCCCAGGCCACGTCCACCACCCTTCTTCCGAATTCATCCCCGCTGGAACTCCTCCACTCAATGGATATGTGGAATACATACCTCCCCGTCCCATATTCCCCCGCAAGTCTGCCAGGATAGAAATTCGCGCGCCTGATGGCTCTGTTCAAAACCTTTCCGCTTCGGTGAATTCGAGTACGAACACAAAGGAAGCCGTCAGTCCATCTTCTCAGCTTCGGTCTGATGCCGCTCCTTTCTCGCCGTTTGAGCAACAGCAGTACCTGTCTACGGAATCTTCGGAAGAGCAGTATACTGCTGAAGGTATGGAATTGCAGCACCAAGTTCAGGATCCCATGATGGGCTACGCGGCTTATAATCCATATTATTATCCCGAACCGTATGTATATAATCCCTACATCGACATGTCGCAGGTTACACCATATGAGATGTACGCCCCACCCCAGGGGACTGTGTACTATCATTGATTACTTTACTCGTCGACCTTTTTTGCTTTTTTTTTGTTTTCATCTCCTTTCTTTTCGTTCTCTTGTACGTTTCGGTTTATCCAATTGACATTCTTTTTTTTTTTGTGGGTCTAATTTGCCTCTTTTTCCCTCAGTCTTCGTCGCTTTGAGTGAGTACCTCACAAATTACTCTATACGTCTACGTCTTGTTGCATCGTTCGTCATCCATTTGTTCATTTTCTCTCTTCTAACTATGTCCGTCTTGCAGCTTTTTCGGCACACACACAATTACCACACAACGTCATCTTCTACATGACTTACATATCTACAATAAATTTCGTTGTACTTTGCACTTTTTCTCGCTATCACTCTCTTGTTCGCTCTATACGCTTCAACCTATGACTTTCCCTCTTGTAATAAACAATGGACCCATTATGATATATATCTGCTTCTATCGCTATAAGTATTACAAATCCCAGTCTTCCAATGAAAATGCCAACACTCCAAAAGTTGCAGAAGCATCGCCCACACCCCCAGCTAGCGTTTCTATCCCTCTCCTTACAAACCGAATTAGCCCAGCGAGATCTGTAGACATCTTATTTATTCTTGCAGCGGAATCACCGCCGCTCTCCATGAAGGTCGACGACGACGACGCGTTCAAGGAAACAGAGGAGTAATCCATATCGGCCAAATGATAGTCCACCTCGCTTTCCGAGGATGAATCGGTTTCGGGATACGCATTCGCAGCAGGGGATAGACTGATTACATTCTTACGCCGTCGACGCTGTCTCCGGCTGCGGTGGTTCTTGAGTACCAGTGAGCGGCTCGAGATATCGTGGATCGTGACATCCCCAGCAAAAGCACTAAATAAGTCGCCAAAGTTGAGACTCATGTCGAGAACTGATAATATTGCTCGATATAGAGCATTCGTCTTGAGAAAGCGGTCTTCAGTTTTTTTCTGCGGAACAAGCGTACAAGGCCATCCTACCTTGGCTTGTAAAAGACAGCGACTGTGGAGTTGCTTTAAACTAATATTTTTTTTTTTTTGACAAAAGAATATTCAGACGTGTACCATAGCATGTAAATGATACCAAAAACTCAACTGATTTTCATGGGTTTTGATCATCTGGTCAAACGACTGAGAACGGTCCTTTGCGAGTCCCTTTTGAAAAGTCAACGTTTGGACTTGAATGACATGGGTGGCGATGAAATTGAGAAGAGTGCTGTTCCACATGAGAAAAAAAGGCAAGTCAGGTCATGTAGAATGAAAAGTGCGCCAAACCAACTTGATGAACCAACTCAGTCTGCTCCGCATCGCATATAACGCCTTCAATCCTGGATTACCAGTGCTGGCCGTCGCCACTCCTCTCACCAATATCTTGTCCAGTAAATTCTTCGCCCTTCGTATTTGCAGCATAAACACGAAAATCTCGTTATAAATCTGCAAATTCGCCGGGGTGAAAATGTAGGTCAGGGGAAAAGGAACGGCGTATTCGAGAGATAATCCATCCAGATCTTTGACTGTCCGCGATTGGGCAGTATTCTTCTGTTGGGGTGTTGCCGACCCATGATCTCTATAAGAGAGACGAATGAGAGGTACGTGAATCATCTGGCTGGCGCGATTCACGCCGTTGCTAGCGGAGACAATATCGCTAAAAGCAGTATTGAGGAAATGGAAGTCCGTCCAATTTTGTTTCGAGTCCATCTGTGGGGAAAATCAGTTTCAAAAGCGAGTTGCATCATTGGCTTTTGTGTACCTTGGCAAAAATAGCGTCTGTGAAATCACTCATAATATCTCCTCTGCACATTAAATACAGACCCTCGATGGCTTTGAGATGCGACCAGAAATCACACTGGTCTATAGTGACTTTTGCCAACAGTGCACCACTGGCCTGCCCGTATGGCGTTAATTCGTCTGAGATAAGTCGCGATAGGCGGTCCACGGAGACTGAAAACAAATCATTGCCTGGACCAGGATCTGCTTCTCCATCCGAGTCCGAGTCCGAACTAGAGCCAACTTTTGGACCATTCACCAACGTCCGAAACGATACCCATTTCCAGCCTTTCAAGAGCTGCACCTCGTCCGAGTCATCGTCGAGGGAGTGTACGTCTATCCCGAGAGCACTGAGCAATCCCGTAGCTTTACCGGATTCTAATACACTCAATGCCACGTGTTGAAGGAAAGCGGGTGTAGACGTTCGTGTCTCAGGGGAAGACGCCGAATCCGACAGCTCGGATCCTCCTCCTCCTCCTCCTCCTTCGCTGACTCTCAAGCTATATCCTTCCTGCCAAAAGTCAGGATCCAGAAGCCCAAGTACACCCAGTTCGAGACCGAGATCGTTGGATTCAATGAAAAATTCTTCCTCCAGAGCTGGCCCATCTTGGCCCCTCCCAAACCCAATTCTCATCCACCGCCCAACCATGCCCCAAACCGGTTCCGCAGTACGAACGAACACCCTCGTGAGTGCGTCCGCCGTGGTCTTGTCTCCCCGTTCCAGATGTTGCTGCACGGTCGTGAACAGCGTGTCCAGGAGGAGAGCGGTGCTTAAGGAGGGAGAACGAGTTGGAAGATGCCATTCTTCTTTTTTGTCTGTAGCACTCTGCTGGTCCGATGACGGGCGATGCCCAAACACCTGAACAACAACATCCAAGATGACCTGGAAACTATCCTCAAAACGATCCCGGAACGCCTTCTCTGTTCCTAAAAGGCTCACAACTAGGGCGTCTGTCATGGCAGTGACACCCCTCAACGCTCTTAGCCATACTTCTTCTCTCGCGGAACACCATACTTCGAGCGAATGAATCTCGGTATCGATGGCGTCTGTGAAAGCTTCAACGGTCCTGGTAATTTTCCCTGTACGTGAAGCTTTCATCCATTCCAATGAGCTACCTGTGGTAGGAAGTGGCGGCTTTGACCTTGTCAAAGACGAATAGTGCATGATTGCAGCTACGAATCGACGGAGGCGCTGGACAGTTTGACAAGAAGAGCCAATGACGGACAGCAGATGTTGCTGTGAAGCAAGAGAAAAGTGAAGCAGTTTTGGGGTATCTTTGGTGGTCTAGACGAAGAATGAGTGGGAGTGGATGGATGAAGAAAATTTGGGGTACATTGAAATCTTTGTCGAATAATATATTGTCTCTGCCTTGCAAGGCAATAAGTACTTCTCGTACAGCATCTTGCTCTTGAATATGCCTCTATCCTCGACTTCCAGCATGATAAAAAGCGTTTCAAAAAATACCACGAACCTCGACGGATAGAACAAGTTCTAAAGGAAGATGTTGATCCGGATTTGTAGGCGACGAATCAGATAGAACACGTTGTAGTGTAGGCCCTGGATACTAGTTGAACTGACGCTCACATTTAGTCTGATAAATATAAAACGCGTACCCAAAGTTGATGCATTACCGATATCGAATGATCCTCTCTGCTGCTGTCGCTGGGTCACTGCTGGGTCCATTTGCCACTCCGCCTGCCAATACTGTTTCTGTTTCAAATCTTCCAGCTCTTTCCTATACGCATACGTGGTGTATACAGGTCGATGGGAGGTGTTTAACGGCTGATCATGACTTCGGTCATTCTGTGCAGCAGAAAACAAGGCTGATTGCTCCCGGAGGGAGCTTTCAGAATCCGAATCTGTATCGTCGAGTGCAAGGTCATCAGAGTTGAGTGGAGATAGCGAAGGAGATGTGTGGATATCCTCTATGTCGTTTAGAAGACCTTCGCCGCGTTCGTTGTCGGAACTATCATTTTTGACGTTTGTGGTCTTGGTGCGGCGTTTATGTGGTAAAGGGATACCTCCGGGAACACCGACCCAATGTTCGCCCTCGAATGGGTCCTCCTCCAGGATTTTCCGCCAAGTCAGTTGATCGGATTTCGCCGGATCTGGAGGGTTTTCAAGGGCATGAAGGTACAGAGAGGCATGTGTTAAGGTGCTCGGCTGAGGCGGAGCAGACAATGCCAGCTGAGCAACAGATTTTCAGAACGAGGAAAGATATTAGAGGACAAATTATGCATACAATAAATTGGATATGAGCTGGCAAGCGAGCTTTCTAGAGCCAGAATTTAGCGTTCGACACGCGTTTAGCACACGCGAGAACAGACCTTGATTTCGTCGTCCAAATCGCCTTCAGCTTCAGCTTGCTCCTTCATATTTTCCATAATCTTGTCCAAGGCATTGGCGAGTGTGTCTTGGGATCTGATACGCGCTTTCTCGATGTGCCCTCGGATCATCTTGGTTGCGACCTCCATATCTATCGTCACGCCCGCCTTGTTTGAACCTTCCAGACCTAGCTGTTTCATGGCCCAATCGACCAGCCTGTCATACTTACTTTCGTGCTCTTCTTCACCTTCAGCTGGTTCACCCAGCTCCGTTCTGACGACATATTGGCAAAGAGGCAATAATTTAGCAGCGGAAAGTTTTTGCTGGCGTGATTTTGGACGAATCGATGTTCTGGATCCCGGTCTGAGGGAAGCGGAAGAGGTAGGACGTGGAAGGGAGCTACTAGATCCGTATTTTGTGGAGAGGCTGGATACTGGACGCTGAGGTTTGCTGGACGTTGACGATGAGCTTGGTGGGTTCATTAAATATCCCCGGGCCGGTGACCGGTTAGTCGAAAAATAATCGTCCAAAACTAATCCCTTAACCAATGACCATGCAGTCCCACAGGCCAACTTCTATAAAATTACCGGCTCTTGATATCACGCCGCCGAATCCTTCGCTTTCTTCAAATTCAATGCGAGCTAGAGGCCGCAGCGGTAGTCTGCTCAAAGTAGAAAAGGTTGGCAGCCGTTCAGTTGAGGAGGTGCTCGACCAAAACACATATGTGAATAATAACGCTAATTGGGTCAATGCAAAGGGTATGCCTCATTTTCCCAGTTCATCTACTCCTGTTTAAGCTTTGTAGGTGCATGGTTAATCCACGTCGTTCTCATTTGCGTCGGCAAGATCATTATAGACACGATACCTGGAATGCAGCCCCAAATCAGCTGGACCCTCGTCAATTTGCTTTACCTCGCAGTACGTTCTACAACCCTGCGATATTACTGGGTTCTAACATGCTCCAGCTATCGTATCTCATGTTCCACTGGGTGACTGGAATTCCTTTCCAAAGCGACATGCACGGAGGCGCATACGACGACCTCACTCTATGGGAGCAAATCGATGACGGTGCGCAGTACACCCCAGCCAAAAAGTGGCTATTTTCTGTGCCCTGTATGTTGTGAGTGCCATTCTTTGCGATTGTGATTCCCATGGGCCTCATTGGCCTCTCCAGGTTCCTTGCGTCTACACATTACACAAATTACAACCCGTGGCTATTCACCGTAAATCTTTGTGCCCTGTTATTGGCTTTGCTACCCAAGATGCCCCAAGTATGTGTCAACCTACTTTGTCCCTGTCACGCGTTCTTCTCCTATCTATTCGCCGGCGTATACTTACCTGCCGTCCTCTCTCTCTTAGCTTCATCGTCAACGCGTGCGGTTTCTCGCCGACGACCGTTCCCAAGGTTCCGGTGCCTCCACTCCCGTCTCCCTCAGCTTCCCGCCCTCAGGTGCGACGACGCCCGTAAATGCCGGGACACCCCCCATCATTATTACCGAATCGCACTTTCGGTGATACGTTCTCCTATATTTTTTTTCGGCTGCCCCAACGAGCACTTTCAAAACAATAGATTTTGGTGTCCTTTTCTCGCTTAATGGTTATTATTGCGGCTCTCAGTACTAATGACAAAGTCGTATCTCAAGTGTACTTACCTCTACATTATGCCTATCTGGCCTCTCTGCTCACAATCTCCCAAGTAATAATTTTGGTTAATAAGCCTTTCAGGCTAGCCCCGTACCCTCAAATCGCACAGCTTCGATGATTACCACTAATAATTGACACGTACAACACAGCTGTCCCGACTCCCTTCCCGTCTACGTGTTCCTTTGTACTTGGTGTCCGTCATAAACACCTCACAGTTCTATCACATATATTATCTCGGAGCGATTGCGTAATTTGTGTGCAGAGAAGTTAAGAGAGGAGGTTTTACTCAAGTCCTTCACATTTTACTCTGGGTCGGTGGATCCGCACAAGGCAAGCGTAAATACGTGATACTCCCAGTTGACGAAGATGGGGGTCATCGCCTTTTGCGGTAGGGAAAGGTGTGCATGTCAAGAGAATTCGGAATCCATTCTCTCATATACACGACTCCGGAGACTCGAGAGTGTACCCTCTCGTTACCAAGTTGAATTGTGATTATTTATGCATGCGCAGTAACACTGCTGCGACCATAGTGCCGCCACAAGTCGACAGTTACTAATACCGCATGTGCAAACGTACCACCGAGCGGGAAAATCTCGACTACTTTACCGACGCAAGAACTAGACCCTACTTTCTATATGCCAATATTTCACCGAGTCGTTACATGTAAGAACCCTCAGATTTCGAAGCTAAATAAAGAACAAAATAAAAAAACTATTGCGCGATTTGTGAAGCTGATACCTCCGCAGCCAGAGTCATCGGAGTCGGTGGTGATACAGAATTGTATTGATGTAATCGCAGTCTACACATCGAAAAGCCGAACGAGTCAGTTTTCATCCACAAGAAGGTTTTTTTCGTTAGAACGCACAGATTCCGAAGGAGCATCAGGATAGTGACTTTTCCCACAGCGGGGATGTACAGTGAAGCCTGGAGTAAAGAGAGAAAATGTATTAGCAAACACACACAAAGAAAATTTTTCAAATTATGATCATTATGGCCACCTACCTTATCCCTAACGTCCTTCTCAAAGTTTTTTTCAGCCGCCACGTTCACGCAAATACATCCATCTTTCAACCACCCCGTCGTGATCTTGTACATCGGATTCGGTACAGCCGAGACCACCACATCTGCGACAGCTAAACATGCTTTCAAGGTATCGAATCCTTTCGGATGAGGGCGGACAATGTGTCTAGGGTGATATTTCCGCGTTGAAGATACGGATGAGTCAGACTCTACGGATGCGGAAGGTCGTTTGGAGTATTCATAGATGGAGTCAATGTCGACGGAAAATACCCTTGCGCCGTCGTTGGCGAGGAGTGCAGCTAGGGGACGGCCGACGACTTCTGATCTGCGTATGAAAATCTGTAAGCAACTTTCCATATATATATATTTCTTTGTTCGTAGGCCTACCTGTTCACAACCACAACAATCTTTCCGTATGCACGATCGCCGTAAGGAAGAATTTTGTTATATACCCCGGCGTATTCCAGACACTTGACGATAGCCAGAGGTGTACATGGAAGGATAGATTTGACCATTCCAAGTGGAGGCGTATCATTCTCCGCTTCATCGCCTGTGAGACCAGCTGAGGCGCCAGTAGAGGCCGGTGCGGAGAGAGACGAGGGAGAGATGAACCGGATGCTTTGAACAAGAAAGCATGAGGTCTTGGAATGAATGAGAATTCGAGAGGAAAACACTGACTTGTGGTAGAGGTTGTAATGAAATTTTGCGTGCAGACCTTCGACATCTTTATAGGGGAGACAATTTGCTGCAGATAATGATCCTATTCCCAGAATTTGAAGGTGATACCTAGGCTCGGAATCTCTAGTCCATACCTGCTGAGGACCAAAGATTGGGAAATAAACCTGTCATCCATATACGGCGGTCAGTTCTTTCTCAAACAAATTGCTGGAAAGCGATGTCACCAACCATAATTCCGTCAACAGAATCATCCGTATTCGCTTCCATGATAGCCTCCTCAACTCCCTCCCCCTCTCCCAACTCTGGCCCTCCTTCCCCATCCCGATTCAACGCTGCCCCAGTCTCCTTCAACACAAACTCAAATTCAAGACTCTCACACTGTCTCCTAGTAAACTCTGCATATGTCCGACTGGGTTTAGAGGAGGTCGAGAGGATGCCAACTAATTTCGGGGCACGGCCCACCTGGGCTTTATTTGCTCCGAGGCTATTTTGAACTTCACTATGGAAGGTTGCAGCGATAGGATCTGCCTTGAGGAGGAGGCCTTTTCCGGACGACATTGATATAAGTTACGAGATATAGAAAAAACACAAAAAGAAATTTCGTTGATCGATAAAGGAAGAAGGAATTTTTTTTACATAGCACGCGACAAACACGTGATACGAGGTATGTAACCTGGGTGTATACTTTTAGGTCTTCGTTAAGAACGAAAAAAATGAAGATGCAATCATGCACTGAGCTGAGCTTACCGGAG